>LR990046.1:13762500-15012500 GCA_905147135.1 Blastobasis lacticolella | reverse complement strand
CAGTCTAGACGAGACTCATTCTGAATGTCATAGAACCACCCCGGGAAGTATGTACTTAACGGTAGGGGTACGGTACGGATACGGTAGGACAGCAGTAGGCGTACGGTAGGGGATACTACTATTTTTTTATATTTTTTTACTATGGGGTTTGAGCTTAGATCATATAGTTAAGGATAAGATTTGTGGACAAATCTTCTAACAAAACTTTCTGCCGATTTTGGTGCGGGGAGGGTAAATCACACTATGAAACAAAATCACACATTCACAAAAATAATGTTTGTCTTTACAAACTCACACTATTTCAAAATTGACACACTAGCTTGTTTTTGTACACAAATATGTATCACACAGAAAAATCTGTGTACGTATACGTAATAATACACTCGCTCTAAAGGGAGGTAACCAATTAAAAATCGTATCGACATATTTATCGATATTACAAAATTAATAAATTTGTTGAAATTCGAAAATACATACATATTAATTTAATAAAAAATAGTAAACAGACATATTTAACCGTACTGCCAAGAAGGGAGACTAATGTTTTCAGCACGTACTGTATGTATGTTAGAAATGTTTGGATATTTGGATGTTTGTTACTCAATACGCAGAAACGGCTAAACAGATTTGGGTGAAATTTGGCATGGATATAGACTTTGACATGGAAAAGAACATAGGCTACCTTTTATCCCGATTCCTTAAGTAGTTCCCGAGGGAAAATTTTTTACGTGCTAAGCATTAAGTTGAGTCCACGCAGACGAAGTCGCAGGCAGAAGCTATTATGGAATAAAAAACACAAGAAAAATCAATTTCGTTCATCATATTTATTTGGACACAGAGAAGTTTCATAAATGGACATTAAAAAAAATAGAAGAAAATACCCAATGAGGACTTTTCCAGTAGGTATTGTCAGTTGGTTTCAAAAAGCATCAATAGACGGCGCTCCTACAATTTTGGTAATCTTTTTTTAATCTCTATGATAGTGGCAGTGATTTCTTGCAGCCAACTAATACTAAACTTAAAAATATGTTATTGAATAAATGTTTATTAATATAAACATAACTGATAAACATTAACGAAATTTACAAAGAAATATTTAAATAAGTAGGCACTATGTTCTATTGTTATTACAACCTCTAAAATTGTTGAAAACTGTTGACAAATACAATATTATTAAATACAACGTACCCAGTGTTTATATCCTCTTTGCTAAGAACCTATTTCAAGCAATTATCAATTACAAAATTTGTCGGAGCGCCATCTAGTGAGTGATTAGGTATGCTTTAGATACCTATTGGAAAACTGCTCATTGAATGACAAACAGAACAACAAAATTAAAAAAAAAACTTTAGTCAACCAAAATAATGAAACAAAATGACATTTATTGATTTTTAAAATGAATCAATTTAGTATAAATGTGCCGTATACATTTTTAGGGTCACTTTTTTTTGTAAGATATGCAATCCTAGTGTTTGCGTACTTTGATAATACTGTTTTAGTTAATTCTATTTTATGATTTACTGAAATGTCACCATCATGTTGTCCCACATCAGGAAACAAATTATCATTCATAACCTGACGTAGACATTTTGCCACAATATATGTCGTGGTACACGTAGTAGTAATTTTTTTATTTTCATCAAGATTTTGTCTTATGATTTTTTCGCAAAGTCGACACAACATTATTACATATTTTGAAGCATATTTTAAATAGCCTTTTGTTTTGTAGTATATCAAGCTTTTTTCCTCACACTCCCCAATAATCACATTCATCAGCATGCATCACATTTAATTTGCTTTGAAAAAGAATACACAACGTGAGAGATAAAGTTGTGATTCTAAATCTATATCATCCGCGTCATCTTCATCCTTACTGTAAGTTTCTTCAATTGTTGTACGGGAACAAGAAGTGTTATTAATTTTATCTATTGAAGAACAATTTAGAATACCAACGTTTTCCAATGGAATGCAGTTGGTCCCTACGCTTGTTACTGACAGTTCATTGTGGATCAAAGCTTTTTATAAATTGACTCGAATTGTCGCGCTGTAGGATTGTCAGAAAATCCACCATGGCTTTGAATTTTAGAAAATAATATTTCTATATGGTCTTGACTGACCTTGTGAAATGGAACATATGTAAGTCCCCCATCCCACTCAAAGTGCACCTCACTAACATCCGAGGCCTGCACTCAAATCTCAATGCAGTCCACCACCACCTCGAGACTGAAAATCCGCAGCTGCTGTTCCTCACTGAGACGCAGATCAGAAGTCCGGCTGACGCGGCGTATATCAGTTACCCAGGGTATACTCTCGAGCCCAGGTTCGTACCTCGTGCCGGAGTCTGTGTGTACGCTCGCGACGACATCTGCATTCGGCGTCTCAGATGCTTTGAAGGGGCTGGTTTGTCCATTTTGTGGCTTCTAGTGGATACTGGTCAAGTGCAAATCCTGTTTGCCTGCGTTTATCGATCCCACAGCGGGGACCAGGAGACGACTCGTTTATGTGACCATCTCATTGAAGCGGCGGATGAAGCGAAGGAATGTTACCCCGTGGCGCAGCTGGTCATTCTGGGGGATTTTAATGCCCACCACCAAGAGTGGCTTTTCCCATACCAGGTGACCAATCATGCTGGGAGAGAGGCGCGTAAACTAGCTCTGTCGCTAGATCTCACCCAGCTAGTAAACTGCGCCACGAGGGTACCGGATGTCGACTCCCATTCCGCCAATTGCTTAGACCTTCTGCTGACAACTGATCCGGACAGGCACTCAGTATCGGTTTCCTCACCGCTGGGTACATCCAACCACTGTCTGGTGAAATCTGTATCCGTCTATTCCCCACCCGAGCAAAGGCCATGCAACCCCCGACGGGTGTGGCGATACAAATCAGCAGATTGGGATGAGATGCGTCACTTTTTTCGTCCTATCCTTGGCGGGAGGCATGCTTCTCTTCGGGCGATCCGTCGAGTTGTGCTGAAGCCGTTACCGCGGTTATACGGCAGGGAATTGAATACTTTATTCCATATTCTGACGTAGCGATGAATGGCAAGTCTCGTCCATGGTTTAGTGCTGACTGCAGTCGCGCTGAAGCGCTGAAGCAAGCGGCATACTCTGTCTGGGCTGAGGCTCGAGCGCATATGTCTCCGGATACTTGCAAACTGAAGGAAGCTTTTAACCTCGCCGCTAAGTCTTGCAAAAGGACGCTACGCAGGGCTCGATTCGACCTATGTGGTCGGATTGGCATCAAACTTGCCTCTTACCCTCCTGGGAGTAAGGCGTTTTGGTCTTTGGCAAAAGCGGTCGAATCCAACTTTAATCAATCTTCGTTACCACCATTGCTGAAACCGGATGGGACACTGGCGCATGCTGCGAAAGAGAAAGCAAATTTACTTGCTTCTCAATTCGCGGCGAATTCACGTTTGGATACTGCAGGTAAAACTCCACCTATCTCACCCCGCGCTGACTGCACTTCACTGCACTACATCAGAAAGAGATTTTAAAAATCCTGCGGAGTCTAGACGTGAACAAGGCTAGTGGACCAGATGGTATACCAGCAATAGTCCTGCGTAGTTGTGCCCCCGAGTTGTCTCCTATTCTCACGCGCCTGTATCGCCTAAAAAACATTTAAATTTCAGTTATATGTATGGGGACCCAAAATTTATTATTATTATTTTCTATTTTTGTATGAAAATCTTAATGCAGTTCACACATAAGAGTTCGGTTTTTGCCATTTGGCTCCGAAACCCTAAAAACTATACCCCGACTACGTCATTTGATAACATACACGTGATTATTATCACATTTTGATTTTTTTCACATTTAAATAAATATCACATACATACTTACATAATACACATTAAACTACTTGTTTGTGCAGTCGTGTAAAAGTTCAAAACAATCGGATTTATGTGTCGTCTCATTAAAATTATACTAAGTATACATTTTTATCGACATCGATAGTTAAGAAGTAAAGTCACGTCACTCAAAAAATAGGAAAATTTTTCGAAATTTTTTGATTGACTTAAATTCAACCACGATTAATCTCTATTGCTTAGAACATAGAGTCTTAAGTTGTATTTCTTAAAACAGTAGTCTCGTGGGGAGTGCATGTAGTCTCGTGGGGAGTACATGTAGTCTCGTGTCGCACAAACATGAGTAACATGACTCGATTATTCATATTGCTCACCTTCTAATCGATACATCATTACGATTATTAGAAATTACATTTAAATAGAAATATACGTATATAAAATAAAAAAATACTCACAAATGAAAGGTTATTCCATCTTTTTTAATGTTTGATGTGTTGGACTTGTTTTTGCACGAGTTAACAGCACAAAACGGCATTTTAGCGGAGCACTCGCAGACGTCCTTACGATGATTTACCGATGCGCGACTGTTTGTAATCGATTACGCAAATGGTTTTTATGAAAGCATTAGATTTTTTGGAGTTCGTTAATCTTATACCTCGGCAGAGGGGAAAGCGCCTGTAAGTCTTATCCTTAACTATATGATCTAAGGGTTTGAGCATCCTCCTTTCAGCTTCCTAGGATTTCAGTACTGCTACTGCTTCATAGGGTCAATTTTATATACAGACCTGCATTCCTTTTTTATGGGAGCTGGAGATTAAAAGGTACAGATTTCTTAATTATAATTACAGACTTCGGGAAGTGATCTAGAGGTTTTGATGAGAAGTCAGTCGGTGTCAAAATCGACGTAGGTATTTTAGGTGCTAATAAAATCCAAAACATAAAAGCTATTGTGTGTTTGGTAAGTCTACTATATATGTCGTATGCTCATAATTTGATCAATCTAACTTTTAAAGACAGAAGATTTAAGTAACTGAAAATTCGATGAAACGTTTCGAAAAAAGGTTAAAGAGAGTAGAGGAAAGTAACCAAATATGGAATACCATTTTGTTTTTTGAATATTAAAAATAAACTATTCATAGTACGAAGTAAATTTTTTTATTAGATGAGAAGATATAATGTACTGCAACCCATAGTGATAGTCTTATGATTTTATTAACTATTTACAGTATCAAAAACCTAGTTAAATCAAAAAATGAAAAAGATAGTCAAATATGGAATAGGTACCCCAAATATGGACCATAAGAAAAAGCCACAACAAATACGTAAAAATATATAAAATAATGTTTTGTAATACTTAATAACAGTCTCATCATTTACTAAATTGGTCTAGTAGTTAGACTAGTTTAAAAAAATTATAAGACTGTTATACCTATTGCAAAAAAATAAAGATTAAAAAAAAATTAAAATAGGTACATATGAAATTGGACATAGTGACCCCCGGGTGGTCCCCATATCTTGAGTTATCCGTCCTATCTAATAACATAGATAAAATTTGGTGTAAATCGATTCAGCTGGCTTAAATCTTAAAAAGAAGTATTTGTTGATTGTAAAACAGCTTTTCTTAAGGCTTTGTATGAAAAATGCTGTTTACCAACCGCAAATCACAATAAAAGTTTTTATGTTATAAATCAATACATTTTTGGATTTCGGATATTTTTCTTTATTTTTTGTGTTAGAAAGCGTTCTGAGAAATAAATATAAACACATTAAAAGTATACATTAAACCATCAATTTCGATTTTGACCCGAATATAGAATATTCCATAAGTGGACCCCAGTGCTTGTCCATATTTGGAATTTAATGACCTCAGAAATTATTGCCAATATTAAAATAATTACAAAACAAAAACATATAAACAGCCTGGAAATACAAGAACTAGTATATATGCAACCACATAAATATGCGAGTAGAACGTTATCACTCTCTTAATAATAAGAAATACATCGTTTTTACGTCTTTTAAAATGTTCTGAGCAGCAACCAAACAAAACGCACATGCCATGTCACCGGCCTTCGCCCTACTGACAAGATTGAACCTATACACGTCTAATATAAGTATATGAAACAGAATATGGTTCTGTATTGCCATTTAAATTATTATTTTCGAAGAAATAAAGGAATTCCATATTTGGACCCTATTCCATATTTGGTTACTTTCCTCTACCTTACTTTTTGCCCGTTTTTGCTTGTTTTCTGATTTGTTAGTCTATTGTGTCGTGGTGTGTCTTTCACTACAAATATATTTCTTTCTTTTTATAATTAAATTATAAGCGATTGTTTATACCTATGTTTATAATTGATTTATATATTAGCGCGAAATGCTTCTCTCGTTATCACCATAATAAAATCGTCATTGTCTATTTTTAGAAATTTATAAATAATAACTAAAGATCACTGGTGGAGTGACTTTTTGTAAAGACTTTTCAAATGTATTAAAGCGATAATAAAATTAACATAAAAGAGTGGGCAACAAACATGATAAAATCAAGAGGTATCGAGATCGATCCCCGGCGCCGCCAGAGTCATTAGTACTAATGATGAGCCGACGTTGAGCTTCCGGTGAGGGAAAACATCCAGAAGGAACCTGCATACTCAGGTAACTAAATGTGAAACAGTAATCCAATCTGATAATGTCCGCCTGTTGACAAGGTCACGGAAGTCAGATAGCAGTCGCTCTACTGTAATTAATTACCTGATCTGTCAAATCCTGGATCAAGGTCAAGGCGGACCCCATGCCCGCGAGAGCTCAGCCAGGATTTTGACGCCAATTTAAGTCACTCGATAAGCTTACAGACGGCGGTTTCGACAACACATTACGATAAGACACAATAATTGCGATGCAGTTTCAAACGTTAGAGACTCTAGACAACGAAAATTAGGAAAAGTCTATAAGTACTTATAAAATACAGATGCATTCACATTTTCAGACAGGGAGCGCATAATTACGTTTAATAAAAAATATTCTTCGGGAATTAATAATTTACTGCACTGTCACGGGCTAATGAAAATGGTGACAGTTGTATGACAGCATTAGCCAACTGCCCTGAATGATATCGGTTACATGTCACCGTGTAATGCATTACATGATTCCAACAAAATCACATAGAATTATATCGCGCATACACCATGTACGGCAAATTACTCCCTATATCTACAAGCTTGAGTTAGAGTTGACGTACAATACACATCGTGATAAATGTCTCCACCGCGGTGCTCTGAAAATGTATGAAGCGAGGGGGGAAGGGAAGGTCTCGACCTGTGATTGATGGTGAAGTGGGGAGCCCGCTAGGGATGTCGAAAATCGTCTTGCGAATAAAACACATACCGTGGGCTTTCACCTTAAACCCATTGAGAGTCGAGCGCGCGCCGCCTGTCGCCCGCCGACCCTACCGAGCAGCGGACGCGGCCGAAAAACCACTTGGAAAACGACTAAAACCTCATTCGAGTAATAACTTTTTCTGCAACCAGCCAGTCAAAAACTAAATAAATTTTTTTGTATTCTGTCCTCAAAAAATCTATTGACAGCTCCCGAATTCGAAATTCGAAAAGTGAATGCGCGCTATTTGTGTTATTACGGAATTATCTCATATTTCGTTGCAAGGAAGTTGTTAATTAAAAAGAAATGAAGATGGCAACGAACTGCATGAAAGTATTGCTTGTAATGAGCGTGGTGGTAATTTGCCGCAACGGGGAGGCAGCAGAGGTCGACAATGGTCTCGCTACACGTAAGTATTTATTATTTCTTATACCTATTATATGATTAAGTGGTTCAGCGCCAAGAAATTAATAAAAATAAAAAATATTTTGTATTACTATTACGGATTAATGCGAAGAGCCAATCCAATCATTGTAAATCATCAATACACTAGTACACATTAGATACTTACTAGTAAATATCTGCGTACTTTCATTTCATTGATGCATTTCTTGAAGCCAATAAATTTTTACGTAAGTATAAAAGGAATTATCGCTTCAAATTCATTTAATTTTTCGTGATTTGACTAATAAATTTATAAACAATATGTGTGAACAACTGTAGATACAGTTCAGGTTAGGCCGTCGCTCGGTTCATAAATCATTTATGTACAAAAATTAGCCATTCGACCCATTGCTCGATGAAGGAAGGGTGAAACAATCTCCTACCATGTGCATCTCTTACAATCTACCACAATCAAGTAACACAAGGTATTCGTAATACTCTAATTCAATTCAATCACTTGAAATTTATGCATTAATCGTACTAATTCAATTGCAAATACACTACAACATTAAAAAAATATGTTCACAAATGTTTACCACACCATTAGCATTCATATTCATCAACAGTATCCATAACAAATAAGTGAGCAATAAATTTATTGTATTCAAATATGTTGTGAAATATGAAGTGAGCAGCACAATAGTGGTCATATTACAACAGTTTGGTTGGGCAATGCCGCAAATTCTGCACCAGCGGCGAGCCAAAGGTGGCTTATTGCAATGGCTGTCAAAAACGTGGCCACCAAGTGTTGTAATAAACACGCAATTGATGTAATACAGATAGCAAACAAGGGGTCAAGTGTAAGGCGTTCGTCTCACGATCTGGCGGAAAACGAGCAGATTTCTCCGAAATTCTTTTGAGCAATACTCAGGGGCCTGGCCGCTATGTTTGGATGCATCATTCGACTTGAGAAGTTTGTATGTACAACGAAAAGAGAAAATCTAAAACGGAGTAAAGTGAGATAACACCTAGAATGTCCTAGATCATTTCGTTATATTATTTACTACTTTACTATGACCATTTTAACTGTAAATGGTTCAAATAACTAGATACGGCTCTACATTCTATGTTCCTAGGATAACCTGTGTCTCGTAGAAGTTATATATAGCTATTAAGTAAGAGGAAACGGAAATAAGAAATGTTGAACAATCGAACTCCTTCGGTATAAATTTTGTTAATACAACATTCCATGAACTTAACATTTTGATCTTGTAGTAAGAAGAGTGTCTTCAAACAGGGGTCGAGAGTTCTGAATAAAAGTAGGTAGTTATTTTAGATGCGCTTGCCTGATTGTCACAAACTATTCAATCGAAGCCCAAAAGCAGTTTTATTCATATAGGTTTTTTAACAAAAAATCTATGTAGATTGTAGTGTACTTTATGCAATTTAGTCGAAATAATAGACAGATTTATTAGTTTATTAAATATTTGATATAATTCAGTGCTTTTTGATTCAAAGAGTAAATATTCGATTCGGTAAATATTTAAGTTACGAATTCGCGTTCTAACAATAGATATATTAAATATAACAATGGAGCATCATTGCCAATGTCAATCAATAAAAGTGATGGGTGCTTATGATTTCGACAATTGCAAGCGATTAAGTTTATCCTTTGTTAAAGTTGACTCATGTTTCGCGTACCTTGGCATGCTTTAATAAAATAGTAACCGAATTTGGATGATCGAAAGCTGGCTGCGTTTCCTCGTTGGATAGCGATTCTAATCCATTGCCCGAGGAACGAGCCAGCTCTCCGGTCACTAGTGTCATTTATTTTTATAATATTTTTTATATTTAAAGTCCTTTGTCGCACCAGGGTATCGCAACAAATTGTTAATGATTACAAATATGTAGAGATATAAGTACGATAAGCACCCCATGACGGTATATTATTATTAAGTATTTTATTGCAAAATCCTCCAAACATAATGTTTTCAGAAGTCGAACTATTGACCCATATTGTATTTAAAACATTTATACATAACAGACATTCACGCCCAATCCCACAGACGCTATCGAGTGCCACAAGCTACGATCCTCTCTTGCCTCTTCATAAATCTTCTCATAAATTAACACCCGTTGAAGGAATGATATAAAACAAACATTAAAATAGTGATAAGTACTGAGACCACTTTGGAATACTCGATATAACCTGTGCGATTGACCACAAATTGCTTTGAAATATATACTTCATGCTTGACCTTAACCCCAATAGCTCTAAGGGTAAATTGGACCCCATTACAAATTATATGAGGTCTAAAATTCAAGGGCAGTCTAATGGCGTGCACTTGTCTGACAAAAGGGTGTCAATAGGCCGAACATCCTCTAGCAATTTAACTTTATGGCCACGTATATTTACACTAATGACAAAGCATTGCCTGCGAAGAGTATGCCCTATTCGGGCCAAGGTTACTTTCCGATTTGACAGGTTGTACACTGTTGACGAAACCAACAGTCAGGACAAACATATTATGCGTTGTTCGTGTATGGGCATGTTGTGTTTGCGCACCTACGTCTGCTGTGTTCTCAGATTCACGTAATGACGCTGCCACTCCTTTGTTGAGGGATGATACGACGTGCACGCGGAAGGACTGAGCTTCATTTGTATTTTACTCGTTTAAAAACGATGTATTAATAGAAATACAGCGCATGGGACAAAGCGCTTTGTTTTTTATAAGTGATTAATTATGCCATAGACGCGTCAGCAAACTTTTATGACATGAATTTTATGGCGGTAAAATAAAGCACAGGTGCATTTTACCTCAGCGCGAAGTTCAATCAATTAATTATAATAATCAAGTTTATTTGGATCAAGTTCTGCATTTTTTTTCAGTCGACGGGGTCCTATATGCTCGGCGGTCTCACTCTGTATAATAATAATATAATCATCTTGGCGTTAATGTCCCGGTTGTGCTCGCGCGCACGAGAGCCCGGAGTCCGCCTTGACCAAGATGCAGGATTTGGCAGATCAGGTAATTACAGTGGAGCGACTGGCATTTGAACTCCGTTACCCTGCTACATGGTTACACATATAGTCGTCTGAATGTGTAGGTTTCTTCACGATGTTTTCCCTTACCGAAAGAGCATCGGTTAGTGTTCAACTAATGTACATAACTCAGTAAAGAGTACATGGCTGAGTGGGACTCAAACCCTTTACTATGTCGGATACCAAGTTAGATACCTTTCCCACTAGGCCGCTCTCCTCGCTGCCTCACTCCGTATCAGCTAGAAAAATCACACATCGACTAGGTATTTTGACTCGCAGTAACAAAATTGTAACACTTTTCTTAGACAAACTGTTGACCCAAATTGCAACTTTCATCATTGACTCTCACCGTGTTAACACCACGTACGAGGAAAATTTCGAGCAAATCATTTACCCGTAAACCTTAAGCTTGACAGTTGTGAGGATAACACCGAATGAAAATATCGTGACCTAAAACCACCTGAGTAGCATACGATTGATCGCTTGATCGCAGGAACGATGGCCACTTGGAACCTTGTGTTCCAACTACGGCATGCTCGGGGGGCACAATCAGTTTTAATGGTTCTTCGTACGTGTTGCGCATGCGTCAACATTAGCCTGTTCTTTGGACTTATTGTAGATTTATTTGTCTTATCGATTTTCGTTTCGACATATTCCTTTCGACGCATAATAAATACGAAGGCACGCATCAAATAAGCAAAACTTCATTAAAGAAAAGTGGCAGATTCATAAAATCATCATCTTCGCGTTAATGTCCCGGTTATGCTTTCACGCACGAGGGTCCGGGGTCCGAATTGACCATGATCCCGGATTTGTCAGATCAGGTAATAACAGTGGAGCGACTGTCATCTGACCTTCGAGACCCTGCTACTAGGGGAACCTGACCAGATTGGATCATGGTTCCACATTCAGTTGCTAATATATATTGATATGGTTTACTTATTATTTTTATCTATTACTTGGAAACCTAAATACAAAAAAAAATTATGAGGACATTGTGTGGAGAATGGCGCAAGGTTTAACTTGTTATAAATAGTTGGTAATGGTTTGTTTTACTTTATTTATTCAGTAGTCATACCAGAACTGATTTGCATTTACGCCTTTAACATAAACAAGTAGGTACAAGTATTTCATAAATATGTACAAATGGCTATTTCATAATAAGTACTTATTTTGTCAAAGCCTTATCACGTAAAAAATTCATCTGCTGCAGAAAACGGGAGATGGATAATAATGAAATTAGGAGATAATTATAATTTGATGCGGGCTCCAAATCTAAATTTTGAATAGTGTTTTATATTGCTATTTAAGCATCGGTCATCGCCAACTGTAGAGGAAAACTTAAAGAAGAAGGGAAAGACTCTTCTCTTTCAAAGGTCGTCTGCTGCATAGTTAATGAACTCCATGACCATTTTCCATTAGATCGGCATACCTTAGATATTTAAACAACATCTGAAGACAAAAATGGCATTAGTACAGGAGGGGGCTCAAGTCCAACAGTTGACTGTTGATGTGAAACAATTTTGATATTTTAAAATACCTTGTTCATTGTTTACAATTTATAAGATATAATCTGTCAATAGATATTCTTCCTGTATCTATTTTGCACATTGCTTAATCTTCTCTATAATTAAACATAATAAGACAGTTTGCACTGGTATTGCGTTCATTAGTTCCTATGACCACCTTCCGACTTTATCATCAGAACAGCTCCATGGTACCATATTAATGCATTGTATGCAGGTGTATCAAATTTCACCTCAATTGGATACAAACAAATGGTCGAAAAATGAACAGTGCAAGTTAAATTAAAGCTGGTAATAATGACTAGTCGCCCGAATCGTCGTTTGCATGTCTCAATTCTGCCTCAGGCAAGACGAAGTTGTTTCAGGTACTTTTTGGTGAAGTATCCGATCATAACCTTGACCGAATACCTCTGCATCTTTCTTACATAGGTACCGAGGTAGCGTTGCAAAATTTCACTTATGCTGTGTATTCATTTATTCTGTTACTTATGTTGATGGCTCTTCTGGTGTAAATTGTGTTGTAATTTTATTGATGACCACTCTAAAGATTTTCATTGTGAATACTTGCTAAATGTGTTGCTAAAATAATGAACATGTCGTGAATGTAGTTTTGTTACACGCCTTTGGACATGAAATTAAATGTAATTTTACTTGAGTAATATTGACAAATATTATTATAATCTGTTTACATAGTGGAGTTTACATATCTCATTACAAAACTTCCTCAACCATTTTTAGTTTGGGTTGACGAAAAGCACTAGAGGTAGCTATGGTGGGTCTGAAATGCGTATTTCTAGCACATCCTCGAACTCCCTCCCTATTACCAATCCACAGTTTTCCTTGACCGCATAACAGCATTTTAAAAATCCGTACAGTTTTATAGTCTTATAGTATACTTTTAAATCAAACAAAGGCCTACAAGATCATACATTAGGTATACCACAGTAAAGACTCAAAGAAGGCGAGTCAAATGCAGCACTTACCACATGACAAATAACGACATCCGCTTCTTAGATCAATTGTCAATTAACGCTTAATTACAAAAGAAAAAGCAATCACATGCTTCGTATTGAGGTCGGAAATGCACATTAGCTGAGAAACTATTCACCGTACGGCCACAAAACAGTATTTGCGACACCGCCTTCGCACACTTCATTTACTTGGAAATTGGAATTACTATTCTGGCAAGAGCTTTATTACTTCACACGCGTTTCGTAAATGAAATTACTGCAAGAAATTGTCAAACTGCGCTCTATGTTGAGGAGCTCACTTTAATGAGAATGTACTAAGTTATAGTCAGAAGACTACACACCGATAATATTTTTAACAAATTATTGATTATGGCATGACTTTATTGCTCATATTTATTCATATGTCTCATACAGTGCTCCATAATAGAATATATATAAATAAAGACCTGTGTATACTCTCATTCATAAAAATCTACACTGGTTGCAATTGCACCATTTGTTTCCGACATCCGCACCAAAGAGTTTCGTTCCGAATTCTTTGCCTACGGATTTTTAAGAACAGAGAAGTCTAGTCCGAAGGTTGACACATAGGCAAGATGGCCGACGACATTACTAGACCGGGTAGGTATAAATAATGGGGAAGATGGGCGACTTCCGGTCGATCAGGATGGAAGATGCTGGGGAAGGCATATGTCCAAAGTTGGACGGAGTTGTAAAAGCTGATGAAGAAGAAGAGAAAAAGACTAGGTTATATGAATGCTTCATTAAGCATCCATCTAGCCATCATCATCATCTCAGCGGCCACAGGTCGTCCACTGTCCAACTTAGGGCTCCCCACATTTTCCACACTGACCGACTATACCTTCTGCATTTATATTAAGTTGCAGAGTGCGTGATCGGCAATCCCCGTCATCCTTCCGCCGTATTTTTCAATTTGGCTAGCCTCATTGCCACTTCACGTCATTAACTTATGTGGTTAGTTCCGCCACGGACTTAATTAACGGACTTAAAGACCTATATTACAATGCTTTCTAGCGTATATTGTCGTAACACAAAACAAAACACCTTCTTTGTTTATTACATACTATTGTCTATGAAAATCTACACTGGTTGCAATTGCACCATTTGTTTCCGACATCCGCACCAAAGAGTTTCGTTCCGAATTCTTTGCCTACGGATTTTTAAGAACAGAGAAGTCTAGTCCGAAGGTTGACCATAGGCAAGATGGCCGACGACATTACTAGGCCGGGAAGGTATAAATGAGGGGGAAGATGGGCGACTTCCGGTCGATCAGGATGGAAGATGCTGGGGAAGGCATATGTCCAAAGTTGGACGGAGTTGTAAATGCTGATGAAGAAGAAGAGAAGAAGACTAGGTTAAATGGATACTTCATTAAGCATCCATCTAGGCATCACCATCATCTCAGCGGCCACAGGTCATCTACTGTCCAACTTAGGGCTCCCCACACCTTCCACACTGACCGACTATACCTTCTGCATTTATATTAAGTTGCAGAGTGCGTGATCGGCAATCCTCGTGATCCTTCCGCCGTATTCGTCAATTTGGCTAGCCGCATTGCCACTTCACGTCATTATCTTATGTGGTTAGTTCCGCCACGGACTTAATTAATTAATTAACGGACTTAAAGACCTATATTACAATGCTTTCTAGCGTATATTGTCGTAACACAAAACAAAACACCTTCTTTGTTTATTACATACATATCATATATTATGTTAAAAATCATAATATGCATAACCATGTTACTACAAAAATGCATTACAACCCGAAACACAATCAGCTGTGAACTTGAACGAAGTTGCACAAGGTCACAGCCGTGTAGATTATATAACTGGTTGGGTAACCGGCCCACTGGCTTACTTTCGGACAGATCGGCCACTCTTCTTTTCATTGGTGCCGTGTTGTATGGCAGCTTCTTTCATCGTTTGCTTTGTATAAGCGGTTGCTTTATTTTGTTAATTAAATGCTTTGATGATTCATGTGTGTACTTTATTTTAAATATTTATTTTGGTCTCAAAATTGTAGGTATAGGTAGTTAACATAAACATGTAGAGTTTATATTAAAAAAGCACATGTAAGTACCTGTTTTAATATTAACGTACTTCCGTATTATTATTGAAAATAATTATCTTATATTACACTATGCACTTTATAAAAGACATCACTTTTTTATAATGCGTAGTGTGAATGTAGTCCACGTATCGATTAAGTTTGTAAAATAAAGGCAAAAGTCCATTCTTTACATCGAAAAAGTTTTACCGTTGCTTAGGTCAGTTACACTTCTTTTCGCTGAATTGGCACATTCCATGCATCTCTACTACGTCTATTTAGTATTGTGTTGTGGTAGTAAGAGATACTTACGGAGGTACTTATGGTAAGGGATTTTAGTTCTGACATCTTGTTGAGAATATCCCAAGTGATTTTCTGTCTTACTCTTCTTTGCGAGTTCTGTGGCCATTTTGTGGTACCTTTCACACTTTTCTTGAAGAGCTCCATGATGCACTCTATTATAGAAATACTCTACAGGAAACTCGTTTTAAAATCGAAGTTTACGTGCTACATTGTTTCTCTCTCACCGCGCCACATTCGCCTCCCGTATTTTGACATATTCACATTTTTTATTTAGAGCTCTGTTTTACCCCAGTGCCTCCAATGACTTTTTTGAGTTATGTAGGTACATTAGTTGAATACTAACCGATGCTCTTACGGAAAGGGAAAACATTATGAGGAACCCTGCACATTTAGGCGACTTAAGTTTCGTGATACAATCTGGTGGCTCTACTGTAATTACCTGACCTGCGAAATCCTGGATCGTAGTCAAGGCGTACCCTGGACCCACGCACGCGAGGGCACAACCTTATCATTGACGCCAAGATGATAGTTATTGTGGGCTCCACTTTATAAAATGTCTCTGTCCTGATGTGTCCCCACACCGCCCAATACGGTCGCTTACATAACTGGCTGGCAGAGAACATCTTTTTGTATTGTCTATTTGATATTTAAATGGCAGCTTGTGAAATGTAGGTGCTAACTAATGGGTTGTAATGAGCTACTTGACCAGCGGCACTAATGCGGTTATACGTCTTTCTGAGATGGGATTATTGCTCAACACTTTGCCGCTAGCATCTACAACGGCAAAACATTCGGACTTCACTTAAATTTTTGTCATCAACTCATTTTGCAGGAAGACGTGGCAAGCCCAGTTCTCTGTAGTTAATTCTTATTTTGAAAGCAGTCTATTTAAATCTAAAACTCTGTCAATAGGTCACAGGTCTATGCCCACAACCCCATGCTTTGCGATATACTCATAGAATTTCTTTTAGACTAAAGCTACTAGAGTTTGTATTATTATTGAAGGGTTTGATGTAAATTTCCCAAACATTACATTATTTTTAAGTCATAACCAAGCCTCTTAACCCTTTCACAGCGGAGTACATCCTGCCCTGCAGTCGCACAGATCCGCAGCTGGACAACTGCATCAAGCGTGCCTTCAACCACATCAGGCCTTACCTGGCGAGGGGCCTCCCTGACCTCGGAGTGCCGCCCGTGGAGCCGCTACTCATCGACCGACTGGTGATGGAGAACGATGCAGGACCGGTCAGGGTGACGGCTGCCTTCAGCAATATCACGGTCATCGGACCCAGCAACTACACTATTACGAAGATTCGGTGAGTCGGTGTCCTCAATTTTTTACCTTAGCCTGGGTATCGAAGTTTACAATACTATCTCTAGATGCATCTTTAGTTACAGGGTTCCCTCGAAAAGCCTTTGAACGACGCAATTAATTAGAACTCATATCAAATTCAAATCAAATTTATAAATTGTGTTATTGTAGAAAACCCTTTCTAAAGGGTTAATAGGGCCCTGTACTGGATATGACCCTTCCCACATACAAAGTTAAAAATAACGGCAGATCGGTGTGGAGTTATTTTGGGAAATTCGGTACGTAGTGATAGTTTGTCTATGAATTATGATTTTGATGTTTATATATCGTGAAATCGTGATCGCTTTTTTATTATTTTTTGTAGATTTAAACGTGTCATTCGACTTATTTTACATAATAGCCGGAAAATTTTCAGAAACAACCGCATTTCCATTCCATCCCCTAACAGCCTGAATACCTTTTCTAATATAGTCGACTCCAGAAAAATAATAAACTTATTTACTGTTATCTACACAAAGAACGAGTACCTCAACGTTGCAACCTTAGGTTATCAAGATAGACGTAAAGCATTATTATCCACAGTGGAATTGCATTGCGAGACTGACTAGATGTCTCAAATTATTGTAGTCGGTAGTAGGTTAATGATTGTTGAAGTGTTTTCGACATACATACCGGATAATCGCTTCGAAAAAGCCTCACAATTGACGTTGTTGTCGACGTGATTTTTTTATAATTAAAATAAGTACACGGCATTATATTACAATAGTGATTTTAAACGAGATATCTTCTAAATATTCTATAAAGTCATACAGTATTGCGAATGGCAGCAATCAAAACATATATACATACATACCTTCACACCTTTTTCCCGTAGAGGTATGCAGAAATCACATCGTTCCACTTGCTACGGACCTGACAAATCTCTGATTCTTCCAAATTCATGAACTTTTTCATTCATATACTCGTCGGTTTAGAGAATTTTTGATCTGACCTTTCTTGAAAATATCAGGGATTTGATCATATGTACGTCTCGGTCTTTCCCTTCCAACGCTTTCATTTCCTCTTATTCATTCTCTCTATATAACCAAACCAACTCAGCATACCAGTAATCAAATAAAATATCACGTAATGCTTTATTATTATTTAAGTTATGGTCTCATCTCACCTCTAAGTGATTCCTAAACCAATATTTGGATACCGTTTTTTATACTTATCCAATATCGTTCCTTGGATATTTTTTCAACGACCAGTATAACGAGTACATACTGAATGTGAGTCTTCAATCTCTATGCAAACTTCCTAGTTGGTGCAACAACCGCCTAAACGGTGATATTATAATGATGTAAAATCGCGAGGTGTCCTATATCACAGCATAATTAGCGGCGCACAGATTAACCATAATTGCTGGGGTGATACCTCTAACTATTAGTGCTGTGAGGCAACAAGCCCTGACATCTTTGCCAGCAAAGATTATAACAGTAAGATCGTTGTTTTTACTGTACGACAGTTTGAAAGAACTCACATCTGAAGACAATGTTTCGTTTTGTGTTCCCTTTGTCCCAAAGAACATAGTTCATTCATACAAAACAATGAGGAATCAATAGAGACGGTATAACTTCACGGTTAATACCGTAAGTGTAAGGCTAATGCCTTAAACTGGTTAGCCTGAGATCATAGCCTGAAGATATCATGAGAGAAGAAATTAAAGGATTACGGCGTACCCGCCATCCCTCATTGTGCCTTGTAGCCTAATTTAATATCCTTTCGGAAATTGTTAAACAATATGGCGACTTCCCAAAAAATCATTTAAACAACGAAAGTTAATGAACAATTAATCGTTGTTAAAAATACAAATTTTTCGAAATCCTGGTTAGTTTTGATAAAAAAACCAGACAGTATTATATTCAGTGCTACAAAAAGGAGTAGTTAAATGTATGCAAACTTGCCAAAGTCACGTAAAACTTAGGAACTCTGAGCAATATTTTGTATTGTAATATTTTGGCTCCATTAAATTTAATTTATACTCATTTTTGTAGCACTGTAGGTACATAGCAGCGAAATAGACAAAGTTCTGTGACGTCGTGCACGCCTCAAAATACCATTAGTTTTTGTAGACATACATAATCTTTTTATATTCAAGAAGTCTTTGCTAATATCATTAGCATTAACGAGTGGTGTAAATTTGCAGATATTATTCGAATCACGTGTAGGTATTTAATCTTCAAATAACATGGCAATAGTGCAAATACGTTTTTGCCTCTTTCTGGTTAAGTCAGGTATGTGAAAACTCTGGCGAAGTGGGGCTCTGAAGATAAAACTTTACCAACGAAATTACGGCAAAAATAGGAAACGATGATGTTCAGGCTGATATTAAATCTTTAGCATGACTTTAAGTCTCTTTTATTTTTATTTTTTATATCTTAATTCCTATTATGTACTTTTGCCTCAAATAAACATTTATTTATTTATTTATAGAAAAAAGGACTGGCTCATTCCTAGACCAACGCATAAACATAGCCGTACAGCGGGGGATTTGTGATGTAAAATGCGGTGATGAAGTTCAACTGGCTAGTCAAAGTCATCATCATCATCTTGGCGTTAATGTCCCGGTTGAGCTCTCGCGGGGTCCGCCTTGACCATGATTCAGGATTTGGCAGGTCAGGTAATTACAGTGGAGCGTCGGTGGCCGAGCGGCTAGAGTATCCGTCTAGTAAGCCAGAGGTCCCGGGTTCGAATCCCGCTCCGGCTATGTACCAATGACTGTTTTCTGAGTTATGTACATTAGTTAAATACTAACCGATGCTCTTACGGTGAGGGAAAACATCGTGATGAAACCTGCACATTCAGGCAACTGGATGTGTAACCATGATACAATCTGGTTGGGTTCCCCTGGTAGCAGGGTCATGGAGGTCGGATGGCAGTCGCTCCACTTGCTAGTCAAACTACGAAACGGTAACCCATCCTGTTTCCGGACTATGCAAAAAAGTTATTCCGAATATTTTGACGCTCGCAAGGAAATCAAAACTTATGGGGTACTTACCTAGAATCATGAAAGGCAAGAAAAACAAGCAAAGAAAATAAAAATCCGAACACCGTCAATTTGTAGTTACACGTGGCCCGAGATGTCTTATCGGTCTCACAGGCACAGCAACGTGCGACTAGACCAGGGAGATTAGACTAGGACCGCGACTGACTGACGTGCGACTAGACTAGGACCAAGCAGTCATACTAATTCCAGCTGTCCTCATTCCAGGTCTGATCTGAAGAAACTGCGCATCGACATGGGGTTGGTGCTCCCACGCATCGAGATCACGGGCCGCTACGAAGTCTCTGGGCAGGTGCTGCTGTTCCCGGTTAGATCCCAGGGCGACTTCTGGGCTGCTTTCAGTGAGTTTTTAATGGCCAGTGGCGTTAGGAGGAAAGTTTAGATACCATCACATATACCAGCAGCACTTAACAGTCCACAGTTGGACTTGAGCCTTAGAATTTTGACACTTGGCAGGTTGGATACCGCAGGATTGAAAATACAAATAAAATATCTCTATTCTACGGAGATTCTGCCACTAATATCTGTATTCAAGCGTTACTATGCGTTTTCACAGTACTCGTCTGCGAAGTGAACGCAGTGTATTTAATACGGCTCTATGTGTAATCGATTTTGTTCATTTTGACGGACGCATGTAGTGGCGATCACGGCGATTTGCGCGCACTGTGAGACCTCATACCTAGTTAACGTTTCTGAATACGGTGTAAAGACATTAATCTGTAAGATGAAGGTGTTGACACAATATACCTACGGACACAACACTCCACTACCATACTAATATATTAATACCACCACCATACTAATTAATTTCCATGATTTTATGGCTTTTGTTATCCTCTATGAGTCCTAGATCACGGAAAGAATCTCCTGATGGTCCTGATGCCAAAACAATTTGTATAGATCTAGAATTATTTTTTACATCTATGCTTGAAATACCAACCTAGGGCGCTAGATTTTTCCCTAATACAGAGTTTATCAAGTTACTAGTACCAACATACAGTAATAGTGCCACATGTCGTTGCCTTTGTGTCCATGGGATACCTGGCTCTAGGGCAGCCAGTATGTGGTACGTTCTTTTTTTATTTTGAAATTTCTAATCCAATTTTTAATTATAATTGAAATTAAAGAAAAATGAAAACTAAAATGTTCATGTTAATTATTACAACAGCTACTAATTTGACTAATTCGGGAATTGGGCGTCAACAGACACGTTTATTCACAAATTATTAGGTATCAGGAAGGAGGTCCCAAGTTCGCCCAAAGAAGCGATGAATTCTTCTAATAAGTCGGATGCGAGCGCGGAACCTCTTCCGTCGATGCGAGAGCTATGGCTTACGATGCTAGTATACTGAATATAGAGTAGGAAAAGGTAAAAGACGGGATTGACTCAATCATTTTATTATCAATTCCAGTCGACGTGGCGGCCATCGCAAAATTGTACGGCAAGGAGATCGAACGCGAGGAAACCAAATACATGGAGGCTGAAAGGCTGTTAGTAGACTTCAAGTTGAGGAACTCTCGCTTCAAGGTCAGAGACACCGTCAACCATGGCAGCGTCATCGGTAAGTTAGTATTCACTAATACACACACACACACACACAATACACAGTGGTATTAGGTACTCGAAGTAGCTAATACCACTCATTATAGTCTAGTAACGCCCAAGGTACGAGGCGTTGCGCGAGGTAAGATGCGAGTATGCTACTTACCCTAGCGCCTTGTGCCTTTTAGAGAGTATGAGCTAGCCACAGGGCTATTGCCATGCTTACGAGTGTTTATGATGGCTAGTGAGCCATCCGAGTTCGGTTCGAGTTTTCTATCCGTCAAGTTATGGCGCGTTGTCCGCTTGTGGCAAGAATGGACTAATTTTTAGTTCGACCGCCAAATTGAACTTGATGGAATGGAATCGGGTCGGAAGTAGTGCAAGCGCTCTAATAATACTTTTACAGATCGGACAGATATTTTGTAACATATTGTTTTTATATTAAGTACGGTTATAGATATTGTGAGATGAGAAAGAGGTATGTAGAGGTGGATTGCACATGTGGAGAGGATGTTGAAATACGGCTTATCTTTACGCCCTACAAGGACAAATACTGATAAGATAAATAACCTTTTCCAAAAAGGGCTGGTCAAGAGTACGTCAACCGCCGAAAATATAAGAGAAGATGTATGAATGTGGAAGAGGCAAAAGACGTGTAGCTTGTGACATTCGGTAGGCAGTGCTATTCGGTAGTCTGTGCCTAACTCTATGGGATGCGTGCGTAAGTAAGTACGTATGTATATTTCTGGCAGTTTTCATAAATATTCTTTATTTATTTATTTATTTATTTATTTATTTATTTAATACTTTATGCACAAAATAGTACAAAGGTGGACTTAAAGCTTTGTCTTTACATTTTTTAATGTGGCTGGGAGCTCATTCCACATCCGAATCGTACGAGCGAGAAACGTTCTTTCGAACCTTCGCGTCGTGACCAACAGAGGGTCCACGTAGTGGGGATGAGTACCCAGCCCACGGCGGGTGGTGCGATGGCGGAATTGTGTTGTGGGCACCAGATCGAAAAGTTCCTCAGAATAGTTCCCATTGTACAACCGATAGAACACATACAAGAAGCCGAAGTCCCTTCGGTCAGCCATTGGTTCTAACTTGCTTGTTAGTATGAGATCGTCGACAATTCGTACGGCACGCCTCTGTACGGAGTCGTTTACAAAGATTGATCCGATTTATACAATCAATAAGAGACTGGCAGATACGAGCAAAAGCGGCCTTATTACTACAAGCTATATCTTCCAAACACCCTTTACAGAAACCTCAAATAATATTCGGAAATGTTAACAAATTTTCCAGGTGAAGCCATGAATCAATTTCTGAATAACAACGCTGCTGAAATCATCGAAGAGATGAGACCGGCCGCCGCCATTTCCATCGGGAAACATTTCAAGAAATTCCTGAATTCCGCCTTCACGAAGATACCCATCGATGTATGGCTGAAGCCTTAGAAGAAGTTCAGGACTGCGAAGGGAAAGACGCTCTAAGATCTAAGACTAAGACAAAGTTATATATTTGCAAAACAATTATATGTTTTTGGAAACTCAATTCTATGAGGTATTGTTATGACTTTGTACTCTTCCATACAAAGTTTTTGATCAACAAGTTGCATGATGAGGCATTTTTTTATTGTTGACATGTGTGGAAGAATATGAATAGGTATTGTTTAATTCTATACATGCTAAAAAGTATAGAATTCAATTTTCAATTTAGAAATAATTATGAAAACAATTGTAAGAAATCATAGTGGTTACAATATTAAAGTTATTTACTGACTTGTTGATCTGAAATATTAGTAATTAACCTTGTTCATAATATGACTGATGAGACGAATTCTATGTTTCATGTTTAGGATAATATGTAGACCACATAATTTTGTCGAAGACCAGTAATTTATAGACTTACAAATTAGATTCTAATTGAATTGTATGTACAGATAGGTATTTAATTTAAGCTTTATTTATTAGGTAACCAAATAAGTATGATACTATTTTAATTTGATAATATATTATTGACAAATTATAATAAGTTACCTACACTAGGAATGTGATGTTTAGGAGTACCTATTACAATTAAAAGATTGGAAAGTCATTTACATTATTATTTATTAACACAGGTTCTTACCTGTACCTGGTATCTTCATAATCATATAAAAAATATAAATAATAATAATTATTAGCTATTTCACAGATCGTGGCGGCAGTTTGTATTTCAAAGTCTTGTTCCAAAACTAAGAACTATAAACTTGAAGAAACAAACAATCCATACATTTATCGTTCTTTTTCATATTTGTTCAAAAGTTTCATAAAAAAACTGTGACAAATAAATAAAGGAAGATTCTTAATTCGGTTCCAAATTATCATTTGTTGCTGGCTCAGATAGAGATCGTTAATCGTATGTTGTCAAGGCCAATAAGGACAAATAATCCCTTGCCGATTAATTTAGTAGGGTATTGAATAAACTCTGTCAACATCATCATCATATCAGCCGAAAGACACCCACTGCTGGGTAAAGGCCTCCCCCAGAGATCTCCACAAAGGCAAGTCCCTTCCGCATCCAGCTAGTACCTGCGATCTTTTACCAGGTCGTCGGTCCACCTTGGGAGGCCTACCCACGCTGCGTCTTCCGGTATGAGGTCTCTATAATAAACTCTGGCAGGGGACAACTTGCGTTGAACGATCAATATGTACCAAAATTACGATGACAAGATATCGTCGGCGTTTAATGTACCAAAGGCGTGGTCGGCAAGAGGCTTCAAGAAGTCTCTGAGAGCCCCTTCCATGGGCGCTTGCAACTCCTCAGCCAGTTTTCGCCAGTTGTCGTTCAGGAACTTGTTCATTGACTTGCCTGAAAGGGAAAAGGGAAATTGTTTTAAATAATTTTGTATGACACACGCAACCATATCTTGCGATCTTCGATTGCGCCGTTGGAACATTAGATAAGTAATCTAACCATACGCAAAATATTTGTATATAATGCTCAGTTGTCAAGAGTTTATTTATTTATTTATTTATTTATTTAAAACTTCATGCACATTACAGTACAATGGCGGACTTAAAGCTACGTAGCTTTTTCTACCAGTCAACCAGAGAACAATTACCAAAAATTACAAGGCGGTGCTACAAAAGAAGAGGATAAAATAACATAAAACAGACTAAAAGTAACATTAATTAAATAAGTATATCAAACATTCACAGACCGAAACTTATAGATAGTATAATAGGAGAGAGAGAAAGAGAGAGAGAACAAGGAACTGAGCATAACAAGCTACTGGCACACTCGACAACTCCACTGCCCAAACACTTAAAAAAAAAAAAAAAAAAACGGAAAAGAGAAAGACTATGTAGGAAAATATATAAGGTGTTACAGAGACTTAAGGAAATAACTGTGAACTGCTTTTTTGAAAGTAAATTTACTGGAACTTCGTCTGATCTCCAAAGGTAGATCATTCCAAAGTCTAGCAGCGATTAAGGAAAAAGAATTGGACAGAAATCCAGTCCGGTGAAGGGGAAGGTTTAAGGAGAGAGTGTTTGAAGAACGGAGGCTACGGTCGTGGGTGTCGCAAAGATATTGGAACTTGCATTTCAAATATTCAGGGACGGCTGGATCGTGAAGTATGGAGAAAAGGGAGGTAAGGATTCGTTGGTTGCGACGATGTCGTATAGGCAGCCATTTTAGCTTCTCACGAAAGCTTGATACGTGGTCGTACTTACGTAAGCCGTAAATGAAGCGAATGCAGTTATTTAGTAGTCGATCCAATTTATTCAGTTGCTCCTGGTTGAGGTCGGAGCAACACACATCAGTTACTATGTTTGATTGAACAACTTTATAAAGCGATGACAATGGCTAGTTTAGATTTACGACGTTTTTATGGGGTTTGTATCGTACGGGTAACAAGTGGTTCGGATCTTGTTTGTTGGACGATGTATCCGAGTCTCCATCTAAGCCAAATCGCATAAATTTTATACTAGTCTACGGTCAATTAAAATGCACATCGGCTAGTTTTGAGTGTAGTGACACAAAAAGCAAACAATAATAAATTACCAAGCTCCCCATTCCCTCCGAACAAATTGTCCAACTGCATAGTCGCATGGCCTACGTGGAACTTGACGTCCAGCTGTTCGCATGTCAGGGCGTCTTCGTCGTTCGCACGCGGCTCCCTGCCCAGCACTATGGTCACCACGGCGTCGATGTCACCTGCAAATAAAAAAAAACTTACATTAGGTATACCATAACTCAATTACGGTATAGAAAGAAATCAACTTGGATGCTGGAATTTCGAACCACTGGATAACTCGACCACTCAATTAATTATTTTTAGTAGTCAATTCTGCCCATATTAAAAAGATAGGTTGTTTGAAACCACCTGTTAGAAAGTCAATTCTTTCGGCATAAAGACAAAGGGGTTTATGCAAATAATGGATTGTGGCCGCGGGGTGAGTTTCTGGATGGTGTTGTTTCTTGTCGTGGCGGTGACGGCAAGTTCTAAGAAAATAAGTTAGGCGCGTGAAAGGTTAGAGCTCTCACGACTCTATAAAGTCTATAATAAACATTAATAAAAAAATCAGTTTCATATTTACCATATTTAGCGCTGAATTTGCCATCCCCTTCAATAGGCAACATGAGCAGCTGCCCGGACAGATTGTAGCGGCCCTTCATCTTCAGCTCTGGTATGTATAGTTTTGCCACTACCTGATGCTTAAGACCATCCACTCTGAAAATTAGCAGAAAGTGTATTTGTAAACTAATAAAATGAGATAAAATAGTATTTTATCTTGACTAACATTGCATAATTTTATTTCCGAATTAGATTACAGAAACAGGTAGGGGCGAAATAGATTTGAATATTGTCACTGCCTCAAGTCGGCGTTGGATAGTAATGCTTATTCTTTGCCCGTCATTCCTCGGACCAGTTCTCCGGTCACCGATAGTACTTTGAAGAAATTTTTAAGCGCCAGGGCTACTACAATCCATTGGAATGATACTAGAGGTATAATCATACCCCTAGATAGATAGAGACAAATTAAAGCGTAATAATAAGCACGATACTTACTTGACTTCCTTCACACGCATAGAGGAAGGTCCCGCAACCGTGACGTCATGGTAGGATGACGTCACAGATATTGGACCAGCCCTCTGCTTCACAGACAGAGCAGGCACCACCAATGGCTCACATGCAGGTATTCCGTATTCCGGAACGCCTAAAATGGTTAGGGAATGTTAAGGTAGGTTAGGTTCTTTTTTTATACCACGCTTATACAAATACTCAGACAATATCCGATGGTAAGCAGTAACTGTCCCGGACGACCACGACTTTTTTTTTTCAGCGTTTATGATTGAACGGGCTAATTGGGCTGTCTAAGTGACGATTAAGATGTAATGCCTGTAATTACACTGTCTACCTTATCGAGTCTCTAATTTGAATGAGATACAAAGAATCTATTCAGCGGATTGTTACTATGAGCATCCTCCAAGAGACACAAGACTTGAATATTTGCCAGCTTGGAAGACGTGTATATAGGTATACTACAATATTGAATACATATATTACACATTTTTTTAGGCCTACAACGATCCTAAATAGTCTTTGAATGCCTTGGAATGACACGCGTCATCTTAAAGCGAGAATGAGTAAAAACAACAGTAGGAGTTCAGGTCTTCGTTCTAAATGGTCTGCATCTAAATACATTTTTTTTTGTGCAATTATCATTTACTTAGATAAAACGTTTGAAGACTGGAACTGGACTTTATATAGTGTATAAATGATATTTATAAATCCTTACCTGTAGCCAGTCGAGGTATATACGTATTTAAGGCATCCCGAAGGCACCTTCCGAGAGCTCTTTCTTCGCGAGGACAGATGAATCCGCCGACTAAGTAAAAAAGAAACTGTTTTAGTAAAAAACTTAACATTCTGTTTACTGTTTAGGTATTTAAATTGTTACACAGCCTACTTACAATTAATGAAGCTACTCTCGAATCCTCCTAACACTACACTGAATAAACTAAACGGTAGCACGAGCCTCCACATGGTGACATTAATTTGACTAATGCTCTCACTACCGGGATCTAATTTAAATATTATAAACGACGTGACCATAGATGATTTCAAGTATTTTATCAACATATCTTATCTTATGAGCAACAGTCATTGTTTCATCAACGAGTAAGATCTGCTTGTGAATCGATGTAAGTATCGATATTTTCTAATTGATTGCATAATAGCTTATCGTGGTCAGATGAAACACGAGGCAGATATTTCTCACAGGTTTTGTTGATACTGATTATACGTAAGATTTGAGGTGTTTAACAGAAAATTTTCCATTAGAATTTAACTTTGTACTCTTGTTGTATGTATTTTCGATCAATCTAAATATTGCAATTGCCAAGTGTGGAGATTACGGCACTGCTCTCCACGATTGTGGAGGAGGTTCAAGGCCAGCAGTGGACTTTCTTTTTATATTAAGACAAGACAGGCATTTGACCGCCATCTCACCTGTTGGTAAGTGACGATGCGGCCGAAGATGAAGCATGCCCGTCTTGGAACAGCCTATTCACTCCAGCCTTGAAGGCATCCACATTAGCTTAGGGATATAATAGAGACTGTTATGGGCTATTTATGCTCACAAGCCACTGGAAATTCACTAAACAAAAATTGTATCTGATACTCAATACTTACATCACCAGTTAGAATTTCTCTCTCCCATCTCTGTTTAATCTCCTCTCGGGAGCATCGGTGGCCAAATGGTTAAGGTATCCGACTCGTAAGCAAGAGGTACCGGGTTCGAATCCCACTGTCGCCATGTACTAATGATTCTTTTCTGAATTATATCTTTAGGGAATACTAACTTCACTAGCCAGTGGCAATGGCAGTAGAAGTAACCATGTAGTGTAACCATGATCCAATCTGGTTAGGTCTCCTTGGTAGCAGAGTCGTGGAGCTCATTGAGGTTTGTCGCTCCATTGTAATTACATGATCATTGTCCAGGCGGACCCCTCGATTGCGAGAGCTTATCCGGGACATTAAGATGATGCTCCTTCACGCAAAACAAACTGAACGGATTTCGATGAAATGTGGCAGCACAGTATTCAATGTGGCTCCTACAGGAACGGGCCTGGAACGTTATAACCGAACTTTACGGGGACGAAATTGTGGGCAAAAGCTACACAAACATAAGGAAAATCTAAAACCGATCACCCAAATTCCCTCACACGGTCCAGCTCCCAGCCACAACACAGCACCAACGCCTCGAAACAGCCCTTGCAAGTTGCAACCTATCTCAAGCGCAATTATGCTAACCTTATTAGCGCAAGCGGGCCGCATAACCATGTTGTAACTCGGACGGCTGACGTAAGGGGTCTGTGACCGCGCCGCTGGCTTACTGGCACACTTAGCTAGACCCTGCGACGCGACGACACGCCTCGCTAAAATCGGTTTTTGTCTTTGGGGAATGCGATTGCGCAGTTTTATGAGGAGCTGCTTTGTAACGTGGATCATAATGTATAATGTCGCTCTTGTAGGTACTGAAAGTAAGTACCTGGATGCCTGTTATGGTTGTACTTATGGGGCTGGCCCGAAGTTGCTTTGTAACGGGGATCGTAATCCACGTGAGAGTGGCAATGTCGCTCTTGTGGGTACTAAAAGTAAGTATCTAGATACCTGGTATAGTTGTAGTAATGGGGCTGGCCCAGAATTCGAGTCGCACCTATCTGAGCCGTTGGCTTCTCCGCGACGGGGCAGGTAGGTAAAAATTGTGTGGAGACTGCAATTGGTACGGCTAAGGCATTTATCAGGATGGATGGCACAAATCCAGTTTCATTTACCTAGGTATGGTAACAATATGGTAATAATTAATATCGGTTCAGTTGTTAAGGAAAATGTTGTGCGTATATGTAATGTTTCTTCGTCTTGGTCGCGGATTTTCCGAAGATTTTCTACCTAACCGGTTATTAAACTAGTCAGTGACAAACAAACAGACAGCCTTTCTGTTTATGACGGTTTCATATTAACTTTAACCGCAGGTCTGTTGTCGCTGTGAGGACAAATATGAAATCCCTAACCTGTTTAAAACGGAACACAACAATTTGTCACACAACAAAATAGCGGACGCCCCAAGCTTGACAGAGTCCTACCACCTGGATACAGCTTTTCCCCCAATATATTTACGTTATACTAATTGGAATATTTTTATTCGCAGTGACAAAACCATTTTAAACCTTGACCTTGACTGCAACGATTTCATTTCGATTTCAGGTCGTGGGTACCTTTATTGCAAAATATTGTAATTTGATTTAAAACATGCAATGTTTTCATTTTGTCTCGATACTGACTAAGTACCTACCTTTTCATAATCGAAATTGATTTCGCCACGTACTGGTTTACCTAATCAATTTCGATCTTCTTACTTTGAGCGATGGTCTACCGGTTATTGTCTTTTTCACAATATTGTTAGTCGGATTATAGTTAGCGAATACAAAGTTTCACATACGAAGTTATTAGTACAAGGAAATGAAATGCACCGAGCAGTTTGTTTATGTTTTTAAAACATTATCACACAAGTACGACACAAAAATACAAATCTACTACAATAAACTTCAGGTTTTCCGTATTTTGTATATTTGTACGAGTACAACTCAACACCATAACATAAATAATTTAAATAAATTAATCAAAAGTAACAATATACGCCATTCAAACAAATGTATTCTACCTCTACATAAGAAACGAATTAACTCATAAAAAGGCAGACTTGGTCCATACATGGCTGCATCGTTATGTACCGCCATATGAGATGGGGGTCAAATGCATGGTTAGAACACTTACACACTGCATCTGATCTCAGTTCTTACAAATACTGTTCATTAAGTTAAAAATAGCGTTCGAATGGCGGCGCCACCTTACAAACGAAACAAGTACTCTTCGTCTTCGTCTACGAAATGCAGTATTATCAATATTAGTTCAGATTCTTGCCACGCGACAACTTGTCAGACTCAGAACACTGACATCTTATTTAGCCTTTTCGGTTCATCAGTTTTATATAGAGCATTGCGCTTATTATATATGTCTAAATTCATACGTCTAAAGTCACAAGCAAAAAGCGTGAGAGCAAATCAAAGTATTGCTCATAAAATAAGGTTTATTTTTGTATCACGCCTTTTAAAAAGTAATACATTCCATTTTGATTTGCTCTCACGCTTTTTACTTCTGAATTTAGCCAAAGCTATAAGCGCAATCAATAGCAGTCAATATGTCATACAAATAGCACGGTGGCTACCACGAACAGCATAACCTCAGATTCTCAGCAGATACAGTGTGTAATCGTTCTTGGTATAGAGTACAAGGATTACTGCGGGAACACGACGTCAGCTGGGATATTCCTCAGGAACTTGTTAGCCACGTCTTCCAGGACCATTGCGAGCGCGGTCTCCACTGCCGGCTGGACCTCCCGAGCTATCTCCGCCGAGTGCATGCCTATGATGTGGTCGGTTATCATTTCTGGGGAGAGGAAGGTAGTGTTAAAAAAAAATATGGGTAATCTCAATGCTATATGACTGTAAGCCATATAGTATGGTCTTGAAAGATGAATGGTATAGGAAGTGATGACAATCTTCTCGAACAAGATACATAAATACAACACAAGAACAATAAATGTGACTGCGCAAACATTTTCCAACTGCGGCAAAAATTATCGAGATGTTTGCCCCTGGTTAAAAAAGAGTTAAGCAAATGTTTATAACGTAAGCAACTAACAAAGTAGTTTTGGAAATTTCAACTTTAAGAGGGGAAATGGGAGAGGTAAGTGTATGAGTGTCTCGATCACACTTAAAAAAGTGTTTTCCATGACTACATGAGTACATAAGCAATTCGTATAGTCTGCATCAGTGTATAGCATCAACCTCATTCTGCTATTTTTGCAAAAACTACTAAGTTTACCACAGCCACAAATATATCTATGGATTTTGGTCGTCTATTTTCCACAGACAGTCTCCACTAAACATGGATAATATTTCCAAATCCTCTATACTAAAGACGAGTCTCACATTCACACAACTTATACTAAAGCCAAATCTTAAAGCAAATAGAACAAACCCATCTCTCCAGTGGTGGAGTGCGCCTCCTTGAGGTCGGCGTGCGGTGCGCCTGCGCATCGTAAATGCACGACCGCGTCTCTGATCACCATGCGCTTGTGGACGCGAGCTCCCTGCGCCTCCAGGGCCGCGGAGCATAACGCTGTTGGGGTGAGGTTTTTTTGGCAAGTCATGTGATTAATATCTTATATGAAATTAGAATAGGGTCACATGAGATGATGTCTGCCTACCATTACTAAGGCGCATAGGTACAGAACACGAAATATTCCACATGTTTTGGCTTATGAATTCGTCAGGCCGTCTCGTGGGAGTTTTCCTGCCGTGCGTTCGGTACGTGGTCGAATTTGAGGAATATTGACCCTCATTGGCTATCAGAGGTATCGCAATTAACTCGAGTGTTGTAGGCTCAGAAATCAAGATAAGTCATAGTATTCTGACACCTGCCAGTTATTGCGCAGTATTAGTTATACGTGGTAGTATAACTGTATTAGTATCGCCGAGGTGGCGACAAATTTTGCGATAGTTTGACAGCCCACATGGCATTTCTATTTAGGTAGGTATCTTATTTTAAGAATCATTTTTCCATCATTTACCCTTCAAAGACACGAAATAAAAGACGTCTTTCGAACCAAGGACAGCAAAGATAAAATTCCGAAAATTATCGTAGATTTTATTAGTGGAGGTACAAAGGAGAAGGTGTTAAATGGTGCCCGTAAATTTAACAAGGAAAATAAGTCGAATAAACTAAACACTGGCCACCTGGAATTCAGCGGACCCATTAAACCGGTTTATATAGCGGAATACCTTACTCCCAAAATGCAGCGTATATACTACCTGGCACGCAAGTTCGCAAGTGAGAAGGAATTCAAATACTGCTGGACTTCTTTTGGAAAGGTTTTTCTGCGTCGAGATGACAAGTTGCCGCACTATATGATAAATGAAGAAGACGATTTAAGCAAAATACCGCTTTTGCCATGACTAGTGTATCTGTCGGTAATCCCTTTTTTTCATTACATACGCATGTGTAAATTGCCAGTGTTGCTTGTGGCTGCTTTCTATTGTTTGCTTTGTTGCTTTTATGTATTATTTTTTGCTTTATGCTTTCCTTATTCACATTTGCCTACAGCGCTTCTTGTTGCACTTATAACACTTATACACATTAACACATACAAAAACACTACAATCACTTATTTACAAACACTAACACATCTGGTTTTGTTAACCTTTTTCTTTAATTGTGCCCCATACCTATTATTTTCTTTTGATGGCGTCCCATGATCATAATATTATTAATGAATTAGATGAGATGTCTGTAGCTACGGCTTATTTATGTGACTATAGTAAATGTAACTCTGAAATTAAACCCTATCCCAATACACTGAAAATTATTACACAAAACATTAGGAGCATTTACAAGAATTTTGACAGTTTTTGTGCAAACCTTGCTCAATTTTCTTTTGAAGTGGACGTCATTGTCTTGACTGAATGCTGGCTGAGTAATGATAAACCCATACCCCTTTTTGACAATTATGTATCCCATTTCTCAAAAAAAATGTCTTAACCAGAATGATGGTATTGTAATTTATGTGAGAAAGGATATTCAACACACAGTACAGGAACCAGACCCAAAAGGTGCTAACTTTCTATTGCTTAAAATTTTACCTGATACTTTTGTGGTGGCTGTATATAGATCCCCTTCTATTTATTGCACTGAAAGTTTCCTAGAGTCAATAGATAAAATAATTCGTCCATTGCATTCCGCCGCCAATATAATGGTAATTGGCGATGTCAATATAGACATCAAGCATCATAATACAGATCGCAATTCTTCCGCGTACCTAAACCTTGCAGCAGAACTAGGACTACTACCTGGTCATACCTATCCTACCAGACTCCAGAATTGTCTTGACCACGTCTTACTTAAAACGAGCAATAGTGCATCAGTATTTGTATTGGAATCCACCGTAACCGATCATGCTTCCGTTCTTTTAAATCTTTCTTCTGTATATGTAAAAAAAGGTCATAGTAAAACTATTATTAAAACTGATTGGGATGCTGCTTTAAAAGATTTGGAAAAAGTGGATTTCTCTTTTATTAATGACAACTCTAACGCAAACTTTGCCACTAATACGTTTGTCGAAACATTGTCTACAATCATAAGTGATAATACTAAAAAAGCTACAGCATCATGTCGTAAACGTACCTTCAAGTCGTGGCTAACTCCTGGTTTATTGAGATGTATTCCACACAGAGACAAGCTACACAAAAAATTCAGGAATAACCCTAATGACCTTATCTTAGAAGTTACATATAAACGTTACAGAAATTTTTGTAATGCTTTGTTGAAAAGACTCAAATTAGCATACAGTAGATCTATGATTGAATCTGCAACGAATAACAAAGAGAGGTGGAAAGCCATTAAATAAATTACAGATACCTCGTTGCATAAGACGACAGCTGTGGACTTAATTAAATCATCAGATGTTACAGCAGAAATGAACACAATTAATAATTATTTCGCTAATGTAGGAAAGAATTTGGCTAAGGAAATTAATAATGTTAACAGTTCAAACAAGTTCATAACCACTAATGTTGTTAACTCTATTGTACTTCTTGCACCTGATGAAGGAGAGATAGAGATAATAATCAGCAGCCTAAAAAGTAACAGTGCAACTGGATGGGACTCCATACCAGTAAAGTTTCTCAAATTTGCCAAAAATGTTATTGTCTTTCCATTGACTAAGCTTATTGGACTTTGTCTTTCACAGGGAATTTTTCCCAAGGCTTTCAAGAAATCATTAATAACACCAGTGCACAAGAGTGGGTCTCGAGATGATGTAACCAATTACAGGCCGATTTCGATCCTTACAGCTCTCTCAAAAGTGTTTGAAAAAGTTTTGAATTCAAGACTGGTGAATTTCCTTGAACGTAATGCACTATTTTCCAATAACCAATTTGGTTTTAGAGCTGGAAGGAGTACTGAAAATGCTGTGTCTGAGTTGACAGACTTCTTGAGGACTCAAATAGATTTAAAACATAAATGTATAGGAGTTTTTCTTGATCTGGCGAAAGCTTTTGACACCGTCTCGATACCGATTCTTGTGCAAAAACTTGAACGCAATGGCATTCGTGGTAAAGCTCTGGATATCTATCAGGATTTTCTCACTGAACGTTCTCAGCAAGTCAAAATAGGGGACTATGTAAGTTCTGCTGCTGCTGTGACCTTTGGAGTCCCACAGGGTAGTATACTAGGCCCAAGTCTCTTCTTGTTATATATCAATGACTTATGTGAAATAACTGTGCAAAATGGGAGTATATTCACGTACGCCGACGATACAGCAATCATTTTTTATGGAGAGACTTGGAATGATGTTGTTAAATATGCTGAAGTGGGACTTTATATGGTATCCAGCTGGTTAAAATCTAACTTACTCACCCTTAATCATTCAAAGACTGTATATTTGCAATTCACAGTAAGTTCATCTAAACCTAAGTTTTCAGATCTGAAATTGCATTGCTGTGATTTTCCTAACAACAACAGTTGCTCATGTCTGGCTATTAAGAGGATATCTACAATCAAGTATCTTGGTGTATTATTGGATGACCAGTTGCGCTGGAAATCACATATAGAGCTTGTTGCATCCCGACTCAGGAAAACCATGTGGATATTCAAAAAGCTAAGACACGTAGCGGACTTTAAACTGCTTCGGACGATATATTACGCATTAGTCCAGTCAATACTTGGGTATTGTATAAGAGTATGGGGTGGGGCATGTAAAACCTTTATGATACATTTAGAAAGAGCACAACGTTCGCTTTTAAAAGTTATGACCTTTAGTCCGTTTAGATTTCCAACAAAGTCGTTGCATGAAAATGTCGATGTATTGACTGTTAGGCAATTGTATATTCTGCAGCTAGTCTGCATGCAGCACACTCTAACCTCATTTGATAGAGATGGTTATGGTAGGAAGCGAACAATAAGAGACGTCTGTCCCCCAATTATTTGTACAACCGCTTCAGCTAGACGTCAACAAGGTCCCATGGCTGTATTTATATACAACAAGATTAATAGAGCTCTAAATATCCACCCACTTACAGTTCGCGAAGTGAAAAGTACAATTAAGAAATGGTTACCATCCAATGACTACAACCAGACTGAAGCATTGCTTCTTTAGTATTAGCATTCACATACACAGGCACATACACACCCACACCTACACCTACACCTACATCCAAACACACACACACACACAAACACACACACACACACCTATCCACATACACACCCACACCTGCACACACACACACACAAGTGTAGCATATCGAAATGTATGACAGTGTTAATTGCAAAAAAGCTTTATTAACTTATATTTGTTTCAAACTAACTTAGTTCATAAATCATTACTTTTCTTTTTCTTTTTTCATAACGTAATTGCAATTTATGGGAAGATGCAACTGTCTCCCGTAACACAGGTCTGTACCTAGCTCGGGATTCAGTGTATACTAATGTGTGCAACGATTATGGAAATAAATGTCTATTTTATTTATTTTATTATTTATTATTTTAAAATTGCGTTTACGGATTTTTACTGCGTGCCTTGGTTGCCCACCCGTACCGGTAAACTAATATTTGAAAATATGTGATAAAACCGCGACAGTTAAAATCAGTACTATAAAAAAGCTCTATTAATATGTGTAGTATATATGCTCTCTGAAGCTTTCAATATATTAATTTTGCAATTAAATCATCATGTTAGGACAACAACGTGCTTTCAGTCAGATGTACGTACAGCTGTATCATGGGTAATGCACATAAGTCGTTTAGATGTAAGGTGTTTTCAATATTTCGTATAAAATATGCCAAATCTATGTTAACTACAACTGTATTCTTATGTAAAGCATTACTTACTGAAGTTAGCAGTAAGCTTCCCAGTGGATTCTACTGGTAGCATTTGGAACTCGCCAAGCACCACGTACTCTCCAGCCAGCACCAGCTGCGGAAGGCTGATGTTGCCGGTCATCTTCAGGTCCTTGGGGTATATGCTGAAATGGACAAACACAATAATAATAATCATCTGGGCGTCAATATATCGGTCGTGCTCTCACACGACTAAGATCCAGGTTTTTTTCACATCATGCAATTTCATCTGTGACCCTATTAACATAGGAATCGGAGCAGATTTGATTATTGTTACAAATTCAGACGCATGAATGCGCAGGTTTCCTCACAGTGAGAGCATCGGTTGGCATTTAACTAATGTACATAACTCATAAAAGAGTCATTAGTACATGGCCGCAGTAGGATTCGAACTCGATACTTCTCGCTCACGAGTCGAATACCTTAACCACTCGGCCACCGACGCTCCTACCAAGTAATAAAATAAACGGAATATAATTCCGAAATCCGTGGATAAGTCTATCTAACTACTGTCCTACTAGAAATTATAACATTAATAATACAAAAACTAACTCACTCCAACTTATTGAAAGTGAAATTGGTCAGTCCTTTCAGCATGACGTCACTCAGCCAGGCGTCGTATTTGAAGCCATTCTTTGGCGCAGTGTGCTGCCTTAAGCGGATGCTTGGCACCTTCAGTGGCTCTAGGGGTTGGATGCCAAGGGATGGCACGCCAACCGCTAGCAGGTGCTTGGCCTTTTCCGCCATGCGTATAACGCAGTCTTCCACGTTTGGGTCGCTGTAATGGCACAGTGACGGTTGGGCTGTGGGAGAAATGAGTTAGGTGAGAATGAGTAACTTTATTTATTTATTTATTTATTTAAAAACTTTATTGCACAAATTACAGCAATTGGCGGACTTAAAGCCATTAAGGCTTTGTCTAACAGTCAACCAGCAGACCATGCAGAGAGTGATTAAGTAGGTGCTAACAGGACAACAATAAGGCCAACAAAAACTAGAGCAGGAAAATCGATCATAATTGCGTAATAAATGAAATTTTAAGATTTTATTGGTTATTATAATAACCACTCATACCTATAGGTAAATAACCTGACCGACAGAAAAAGTCGGGTAACCCCCGACCAAGTTTACATATACTCAAATATTTTCTAAACTACTGAACCGATTGTAAGAAACAAAGCTAAGAACCATATCGATTTAACCGGCTTTCAAATAGAGAAAACCGCATCCAAAACGATCCATCAACTCAGGAGCATCACAAAGCCACGAATACACAGATGCATACGTCAAACTTATAGCATCCCTCTCTTTTCGTTGGGGTTTAATAAAACATTTGATGAAGATTTGTTACTTCCTATTTGCATAATAATGCATTGTACCATTCAGGGTAGGGTTTTGTAACAATTTCAAAGTATTTTCATCATTATTTACTTACCCTTTTCTTCTGTCGATGGTGGTCCTCCATGTTCATTGTGACTCGTATTATTTGCCACTCGTCTTCCAAAACAAACACAAACGCTGATTAGGATAAAACTCACAATTAAATTACCACGCATTTTGTCTTTCACGAGTATTTCCAATGCTAATAGACTTAGTTCTAGTCCGATATCTGTCACATTATTGCTATATAAAAGCTATGTGTAAGGATCTATGTGCCACATTCTAGGCCGTATAAGGTCGAAAGCCTCGGCACTAAGGGCGATTAACATTGATCTATAAAAATCTAGATGCGACTAGTTAGTTTTATCGTCTTCGTTTTATGAATTAAACTGATTGGAGATAAACCCTAAGCTACCAAATGTAGCTTATGAAGTAGATCATAATCCTTATGTTGTGGATCTTCCAGTTATCCGCACGAGCCGCTTGAGAACCTTTATAATACGTACGACTAAGGAATGGAACGCGTTGCTCGCGGGTGTGTTCCCTGATCATTATAATCTAGATGCCTTGAAGGCTAGAGTTCTCCACCATCGGCCACATCGTCACTTACCACCAGGTGAGATAGCGGTCAAATGCCTGACTAGTATAACTATAAAAAGTTACATATGCCATAAATAACGAGATTGAGATTTTGGTGCATAACATACATACATACCGTAGCCCATTTTTCCAAATAGAAATTATGCTAAGTTTATGTCATGAACGCGTGTTTAAATACCAATCATAATGTACACCCAATAAATCGCATAATCAAATTAGGCATCGTAAAATAGCTCATCAAATACTTTCCACATCTTGGCACATCCACTTCCACATAATTCAACGCTATAACACATTTCCGATGTCCATTTCCATGCCTACATTGGTACTGTAATTTATTTCCGTATTACTCGAAGCCACGAGGCGAGGCGATCTGATGTTGTAATGTTTCCGCGTTTGGAAACTAGATTTATTTATATTTATTATGCTTTGATACTTAATATGGGGTACCTCAAGGTAGTATGTTAGGTCCCTATTTATTGATCAAATTAACCTAACTTTTTTATTTCACCTCATTGGTTTAGATTGGTCAAGTGAGAGGAGTCTATGCATGTAGTGTTATTCTTATATCAAATGTGTCCGCTCACGGGTCACAGAGGTCCAATGGAAATACGTATAAGAGTAAATTAGAAGTTTGTGCATGAAAGTGATGCAAGGCTACTTGCTATGTGCGAACCTCCTATATATATTATAGAGTCTATAACAACTGGAAACCATAAAGTAGATAATATAATGAATGGGGTCATAGAACTTCCTCCAAGATTCAACTGTAATGGATAAGGGATATTTATTCCCACTACATAATGTATGTATCTAATAGTAGGAGAATAATTCTCTGAACATGTTTAGGATCTAATGAAAAAGTAACAAAACTTGTATGTATAAATATTGTAATTTATTAAATTATTCTTATTTCCTAACTATATAACTAATGAAAGCAGGTACTAATATAATTCTTTGGTGTCCGTATTTGTTCAACACCTTGAAATTGTTTTACACATCTATTGAAATTCTTAATTACAAATTATTATTACTACAGGTCAAGCATTTATATAATATATTTTACAAAAGGTTTGCAATCGATAGACATCAATACAATGAAAAACATCAATACAATGAAAAAAAAACCTCAATTATTCGTCTCCAAATTTATATAAGTTTCAGGAGACCAAACGGCCTCTAGAGTAGTAAGGAACTGATAGCATGAAACGCAGCCCAATCAATATTGAAAATATTGTTTGTTAAAAGCCAATTGCTTAAATATGCTGCGACATTATATTATAGACTATCACACGGAATTGCGGTCAGAGATCTCTGTTTAAATGTAATTTTAATTTTTCAACCAATTTTAATATGTTCTCCCAATCAGTTCGCTGCAATATTTCACGCTGTTGGTTCATCAGTAAGTATATCCTTCAGTGGGACCGCACCAAGGACTTTGTTGATGATGGCCTTTATGACAGCCGCACCCGAGTCTTCGATGATGGGGTTCAAGATTTCCAACACCACGCCAGGACTCGCGTTGAAGAAGGCCGCCGCTGATGCCGCTGTAACGATATTAATTAATTAGATTAAGGTAATATTCGCTGTTAAATCATAGTTACTTCATCAAGGGTAAATTAAATTTAAATAACAGTCACCAGTGCCTATTGGCTCCCGCGACTGTTCAAACAAACCAACGCCTTCTACTGCGGACCCTCATACTGGTTAAATCAAAACAAGATACACAACAGATGTGATATGCACGACAAAATAATGTAGGCAACAAAATAATGTATAGTAAGTAAGTAAATATTTATTTCCATAAAAATTGAGAAATACAGGGTTACTGTGGGCTCTACACTAAGATCGACTTGTGTCGCAGGCCCAGAGATTTACAAAAACCCAGGTTACATAATTCTTCATTGATGACTGAGATGACTAGATATTTTGTTTAGCCACCGACCCATAAAATGCATGTGAATTGTTTTAGCTATTTTCGCTTTTAGAATATACTTGTCACTTCGATCACCTCGGAGATTAGTGATTGTCTAGCAAAGTCAATAGTTTGGCAGTGCAAAGGCTTTTCTGTTTTCCGCTGCAGCTTGCAGACTCATCCTTTTTATACTAATTAATTTAAAGTGGCAAAGAAACGTACACCCCGCATCGCCGTACGTCGTTACCATAAACTTTGGCATTATGAGAGGTATCACTCATCAATTTACAGAAAGGAAGGTGAGCTCATTCCATAACCAGCGAAGGCCTCCACATTACAGCGTCTGCAGCTCGGCTTCGCTGGCGACTACCAAAGAGTTTGTAAACATAAGCGGCTCATTCACGCTGCAGCCTGCACTGTATGGTGCTACGGATAGCTGCAGTCGGGCTACTAAAACGTCTTCATGTGAAAGTGCTCTTAGTATTCATATTAGATAGAAAGTCTCTCTGATATTATTTCAAAGATGTGTGGATGAACTCCCTATAAATAGCCAGCCTTACTCTCACAGAAATCAAAATAAGATAAGTAAGTAAGAAACGCCCTGTGGGCATCAAACTATCGAGAACGCTTGTCGCCTCCTAAGCTACTAATGCGCATAACTGTACTACTGCGCATTAACTGCCAGGTCTGAGATACTATTAGCAAAAGATGGCTATAAGGTCATCTGCATGGCGACAAAGTCACGCGCGCATAGGACTTCTAACTGTTTAAGGTTGGCTGGAAGAAATCCCATTGTGGGATAAGCCCGCCTTTGCTTTGCAAAATTATTTCTGGAACTCCTGTATTTATTAAGCAATAAAGAGTTTACATACATACATACATACTTCTACTGACTTATCTTATTTTGATTTCAGTCCTTGGTCTATAGATATTTCTCTTTTAAAATAACTTACCAGCCACCGGGCGCTCGGTATCAGCGAAGGCTACTTGACCGTGATTGATCCTCAGCTTGACAATGATTTTATCGGCCTGCAGGTACAGCTCTCCATTTTTTTCCACGGGTTTGGCTATACCCTTCGCTACAGCTGTGATGCCAGCTGAAATAAATTTGTCAGGTTTGTAAGTTTGTTGTATAGTATTTATATCTAGATTGAACTATAGTATGCTATAAAGCAATGGTGGCCACTCTCTACTATTGGCTGAGCAATTAAGATAATATTTGGGGTGAAATTTTAAAAGGACGTCATGCCACTTGAAGGTGTGTAAGTTTCCCTTGATCAAGCCACTTTATTAGGTCGCATGACGGTGAGTAGCCACCGTTAGATTTTATACGCCACTGTACTAATATTGTTAAGAGATAAGGTTTGTAAGATTATACGTTAGAAATCACTGAACAGATTTCGAATATACTTTCGCAAATATTTTAAATACTCCCGGAAAAATGATATTATCCCGGATTAATTAGGAATCGAACTACATGCAGATGAACTCGTGTGTAATACAGAATCTCGAAGTTTAACATAGCTATGTACTATGCAGAGAGTATATAAGTACAAATTACTGAATTGAGAATGTTCATCACCTCAAAGTACAGAACAATCGAAAAATGATGTATGAGGCTTCGAATTTCTCAATATTGGAAAATAAATAAACAGTATTTACAGAACTACTTCTATACAATGTTTATTTATTCAGCATACCACATTATCATTTATGATGAAACAGAACCTGGAGGCGGGTACCACAGGTACGAAGCCATTTTGTAAGTCGTTCCGGCCACGCTCTTTGCTCATTGAGAACAATTTCACTATCGGTCAAGCCTTTACATTTTAGGTACGAGATCTCAATAATAAATCGGATTTTTGCTAAAATGAACTACGGCGAACTTAATAAAAGTTACAAACTGATTAATACCCCCCCCCCCCCCCCCCCCTAAGTAGAGATATAATTGTTCTTAAATTGGTTTGGTACTCACTGAAGTTACTCCTAAGCTTGCCCTTCCCGTTGATGTCGAGCGCGAGCAGCCGCGAGCCGCGGACGTCGTAGTCAGCGGAGACTGACAGCTTGGGAATGGTGATCTTCACCTCAGCAGCATATTTGTTGTTCAAGTGTAACCTGAAATATGATGAATGCATTGTATAATGAGGCAAAATATCTAGAGTCTGCGTAGGCTGGAAAATGAGTAGCAGCGTTTTCCATTGTTATATTTATAACACTGCGATCTCCAACCCATCTGCCAAGGGTGGAGATTATGGCAATAACCTTTCCTTTCGAAGTCCTGCATTGGACTGTAATGGGCTGTGTGTGATGATCATTATATAATGAGAAAGTCACGAAAAAAGGAAAGGGATGTAGACTTGATTTTTTTAGCCTTGCTGTCATTGAAGGTTTTTTAAATAGAAACAGAAACACGAAATTGATAAATTTTAGAAGCAACGAACTTAGGCAGACTAAAAAATTTCTAATTAGACAGAGAAGGCGAAAACGGAGAGTGATGTCACAACTTCCTAAAGCCATTTAAAATCTTCTTCTATATAAAATTCTCGTGTCACAGTTTTCGTTGCCATACCTACTCCTCCGAAACGGCTTGACCGATTATGATGAAATTTTTTGTGCTTATCCGGTATCTATGAGAATCGGCCAACATCTATTTTTCATCCCCCTAAATGTTAGGGGTAGTCCACCCCTAAATTTTATTTTTTATTTTTGAGACTGTTGTCTAAAATTGTCATTGACTTTAATTTTTTTGTGTACAATAAATTGTTAAATAATTATTTTAATTAATAAATCTAAAAAGAAAACATAGAGAATGTTTCATATGAAATAAACTTTACCGAAAAGGACAATGATATTGCTGACAATATGTCGAAAATGAATTGAATCGCGCCTGTAATATGCGATTCCGTGATAGTGATTGCTGATAGTAAATTTTTGTGTGTTCTTAAACGTTGCCATGCGTTTTTGAATGAAATAAGGACCTTGTAGTTTGTATTATTTGTGTGGTATTGCACGCACATCGTGCATTAGCCGGTTTTGAATTAAGTCTGCAATTTAAACCACGATATTCCGCAGTTATCAATGATTAAGTAAAATCACGTAAAGGCGAATCACGATTTGAATCGTTAAAGCGATTATCGATATGTAAAATGCAAATTCTATTACAAACCCATAACAACAATAGCGTTAATTTGAAAATTATTGATTTGCGTGGCCTTGGTGACTACGGTTCTTGAATATTTTTAATTTTATAGCCAATAAGGCGGTACCGCTCATATAAATGGAGTCATTGAGATGTTGTAATTTACTGCGTACTTATTTTTAGTGTTTGTGAAATAAACAAGGACTCGTCTGCTACAGAGGTTCCGGATTCGGTTCCCGGACGAGCAGAAAATTTAATTTCTATTGACTTACTTCGCTTGACATTAAATAACATAATTATATATCGGTTCTTTATTACGCATAGTGTCGCAAAGTTTTTCAAGTTGTGCTTAGTTTGGAGCTAGATGGCGCTGTGTCAACTTGTCCAAATGTATATTACTGTTTGCATTTACCATATCCATATATCTCCTTTTCCATATTAACTTCCCATTTGACACACAAAAACCAATATTCACGAAAATATGCCATAACTTAAATTCACTACACGTGGGAGTTTATTACGAACCTTGCAAGTTATCATTACGAAAATGTTTATTGTGTTTGCACCATTAATTCATCGTGCAAACACTTAAAATGTCAACGTCAAGTTATAGGTAGAATTTAGATAAACATATTTATTAGGCTCTATAACCTTACGAGTGTAGTAATGTGTTTCCCAACGGCTTTTGTGCTGTCGTTTTATAATGCTACCTCAACGTTTGCCCATTTCCTGCAAGTGGACGATTTCGTGCATGTTGGCATATTGTTCAAGAGGATGAATGCCACTTGAGCAATACGCTGTTGGCATGAACCGACAGATTGCCAATTGGTAAATATATTTCTTTTAAATTCATAGATAAGTATGTGTTTATTTGACGTCCAACCTGATCCCACCTGATGCACCCGTTGACTCCCAACGAATGACTGATTACCTAATCTGTGAAATCCTGGATCATGGTCAAGGCGAACCACGGGCCCTCGAGACATTAACGCCAAGATGATGAGATGTGGTTGTTTGACGTCACAATTTGATGGATAAGATTGTGTTGCTTCCGTAATTGGACATGTTTCTGTCGTTTCATTGTCTTAACAACATTTAATCAACATATAGATACATTTTATTTTTTAATTATTTTATTTATGCTTTTTAAGCCGCACTTTGTTTTCCTTTCACTTTATCAAGGTTTAGGCACTGGTAAAGTGGCATGGTGTCCTTTGGCGTCAGTGACCACTTTTCATTAGGTGGTCCGCCTGCCTGGACATAACGTCACAAAGCCACAAAAGTGGACAAACTACGAGTATGTTGTGAGAAGTCTTGGGAAATCAATTCGATCAATGCGGAAACTTTTTGGAGTGTTGTGTATAGCGTGTGCACATTGGAACTTTGTAGTATGTGGAAATCTTCTAGATATTGGTAATGGTGTGCATTCAGCTAATAGAATACCGTGGATTAAATTAAAGAGCCTCGCCTGCGCTTGTAACATCCAGGAAAACGTGGGAAATAAGATTGGGAATAATTAGATCCTATTCCGTCCCTACTGTTAAGTTCTAAATACGTAAAACTCATATCTTAGATAAGTTAAGCACATAATTTACCTTTAATAATATTAAAAAACCTCTTGTTACATGTAACAATGTTATTGAATTATCTTTATGGAAGCAAATAAATATGAATATTAAATAGGTCTAAATCTGCCGGTATCAGGAAATGGGCCAGCGGGAGACATCGTCGAGACCGATGCTAGAACCAACGGCTTATGACGTGAGGATGCCGAAGACCGGGCGAAGTGGAGAAAAAAGAGCAAAAAAGCGGTTCCTAGCAGAAACCCGGATTGACCGCTCAGGTGATAATGATTATGATGGCATCGTAAGAACACTATTATCAAACGACGCAGAACACTTACCCAGTATTAAATTAGCCAAATAGCTGCTTAGAAAATTACTTGAACTGTAGCTTAGATATATAATTGTTAACGAAACCAACCTTAACTTTTCGACCTTGAAGTGGCTTCCTCCATACGCTTTCATGTTCTTAATCACAGCTTTCAAACGTAGGTTGGGCGCTGTCCGGTCCAGTTTCAAGGTTGGGATGGTCAGTGGATCAATCGAAGGCACGTTCACTTCCGGAATACCCGCCTTAAGGTACGGTCTCATGTTCTCCAGTGCGTCCAGGATGCATTTTTCTATCTGTGGGTCGCTCCTTTTGCACGATGGGAAATAGTCCGCTGTGGAACGGATAGTTTAACGTATTAATTTTGATATTGTCTAAATTAATTAGTCAGGTAGACAGGTGGTTCGAAACACCGATCTTAGAGGTACCTCCCATGATGCACAACATTGTGGTACGACTCTGACAAATCTGCGAAATGGTGAATGGTAACTGTCGCCCATGACAATTCTATGATTACACTAAGAGCTCAAGTATCAAAAATGATGAACTGCAGATGCGTTGTCACTGTAAGTGCCTCATGTCGTAAAAAAGCAAGCATTATTTTTACCTACTTCGATTCATGTGACACTCGCTGCTGTAACTACATGGACACTAGTCTTAATAATATTATAACGTTTCCCACCTTTGGCCTTACTGCTTTTATGTTTCAAGTTGGTTGCAAGTGATTCATATTATTACAATTCGAAACTCACTCTAATTATTAACTCTATACATACATAATAATATGTAAAAAATATAAAAGAAAATATATTTGAACAAAGAAAAAAACTAACATAAAATTATATAATGAATTGAACTTGGTAGTCTAGAAAGTTGAGATGTATGAGATATGATATAAAGCCTGAGTAAATGCCATATTAAATCCAAACAGACATATTTAATTCAAAAACATTATTCATATCATAGCACCTTTTTGCAGATGATGGGGGCTCTAAGTCCTAATTTGTAAAATTTTATTAAAATTTTTATCCGTATCAGTTGTTACAAGTTTACAACCTCACTGGTACAGATTATACATTAAGATTATAGAAAACTAGACGTAGCATTCACTTCCGTAAGTTTTATGTACCCTGATGTGGATTTTCAGTACGATTTTTCAGAATTGCCCAGCTTCGGACAGGTTTGTGTGTTGCTCGCCAAATCGCTCATCATAATAGATAAGCGCTCGTCTATTGAGCATATGGACAAAGAGCATTGTCTTACCTCCATTAAGACTCCCAAGAACTCTAAATATATGAAACGCAAATGACTCTACCCTTCTAAATGTGACCTTGAACATTGATCGATATGTATAACAATAGTCCGACTGATTCTTTCGTTTCGTAGTTAACTACCAATTTCGAAGTAATCTTCCTTAATATCTGTGTTAAACTCTCAATCAGATATGTCGCGTGTGGCGACAGGACCACCTTGTGCCAATTGGTTGAAGCCAATCTACCCACGGTAAACATGCGCGGGTATTTGCCCTTCATAGCAGCGCATAATAACTACTATAGTAAAAACAATTTCCTTTTAAGCGTCTAAATATAAGTTAGAACTGATGAATGCAATAAGTCGATTGGTGTAGAAGACTTGGAGGAAGTCATGCATGTGTTTAAATATCTAGCATTAGACGTCACAAAACTAAAATCAATCTTAACCCTTTATTTAACATTTTCGCCAAAAATGAACGTTTCTAAGATTATTATGAAAGGCATTTGTACTGTTATTAGGTTAGTTAGATTCAATTTGATCGCGTAACTGGTAGAGCAAAGGAAAACGTGTTCTATAGGTATCTAATATTGCTAAATGGGTAAACAAGGATTTTCTAGAAGAAATCTCGTGGTGTGTGATTATGAGACGATGTCTTTTTAGATTATCAGTTGCACTCCCTAACGGCAACTACAATGTCTTACTACATATCTACAATTAGTTTATGAAAAATAAATTAGGAAGATAAGTCAATTGAAACTATAGTAGCTGTTATAAATACTTGTACCTTCATAAACACACAATATCTAGCGTAATTTTCAGATGTAGAGCACTGCAAGTAATGTAATTCAATTTTTTAAGCAATTTATTCTTATTAGTTGCAGTATTTTGATTTAAATACATTTTTTAAATGTACACTACAACAACAAACAAAAATAGGTAAAGACCACAAACTTACGCGTAACTTTGCCGTGAACACTGAAAGCACACACCGCGAGAAAAACCAGAAACTTCATCTTTGAAATTCAAAATTTCCACTAAACAAAGCTGAATTCTTAATTCAATCCGTGGCTCGTGATTCGTCGCGACGGGAGGCCGTTCACAAATGTGCGCGCGGGCCGAATTTTCTGTTATTTGTAGGGGGAGAGACTGGCTGCTAAATAGCATTGATAGTGAATGTTGATCAATACAGGATAAAGTGTTCATGTACTCGTCTTATTTTACGGATTGAGGTGTGTGTGACGTCAATTGAAAAGACACAGGTGGGGAATTCCAGATGTAACTACTAACTACCCTTTTAGTTCGTTTTTATAAAACTGAACGCCTGAAGGTCCACATACTGTACCGAAGAACTTCGCCAATCTCATTATAATATAAGAAAGAAAGAACTATAAGACAGAAATTGTTAATGTAACATTGTAGTAGTTTATGCATTATACTTAACGTTGTTGTCAGTCGCAACAGTTTAAATATCCCAGTTTGTAAATGAAATAGGAAACTTTATAACAATTGAAATAACTATTTTAGTGTCTAAGAAAAAACCTTGAGTACGTTTATATTGCTAAATCTGAATTGCTATGTCTTGTAATAATGACGGTGACTATAGCACAGGAGTTTCTTCTCCTATTTTAGTCACCAGATTTCTGATGTAACCACATACAAATACTGTTTTAAGCTTATAAATATAGACGTAAGAATACCCTGTATAAGTATTTACACAAATAAGTATTATTATTATTATTTAGGTCTATTTAATTATCTAGTGCAATGTACTATTTGTGTAAACGACTGTTTGATTCTAAATAAATAAAAAATATCTAACTGCAGTGCCCGACAGGGTGTCATGCCATGTTGTTATAATAATGTTGTATTAGTACGAACATGTTAATACCTTGTAAGACCTGTACATGGATGCAAATAAATTTGATTGATTGATTTAATAAACTTAATAAATGGTGGCCTTTCGCTCAACTCGTTTCTTGATTTTTATGTGTTCGTTCTCACATTCTAAAATATGTAAGTATTTTATATTGGTAAGAGTCCAATGTCTTCCGCTGGGGATCCTGAAACTAGATTCAGAACAGTCTCGGAGGCCCGTACCTCCGGTGGCGTTATATTTATTTTGTTTAAGAAATAGGGCGGTATCCAAAACTTGTTAAATTAAGTGAATATTTTATCTGTTTATAACCAAATAGGACCTCCAAACAAGATAATTTTCTAGCTCGGACAATATTGTTATATTAGAGCGTACAGATTTACCGATTTCATGTTTAGAGAAAAGAAAAGGTGGGAGATAGAAGTTAGTCTGTCTTTTCCCGCATTCATTCATCATGTAAATAACGCCAAGGGGCCCTCCGATGTGGCTTATGACGATTGCTATAAGTCGATATCCACCATAATCAATCACACGGCTTTCACTTTAGAAAAAAAAGTGGATGAAAGCAGGTACTCTTGATCCTTCACCGTCTAAAACTCTTTAACTGTTATTATGATAATTAATTTGGCGTTAATGTTTCGGTTGTGCTCTCTCGCGCGAGGTTTCGGGGTCCGCCTTGGCCATGATTCAGGATTTAGCAGATAAGGTAATTACTGTGGAGAGACTGCAATCTGACCGGGGGAACCATAACAGGGAACCTGAACAGAATGAATCATGGGTTACACATTCAGTCGCCTGAATGTGCAGGTTTCATCACGGTGTTTTCCCTCACTGTAAGTGTTCAAGTGTTCAAGTACCTACATAACTCATAAAACAATCGTTGGTTCGAATTTGGTACCTCTCGCTTACCTCTTAACCATTGGGCCACCGATATTGGAAATATCCTTCACAGTATTATCCCAAATTAGGTCAATAGTTTTTTCTATACCTTCGAAAGAAAACTTCGTCCGTATAGGAACATAAATAAAAAGCGTTTCCTCCATGAACCTAAATGAATTTCCATACAATCTTGTATATCGGTGGTTTAGTTATGAAAGTGTAACCACCGACACATGTTCGTAAATCATTATATTTGACGTCAACAGCCAAACAGAACATCGAAGAACTAGACTAGAGTAATTTGCAACAGATCCGCAAACGCAATACAGTATTTCCTGGTAACAGTTTCCTAGATTGGCAAGTTGCAAGATATTCGGGCGTGTTCATAGCCGGGTCGAGCTCGCTGCCGACAAACCGCCACCGTTACGATTGCATAATATCTGTGTAACCGAATTATCTCACAGTAAACAAATCATAATGTAATTAAGTGAACTGTTTTCATGGCTGCAGTGACCGCTTTTGCGCGCTCTAATGACGAGTGGTTATATTTTGACTACTGATTTGTAGGCTGGGATGAAGTGTGCTATTGGGGAGGGAGACACAAGTTAGTAGTGGACTTAGTACTTAATGTTGTTTTCAGTACTTAGTAGACTTAGTGCTTGTGGATACAATAATTATTTTAAATATAGATTCTTTCATAATAAGTAGAGAGAGGCGAACGAGGCAGCAGGAAGAGAACGTACCCATAGTACGTGACCCGTTAAAGGGGGAAGGAGGGTCTCCGAAATACCATGCTTGATCAAAGGGGCGAAAGGGATTAGGTCTTCACCACGTAGTCAATCTTTTTCGAACTTCCGTTAAGTTTTAACTTTACGTTTGTAGTATTCCTTTCGTATTGGAATGCCAAATGGCACAAAATCTGAAATTATTGCTGAAAAGCCGTATTTATTCTAACGAATGAAGTAATTATCGGATTGGACCAAAACGCAAAAATAAAAATGCAGATCGAGAGGACCCATTCCACTTCTGTAAATCATAATTATCATAATCATCGTCAGCCATCTCATTTGATGGTACCTAAATGAGAAGATGCGTGTTACTAGTAAACACAAAATAAGGCTTACAAAATCCAACGACAAGAGTTCACTAAAAGCGTCGTATTCCCTGAAAGAGGAAAGGAGCCGACGGAATTAGGTTTTTTGTTTGTTTGTAATCTCTTTATTGAATAAAACATTACACTAAAAACACACAAAAAACAATTTTCTTCAATTTCTACTGAATTTCTTCCCACGAACCTTTGATTTCGTACGCACACTCTCCGAAATGCAACCTGTAAATGACTGCCAAACCTAGCTCAACCGATGTTCTAGCAAGGCTGTGCAGCTTACCGACAACTGGATCAAGTCGCAAATTATGCTCTTTGCACATTTATTTTTCGAAATGAAAACGATTTCAATTAAATTAAATTATGAATTATATCAACATCATCATATCAGCCAGAAGACGCCTACTGCTGGGCATAGGCCTCCCCTAGAGGTCTCCACAAAGGCCGGTCCTGCGTTTTTCGCATCCAGCTGGTACCTGCGATCCTTACCAGGTCGGCTTGTGGCTCTCCTCATTTCTGATTCGATCGCGCAACGAGACTCCGAGCATAGCCCTTTCCATTGGCCTTTGCATAACAATGAGCTTTCTTATAAGGCCCACAGTGAGCGGCCACGTTTGAGTTCCGTAAGTCATCACTGGCAACACACATTGGTCAAAGACCTTCGTCTTGAGACACTGCGGTAATTGGGGCAAAAATATATGGCGTAGATTCCCGAACGTAGGGTTGCCAAATCTACTGCATAATGTAGAATCCTGCTATACTTTGGGTCAAGACACTTTATACCATTAAAAAAATATATAGTAGACAAATCTACTATAATACTGTAGCAATACAGCGGCAACATTTTCGTCGGGTACAATTTTAGCTACTTGGTGAAAAAATACACTTTTACATCTACGTAATAAAAAAAATTACCTTTTTATTAGATGTGTCCAGAACGAAGCGAAGCGAGCGAAGGGATCTTCGTCACAAGGTTGTCATATAAATTGTAAAATTCAGCTTAAAAATAAAGGATACAAACTATAATTTTATATGGGTACTATGTTTTGTCACCGCAAATGGAAATTTCGGCGGCATGCGGGCAAAGGCTGGAGAAACTATTGAACTATTGAAAATCTTTGTAATACCCATCTCTTACAAATAAATCTTAGAATCTTTGGACTTTCTTTTTGAAATTTTTTGGCAACTTTATGAACTCGTGCTGCTTGCGCGGAGAGCTACCGTTACTGCAACTGCCAACTTGCGGCGCGTTCGCGAGATGTGGACGCTGCTCGTGTAAATTAATCATATAATTAATTGTTTTATATGTGTTTCTTGCATAAAACCGAGGTTTTTGTTAAACGAATAGGTAAATGCTACCCATTATAAAAAGTTGTAAGAAACGCTCGTAAATAGCATGCCATGCACAAAGTGAGAAATAATATTACAGCCGCAGTAATTATTATAACTATTACATTAACACATTCAACAATAATTTTATTATTCATCTTGTATTGCTATTCATATTAATGGAATTTAACCGAAAAGGCTGCTGTTCTAAAATCCTTTCCTCCTTTGAAATTAATGACAATGACAAAAATAAATAAACATTAAGTACACAATAAACATTTCTTGTACACTTTACATTTAATGTATGTTTTATGATGAGGGGGCCCACCCCGCACCCGGCAACCGACTACGCGTGAGCGCACTAGCACAACACGGTCACAAATAGGGTTGCCAACTTTGTTTAGAAGCCATAAAAATATAGTAGGTAGGGAATTAACCAAAAAATATATAGTAGGTTTTAAAATAAAATGTACGTACCTATATTATATCTTAAATGTATATTTTCTGCTACATTGAGTTTCATAGCTGTTTTGTTTTATTTGACTTGAGTTTGACGTCACGTTATACAAATTTTTCTTTTGAGGATCTTATGGACGCGTTCCGTTTTGCGGTAAGTGGTAAGTAAGTAATTTATAGTAGGTAGACTCCTAATATAGTAGGATATTATATTATATAGTAGGGTTGGCAACTCTAGTCAACGTAAACACGGACGTGTGAGTGCGTGTGTGCGTGTGAGTAAAGTAGTCTAGTGTGAACTATTTACTGCACACATAGACGACCTAAACTTAATGATAATTTAAATAAATGTAATTACATTCAACACTTAATAACATATACACACTTAATAAAATGTGTTAAAAGGGACAGAAAATTGATAGCTCATTAGGTTCAGGCATTATAAGGGAATATCACAGCCTGTGAATGGGTAATATTGAAATAGTAATATATTGTTACATGTCCAATGACACGGGTAATATTATGTTTGTATAATGGAACTCCGAAAAAATTGTGGATTGCATACACTGCTTTTTAGTCACGCTGATTTAGCAATAAAACGAAATCCATAATGTAATGTAGTGTCGGCAATCATAATGAAACAAGTAAGTAGAAAATAAGTTGAATTTCCTTAGTATTTGCGAACATTTTGTTAAAGATATCTACGAGTAGAATATCAAATGCGCTGGGTTGACTTGGTACAGTTCAAGAGCATAAGTGGTAATGTATTTGAAGTGAACCTTATATTTAGAAAACCAAAGCGACCTAAATTTGAATACTTAGGTACTTAATTGATAATACCTAAACACAAATTAATGGTCGTGACTCGCATCGTGTGACGACGACAAGTAGGTAAGTATGTCAAACTCTTATTGTCGTGTTATTTATTACAAGTAATTCTGTAATTAAGTACTGATACGTTTCAAGAAAAAGGTTTAACTACCTACTATGACAGAACAACATGCAATATTACGTTATGTAATAGATACTTTTTTTAAGCACTTGTTTGGCCACGAAAATTAATGACAACGAGAAACCTGTCACAGGTACAGAATGTACTAGGTTAAATATGGTGTCCCTAGTAGCTCTTAGTGGGTTGACATTCAATAAGGGAGACTTTTATCAATCCCTTCTCGACCCCCATGTGTACGTTTGGGTTCCACGTTTACTAGATTTTCTTATGATCACCTTGTTTTCCAAAATTTGGGAATATCTTTAAAACTGTGATGATGATGATTATGATGATCTTTAAAAAACTATCTTAGGTTTAGAAACCCTTGAATGTGATCCATCATAAGGTGTCACCCCAATCGATTGCCTTTGTGGCTCTTATATTCATTACATCTCAAAGACCAGTACGAAGATCAATCTACCCCGTACGCATAGGCATACTGAAGATATATATACTAAACACACCTTGTAAGTCGTGTAAGTTTTAATATCACCTAAGATTTACGAGTTTCGAGCCACTGGTATTGCTTATGATGGTCTGCTATCCATTGATAGCAACTGGATCAGGCGACACAGTAGTACAAAGCAAGTGGAGATCGAAATTGAAAAACAGACGCAACGCTGGGTGAGATATGAACCTAGATCACCCGTTCACAAGATAGCCCCTCTCGCCAGAAACCACAGCTCTTCCAGGCGCTCCTGTATTCACCGGTATGCTTGCTGATTTCACCAGATACTGCTAGCAACCGTGCTGCTGGCGTGTGCGATTGGCTCCATCGACACCTTCTGGTCAGATGGCAGGCCTTTCATCTCAGCTCAGTTCTTTCGCGCCCGCACACGACCGCCAAGCACATACGAGTTGATTGCGTTGACAGATGCGATCAAAACACATCTGACGAAAAAGCGATATGCTAAGCATCACGTACAAAAGCTGCCCCATATTACAGGTATGTCGCTTAGTAAGTTACTGAATAGTATAAGTGTAACGTTGGCGGGCGTCGCACGAGGTGTTGCTGCAACAGCGTTCGATGCATTCGCTACGTGTTCGAGTGATTTGGGATCCTATTTCTGAACCGCTCGTATCCACGCGAGCGCTCGCCTTTTAATGCCTGTCTTTTCTATCTCTAGCAACTTACCACGAATGTAAACACCTTCGGAGAACCCTTTCAAACTAAAAAAGAATTTTTTATATCGTTCTACAATTGCCGGAGAAATCAGTAAACCTACCTATTTAAACAATTATATATAGAAGTCGGTTAAAACAGCTGTATTTTTAAACAGACCATCTTTTTTTATGTTACGCAGTAACGGACGAGCAGACAGCCTCCCTGATGGTAAGCGGTAACTGTCACCTATAACATCTACGATTCATTTATTTAGGTTACAAGCAACAAAAATGCAGGATCGCAGATGCGTTGGCTGTTTGAGGACTAAGATGAAAGAAATGCCTTATGCCTGTAATTGCAGCTGTACAAGTAACCGAGAAGAAATTACGTCTTGGCGATTATTGTATAACGTTACAATTTTGATTACAAATTTAAACATTTATACTACGTAATCTACGATACCACACGATGATGTCTTTGCTCCATAGTTAGAAATAAATTACTTTCGACACGAATAACGTACGTAATATAAGTAAGAACGTTATCTCAAAGAATTAAATCATACTTGGCACAGAAAATAACCTCATACTTAACACATGTATAGGATAGGTGTAAATTTACTAGGAGCGGTCAATAAAAGTTGAGAATGAGTATGTTGCCGGTAACTTTTGTTTAATGTTATTTTATTTTTCATTATAGTCGCCTTTTAGCATATTGTATGCGTCGCCAAATACTAGGCGAATAAAGTGTATGTCAGAGTTCAGTCTATCAACTCGATAAGAAGAAGCATAATATCTTGGACTGGAAAACGCATGGAATTCTAGGCATACATTCATTTCTTTAAAAAGTCTTCATTCTGGGCACCTAAAATGCAGCGACTACATTTCATCATTTTCGAATCTCTGTCCTCTCAGATACTGTTTTGTCCTTTTAAATAGATAGAAATCACTAGAGGCAAGGTCGGGTGAATGTGGAAGATGCTCAAGTATTTCGAAGATAGCATCTCAAATTGCAGTCATAGTGACTGCGGACTTTTTTTGAGCATCGGCATGCATTCTGGGTACGCAGAGCGCGTTTACTTTTTTCTACAAGCATTCGTTTAAAATACTATGCAAACTACAAATCGAAATCTTTGTTTCTTCGGCTATAACGCGACGACATTATGGTAAAACATTTTTTTCGACTTTTTAACTATCTCTTCGGTCACTACCGTTGTTGGGCAACTCAAGCGATGGTCATGGTCAATGTTCTGCCACTTTTAAATTCGAGTCTGAAAAAGTCAGACAAGGAATTTTGGTGCACCAACGTGCAACTATAGAATACGCTAGAGCAATTGCTTGTAAAGTATCCTGTAAGTCATGATTAACTAGATTCGGTAGTGAAATTTTTCAAGCACACAACCGCGTGCAATTTTTTTTTTCCTATTTTCTATAACCTGCTCCGACAGCAAACACAAAACTTTCAAATTTTTTCCTTTTTACAAGTCTTTATTTAATTTTACATGTCCCCATGTCTGTTCGTAATAAAATATTGCAAGTTAAAGACCCATTGCCCGGTTACCGATAGAGCTGAAATTTTGCACACCTGTGTAAGTTCGGTCATAATGCAATATTATGATACCATTGAACAGATCTGATGAAAACGGAAGGTGACCATAGGAACTCGTAAACCACGCCAAATCAAATCAAATCAAATTCGATGGGTTTGCCATGGTAAACCCATCGAATTTGAGCTCGTTTCGACTATAGTCTTGACTAATACTCTGACTGATTATAGAAAACGCGGGATAAAAGCTTACTCAACAATATTCTCCATTAATGTTGAAAAGGCTTAAGTGTCTCACATATGGTTTGTTAACAATTAACATGAATCGATAACAACCTAATTCAGCATTTTTTTTTCCATAGATAAGAGGCCACTTAAGTGGAAAGTCAGTAAGTTACACGGCGCGGAAACCTCTGCCCCCAAGCTTCATGTATTTCAAGATTATGGAGAACTACCGTACAGGCATTTGGGTGCGCCTAACCTAAATATAAGTAAAATCTTCGACATACATTTCTTCTCTACTAATAATTCGGGTACCTTTTTCTAGTGTGAAGATAGAAAGATGGATGGAATGCAAATTAGAATTAAAATTGAAATTATTGTCATTTATATTAATAATGTGTTATTTGATAATGTTAGTGTCATCAGTAACTTAATGTTAAATGTAAGTGTATATTTTGATTCAATTTACATTGATGTAAGTAGTGAATTCACCAATGTTTTTCGGTAGATATCCCACATTTGGATACAGTTCCCAGTCAAGATTCTACCGCTCGCCCCCTTCAAGATAGACAATATCCGTGTTATCATCCCGCAGGTCTGTTGTTACCTACTGCCTTTTTAAAGCTTTTATCGGTTACTTTATTTTAGAATATGAATATATTGAATACCGAATACCACTTATGTTATTTACTTCGCTAGAGTTCTCTTTCTACTCTCCCGTCAATTATTATTTTTAGTCTGTCATGGTGACTGAGCCAATTTTATTCATAGCATTCAATCTTATAATGACAATAAAGCCTTTGGGACACCTTTATACACATATTGTTATAACATCGTCCCTTCCACACTGACGACATTTTAGTCGAGGAAACACTTCCGGCAACTTATGGGTGGTGGTACCCTTAGGTATGTTGACAAACCATGACATCAATTTTATATGTTTCAGATTACCAAGTGGCGACGCCTATGCCGTTGAATTATGAGAGTAAGTGATAGTAATGAGCCCTTCTATACAATATCCAAAAGTAGGTATGACAATTAGGATAATTAATAAAAAATCGTTGCACATCTCATTAAGAAAAATTGAAACGGCTGCAATGTTATCGTTTCGATAAACTAAATCCAAACCAATTCATCAACTAGAAGTGTATTTATTTCAGGTAACACTGGACATCATAGGGCACAGGCAATTCCAAGGAAAATAAAAAAAGAGAAAGATAGTATCAGTACGTTCAAACATCGTAAGCTCATCTTCACAGGTATTGTTTGCGTATGTTTTTGCCAATAATTTTCACAAATTATTTGTGATAGTCTAATTTAATAACAGAAAGCGCCTCATTCCTTACCCCTACTCTAATTTATTTCAAACGTTGCCGATCTTCAAAGCACTACAAGCAATTGTAATGTAATAATTTTCCATCCCAATAGTCGTTAGAGGGAGGCGTAGTTAGAGCTTATATTGTCAGAATTGGCGAGAGACTGGCTCGCCTTTAACTAGGAACGCGTGTTTTTTGATCTCTCTTCAAAACTGTCGTGGGTGTATTTCTGTACGTCCATGTTATCCAATCATGTCATACATAATCTAGTGTTTATTGCTATGCAGATGACAGTACGGTAAATGTATTTTAAATCTGCCATGCAAGTATTTTTCTGGAGGAACATCCTATCTATCCAATCCAGTCTAATTAATTTAATTTGGATTAAATTTATCCTCTAGAAAGCTGGGTCTCATGTTTAAACCTCCGCCTATATCTGAGCTCTCTTCATATCTCTTTCGCTTAGGCAACTCAGTATCAGCTTCTTCCATGTGACCGCGTTCAAAGTCTGGCGGCCTGAATTGTCGTCGACGGGACTCTTACCCGCTTGAAAATGTGACTTTGCGGAGAGAGGTTGCCTCCCTAATATTAAAAGTACTTTGAGGAATTCAAGAAATTCTGAAGCTGGTATCAGTCAGCTTCATCAGCCCCGAAATCATTTCGCGCCGCGTGATCAATCCAGATTTTTACAGCCAAAATACCGAAATTCATTTGTTTTCAATAATAAGTTTGCTCTTTTTAACAAAAAATTGAAAAATTTTCGAGGTCGCTGCGCTCGCTCATTTATTAAATGTTCACACCAATTGCGCTGTGTAGTTAATTCGGATTGAAAGAGCCAGTCGGCAGTTTTTTTCTAACAGAGACACGCTTGCACGATTGCTTCCCTCTGTTATATAAAGCGAACGATAAGTTATTGCAGACTCAAGATTATTTTCCACCAAAGTGGAAGGAGACTCAATAGCAGTTCAGTCCGCTGACTGTTCGTAACAGTCAGTTTGTTCAGCTTGATAAAAAAGAGTTTGCCGAAAAGGAAGGCGCTACTATCGCAACTGGAGTCACCCCGTAGACGAGGACCACCTTTAAATGTGGACGTGGGGTCTCACAGTCTCCGCAACTATTGGGATTTGTTATTTTCACATACTTCCTCCGGCTCTTTGCAACAGAGCGCCTATGTAGCTTCAGTTTTAGTACCGAAACGGCCGACGACAGCGAAGGTTTTGTCTTTCGACGCCGAGCTCGTACGCAATAATCATTGAAGTATTGACCGAAGCCTGTCAATCTACAAGTCCCTTGTCGTAAGACATATTTATTAAGGGTTTCTTTAACTTTGGATAAATTTTATGGTGTCAAATGGCAGAAAGCAACAAATTTTGTAGATCCAATATACATCCTGAAATTCTTTTCGGTACCCGCAAATAATAGTTTTCGTGTATCGGATCCAAGTTTCGAAGCAGGCGTGAGCTCGTTGTGTGTTTGTTTCGGATCAGTCTGACAATGAAGAGGATGTTGAAAATTGTATGCGAAGAGTGAACTAAGTAATAATAAGCAGAAGGTGGACGAGGACGAGAATATGGTCAGAACCAGGCTCGTGGCAGGGCCGGGACCTGGGCCCCCCCTATGACTTGTCAAATTTTTTATCATTTTTTATCTGAAGTGGTTGATCAGTGTTATAATATTTGGTGCTATAAGAGAGATTTAATTCTGAAAATCACAACGCATATTATATTTGTGATCTAATTCGCAGTTCCGAAGATATATAGAGGGGCAAATTATAAATTTTGATAAAGCATAGACGCGACTGACGTAAGTTTTCAAAAGGAGGACCTACAGAAATGTATGTATGTACCCCAGCCTATATGACCGTTAAGCGATATGTTATCGGAAAGGATTTTTCATTTTCTACAACTTTTACTATGCCGATTACCCTCGGATTGCTATGCCAATTAGCGATCCATATACTATAGAGAGTTGTCTCCATAGTAAAAGTTGTAGAAAAAGAAAAATCCTTTCCTATGATATACAGCTCAACATTATTGGTCATATAGGCTGGGTTATCTGGACCTTCTTTTCAGTTCTATTTATGGAACCTATTGACTCTATCACCTGATTTGCTGAGCTTGGTTGAGCGGTTCGTGAGAAAATGGTATGCCGAAACTACATTCGATTCTTAAGGTCGATTTTCGAAAAACGTGCGAGTAAGGCATTACATACCAATGGATTGTATGTGAAAACGACGTTCATACTTAAAGATTAAAAAGATACAACACTTCCATCTGCCACCACGGCAAACTATATGATTCATAGCGATCCTTGTAGTTCATCACTTACATTATTTTTTTATTTCAGGTTATGGCAGAGAAGAAAATTACGGAAGTCCATTGCCATTATCGATGGAATATATTCAATATCCATATGAACAACTTGGAAAGAAACCCCTCCACATACAATCAAACGGTATGTGCCTCTTTTTTATTTATATAGGAACTCTTAAAGTTTGTTTTATAGTTTTATTTTTACATGCAAGAAGTGACATAATGCTGCGTTTGTAGTGTAGTGTTAAAATAAATATTTTAGACTACACCTTACATTAATTAGGAAAGGTTAGCTTAAACAATATATTATGCGGAGAATTAGGAAGCCAGCGAAAGGTGGTTTCTGTAACAAATTGTAATATATAAAGTAGCAATGACCTATATAATTAAGTAATGTATTTATTATTGTATTAGTCTTCATTTTTAAATTTCACCAGATGTTCTAGACAGGCAAGGTTTCGATTCGCCTATAGTTGAAGCGGACCCTGAAAATTACGTGCTTGAATGTAACTGTGGTACGTAAGCTTCTCTCTCTTTACAATGCAAGGGCATAGGTGACATAACATCGCAAACAGTATGTGTAAAAAATTTAATAATGCGTATCATTACATAGTATAAAACAAAGTCGCTTCCCGCTGTCTGTCTATGTCAGAAAAGATCTTATAAACTACGCAAGGGATTTTAATGCGGTTTTCAACACTAGACAGAGAAACAATTATAAATAAGAAAAAAAGGGTAGGTAGAGGTAATGTAGGTGTACGTGTATGAAGACCGCGGGGTCCACTTGCATCTAATAAATGTAAATTTCAGTATTCAAGTAACAAAAGAGGCAAACGGAAATGTAGTTTATGTATGAATCGAAGATAAATATTAATTTCTCAAAAACAATAATATTAAACGTCAAATGTGGGATAATTTTAAGAATACTAAAATATGGTCAATAATCAATAACCTAACAGGGAAAATAACTAAATGTATTGATTCGGTATGGTTCGAAGTCAAACTATGAAAACACTCAATAAAATTACGATTCCAGGCTATTTTCTAGATAGCTAGATGAGAATATAACCATAACCATACGACGATAATTGTTTATTTCAGGCTAAAAAATTAAGAAACAGCTCTTACCTCAAGTCTTAATACTTTATAAGTACATGGTTCTGCATCTTTTGGTGACAACTTCTGAATCCCTGTGATAAAAATATATGGTCAATTAAAATAAACTTCAGCCTACATGACCAACAACATTGAGCGATAATATAAATAAATTGATTGGAAAGCATTTATAATTAATACGACTTTTACGAAAGCTGGAATCGCTGCAGGAAAAAAGTTGTTGTTAATTTTCAGCCTGTTTGGCCAATAACGTTGAGCGACATGTCATTGGAAAGGATTTTTCACGCAACCTCTCTGGAATAGCAGTGGGAAAAAGTTAAAACGAAAGAATGTTTTACTTAAATATAAAGATTATAAATTGCACAGTGTATAGTAAGGCATATTGGCAAGCAGTATCAAACAAAAGTATTGACACACATCAAATAGAGATATACATCGTGTTCTTATTGTAAACCTAAACAGCCAGGTCCTAAAGAGATTTAAAAGTTTTTTTATTCAATTTAACGTATTTATTCTTATTTATTTGTTCTTAATTACATATCTTAATTATATAATTGGCCATGTGGTGTCCGGCAGAGTAGAATAGCACCAACTCCTTACACTCATGGGTGTCGTACAAGGCGACTAATGTTTTCGAGGCAAAAGATCAAGAGTCTCCTAAGTCTGGAAAATGGGCAGCAGCATTTTCCATTGTTACATTTAAACACTGCGATCTCCAACCCGCCTGCCAAGCGTGGAGATTATGGCAATAACCTCCCCTTTCGTGGGAGAGGCCCTAAGTCCTGCAGTGGACTGTTACAGGCTGTGATGATGAATTACATATAACATTGTATGTTAAACGTTTTAATTATGTATTAACGTCAATAATTGACTACATATGGGTTTGAACACCATCACGAAACCCAATCAAGGATGATTACACCAGTTACTTCAAAGAACCAATAAAATACGCTGTGTTGTTTATTTATAAAATCAGACATGATGGACGCATCTGATTTTTTCCCGGATAAGGTCCTATATCTTTGATATAACCGTCAGCGCATACTTTTAGAAACGGTTTCAATAAATTTTGAAACGTATGTTAGCTATAAGTCAAACGCTAAATCAAAAAATTCAAACTTTTCTCGATATGTGCCACCGCAAATGACTATTGCCTTATTGTTCTCTTCATTTCCAAAAAATCCTTGAGGTATAGATCTTTCGATCTACAGTTTGGTTTCGTGGCATGTGGTCGAAACCTATGTGCTGAGAGACAAAATCTTTCGTTAAGCACTCTCTCACTAGCCTTGTAATTCGATGTATGGTACTTTCTGTAAATGGAATTGACTGGTTAGTCGTGCATTAGACTCTCCCGTTCGTTTTCAACGGTAGACGCCCAATGCCAACCGAGGCGATTTGCAGTTTTCAAGCGAAGAAGGAGTTTCTTGCATGATTTCGTCCAATTGACCATTATTTACTCCAGTTCAAAAATGCATATCTACTTTGGTTATAGCGTTTCATAGTCCAATCATTTACTAAGTCATGCAGCCCGTCAACATATCACAAATATCAGTAAATTGGGCACGGTTAAAGTGTAACGTTGCAAAATTCTTCTAGTTTACTCCACACACTAGCCGATGTTTTGTTTATGATCTTCACATTTTCTAGCATTCTCCGGAATATGATGGCACAATTAATAAACTTTTATTACTTCAGGTATATGCAAATTGGCCTGATTTGGACAATAATTTTAAAAATTACAATGAGAAGAGCGATACTCTTGTCGATCGCTTGGTCGAATCGAAATTATACCTTGCTTTATTTAATCGAAATCGGTTCAGTAGTTTAGAATATATTTAACTATGAGTAGACTTAGTAGGGGGTGTTTGTTCCTCATGTGTCGGTAGTTAATGTACATCTTTGACTTGCGATATCTCGCAAGATATACCGTTTCCGACATTTTTGAACATAAAGTGATCAATAGATATTAAAGTTTCCTATCGATTCGCATAAGTGTTATGAGTGGCCGCAAAATCGATATTTTTATTAAATGGCGGCAAGTGGGTGGTTATTTTCTCCATAGTAAATGTTCAATGCTTTTTTCTAATCCAACACAAGTAAGTAACTTTAACAAAATAGATCGAATAAGATCGAGGAATCGCAGGCTCGCCTGCGCTGGTTTGGTCATGTGTTGCGTAAACCTCAGGGATACGTGGGAAATAGGTACCTGAACCTGCCGGTATCAGGTAAGTCGCCCCGTGGGCGACCCAAAAAGCGATGGATTGGCATCGCTAAATCGGATGCAAGAGTCAACGGTTTACGGCGCATGGATGCCCAAGACCGAGCGAAGTGGAGAAGAATGGCTAGGAAAGCGGACCCTGGCAAAGGCCGGGATTAGTGCTAGGACGATGATGATGATGATGATATTACTTATAATTGGAAAGACATAATAGAGGTGCACACGATTAGACTCACCACTACAGGGAAAGTGTCTACCTTCCATCGTCCTGAACATCAGCAACCAGAGTAGCGGGGTTATCTAATATCATAATATACCTATCAATATTTTTCCGTCACCTATTGTTTATTCATTTATTTATTTCAGATTACAATGTGGAACCTATTCCGAAACGTGTGCCAGAAAAAGACTGCTCGCGCTCTGGGAGAAGGCCCCACCAATTACGAAAACAAGGTATGTACATACGACCCCACAGTTAAGTACCCACTATAAATTTTTTGCACTATCTACATTTTGATATGCCAATCTTACCTAGTGCGATAATGACTAGCTGGACTGTAATGGACAGTAACTAGCCGAGTAGGGTTACGTTTCTCTGCAGCTGACTGTATATTAAATTAGATTTTTCACAGCCAAATATCAAGTACTTCGGCTAATATCCCGCTGGATCCCACTCGCTCTGTTGTCTTCCTACCTCCAGACAAAAATCCGTTGGAGCGTTCTGGTATAGTTGATCCGAAATTCCGAAAACCGAAATTTCGAAACGTAATCACCCGAGAATCAATATTATTATCGGCTATAGATGTCCTTTGGGCCAAAGAACCGTCCTATCTACCTAAAATATAATGGTAGGTATTTCTCTCTTAAATTATCTGAATTGTAAAGCATAAATTACATGAACTGAAACCGACGTAGCTACAAGCGGGTGCACGCCACAGCATTGGCTATAACACCGCCCGCGTAGCGGCTTATCTCATCGCACTACAGCATGCCGCGGCCATATTGGGACTTTACACATCACGATGTGGTGTGTGGCCCGCCATTTCAAGAATATATCCCATCTCCCAACTCCACCCGTGGGTGGGTGTCGTAAGGGGCGACTAAGGGAATGAGCTAGAGGATGAGCAGAGCGTCCTTCTGTGTATCACAGTACTTACTGCGATCCCCTACCCGGCTGCCAAGCGTGACGATTATGGCATTTCTCCCCACACCACGGCCCCCAGTCCCTGTGGTAGTGCGAAATATCTCCGACAGAGACCAGGTTATTACAAACGACCCCTGGCCATGGCTACATACAATGTCCAGACACTGCGGACCGACGAAAAGCGTGTGAAATAATCCTTGAATCCTGAAGTCTGAAATCTGTAGTCCTAATTAATCCTAAGTCCCTGTCCCTGGGCGGTCCCGGATCATCGCAGATAGTCCCGATGGTGTCACAAAAAATGAGATTGACTCCATGTTATTTACGAAATATAAACCATATTCAATGATGTCTCGTTGATAAACGTAAAAATCGGCAGGTTGAATCTAAATCTAAAACTGTAAAGATTGAAATTGATGGAGTCCACGTTTCGGGCCGTACCCATCCAAATCCAAAACCCAGAGAGCTTTCAACTTGAATTACAATATGTTAATTAAAACTTGTCATACAGTAGACTTCCGACATTATACCAAAGATATCCCGGACATCAGCCTGTACGAGATTAGTATGACTCTATCAAAGCTGCTCAAAAACAATAAGGCGCTGGGTGATGATCGAATTAGGGCTAAGCTTCAGAAACCAGAAACCTGGTGGTAGACCTGTGCTTAAGACCCTTCAGAAGCTGTTCAACTTAGTCATTTTTGAAAATTAGTAGGATCGTAGGCGCCGAAGGCGGCGCAAAAAATCCGCGTTTTCAAGTTCCTTAAGTCCTAAAGTTGAGGATTGCACAAGTTTGAAAATTGTTGAATTATTGTTAAAAAAAGTCTGTGAAATAAATATGATAGTTTATAGCGAAATAATTTTATGGAAATAAATATTTGTTTTAATGGAAATAATTAAATGTTTTATCTTATATTAAATAATAAAGTAAAGAGTCGGCTATTTTTGCCGACTCGTCGGCACAGTAACCTACCTAATAGAAGTAATGGGCTGACTCGAACGCAAGATTTTTAGAATAAAACGTTGCCGTTAATCAAATTTGGAGATATACGTTTCAGTACACATCTCGATGTGTTCCAGCTTTCACATTAATTTATTTTTATTTCAGAATATAATGAGGAACATAAGCAAATCCCAATAGCATTTAAATCAGAAGCCGATGGAACAGGCTATCAGCCTTTTCGAAAACCTCAATCGGATGAGAGCCACTGTTACAACCAAGGCCCGTATCAGGCCAGGCCATTACATTCCCAAGGTGTTTACCCATCTCAGGTTTCATAATATTTTTTTATTTGTATCAGGCTACAAAGGGCTATAGATACAATTTAAACTCAATTCCAAATATACTCTTATTTTTATATTATAGTTGAAACCAGTCGTTTCATTTATTTTATTTATTGTAGGTGCCAAGAAGAATCGACGCCCATTATTCACATTTACCAAATATATAAATTTTGGGCAACGTAAGTTATGTAAAGAGAAAGAGATTAACAATGAAAAACAAGTGTCTGAATCAGGTAAAACTTAATTTTAAAGTTTTTAAATCTATTTAACTATGCTACTTCTAAATTTAATAACATGCGTAGGTACATAATGTCACGCCTTTTCCATTAGTAATGGGCAGAGACTACATTCTTTCACTTGCTATGGTCCTGACAGGGCTCTCTCGCTTCCTTTTCGCTTTAATTTTGTCTGAACATCGGTTTAGGGTACGCTTAATCTGACCTTAAGATCATCTATTTGATCGTGATATGTACGTCGCGGTCTTGCCCTTCCGACCATTCCATTCACTCCTGCCATATCATTCATTTTCGTTAAACTACCTTAATGACCTTTAAAAATATCCCAAACATGGCCTATGCACAGGCTGCAAGGAATTAACTAGATATGTCCAACAATGTAAAGAACAATGTTATTCGTCATAGCTTTAACAAATCGTGCTAACGTAATGATGACCTTGCTAAAACAAATGATGAATCAACATGATGGATATCCCCAGTATTCATTGTTATGCGGATGACAGTACGGGAGATGTTAGTTATACTGGCCGAGCGAATGTCCCTCGTTCCGAGGTGTCGGAGAGCCGAATTAGACTTGTGTCGAATATCGAACATTCCTTGGAGCAAGTTGCTCAGTGGGGCAGACTAAACCTAGTCCAATTCAACCCCTCGAAGACACAGGTCTGCGCATTTTCCGCCAAAAAAGATCCCTTTGACATAGTGCCGCAGTTTCAAGGAACACCCCTTTCCATCTCAAAAAGTATTGGGATCCTCGGTGTCGACATATCGGATAGCGTGCGATTCCGGAGTCACCTGGAAGGCAAGGCCAAACTGGCTTCGAAAAAGCTTAGAGTGCTTAACCGGTCCAAGCGATACTTCACCCCAGGGCAGCGCCTGCTGCTGTACAAGGCACAAGTGCGGCCACATATGGAGTATTGTTCCCATTGGGCCGGCGAAACTGCCGACCTGCTTAATCCTCTGGACTCCGTACAGAGACGCGCCGTACGAATTGTCGATGATCCCATACTAACACGCAAGTTGGAACCACTGGCAAACCGAAGGGACTTTGGCTCCCTGTGTGTGTTCTATCGGCTGTACAATGGGGAGTGTTCCGAGGAACTTTTCGATTTGGTGCCCACAGCACAATTCCGCCATCGCACCACCGGCCGTGGGCTTGGTGCTCATCCTCACTACGTAGACCCTCTGTTGGTCACGACGCGAAGGTTCGAAAGAACGTTTCTCGCTCGTACGATTCGGATGTGGAATGAGCTCCCAGCCACAGTGTTTCCTTTGGACTATGACATGGGATCGTTCAAGAGGTATATTAGAAGTCTCTTCAGAGTCGGGCAACGCATCAGTGACTCCCCTGGTGTTGCTGATGTCCATAGGCGGCGGTGACCACTTTCCATCAGGTGGCCCGCTTGCCTGTTTGTCTGCCGTATTACATTAAAAAAAAAAAAACTAACAACTATGAACAAATTGCTTATACCTCTAACAAATAAAATTACACATTCACTGGTCTTAAAGTAGTTAAGAAACGAAATCCGGATCTTGTCGATTTCTGTGTGACGAAAGGCATCGCAGACACGTAGGTATATAACAGCAAAATCATGCCTAGATTAATCTCCAGACCGCTCACGCGTTGTGCTAACTCTAAAAAAGAAATGGTAAGTAAAACGAACTGACTTCTCATCCGAAGCCTATAAATACAAAGATATCCCTTAAAACTGAAGATGACATAATTATGGCTGTGTAACATTTTGCTGACTGCATTCTCACTTCACCATGGGAGGCAACACCAATCCAAGCTGAATTTACTCCAAACTCCTGCTCGCAGACTATTAGAGGTAAAATCTCCCAAAAATGCGCAGACAGGAAGAAAGTAATGAACACAGACACGACATCCTAAAGATAAAAAAATATAAAACAGCCTCACTACCAAGCTTAAAAAATTAGGACAAATCGTGCAGAAATCGCGTACACCTGTATGGCCTCTTACAGAGGTTTCAGTTTTCACTGCTGAGAATTATTGCTGATGCACCTTAGTATGTAACCAATGATAGATAGATTGATGATACACCATGATCTGGGACTGCCCTAAATACATACATAGGTATCTACAATAAAGGAGGAGATCAGGACAGAATGCCCAAATATAAAGACCGCGTCCTAAACTACACAAATGAGCTAGCAGTGGATGTAATGTGATGAAGCCACCGACCATATTTTCAAAATAGAAAAGAAAAGCTACTTTAAATTTATGCCAGTGACATAAATAGATAATATTATATCGATTGATATGGACACCTATTTGATTATAAAATAATATTCATCTTGGGGTTAAAATTCGTCAATATTCTTAACTTAAGACATATTGCAGTAAATAAATTAGAATTACACTCATGGGTGTCGTACAAGGCGACTAATGTTTTCGAGGCAAAAGATCAACAGTCTCCGTAGTCTGGAAAATGGGCAGCAGCATTATCCATTGTTATATTTAAACACTGCGATCTCCAACCCGCCTGCCAAGCGTGGAGATTATGGCAATAACCTCCCCTTACGTGGGAGAGGCCCTAAGTCCTGTACTTACACTCTCTTTTATCATCATCATCTTCATCAGCCTATACTAGTCCACTGCTGGACATAGGCCTCCTTCAAAGAGCACCAAGGCACCCTGTCCTCAGCTTGCCGCATCCAGCATCCACCCGCACAGCCTTTCGCAAATCGTCACTCCATCTGGCCGGAGGTCGACTTACACTACGCTTGCCGAGTCGCGGTCCCTAGTCAAGAACTCGTTTACCCCAGCGGTTGTCGGTTCGTCGGCAGATGCGTTTCTGAGTAAAAATGATGTCTAGGCTCATGACCGTCTACGACATACTCATTTTTTTTTAACTTTCATTGATTCTCGCAACATGTTCAAACCAGCTACATTCTTTTCCCTATCATAGTCACAACTTCTGTCACTCCAGCATGTTCCGGGATTATTATACTATTCCGTAAGTTATTCTACTTTAATACTTTTTCTGCCTTACCCAATTTTTAGCATACGTTAATGTTGGAACGAGCACTCCTCCATAAACAGCCAGACTGGTATTTCAAGACACCTTCTGACTGTTCATAAATGTGTGTAGACTACACGACCTGGCTGGCATTACTCGCTAGAATGAGAAGGGAAATTGGGAGTGGGTGTATGACCATGCTAAAATTACAATTATCCCAAGTTCTATTAAATAAAATTATTTTTATTTCAGAATACGATGAGCAACAAAATCCTATTCCAATAGTAGTAAAATTAGTGGCCAATGGAGTAGGCCCAGATTACAAATTGAATCATAAACCTAGATCAATACTACAATCGTCGAAAGATATCTGGGGCAACATATACAAACCATATAAACCCACACCCATTTATATATATGGCAAAGGTATTTAGCGACTTTCACGTTCCATAATAAAGAGTTCATTACCCCCGAACGATCTCAGCGTCATTCAACGAATTAACTGACCACTTAATCACCATTGATTATATGTTCAGATGGTCAGCTAGTTTGTTGAATGATTGCACCTAATTATAAAGTTACGCGTTCATTATGCAACATGCGTGCGAGCAGTACTTAAAAAAAAGCACGCCCTTTCATGAACTTTCACAAAATCAATCATACTTTTTGAAGAGCCCTCTTCTCTTGTGAACAAATGGATTCTCTTGACATACGTTATATTTATCACACAAATATTCCTCTCTAAACATACCCCAACCAAACTTTCATAATTGAGATTCAGTCTATCATCATCATCAATGTAACAAGGACTCTTTAATATCCATCCCCCTTGACCTACTCGAACCCATGTACGTCACAAAACACAATTAAATTTAAAAGCGCTTTTCTAGTAGAAGAGCGGACCTAGCTAGCAGATTTACCGCTAGAAGTAGGAAGAGGGAAATCGGGAGTGGTAGTATTACCATGCTAAATTTCAATTCCCCAAACAATAATGAGATTTTACCTAGGTATGTTTCTGTACGACATGTTCTTCAACTTTTACAATAATTTATTTGAATTTCAGAATACCATCTGAATCAAAACCCAATGGTAGTAAAATCAGATGATGCACTCCCAGATTACACGTTGAAGCAAAAACGTATATCAAGACCACAATCGTCGGAAGATATCTGGAGCGGCATATACAACCCGTATAAGCCCAAGCCCCTTCATATAAATGGCAAAGGTGTTTAGCGACTTTCACGTTCCATAATAAAGATTTCATTACCCCGAACGAATGTGAACGAATTCAACGAATTAACTGACCATTTAGGCTATACTGATTATATGTTCAAATGGTCAGAAAATTTGTTGAATGAGTGCATCTACAAAGTCATTATACAGTGTCGCGTTCATCATGCATCGTGCGCGAGAGAAGTACCAAAATAAAAAGCACCCTCACGCATCCTTTCATCAACCTTAACAAAAATCATGAGATTTTACCTATATGTTTCAGTATAACAGGTTCTTCAAATCTTTAATTTCAGAATACTATGAGAATAACAACCTAATCCCAATAGTAGTAAAATCAGTGGCCGATGATGCACTTGCAGGTTACAAATTGAAAAAAAAAACCTTAATCAATACAACAATCGTCGGAAGAGAACTGGGAGTGATACAACCCGTATAATGCCCAGCCTCTCCAAATAAATGTCAAAGGTCTTTTTATTTTTAATACGCCCATACGATTGTAGAGCCATTCAACGAGTTATTTATGACCACTTAGTTCATATTGATTTTATATGTTCATGTGGTCTGCTAGTTTATGAATGATTGCACCTAATTAGAAAGTTATGCGTTCATTATGCAACATGCGTGCGTACACTCTATCAAATTTCAATTCCCCAAACAAAATTGAGATTTTACCTATACGATCAGTATGACACGTGCTTCAACTTTTACATTAATTTATTTTAGAAAACTATGAGAATCAACAAGCAATCCCTTACGCATTCATTATGCAACATGCGTGTGAGCAGTACCTAAATAAAAAGCACGCTTATGCATCCTTTCATCAACGCCCACAAAATCAGTCATATTTTTCTCTTGCGTACAAATGGATTATCTCGTAGGCAAACGTTGCGTTTGTCACACAATTTTTTCTCGCAAACGTACCTCAATCAAACGTTTACTCTATCACTCTATCCAATTTCAATTCCCCAAACAAGCAATAGATTTTCAGTACGTCATTTTCTATAGCTCAAACATTAATCTTCATATCTTTATTTCAGAATACTATGAGAATCAAAAACCAATCCCAGTAGTATTAAAATCAGTGGCCGACGATGCGCTTGCAGGTTACAGATTAAAACAAAAACCTATATCAATACCACAATCGTCGAAATATATCTGGGGCAACATATACAAACCGAATAAACCCACATCCATTTATATATATGGCAAAGGTATTTAGCAACTTTCACGTACCATAATAAAGAGTTCATTACCCCCGAACGATCTTAGCGTCATTCAACAAATTAACTGACCAATTAATCAACATTGCTTATATGTTCAGATGGTCAGCTAGTTTGTTGAATGATTGCACCTAATTATAAAGTTACGCGTTCATTATGCAACATGCGTGCGAGCAGTACTTAAAAAAAAGAACGCCCTTTCATGAACTTTCACAAAATCAATCATACTTTTTGAAGAGCCCTCTTCTCTCGTGAACAAATGGATTCTCTTGACATACGTTATATTTATCACACAAATATTCCTCTCTAAACATACCTCAACCAAACATTCATAATTGACATTCAGTCTATCATCATCATCAATGTAACAAGGACTCTTTAATATCCATCCCCCTTGACCTACTCGAACCCATGTACATCACAAAAACACAATTAAATTTAAAAGCGCTTTTCTAGTAGAAGAGCGGACCTAGCTAGCAGATTTACCGCTAGAAGTAGGAAGAGGGAAATCGGGAGTGGTAGTATTACCATGCTAAATTTCAATTCCCCAAACAATAATGAGATTTTACCTAGGTATGTTTCTGTACGACATGTTCTTCAACTTTTACAATAATTTATTTGAATTTCAGAATACCATCTGAATCAAAACCCAATGGTAGTAAAATCAGATGATGCACTCCCAGATTACACGTTGAAGCAAAAACGTATATCAAGACCACAATCGTCGGAAGATATCTGGAGCGGCATATACAACCCGTATAAGCCCAAGCCCCTTCATATAAATGGCAAAGGTGTTTAGCGACTTTCACGTTCCAAGTGATAAAGATTTCATTATCCCGAACGAATGTGAACGAATTCAACGAATTAACTGACCATTTAGGCTATACTGATTATATGTTCAAATGGTCAGAAAATTTGTTGAATGAGTGCATCTACAAAGTCATTATACAGTTACGCGTTCATCATGCACCATGCGCGAGAGAAGTAAAAAGCAAAATAAAAAGCACCCTCACGCACCCTTTTATCAACCTTTACAAAAATCATGAGATTTTACCTATATGTTTCAGTATGACAGGTTCTTCAACTTTTACATGAATTTACTTTAATTTCAGAATACTATGAGAATAACAACCTAATCCCAATAGTAGTAAAATCAGTGGCCGATGATGCACTTCCAGGTTACAAATTGAAAAAAAAACCTTTATCAATACAACAATCGTCGGAAGAGAACTGGGAGTACCCATACAACCCGTATAATGCCCAGCCTCTCCAAATAAATGTCAAAGGTCTTTTTATTTTTAACAAATGGATTATCTCGTAGGCAAACGTTGCGTTTGTCACACAATTTTTTCTCGCAAACGTACCTCAATCAAACGTATACTCTATCACTATCAAATTTCAATTCCCCAAACAATCATAAGATTTTGCCTATATGTTTCAGTACGTCATTTTCTATAGCTCATACATTAATCTTCATATTTTTATTTCAGAATACTATGAGAATCAAAAACCAATCCCAGTAGTATTAAAATCAGTGGCCGACGATGCGCTTGCAGGTTACAGATTCAAACAAAAACCTATATCAATACCACAATCGTTGGAAGAGAATTGGGACAACAGATACAACCCGTATAATGCCAAATCTCTCCAAATACATGACGAAGGTGTTTTTATTTTTATTACGCCCGTACGACCGTAGAACCATTTTACGAGTTTTTACCACTTAGTTCATATTCATTATATGTTCAAGTGGTCACGCGTTCATTATGCAACATGCGTGCGAGCAGTACCTAAATAAAAAGCGCATGGATTCTCTTGCAGGCAAACGTTCCATTTGTCGCACAAAGTTTTCTCGCCAAACGTACCTCAATCAAACGTCTGTACTACTCTATCAAATTTCAATTTCCCAAACAATCTTATGAATTTATCTATTATGTAGCAGTACGACATTTGCTTTTACATTAATTTCTTTTTATTTCAGAGAACTATGAGAATCAACAACGAAACAAAGCACATGCAGGTTACAGATTAAATCAACAATCTATACCAGCACCACCTATACCAGATATCTGGAACTTCAGATACAACCAGTATAATGCCAAACGCCTACAAACACAAAGCGAAGGTGCTTACCTATTTTAAAATTCTAAAATAAACATTTCATTACCCACGAACGAACGCATCGAAACGAGTCGCTCAATGAACTAAATCATCACTTTTTTTTTATATTATACAAGACAGGCATTTGACCACCATCTCACCTGTTGGTAAATGATGCGGCCGAAGATAGAGCATACCCGTCTTGGAACAGCCTATTCACTCTAGCCTTGAAGCATTTCATACTGATTAAGTGTTTTGGCAGTCAGCTCAAACTCAAACTCAAATTGAAAATTTCTTTATTGATTAGGACATTAAATATCTCTTTCAATCGTCAAAGAGGGGTAGCAAAGTAGATAGGAAACACATAGTGACACGTTGGCTGCCCCACGGCCGGAGCACACCCACCCCACGCCGGCTACGGCCGGACCGCGCCCGACAATGTTAGACAGAGCTGGACCGCGCCCGACATATTAAATAAGTATATCTAGTATGCTTAAGAAAAACCGCCTAATTGACTAATTTGTTGAATGAGTGCACGTACGATATCATTCGAAGGATTAATTTAGGTTTCGTGCTCATCATACATAATGCATGCGAGCAGTACCTCAATAAATAGTACGCTCACGCATGGGCGTAGCCAGCATACGGCAAGTGTATGAACCGAAGGGTAAAAATAAATAGAAGAAAAGTTGCATTGCATTTAACTCGCTTCTTGATTTTAAGAGACAAATACCATGAATACTGAGGATTGCCCTAAATTCATGGGTTCCTGTAAATTTTATTACGGTCTTTGAGCCAAAGTTGAAAAAAAGTTGAAAACTTCCGGGCTTAGATCAAAAACACAAAAATACATTAATTTATGTTAACTACTTTTATTAATTTAACCCCAGATGTAAAAATATGAACATTTTTGAGATCGCTGCCCTCGCAAATTTTGTTCATTCGAACCGCCCGCACCACACAATTAATCTGAATTTTAAGAGCAAAAGTAACCAAAATTCCCTGCTCACTCATTGTCTCCTTTTATTAATCCGGATTGTATGTGCGCTCTGGCTCTTTGGACCAGAATTCGTAAAATTTCTAGCTCGCTACACTCGCTTTTTTAATCATGGCGACTGCCCGCGCCGCGTCCTCAAACTGAATTTCACAAACCAAATTACCAGATATTCCGAGCTGGCTCATTAATTGATGAATTTCGAATGTTGGCTCTTTTGTGCACGCTCGCTACTCGCTCGATAGGCTACGTTTATCATGTTCCCTCAGCTCTTTTGAGCCAAAATTCGAAAAATTTCGAGCTCGCTATTCTGGCTCATTTTATTTATTTATTTCACAGTTATTAAAATAAATAAATAATATTTCGACCTCAATATATCGGCTAACCCTTATAATTTTATTTATTGTAGCTTCCAAGGGGAAACCAAAAATAATAGTATATCCAGAGCCGTCTGAAGAGGAGTTTACTTACGATCCGAATAGTGACGTGCCCTTCTACATACAACTCAAAGGTCACTTTTAGGTTCCATAATAATACAATTTTGTGTACATATGACTATGTGTTGCATTATATGCATTCTGGATCAACTGTCAATTCTTGATCATCACTTCCATATTACAGAAGGATCGGACTGACCTGTGCGCAAGATTTGCAGTGCTTAGAATCTAATACAGTATACAAGACGTTGTTAAAATCTGTTTTAATTTCGGTACGACATTAGATCCAGCTCTTAAATAAATTTATTTTAATTTCAGAATACAATGACAAAAACGTGTCACTAAAATCAGAGGTCGATGACAAGCCGCTCATACGAACCTACAAACACCCGTACAAACGTGGTACGTAGCCCTTGCAAAATCCAGCTACAGTGACATACGAGCAAACACCCAACCTGATGGTTAGCGGTAACTGTCACCAATAACATCGTGCATGCAACGATTTAGGTTGCAGGCACCAAAAGTGGGTGTGCTTAACAGGTCTAAGCAATTTTTCACACCGGGGCAACGACTTGTCCTTTACAAGGCTCAAGTCAGACCCCATTTGGAGTATTGCTCTCATCTATGGGCGGGAGCACCGGCATATCAGCTTGGTCCTTGTGACTCGATCCAAAAGCGCGCTGTGAGAATTGTCGATGATACCATGCTCACAAGTGGTACTGAGCCGCTGAGCCAGCGGAGGGATTTCGCCTCCCTTTGTGTATTCTACCGCTTGTACAACGGTGTTTGTTCTGAAGAACTATTTGACATGATGCCTACAGCTACGTTCTATCATCGCACCGCTCGCCACCGACAGGGAGTTCATCCTCACACCTTGGAGCCAAACTGGTCGCGAACTATGCGGTTCCAAAGGAACTTTCTCCCACGCACGCTAAGGTTGTGGAATGAACTACCTGGAGAGGTCTTCCCTGGAGAGTACAACATGGAGTTCTTAGAAGGTTCTTACGGGGTCGGCAACGCGTGGGTGATACTTCTGGTATTGCAAACGTCCACAGGCTGCGGTGACTACTTACCATCAGGCAGGCCGTAAGCTTGTTTGCCACCTTAGTGGTATAAAAAATAAAAAGTGCAGAACCGCAGATGCGTTGTTCTGTGAGGACTTTGCTTTTTTTTTATTGGCAATAGGCTTGCATTTGACCTCAACTCACCTGATGCAAAGCGACGATGAGGTCGAAGATGTACCATGCGTGCTAAGAAGATACCTATTCAATCTTGATTTGAAGATCCCAAATCAAGAGACCCCACTTATCGTCGAACAATGACTCTGGCAGAGAGTTCTAGTCCTTTGCAGTGCGCATATGAAAAGTGGATGCAAAACGCTTTGTACGAGATGGCGGGACGTCTACCATAAATGGATGACGATCTTTTGTCCACCTAGTTGTTCGACAATGAAGCTTTCTTATGAAATAAGCTGTACCTGTTGTGTTGTTTTCCTTATGTCAATATTGTATAAATGTTATTGTGCACAATAAACTGTTAAATAAATAAATAAATAAATAATAAAAAGGATATGATGGAACATGGTTGTGGAGCTCCTGGGAGCACACACCGAAGTGAATTCGATAAAAGACCGTCAAGCCGGCTACTCTACGACGGTGTCCTAGACCCACAAGGCGAAACTCGACAAGCGAATCATCACCAATCAGTCTTTTGGCACGTCTGTCGATAGAGTCAAGAGCTTCCAGCTGATACTTGGCGGACCCATCCCAGAGGTGACCGCGGTACTCCATACATGACCGGACTTGTGCCGTGCTTGTGCCGGTCTAAGATAAAATGCCTCACGCCTGTAATTGCGCTGGATACCTTATCCTTCAAGCCGGAACACAACAATGCAAGCATTGTTGCTTGGCGGCAGAAATATATAAGGCGGTGGTACTGACTCGGGTGGACTCCTAAGGCTTGACAGAGTCGTACTACCTGATGTATTATAAAGTTTCCTTTTGACTATGACTCTCAAAAGAGTGACGGTGGTCGGCGGTGACTTTTCATCACGTCGCTCGCTTGCCTGTTAGTCTGCCGTATAATATAAAAACAAACTGTTCAACAAAAAAACACACTTATTAATCTTTTCATACATGCACGTCGGTTTAAGGTACTCTTGACCCGACCTTTTTTTTTTATAAAATCGTATTGATCGTGATACGTACGTCTTGGACCGTGGATCGTTAATGGTGTTACCCTATTTTAGAATTATAGAATTTATTTTATACGAGTACATAAATACTCTATCATAGCAAAGACCAGCGCCATATTGTTTTGCAATTAATTATACTTTCTGAAACAAAATAATGGCCACTTCTTTATTTTGATAGCATTATTTAATGGATGATTATTTTGTGCGGTGTTACCCTGAATGTTAACAAACATTTTAGGTTTAATATTTAAAAAAAAATTACTATTATATACATAGATTTTTTAGAATATATTTATTTTTTACCTTGTTTTTAAATTTTTCAAAGAGATTTAAAATGTTGATCCTTTCCGAATATAATATTTTTACTTTTGTTAATTTATATCCTAAATAAACATTTTTGACGAGCTTTGCCCTTGAACTCGAAGTCATATCGACCTGCAAACTACAACCAAAGCCGGCTATGTTATCATTGCTTGGAAACGCTATTCACAGCGGTCTGTAGCTGATGAACATGTGTTTCTTCTGAAATCGATTTCTATGACTGCAGTGTAGCCAGAAGACGGCTTTCTGGCAGGATTCGAGCAACCACCTCAGTAAAAATGCTGAAATGTTTAGTCTAATTTGGAACTGTAACCTAGTCCTATAACATGCATGGTACGATAGCTACAATTTATATCTGTACTTCGTTCACATAGTACGTGCATGAACTCTGGGTCAGCCTGAAATCAGCGCTGCTGCCCTTTACAGCATTACGCTGAGGCTGGTCCAGTTTGATCTACCGTCGCATGGTCCTACTTTCCTGTTTTGTAAATTAAATTTTCAAGTCTTTAGCATGTGTCTTTGGGCAAAATAAAGATTTGTCCATGTCTACATGAAGACTACAATATACGTTTAATTGCGCATATAAAAAAGCCCAGCGCCGTGGGCATGAAAGCCCGCTCCTCACAAACCGTTTTCAACAGGCGCAACTCTTTGCTCCAGGCTTCAACCGTAGCTGGTCACGTTCTCCAGATAAAACCGCCTTTAAATAGCTTTTGCCGTATTCCAAAGCGAAGTCGTGAAGCCGTTAGTGAACAGTTGTCCAGTTATCGTCGATCGTACGAATGTTTCACTCCTTCGTCCACCTGCCATATCCCTCTTACCTGATGCATGCTTCACTTCATGAGGCATGCTTCACCGTAGACTGCATCTACACTTAATAGCAGGCAGGTCAATATATATCATTTATAAAAAACGTTATCTATTTGAATAGGAAATTAATAATAAACCTGTATCCAGCTGGAACTTTGGCAGGATTATTGAATAAAAGCTTTATAATTGTCACCAGATGCCAAATACAGACCAAATATAGGAGAAAACGATTACGGAAGACTTAAAGCCAAACCTGTTATAAAATACGATGCATAAGATGCCAGGGGTACGTATATATTTAAATCGGTATTTAATTTAATAAAGGTAGCTTTCTATGATGACAAGATTCAGTTATTTCTTAGATCTCAACACTAACAGAATGGGAAATGTTGAACCGATCCGTAGTCTCACCAAATTGTCACACAAACAATAGTCTAACAGATCCTTGACGACTTACAATAACAAAAGACGATCAAACTCTAACATCTGAAAAATCTTTTTGTGATTGTGGAATATATGGTATATATTCCACAATCGCGTATGGTTACGGGAAAGTTCTTGTGGAACCGAACGATCAAACCTGCTTACGAGTACTTCTTACTAGCATATTTTACGAATAGGCACTGCAAAACTTTTGTTTACATTTCAGATGAATCTCACCTGAAAAGGTCGCCTATGGACTTGAAACAATATCCATGGATAGAAATCAATTAAATATATTTTTTTATAATTAAGATTGATAATTACGTTTAGGTACCTATTTAGTTATACAGGATGTTTTGTTAACTGGGACAATATGGGGAACTCTAAGCCATACAAATTATAAGGAAGCTCTTAAGAACTATGTACATATTAACGTTTTATATAAATAAATATGGAACGCATTGCCAGCGAGTGTGTTCCCTGATCCTTCGTTGACGCCTTCAAGGCTAGAGTGAATAGGCTGTTCCTAGACAGGCATGCTCCATCTTCGACCGCATCGTCACTTACCACAAGGTGAGATGGCGGTCAAATGACTGGAAAGTCTATAATTAAATTTAAAAAAAAATGCTTGGACAATTCACACAGCGCCATTTAGCCCCAAAATAAGCAAAGCTTATGTTATGGGTTCCAGAAAACTGATAAACTACTTATATATTTTTAAATACATACTTATTATACATACAAAAGCCAGACCCGTAACAGAAATTAAAATTCATCATTTCAATTTCTGCCCGGCCGGGAATCGTAGCTCGGTACATCTGCGTGGCTGACCGGTATGTTAACCAACTGTGTATGAATTAAATATGAATTAAATGCTTACAGAAACAATATTTAAACATAATACTTCATTAAATCTCGTGCTGTCATATACATTTCGTCATTTTGAAACAGAAAATACAGCGATATGTGTAATGAAGGATTATTTAATTCAGTAATAAATAAGATTTCAATCGAGTTGGTAGTTTGATTACGAAAGTACCTCTTCATGGCGATCCTGCCAAACGTATCGCAACGGCTTGAGCCGGTCACCGGCCACCCGCCGCGGCAGCGTCAGCATTTTCCGCAGAACACGCACCGCGCGGAAAACAAGTGCACGAATAAATTATTTAGTAATAATAAAAATTCCAGGTTGTGCACTCGCGCACGAGGGCCCGAGGTCCGTCTTGACCATGATCTGGATCATGGTCAAGGCGGACCTCTTTATTGTGATTAAAAATGTAAGTCTGAAATTGGATACTTAATTTATTTTAGGTTTTAATAAAAAATATAAGAACATAAAAACCGCTCTACGTAATGAGAAACACACACAATAAATGCCAAGTGATTTTAGTAACCTATTGGCGCATTTCAACAGACTTCCAATATGAAATTAAGCTGAACAGTACTTACTTACTCATGTCAATATTAATTTAGCCGGCTCTAAGAGCTAAACGCATTGCAATTCGTTGCACTCAAAGGTGTTGACCTCGGTCTGTATTGACTGGAAAATCCTTTTAAATTGTAAACGCCGTTTGCCCAATTGCATGCCTGTATAGGTACGCTTAATTGGAAACTGCAAAATGTAATGATATTATTTTCCATTTATTAACTTTATTTATTTTAGCTATAACTCTTTGGTAATCCTAAATGTAATCTTGTAGAGATTACGTTATTAGTTACAGTGTCGTAATTAATTTACTGGAATTAATGCATATCTGCCAACCTTAATGTCAAATACATTGAGTAATATAAGATTATCGCCAAGTAACTACTTCAACAGCCTTTTACTTTTAGTGTTGGATTTGAGTTTCTCCAATGAAGGCACTGTGGTTTATAATTTCTTTGTGTAATACAAATGCTAAATCGCAGACAGGACCGAACCAAATCCATCCAAAATAAAATTTGTCTAAGGAAGAACATCGAGACTGTTAGCATTAGAGCCACTTGTAGGAACTTCTTCAGTACTTCAAGCCTGAGCTTCAAGCAACATTTTTGAAGCCAACAACTGTTCGGATGGCCTATTCTATTCATTCTTGATATGTCCAACCATTGATATTTCTACAAAGTTATTTAAATTATCGTTCAGTCATAGTGTTGCCATCTATCGAGATAGTACCAAACCAATATGTTAAATTAATAACCTACATAGTATGGACATAATGTAGATAACAAGGAAGTATTTTTATAGTACATTAAAATCTTAGATTATAGATGCCTGCGGTCAGAATACCCTAAATTTAGTTCCATAAGTTTCCGCTAGATGTCGCTTTAGAGCTTAAATTACAGTATTTAATTTTACTCTAGTAATTAGTAGGTACGCATGCCGTGTCATATTAAGTTTAGTTCCGCGGTGTACCGTGATGGCGCTGTTGTAAAATACGGCACTCTTCTACATCGCGCTAACGACCCGTTCGTGTCGAAATGAGGTATAGTTCAATAAATTGTCAGTCAGCCTTTGTACTGGTTATGGGTTGTTTTATTGTTGCTGTTAGGGCAGACAATCCTGCAAACACCAGTCTGAAGGTATTATTCTTAACATTGCTCGATCCTGAAAGATTGTAAGTACCATCCGTGACCCGTGTACACCGAGCAACGCCATTCAAAGATGTAACGCCGCCAGCGTCCTAGGTACACTCTAACAAGGTATAGTTTTGGATTATTTTTCATATTTGAGATATATGCATCTTGGCGACAATACCTTTCCTGGGCGGATGAGCACGCGAGGGCCCGGGGTCTGCCTAGCTAGTGCATTATCCAGCAGCAGCATTTTCCCATTCGTACCGAGTGGGTAAGATTGTAGTGGGTACATACAACCGGGAATAAATTACTTCAGTATAGTGATTGTTTATTTGTTGTCCAGGCGTTTTATCGTCGGTTTCGTAGTTTCGGTAAAACACATAAACTCACAAACATAAAATCTTTTCCCAGATGAATAACATTAAATATTAAGATACGTAGGGTAAAAGCCTTTAAAAAGATTTGAGAAAACATTTAATCATCAATTTTAGGAACTTACTGGCATCTGAAAATGCGCTATTTTCGAAATCAATTATTAATTTTGGTATGTGATTTACAATTAAAAATAGGTATTTCAACACATTTGTGATTGCAAAAAAAAATCCATTTCATAGGTAAGAACCCACTACCAAATAATAAATAATCGTACTTACCTACTTGATTTTCCCATCTCCACCTTACAGCTTTCCAAAGACTTCTACCCAATTTCACTAAGGCTTAGCGACGCTTAGGCCAAGGTTTGAGTATTGAAAGGATATGAAAGAAAAAACTAACGGTATGAGTACACTTTCCATTTATGACAATGATGATATAGCTTCCACATATAGAAGGCGTTTTAGTCGATGATAATTGCAATTGACCGTATCGCGGATCCATAATAAACATGCCAGTATCAAGCTAAAGTAACAATAGCTAAAGGCGGGAAAAATATTTGGGAGAACCTATGAAGATCAATAACAACCATTTTAGCTCACAAACCCACAATCATTTATTTCAGCTCCACCTTGCGTTAAGTATACTTTTTTCACATATTTCACCTATTTTACTTATTATTTATTTGAACCTGTAAATCATACCTCCCAATTGGTTTCAATTCAATTCAATCTTAATTAGGCGTATGTACAGTTTAACGTAAACACGTAATTAACCGAGTTATCTCCCATTTTCGTCAAACATTGGTATCACAAGCTTAAAACATAACTTAAAACTAATTGTGATGTAATAAAATCTCTTTTAAGTGATGCAATTTATGCTTATTGAAAAAATATTGATAAAATGGCAGTTGAGAAACGACAAAAATAATTTCTAGTGGAACTGTTTAGATGATAAACCTAGAACCTTGCCAGTAGGGCTAGTAATTTAGTCATGTATATTGCTTGGTCGATATTGAAGACGTTCAATGGTTGTGGTTTACCAAGGCAAGCAACGAAACAGGTATCTTCTACTGCATAACTAAATTACTGGCCAGCAAGGCTTAGCTCATGAAATCATTTATGATGAAGTGAATTAAACTGAATTTGTCAGAACTAATAAAAAATTTATCGAATCGCCTTTTTCTTAGATATTTATTTCTGACAACTTCAGTATGTCCAGGTTGACTACAGAATTTAGCCTAATCATCATCATTTCATAGTTTTTCGGGTAAATTCCTAAAGTTACCACAATCATATTTATTTATAGATATTTAACTATATGTTACATTGATCTTTCCTTTATTAACTTAAAACTTATCTATACTCGGGTGTCAATTTTGATCTTAAAATTTTGTTTAAATACATAGTAAGGATTTTAAACAAAGTTGCATACAATTAATGTTACTTCAAAATTTCACGAAGTTTTTACAAAATTCCATGAAATTTTGTAGTCTTTGTCACGGTTCACACCGGCTAGAATTTCGGAACATCAAAACCCACAGCCCACAGCCCACACCCATTAACACTAAGTAAAGTTCATGGAAACAATTCTTTGTAAGTGAACTTCGAAGTTACTTTGTTTGCCATTTCCGTAAAGACTTCCCCAAGGCTCCGTTCTAGGACCGGTCTTATTTCTTCTAAGAAAACTTGGGAGTTTTCATTGATGACACGGTTCGTGGCTGGTCCCAAGACTGGGTCTCCGTTGAAGAGGTTAGTGAGTGTGATGGAAGACTGACCCACGCGCAATTTGACCTTGAAAGGGTCGAATTTTAGATATTCGTCGTCTCCGCGCTTCTCCTTGTGGCCGCGCATCGTCACGTTGCACGCGTAGTCTTCTACAATAACAAATAAATTGTAATTAAGAAATTAGCGGATATTCCTCGCCATCCAGGCTACAGAGCACCAATTCATTTCAAAATAGATTAAGAGAGTTGCTTGATCTTAAGAACATTGCTTCGGAATGCGGAGCGGTAACAAACAATGCAAAGGCTTCAATTTCTGGAAACGATATATATTTATTAATCTCGTCTGTCAATTGTCTGGACGGGTTACCCTGTTTTGTTTTTATCTAAGGGAGTGTGACCTGTGACCGCTGAATGAACTCAAAGTCGCAAAGTCGAAAGCGTTTACGTTCTCAGATTCTACAACAAGCCCGTAATCTCCCAGATATTTATATCATAGCCAAAGATAACACAATATATCGATATTTACATTTTTCTTTATAAGCATTCCACTAAGAGAATTATCAAGAGTAAACATTAGAGGCCAACGAAACGTCCACTGAACCATTTATGTAGCATGCATCTTGTCAGCGTGTTGATTAGCAAACTGCGCGAGTCCAAACCAGCGATGCTGTCGGCGTGTTGCAATCAGTTAGATAAGAACAGAATCCCGTTCCGTGATGTAACACGACTTAATAGGTGCGCTGTTGATAGAACTGAGGAAAACCGAGCCGCGATCGCTTTTACACCATTAGAGTAGCTAATTTCGATCTGTTGACATATTGTTTTATCTTCGTCAGCTTTTTTGTTTCATAAATGACCCCTCTTTAAGTATATAATATTAGTCATCGAATTCGTTTTCAAAAAAAGAGAAGTGTTCTGAGTTTGACGTGTGTATCTTTTTATCTGTGTATAGGCGTGTCAGTCATCGTAGCTCTCAATCGGATAGACGGATTACGATGATGTTCTTTTAATTTAAAAGGCAGTTTAGTCAATATGGTTCTAAAAGAGGGTTTTATTTCATTAAAATCGGCTTGGTAGTTTGGGAAATATTTGAGTACGTGTATACTTGGTCGGAGGTTTTCAGATGTTTTCCTGTCTATTATGATAACAAAGTATTTTACGGCAGTCAGTGTCTATTTACGTATTTAATTGGTTGCCTTTCACCAATCGATCGAAGCCTTATTGAATTTTTAGCAAATATATTATCATTGTTGTCAGTTTCAAAAGGGGCGAGTCCACGGCCAGTCAATCCACCGTCTTACTAGCAAAGAGTTTTATTGCTAGATACTTCATCTTAACCTTCTCGCTTAGAAACCTTTATTTCTAAAAACTACGTGTCAAGGGCTCTTACTGAATGTGCCAGTGATGTTCCCTCGACCCTGGAGCCGTAGCAGCAACACTTGGATGTCCATCTTGTACTTCCCACTGAACTCCAGCTTAGGCAGCAACAGCTTGAAGTCGAACCGGTTCTTTACCAGGTCAGACCTGCAATCAGAGATAGCGGCATCAGCAAATGTGTCGATCCAGTCAATTAGATACAATTTGAAAATATTACAATGGTTTTTTATAATGAACACTCTATAAATAATATTAAGAATTTCATCTTTAAGGACAACTTGTTTAAATTCATTTAGTTCTGGGCCTTGACAATATATTGTTTATCATGAAATGTCTACTGGTCTAGGTATGGATAATAAAATTGAAAGAGTTTCTTTAAAATCAAAGTGGAGTTTATTTTGACATTAAGGCATGAAATTACACTCAAATCCAACTTTACATATTGCTTAAAATCATATGCCTATATTTTCCATGCCTTGGTCTTCAATAATAAGTAGAATACCACAATGTAGCCTCGGCACATCCTATTAGTAGAATTATGTATGTGCGTGGAATAAACGAACCCTCCAACTAATGCGTATTACGTAAATGGTACTGATTTTCTCAATAATTTAACCTCGGTTAAAACATAATGCGTGCCAATGAATAATGATGCTAATAGACGATGTCCTGGCATACAAATTACCTAAATGCAATAGCGGCAAGCACTTTTATGACGCGATTCTGTACTAACGTGAAATATTCAATGAAATTGAGGTAATGTTAAGTATTTAATTGCCTGCTATGGGTCAAACATTGTCTGTGTAAGATGTTACATAGAAGCTAAGACAAGGTGATTTCAAATTAACATATTCAGCCGCATTTTTTACAATTATTCAGTTGGTCCCATTCCCGGATCAGGTGGTCCCATTTTCCAAATAGTCCTATTACCAGATCGTCCGGTTGTCCGGTGATCCAATTCTCCAATTAGCCTCATTCCCAGATCATTCGGTTTCCAGGTGGTCACATTCTCTAATATATGCTAATCCCAGATCATCCGGTTACCAGGTGGTCCCATTCTCCAAATGGGCCCATTTCTAGATCGTCCGGTTTCTCGGTGGTCCCATTCTTCAATTGGACCCATTCCCAGATCATTCGATTTCGCGGTGCTACCAACCTCCAATTTTTTTTTTTATACCACTAAGGTGTCAAACAAGCTTGCGGCCTGCCTGATGGTAAGCAGTCACCGCAGCCTATGAACGTTTGCAATACCAGGGGCATCACCCACGCGTTGCCGACCCCTTAAAAACCTTTTAACCCCTTTCTTGAAGAACTCAATTGGTCTTATTCCCAGATTATACGGTTTTCATGCAGTTCCATTCTCAAATTGGTCCCATTCCCCGATCAAGTTCAAGTCAAGTTTCCCGGTGGTCCCATACTGCAATTAGTCCCATTCCCACATTGTCCGGTTTCCCAGTTGTCCCATTCTCTAATTGGTACCATACCCAGATCATCTGGTTTCCAGGTCGTCCCTTTCTACAATTCGTTCCATTCCCAGACCCGTTGCTAGATAATTTAATCGTTAATCTAGCGTTGCGATTATCTAGGAATACGACTTTGTGAAATCATTTGATCCTAAACCGCGCGAAGGTTAGTAGTTGCTCTCCGATTTCACCCCGGCCCGTTCCACTCTTATGTCCACGGACCGTACTGAAATATCACTAGGTCTATGAAAACATCTATGATCCCCAGTACCGCCATGTACCCAATGACCTTTTTCTAAATGAACGGACATTTGTTGAATGCTAACCGATGCTCTTACGGCGAGGGAAAACATCGTAATGAATCCTACACATTCAGGTGCATGAATGTGTAACCATGATCCAATCTGGCCAGGTTCCCCTGTTAATAGGGCCTGTTAACATTTCAGATGACAGTCACTTTATTGTTATTACCTGATCTGCCAAATCCCGGATCATGGTCAAGGAGGACCCCGGTCCCTCGTGCGCAAGGCACAATCGGGTTATTGACGCCAACATGATTAAATATACTTCAATGAGTACTCACTTAAGCTCCTGCATGATGAAGTTGCTCGGGCCCCTCACTGTGACGTTGTTCACGACGGCCGTGAGCTTGGCCCCTTGAGGGCCACGGGCCAGTGCGATCTGGCCCAGACTCAGCGGCTCGATCCCAGGCACGTCCAGCTCTGGGATGCCCTGGAATCATATGAGTAGATATGTGAGACAAGAGACATAAAAAACAAATCTTTAACACCCGTTGGTATTAAAGTCCTGTAGGGTAAGCTACTGAGAATACTTGATAGCGCTGTTGTAGATAATTATTTATTTTTGGACATTAGACGAATTAGGGGCAGTGTCGAATTGTTGAAATACTATGCCAAGGCAGATTCGTTCTACGATTGGCCTACAACATATGCAACATTTCGTCAGTTTCATTGCACCGCAACGACATAACTACCTAGAAATTTGTTAGTCAAAAATCAATCAGTAAATTTTGTCACGAACATTTTACGAGTACTCTGTGGGCGAGAGTTCATGTCCATCAGGCACAACTGCTTAAATAATTCGAGTAGCGTTAGCATTAAATTATTGGGTGCTGGATACATCGCATTCTCATTCGGTTGCTGTTTGAGCAAGTGAGATGGCGATGTATAATCCGTTTGAGTTAAACAATCGGGTCCGATGGACATGAACTCGCACGCGCACAGTAAATAGGTTCCAACTGCATATAGGTCTCTGCCTACCCTACAAAGCTTACTAAAGCGTGACGTTATGTAATATATAAATGAGTTCTAACTCCTAAATAACATTTAAGACTTCAGCTAAATCTACGGCTTTTCTATTCTTTTTTATTTTGGAAATACTTCCTACTAAATTGGAAAAAGCAATAGCCCAGCCAGACTGCGTAATTAGCAAATTTTTCCACCACCACACTAAGCCCACTCGACCCCAGCCCGAAGCCTGCAAATCCGCGAGTTTACTTTTGCACTTGCAGATATCATCTTGACACACATAGTGCTTGCGTTATGAAACTGACAATGACATACTTTCCAATCTAGTGTAAAGTAAATATTTTTATTGTGGAACGTGAGAGGTACTGCTTGTAATTTCGTATGTCCTTGGCGGGGTCGTGATCGTAAGTGGTATTTCTTGGGGTCACGTCGGATTACGTCGTCGCCAGCAATGGTGAGGCAGTAAGGTTGCCGATTTGCTAACACGGGGTCTACGCGGGGTGACGCATTGGAATAGCCTTATTAAAGAGCCGTGGGGACAATAGTGGGCGTCACTGTGTCCTCGGTCCTTGCAGTATAAAAAAATCTGAATTGAATAAATGAAAAAAAAATGCGAATAAAAATAAACTAAAAGTTACCATTTAATAACTTGAACCATGTAAACAACCTTAAGGTGTAACGCTTCATCATCATCATCATCGCAGCCCGTAACAGTCCACTGCAGGACTTAGGGCCTCTCCCACGAAAATCTCCACGCTTGGCAGGCGGGTTGGAGATCGCAGTGTTTAAATATAACAATGGAAAATGCTGCTGCCCAATTTCCAGACTACGGAGACTCTTGATCTTTTGCTTCAAAAACATTAGTCGCCTTGTACGACACCCATGAGTGTAAGGGGTTGGTGCTATTCTACTCTGCCGGACACCACATGGCCAACGTAACGCTTATAATCGTCAAAAAATATTTATATATTATTAAGTCTATGCCTTCTAAATCTCTTGAACTATATCCTGTGCATACAGCAATTGAATATTCAGTTTTGTTCGAAAGAATGAAAGCCAATATTAACTTTCACTATACCTATCATTATTTAAGATATTTCCCTGCTGTAATCCTCCTCATTATGCATGAGTTAACTTATTATGCAGGGTAACATTGATAAACAAACTAAGCACTAAACGAACTTAAGAGTATAATGCTCCCTTGAAAGGCGTTGAAAGATCAAAGAGAATGTGGCAACGTTTGCCCACGACCGGTTGCGTTCAGCCTAAATTTATTCAAGGATATCTCGCGTTTCCTTCCACCAGTCTCTACAGTAAAGTTGTGGAATTACTTGTCGACAAATGGAATATTGATAATAACGCGTAATATTGGTAATAACGGATACGAATGCCAATTAACGGTACAAATGAGTCAGTTCCGATTCTCTGAATCTCGAAACCAAATCGCCGTGTCAACGAAACACGCATAGGTACAACACGGACTCCTGAATAAAAATGGAAATCAATCTACGCAATTGAGCCGTGAACGAAGTGAGGTCACGAGTATGCAATATTACGTCAAGCAAATACTCGTACCTGTGTAACTTCATGGTAAGTATTAACAAAATATTAGATTGTTCACGCTATGAGTAGGTGAAATAAAACAAATACCGGTCTTCGTGTTATAATAATCACTGTTTCCATGAACGACTTGACTGAGTGCGTAACGTTGACATCTGTGGCTAGGGTTGCCTATTCTTCATTTTCTTATATAATAAAGTATCCTACTATTATTTTTAAATTTTAATATAGTAGGCGAAAATACTATATTTTTAGTTAGTATCACTTACCGTAAAACGGAATGCGTCTTGAATTTTAATGTTAAAAATTCAAAAATAACTCAATTAACCACCACCCCGGACCAGCTAACTACTCACTGAAAATAAATTTTATACTAAATATATTTAATTGAAAATACTATATATTATTTAATGAATTCCCCCATCTACTATATTTTTATGGCTACTGAATCCGAAAATTCTAATTATATAAGGTATAATTGATAACCCTATATGTGGCGTACAGCGTGAGAGATATCGCGAATAAGATGAAGAGGCTCGCCTACACTGGTTTAATCATAATCGTACTAGGAAAATCGTTGCCTAAACCTGCCGGTATCGGGAGGAACGTCCCATGTAGGCCAAAGAGACCGCTTATGGTGATAATAGTCTCGTCGTGCGACCTGGCAACGCCACCGTTTGTTTTGCTGTTTCTAAAAAATAACATAATTGTACACAATGTGTGCTCAATTAGTTTCCTCTTTTTCTTTTTTTTTTACTTAGAAACAATTTCACCATAAAAGAATATCTAAAATTAATCACATTGCATCCGAAAAGGGGTTCATTTTTGTACCGCTCGTTTTGGTCGAACGGCTTTGAATTTCGACTTTTGGAATGAAAAATTCAATATTTTTATAATTATATTGGTAACACCGAAAGCGAACGGCTCAAAAATAGATAAAGTGAGCGTCAAAGTATTAAATTTTCATGCTGAAAATCAAAATTGAAAGCCATTCGACTATTTTCCACCTCTACATTTATTTATTAAAACAACAGTAATGTAACATTTTGAAAAATGTAACTGCACATATATGTATAGTTTATTCACTTCGGATTCCTCCCGCAATTCTTCCGAACGGAATAAACTGACAAATTCATAGAATTGCGGCCGTCAGAGTATAATCTAGAATCCCATCCACTGACAGGTGTAGTAGAAGATAAACTGTCAAAAAAGGTTACCATCTAAAATCTCCGTAAACCAGAAAACGGGAAGCACAATAACATTTTGAACAATGCAATCTCCAATACACTGATTGGGCAGAAGCTCAAGTCCACCAACGGAAAGTTATAGATTACAGTTATGTTCGAAGTTACGGATCACAACTTGGTGAAATTTTGAAATCGAAATTTAGACGGACAACTTTAAAGTACAAACATAATAGCCTAACCCTAACCCTATCTGCATAATGGGAAGGAAATAAAATAGTCAGTATTTGAATTTGAGTTCTTAACTTTGAATAAGAATTGAATGAATAGGCAAGAGGTATTTTTAGCATTATTAGATTATCGACATCGACTTATTTTGGAGACAACCTTATTAACTCCGCGCAAAGCCACTCGGGCACGGGCCCTTGGCTGTAGTTGCTAGTTGCGTCAGGTTACTTTCAAATACTTAACTACGTATAGTGCAATTTTTGATAAGATGCATTTTAGATATACATTATCATGATGTTGTTGGATGGAGTGTCGATGACCGGTCGGTTGAGGTATTCGACTCGAAAGCAAGAGGTACCGGGTTCGAATCCCTCTGCGAAAATGTACCAATAACTCTTTTCTGAGTTATGTAAATGCTAACCGATGCGCTTACGGTGAGGAAAAACATACTGATAGAACCTGACCATACTAAGTGTTGGTCATTCAGTAGAATAGTAACCATGATCTAATCTGGTCAGGTTCCCCTGGTAGCAGTGTCATGGAGGTCTTATGGCAGTCGCTCCACTGTAATTATATGACCTGTTAAATCCTGGATCATGGTCAAGGCGGACCTCGGCCCTAGGAGTCTCGTTTACAAGACAGGAGCATTAAATTACTGATACCTTCAACTAAAATACATGGAAACAACCTGACTCAGACCAGAAAGTGTTTTGAAATACGCGGTCAAAATACTAAAACAAAAAAAAACAGTTATAAAAACAATGAAAAATATCCATGCTGCTGCCCCCAGAATTGTGAACAGAAATTTAAAATTTATCACTTCTACTCCTGCTCGGTCGGGTATCGAACCCTGAATCCTTTGCTTAGTAGACCGGTAACCAGTGAGATACTGAACACATGTCGTAATAATATTAAAAAGTGTTTTTTTAGATATGCACAGGGTCTTACATAGCAAATATAATTATAAGTAATTGTCTGATTGACTCCCAATTCCTCTTTTTCTCAACCTGACCGTCAGCCGTTTTGTCGAGGGTTATCTTCCCTTCAATGTGATAGAAATTAAATGAAATGTTTACTTAATTATATTAATAATAATTACATATCTTTAGTAAACTAATAGCTAAGTATACAAAGAGGTTTTACGGTTTTATATGTAACAATAACCCGGAATGGTTATCACAAAATTCCATGTTGACGGCGTAGGGGCACGCTGGACCGGTGTTCACATGCAGCCAGCACACGACACACTGACACTAACAATACGAAATAGATGACTAAGAATAAAAAGTAACTAGAAATTATTGTTTGTAGAACACCTGATTGATAAGAAATCACAAATTCATGGAATCTTCATTTTACGTGATTTTGAATCGGCTTCGTGTCCACATGCGAGTTATTTGTGAACAAAGACTTTAAAAGATAAGAAAGCATTATGACGAAATCATATTTTTATATAAATACAATAAAATTTGCACCTATAAACATTCAATTCCTAAAACAGAATGGAGTGGCAACGAGTGGCTCTCTTCGTGCTCCAGATATGGATTTTACAGGTATGTATGGCTACTATTTTGTATTTTTTATACCATTAAGGTGGCAAACAAGTTACTGCCTGACTGATGTTATTTTTATTAAAATAAAAAAATCTTCGTTTACGTTAGCAATCGAAATACTTATCTGGAATGAAATGGCCAAGCAATACTGGTCGAAAAGTATAGCTTAACTATTTCAAACGTAGCTCTATCAAAGACTAAATGCTATCTGATTATTAACTAAATGCTATCTGAATCCAGCTTATGTGTCATGCATGTGTCATATTTCTATGAAACGGCCAAGCCGATTTCATTTTTAACCAAAAACTAGATTTTCATTGCAATATGTATTTTCAGTGTGCTGTTTACAAGACACAAAGTTGTGGGTGCAATGGTTACCCTTCAATACGAGTACCTGGTATGCAGATACAAATAGCTCCAACACAATCGGCTCCATCTTGCGCAGCTTGTCAACCTCAATACTACAACTATAGGGGACAAGCACCTTACTGTCCTGGCTGTAGTGGTTCTAAATATAATATTATTGTAGACATAACTTCATGTAGTGAATCTGAAAGCAGTGGTGGTGGTAACGATGGGTCGAGCAACGGTAGCGGTAAGGATGGGTCGAGCAAAGGTGACGATAAGGATGACTCGGGCAATGGTACTGGCAAGGATGAATCGGGCGATGGTAGCGGTAAGGATGGGTCGAGCAAAGGTGACGATAAGGATGACTCGGGCAATGGTACTGGCAAGGATGAATCGGGCGATGGTGGTGATAATTAAATAAAAAGACGGCGACTCAGGCAGTAAAACTGTAGAGTCAATGAAGTGAATATTCTTCTTCGTTGCTCCATCCCACTTACGGTAGGGTCGGGTAGTCAATAATATAAATTTAATAAACTAAATAAGAAATCGTAGAACTCAACAGATCATATGCATCACATACTAGCCAAGACAACCAAAGTTGCAAGTACTAACGATAAAAATGATACGAGTGATGGTAACTAAGAAAATAAAAAATTGTGGTTCAAGGTTCAGTTCAGGGTATGTAAAGCCTGCCCAGAACTACTTATAAAATCTAAAGACGTAGAATATAATCACTAAACTGCTGCCATCAGTATTTTATTAACGGGTATAAATTAAAATATAATGTTGAAGGGTAGAGTGTTTGCGTACTTGCTACCGTCGTTATCACAACCCATAACAGTCTACTGCAGGAGAGCATTTTTGGAGAGCACTTTGTTGTTTTGTTACAAAGTCCTGTTTTTGGAAGTGTTTTTGAAATTAAATACTTATAGCTGTACGTAACCTTTCGTGAATTCGTGTTCACCAGTGTAGTTAACATTTCTAAATTATAGTACAAAATGTGATGCCTCTTCATTCGCTTACGAACATTAAAAATTTACTATACTAATTTTATTTAAATACCTAATCATAATAACACAACATGTAATAAATAATATATTGTACTTCTTATTTTGGTTTCATTTTGGTTCCAATCAGTTTTTTTTATATTTCACGTTTAATTGCGTTTGTTGTATATGTAATAGACATACACCTACCTATAAACTAGCTGTCTCCTTAATTATCACTACATTAGTACCTACAAAAGATTCGTCGAAAAGGGTAGGACACGAAGGCACGAATTTCATCCGATTTCCTCACTTCCAAAACGAAATCTGAATACTGGCAGATCAATTGTACTTTAGTGCCGAATATCACTAGTTTAGCATAGAATTAAGGAAATCCATGTGCGATTTAAAATTAAATTAAACACAGGTTAGACGCCGCATCGCAAAAATGTGAATTTTCATATTTAATAAGTTCTCAAATGAAAAATGTTTTTTCATAACAAGCTTTTATCCCGCGATACTTATTGGGGGACCATTCCAAAAAGCCCAAACACTATGGGATAATCTTATTGCGTTCAGTAGTTTACCATATATTATCTCCGTAAACCAGAAAACGGGAAGCACAATAACTAATTTGAATGCAATCTCCAATTCGCTTCTGATTGGGCAGAAGCTCAAGTCCACCCATGCACGGTTATGGATTACAGTTCATTTTTGAACTTTCAAAACACAAATTGGTGAAATTTAAAAATATAAATTTAGACAACTTTAAAAACAAAGATTTAGGCCTAACCCTAACCTTATTTGCATAATACGAAAGGTAATTTGAATTTTTATTCTTAACATAAGATTTGGATGGACAGACAAGAGGTATTTTGGAGACAACCTTATTAACTTCGAGTAAAGCCACTCGGGCACGGGCCCTTGGCCTGTAGTTGCTAGTTGCATCAGGTTACTTTCAAATTCTAAACTACGTATAGTGCAATTTTTGTTAAGCGGCATTTTAGATATATATAATTATTGTCTTGATGTTTTTTTGGATGGAGCGTCGGTGGCCGAATGGTTGAGGTATCCGACTCGTAAGCAAGAGATACGGGGTCCGAATCCCACTGCGGCCATGTACCAACAACTCTTTTCTGAGTTATGATGTACATTAGTTGAATGCTAACCGATGCGCTTACGGTGAGGGAAAACATCGTGATGAAACCTGCACATACAGGCGACTGAATGTGTTACCATGATCCAATCTGTTTACGGTCCCCTGGTAGCAGTGTCACGGAGGTCAGATGGCAGTCGCTCCACTGTAATTATCTGACCTGTCAAATCCTGGATCATGGTCAAGGCGGGCCTTCGTATACAAGAGCAATCCCAGGGCATTAATGCCAAGATGATTTTTATTGTCTTGATGTTTTTTTAGTAAAAGTCAGGAGTAGGAGTATACAAGACAGGAGCAATACGAGTACACTGATACCTTAAACTGAAATACGTGGTAACAACTTGAGTTAGACCAGAAAGTGTTTTTAAACCTTAATCACTGACGTACGTACGTGCTACGTTGCCGTTACGATTTTAGGTTCAACACTTTTCTTGCACGGTATGTGGCCGGCGGCCATGTTGGTACCTTCCTAGTGGCCCGTGACGCGGCCGACGCGCAGGAGATCGGACATGTGCGACACTTCTTAATAGGTAAATGGTCAGTGTCATTGTATCTTTTTAAATAAAAATGTTTTCCTTTTTGGTAGACAAAAATTGATAATTAAAAATTGTTTTAGATATTTACTAGGTATTATAAAATTATACAAATATATTATTATTTTATTTTATTATTCTTGCAAAATAAAACAATCTAAATAATAAAGCTGAAGAATCAATTAAATTATAATAAAATGAATATATCCGCAAATAATGAATAAGTAATTTTTTTTTTATTGTTAATTGTTTATTTAGTTACTTCGCTGGTCTTAATGGTGTAGAAAAAAATATGATACTACATATTCTAAAAATACACAATTTTTAAAAAATTAATGTAATAAGCTTATCATGGATAACAGCCCAATACTTAGATCGAGTACCTTAGGTCCATGACATGTTATTTAACGTTATATAAATATATTTAATCCTTAATTGGTTTAAAAAACCTGTGTACACCGGGTGCATGGGATACCCAATGGCACGCTTGATGTGCACCGGTACCCTCACCTTAACAAACGTTCTTTTTCGCGAACTCATTTTACCACCGAAAGACTCTGGTTTCACCAGATGCTATCGAGGGCAGGTAGGGGTTTTAGCCGGTAAGAGTTCGGCCTACCCCTGGGTTCATGACGGATTTCCCCTGCCTACAAAATAATTAAAATCAACGCCACGAAAGATGAGAACAGAAGAATCTCGTGGTTCGACTTGCGCAGTAGACCATTTATGGGTTACATTGGCGGCATGGACTTATCATATTTAACAGGACTGATCTTTCTTCAGGTAAAAGCGACCCGAGCAAAAGGTGTAGAACAGATGCTGGTTGTCTCTTTCTAATACATGTATTCGAGTAAAGCAGCAGCTGTCACGCCACCATGACGATTTCAAAGGGTTACCAGAAGAATTAAAAAGAATGGTTTCATGGTTTAAAAAAAAGATGGTTTTTATATCTTGTAAGTACATTTTTTATTGCATAATAAATAAATACAGGAATAACAAAAGTACAATGTTACAAAACAAAGGTGTAGGGAGGGCAAGATTTTATGGAGTTATTAGAGCACAAACTTTCAATGAACGACATTTCTTTCTTAGTCTGGCAAGATAACGCGAGACACGCCACCTCTGTTCTCGCTGTCCCTCTCGGCTCGGATTAGCCTCTGTACCCATTACTAAAGCAAAATAGACAATAGCATATGAACATAAGGTTGCTTTTCGCATTTGTAATTTTGGAGAGTTTTCTGTCCTGTTTGATATAATAAGTTCATGATTGGCGGTGTGCGGGGCGAGGTTAGGCGCTCCCGCACGCACGTTGGCCGTCTGACGTCCTCCGCATCCCGCACAACCCCGTTGTGGTCCGCTGGTACTAACGAGTGCAAAAGTTGATAGTTGTTTTGTTATCCTTTGTCTTCATTGTCTATTACCATGGGAAATTATGCCTCGAAGTAAAACTTTAAACCGACAATGTTGGAAACTTGTGTACGACGTATACGCTTTATACACTTTTATGGCGAGAGAAGCAATCGAAAAGAGAGAAGCGTCGACAATTTTAAAGCGGCACAAAAATGTACAACGGCCGCAACTAAAGACAGCGAAGAGAATTGTGTATTTTACTAAATATTTTTAACTTATGCTGATGTAATAAAAAAATCATCTTAGCGTTAATGTCCCGGTTGTGCTCTTGAGGACCCGGGGGCCCGGGGTCCCCCTTGACCATGATCCAAGATTTGGCGATCAGGCTCATCTGAACCCTCTGCATAGTATAGACCGGTAACCAGTGAGCTACTCAACTCAGGTGGTAATAATATTTAAAAAAGGTTAGATAAGCACAGGTTCTTACATAGCAAAATATAATAATTTGTATTATTAGTATTGGTAACCCCGATTCCTCTTTTTCTCAACCTGACCGTCGGCCGTTTTTCCGAGGGTTATCCCTTTAATGTGAAAGAAATTAAATTAATTTTTTGCTTTATCATATTAATAACAATAACAAATCTTTAATAAACCAATAGCTAAATACCTATTAGAAGCGGTTTTATATGAAATATGATGGAATGGTTATAGTGGACGGTGTACAAAGCAAATATTGATAGAAACCCGCAAATCGATGTACAGGATAGCCGTTTGGTACACTGGGTAGTTCAGATTAAAAAAATCATTTTGAGCTGTAGTTCCTAAAACTATTCGCTAGGGGAGCATTAATGACGTCATCAATTTTTTGTATGGCAATTGAAAATTGTTTTTTTCAACTGCCTTTCGTGATTGGTGTCAAATGATAGACGCCGGTTCTAAAAATATAATACACTAACATAAAATAAAAACCAAGTTTGGGCTCCTCCAGGAAGGAGACATTATAGTAAATATTTGTAAAACATACGCCTAATGACTCATAATAAACTCATATCTAACGTCAAAAAAGCGATTTTAAAAATATTAACAATTACGTACTAAATCTTTTTGTTTCAATAAAGGTTTTATATTCAAAAAAATTTGAAACTTATCAAACTGTACTATTATTGTGTTTTATGGTATTATTTATGTTAAATTAATGCTTACACGCTTCCTAATATCTTAACCCCCCGGCCCTTCACTTTTTACCCTGCACTCAGGTGTAGCCCGACCACTTTTATCACAAAATTCCATGTTGACGGCGTAGGGGCGCGCTGGGTCGGTGTTCACATGCAGCTAGTACACGGGAGACTGACCACTAACGATAAAAACTGTTAATACGAAATAGGCGACTAAAGTAAATAGAAATTATAGTTTATAGAACACCTGATTGATAAGAAATTACAAATTAATGGAATCTTCATTTACGTGATTTCCCAGCTTCGTAAACACAATGACTTATTTGTGAACAAAGACTTTAAAAGATAAGAAAGCATTATGGCAACATCAACTTTTTGTATAAATACAAAAAGAAATTAACACCTATAAACATTCAATTCCTTAAACAGAATGGACTGGCAACGAGTGGCTCTCTTCGTGCTCCAGATATGGATTTTACAGGTATGTATGGCTACTATTTTGTATTTTCTATACCACTTAGATGGCAAACAAGCTACTGCCTGCCTGATGATATTTTTCGAAATACCTATCTGGAATGAAACGGCAAACCTAAAATAATCTCTTGGCGCTAATGGTTGTTTGGTAGTGCTTTCGTGCACGAGGGCCCGGGGTCCGCCTTGACCATGATCCAGGATTCGGCACATCAGATAATTACAATGGATCGACTACCATTTGACCTGCGTGACCCAGCTGCGAGGGGAACTTGACGTGATTGGATCATGGTTACATATTGAAGCGCCTTAATGTTAAGCTTTCATTAAGCAATCAAATCTTCAGGCAATCAATCTTCAAAAATCATTGCCTGAACATTAGTAATTCGAAACCGGTTGCAATTTAATTAAATTTGTAAAATAAAGTGGAACTAGTGTACAAAAAGTGATTTAATTCATAATAATGGAGTTCCATCATGAAGTGACAATATAAAGTGTTAAATATTTCATTACGATGTTTTCCTTTACCATAACAGCATCGATAATTATTCAAGTAATGTATGTAACTCAGAAAAGAGTCGTTGGTACATTGTCGCAGTGGGATTCGAACCTGGTACCTCTCGCTTACGAGTCGGATACCTTAACCACTCGGCTACCGAAGCTCGTACCTATCTGGAATAAAACGGCCAAGCTATACTGGTCAAAAAGCATAGCTTGACCTTTTCATAGAAACAAACGTAGCTCTATCAAAGACAATGATCAATTAAATGGTGTCTGAATCTAGCCTATGTCTCACGCAATAGTTCTATGAAACGGCCAAGCCATACTCTTTGACCAAAATGTAGGGTTCGTAGAGTTAAGCTTTGTAGAGAGAGGACCTTGGCTCTTCATGAGATCTGATAAGTTTTCCTCATTAAAACCGTGCAACCGCGAGTCCTGGCCAACCAATTTTACATGAAATGTATTGGTGGTATTCATCTATTTAACGATTTCGTGGTATTTATAGTTACTGAAACTTTATTTTGACACATAGGGGCGTGCTTATGTTTATTATAACAGCACGATTCGGGTCGTAGCTATCTACAAAACTTAAAGACCAGCCGCATAGAATTTTAAATAATAATAGAAGTTGCAATTTTTTCACTCATTTCGAAAATCAGAGTAATACTTTAATAAGTTTCAAAAAGATTTAAAAATACATCTTTTTATTTAGTCAGTTTGAGTCTTTAAGTTCGACTTGATTTGACTTGCCAAATAAAAGAATTGCACCACTAGGTTAGCGTAACGGTGTCTTTATCATACAAAATGGCAATTTCATAGCTTGTTTAGTCTATAATCTATCCAAAATATAGTACAGAAATATAGAATCAACGTGTATTCGGTGCTGGGTGCTATAATTTTAAGAACAGTTCCACAAACTTATCTGACCCGGTGGCCAAAACTAAAACTAGTTTTTTCATTGCTATATATATTTTCAGTTTACGGTTTACAAGACCCGAAGTATTGGGTGCAATGGTTACCCTTCAATACGAGTTCCTGGTATGCAGATACGAATTGCTTCGCCACAATCGGCTCCACTACCCCCACCTTGCGCAGCTTGTCGACCTCCATACTACAACTACATGAGACCGGCACCTTACTGTCCTGGTTGTTATGGTTCAACCAAATATAATATTATTATCGACACAACTTCAAGTAAAAGTGATAGCAGTGGTAATGGCGGCTCGGACAAAGATGATGCTAAGAGCGGCCCGGGCAAAGAAGAAGATAAGAGCGGCACGGACAAAAAGGAAAATGAGAGCGACACGGGAAAAAAGGATGAGACGAGCGACACAGAAAAAAAGGATGAAGAGAACGACACGGAAAAAAAGGATGAGAAGAGCGACACAGAACAAAAGGATGAAGAGAAAGATTCGGACAAAAAGGACGAGAAGAGCGACACAGAACAAAAGGATGAAGAGAAAGATTCGGACAAAAAGGACGAGAAGAGCGACACAGAAAAAAAGGATGAAGAGAAAGATTCGGACAAAAAGGACGAGAAGAGCGACACAGAAAAAAAGGATGAAGAGAAAGATTCGGACAAAAAGGATGAGAAGAGCGACACAGAACAAAAGGATGAAGAGAAAGATTCCGACAAAAAGGATGAGAAGAGCGACACAGAACAAAAGGATGAAGAGAAAGATTCGGACAAAAAGGACGAGAAGAGCGACACAGAAAAAAAGGATGAAGAGAAAGATTCGGACAAAAAGGACGAGAAGAGCGACACAGAAAAAAAGGATGAAGAGAAAGATTCGGACAAAAAGGATGAGAAGAGCGACACGGACAAAAAGGACGAGAAGAGCGACACAGAAAAAAAGGATGAAGAGAAAGATTCGGACAAAAAGGATGAGAAGAGCGACACAGAACAAAAGGATGAAGAGAAAGATTCGGACAAAAAGGATGAGAAGAGCGACACGGACAAAAATGACGAGAAGAGCGACACAGAAAAAAAGGATGAAGAGAAAGATTCGGACAAAAAGGACGAGAAGAGCGACACAGAAAAAAAGGATGAAGAGAAAGATTCGGACAAAAAGGATGAGAAGAGCGACACAGAACAAAAGGATGAAGAGAAAGATTCGGACAAAAAGGATGAGAAGAGCGACACGGACAAAAAGGACGAGAAGAGCGACACAGAACAAAAGGATGAAGAGAAAGATTCGGACAAAAAGGACGAAAAGAGCGACACAGAAAAAAAGGATGAAGAGAAAGATTCGGACAAAAAGGATGAGAAGAGCGACACGGACAAAAAGGACGAGAAGAGCGACACAGAAAAAAAGGATGAAGAGAAAGATTCGGACAAAAAGGACGAGAAGAGCGACACAGAACAAAAGGATGAAGAGAAAGATTCGGACAAAAAGGACGAGAAGAGCGACACAGAACAAAAGGATGAAGAGAAAGATTCGGACAAAAAGGACGAGAAGAGCGACACAGAACAAAAGGATGAAGAGAAAGATTCGGACAAAAAGGACGAGAAGAGCGACACAGAACAAAAGGATGAAGAGAAAGATTCGGACAAAAAGGACGAGAAGAGCGACACAGAAAAAAAGGATGAAGAGAAAGATTCGGACAAAAAGGACGAGAAGAGCGACACAGAAAAAAAGGATGAAGAGAAAGATTCGGACAAAAAGGACGAGAAGAGCGACACAGAAAAAAAGGATGAAGAGAAAGATTCGGACAAAAAGGACGAGAAGAGCGACACAGAACAAAAGGATGAAGAGCAAGATTCGGACAAAAAGGATGAGAAGAGCGACACGGACAAAAAGGACGAGAAGAGCGACACAGAAAAAAAGGATGAAGAGAAAGATTCGGACAAAAAGGACGAGAAGAGCGACACAGAAAAAAAGGATGAAGAGAAAGATTCGGACAAAAAGGACGAGAAGAGCGACACAGAAAAAAAGGATGAAGAGAAAGATTCGGACAAAAAGGACGAGAAGAGCGACACAGAAAAAAAGGATGAAGAGAAAGATTCGGACAAAAAGGACGAGAAGAGCGACACAGAACAAAAGGATGAAGAGAAAGATTCGGACAAAAAGGACGAGAAGAGCGGCACAGAACAAAAGGATGAAGAGAAAGATTCGGACAAAAAGGACGAGAAGAGCGACACAGAACAAAAGGATGAAGAGAAAGATTCGGACAAAAAGGACGAGAAGAGCGACACAGAAAAAAAGGATGAAGAGAAAGATTCGGACAAAAAGGACGAGAAGAGCGACACAGAAAAAAAGGATGAAGAGAAAGATTCGGACAAAAAGGATGAGAAGAGCGACACAGAACAAAAGGATGAAGAGAAAGATTCGGACAAAAAGGATGAGAAGAGCGACACGGACAAAAAGGACGAGAAGAGCGACACAGAACAAAAGGATGAAGAGAAAGATTCGGACAAAAAGGATGAGAAGAGCGACACAGAAAAAAAGGATGAAGAGAAAGATTCGGACAAAAAGGACGAGAAGAGCGACACAGAAAAAAAGGATGAAGAGAAAGATTCGGACAAAAAGGACGAGAAGAGCGACACAGAACAAAAGGATGAAGAGAAAGATTCGGACAAAAAGGATGAGAAGAGCGACACAGAAAAAAAGGATGAAGAGAAAGATTCGGACAAAAAGGACGAGAAGAGCGACACAGAAAAAAAGGATGAAGAGAAAGATTCGGACAAAAAGGACGAGAAGAGCGACACAGAACAAAAGGATGAAGAGAAAGATTCGGACAAAAAGGATGAGAAGAGCGACACAGAAAAAAAGGATGAAGAGAAAGATTCGGACAAAAAGGACGAGAAGAGCGACACAGAAAAAAAGGATGAAGAGAAAGATTCGGACAAAAAGGACGAGAAGAGCGACACAGAACAAAAGGATGAAGAGAAAGATTCGGACAAAAAGGATGAGAAGAGCGACACAGAACAAAAGGATGAAGAGAAAGATTCGGACAAAAAGGATGAGAAGAGCGACACGGACAAAAAGGACGAGAAGAGCGACACAGAACAAAAGGATGAAGAGAAAGATTCGGACAAAAAGGATGAGAAGAGCGACACAGAAAAAAAGGATGAAGAGAAAGATTCGGACAAAAAGGACGAGAAGAGCGACACAGAAAAAAAGGATGAAGAGAAAGATTCGGACAAAAAGGACGAGAAGAGCGACACAGAACAAAAGGATGAAGAGAAAGATTCGGACAAAAAGGACGAGAAGAGCGACACAGAAAAAAAGGATGAAGAGAAAGATTCGGACAAAAAGGACGAGAAGAGCGACACAGAACAAAAGGATGAAGAGAAAGATTCGGACAAAAAGGATGAGAAGAGCGACACAGAAAAAAAGGATGAAGAGAAAGATTCGGACAAAAAGGACGAGAAGAGCGACACAGAAAAAAAGGATGAAGAGAAAGATTCGGACAAAAAGGACGAGAAGAGCGACACAGAACAAAAGGATGAAGAGAAAGATTCGGACAAAAAGGATGAGAAGAGCGACACAGAAAAAAAGGATGAAGAGAAAGATTCGGACAAAAAGGACGAGAAGAGCGACACAGAAAAAAAGGATGAAGAGAAAGATTCGGACAAAAAGGACGAGAAGAGCGACACAGAACAAAAGGATGAAGAGAAAGATTCGGACAAAAAGGATGAGAAGAGCGACACAGAAAAAAAGGATGAAGAGAAAGATTCGGACAAAAAGGATGAGAAGAGCGACACAGAAAAAAAGGATGAAACGAATGACACGGACAAAAAGGATGAGAAGAGCGACACTGAAAAAAAGAATGAATAGAACGAATCGGACAAAAAGAAAGATGAGCGCGGCTAGAATAATGGCGCTGGTGACGATGGCTCATACAGTAAAAGTAAAACTTAGTCAATGAAGTGAATATTCTTCTTCGCTGCCCCATTCCACTTAAGGTGGGGTAGGGTAGACAACAAAATAAATTTATTAAACTAAATGAGAAATCTGAGAACTCAGCAGATCATATGCAGGACATGCTAGCCAAAACAACCAAAGTTGAAAGTACAAAAGATAATAATGAAAATTTGTGGTTCAGGGAACCATAGTCAAGTATAAGCACTCACGCTGCGAAGACAGCGTATATAAAGGTTGCCCAGAACTACTAAGAAATCTAAAGACGTTATTATAAAGTTTATATTCAGTAAACTGCTGCCATCAGTATTTTATTAATGGGTTACTATAAATTAAAATATATTAAAATATAATGTCTAAGGGTAGACCACCGTAGTTATATTCACGCATAGAGTGTTTCAAATTAAATCCTTGTAGCTATGTAAATTTTCGTGTCTTTGTGCTGTTTGATGATTAATTATGTGGTTATTATACCTTTGCAATAACATACGAAATTTATTGTAAAAATTCGGTAAACTAATTATGTGCTGTTGAGGTTTCCTTAAATAAATAAGTATTTAAGTACCTGATCGGCGGTAGTCGGTTGAGTATCCAATTCGTCAGCGAGAGGTACCGGGTTCGAAACTCGCTGCGGCCATGTACCAATGACTCTTTTCTGAGTTCATGTATATTAATTAAATTCTAACCGATGCTCTTACGGTGAGGGAAAACATCGTGATGAAACCTGCAACTTCCCCAACTGAATTTGTAACCATGATCCAATCTGGTCTGGTTCCCCTGGTAACAGGGTAACAGAGGTCAGATGGTAGTCGCTCCATTGTAATTACCTGATCGCCAAATCCTGGATCATGGTCAAGGCGGACCCCGAACCCTCGGTCTCGAGAGCAGAACCGGGACGTTACCGCCAAAATGATTATATTAAGAATGATTAAAGATGATGATGATGTAGATGATTATATTATTTTATATTTAAGTACCTGATCATAATAACACAATGAAATAAATAATGTATTATATATAGTTCTTATTTTGGTTTCATTGAATCTGTTTTCCAACCTGTTTTTGCGTTTTTATACTTTGCGTTTAATTGCGTTTTTTTTTATATATATAAACTGGCTGTGTCCTTATTCGTCAGTACAGAGAGATTCGTCGAAAAGGGCAAGACACGAAAGCACGAACTTTATCCGCTAAGATCCTCACATCCAGAACGAAATCCGACATGGCAGATCAATTTAAATTTCGTACTTGCCAAATAACGCAAATTTTATGGAAGTAGAACATTTGCTAGGTACATAGCTGCTAGTTTACCATCGAATTACGGAAATACCTATGCATTAGGATGAGTACTACAGTCTGTGCACTGAGCGACCACACGTGCGATTTAAAATTAAAACAAACGCATGTTATACGCCGCATCATATAAATGCGGATTTTCATATTTAAAAATAATAATCGCTGCCATGGCGTAAGGAATATCGCAGATAAGATCGGGAAGGCTCGCCTGCGCTGGTTTGGTCACGTGCTGCGTAAGCCTCAAAAAGATTGGTAAACCAAGAAGCGATGGATGACATCAATTGATTCCACTTGAATCACTCTATCTATTGTTGAAAACCGCATTAAAATCTGTTGCGTAGTTTAAAAAATCTAAGCGTACATAGATATACTAGGTATATATGTTTTTATACTATGTATACCTAGATGAAATTGTTACGATGAGCGTCGGTGGCCAAATGGTTAAGAAGTCCGACTCGTATGCGAGAGAGGTCCCGGGTTCGAATCCCGCTACGGCCATGTACCAATGTACATTAGTTGAATACTAACCGATGCTCTTACGGTGAGGGAAAATATTCAGCACATTCAGGCGACTGGATGTGTAACCATGATCCAATCTGGTCAGGTTCCCCTGGTAGCAGGGTCATGGAGATCATATGGCAGTCGCTCCACTGTAATTACCTGACCGGCCAAATCCTGAATCATGGTCAATGCGGACCCCGGGCCCTCGTTGCGCGAGAGCAAAACCGGGACATTAACGCTAAGATGATGATGATTTATAATCTAGACGAATTAGGTTGTTCCTAGACAGGCATTCTCCATCTTCGGCCGCATCGTTACCCGATGAGTTGGCAGGTAAATCGCTGGATAGCATAATTAAATAAAAAAGTAATACTGCGCGTTACACAAATATCGATTACTTAATACAACACCTGTGTCACTTTCACAATAGTTCACACTAAATTTATCACAATACGTGCTTCAGCTTTGTGAAGAACTACAAGCGAATTGTAAACAAATAGGTACTATGAATTAAATCACTTTTTGTACACTAGTTCCACTTTATTATACAATTTTATTAAATTGCAACCGGTTTCGAATATAAAAAATTTGCCTGAAGATGAGTAATTCGAAACCGGTTGCAATTTAATAAAATTGTATAATAAAGTGGAACTAGTGTACAAAAAGTGATTTAATTCATAATAATGGAGTTCCATCATGAAGTGACAACACAAAGTGTTAAATAGGTACTAGATTTGATAAGAAAGCATTATACTTCATATAAATAGTAATAGAATGAGACACCTGTTCATTCATTTCCCAAGACATAATGAAATGTCAACGCGTAGCTTTCGTGATCCAGTTTTGTTGACTTTATTAAAATATTAATAGGTACAATTAGAAACATATTCTTCATCGCTGGACATTGTGTTTGTGAACCTATCCTAACCATTGATATTGTGGCGACAGTGGTCAACAACGGTCACGCAAGAGGTCCCGGTTTCGATTCCGGGTCGGGCAGAAATTGTAATGATGAATTTTAATTTCTGTAACGGTTCTGGGTGTTTAGTTTAATTTAATTTTCCCTAGTCATAGTTACTCTGCGTTTTCACGTTTTACATTAATTTTAATTGAAAAAATTGAATAGGAATTAGAAAACAAAACAACAATAATAATTTGTCTGTTTTCATGTCACGCGATCAAGAAAAAGATAGACAGGGTAATCAAATTGACACATGCAAAAACATTTGAAATCTACAGTTGAAACCTGAGTATAAACCGATTAATTTTGGCTTTACCTGCAATCAGTTCTATATACACTATACAATAGAGTCGAGTTACATTTTCTTTATCTACTGTAGACTCTAGTTCCGCGATATTTAGATGATTTTAAATGGCCCGCCCGCCTAGAATGTGTGAATCAACCCAAATACGTTTTATTTTTAATCCACTTTATACAAGTCTCAAATGAAATAAAAATCATGCAGGATGACCTTAGCCTCTGGACAAATAATGAAATCCTGTTTAGGACTGCTACTCACCAGCATCATAAAATATGTATTTCTTTAATTAAACAAAAAACATAAAACTATTTTTTCTAACAAATTAAATTGTAACTTAATCGGCAACAATTACAGCATACTGTCGCAAGACAACACGTATGAATTGATATATAATTAATTATTAACATTCACACACGAGAAGCGAGTGACGTTGTCATATTTCAAATTATTGTCAAATTACAATACAATTTTTTTATTTAATTTAGGCTGTTATCTGGCGCGGAGGTCTAATGAATTTCAAAAGAGTTTGCAATGTTTTGGGTATTTCTTAGACCATGCAACTACATACATTAATAAATTTAAAAATCGGGTGATTTTTCGGTAAATACAGGTCCGATTGTCATGATATTTTACAGTTTTGTTCTAAATGCTAATCTACTCAACTAGTAGTATTCGGCTTTGTCCAGAGCGTAAGGCCACCCTGTATAGGTACGTACATGTAAAAATGTCGGCTTGCTGTGCTCGCTTGTTGTTTTATATTCTACTGCATTCCAATAATGTACCTAAATTTCCAAATTGACAATAATTTCGCGCTCTTTAAGCACGTTCATTGACTTATTAAAGTTACACATGCCTTGTAAATAGCTAAAATGTGAAACTTTAGACCACGCAGAGCTCGCTTCATTTACGTTTTATTATCTATACAAATCAAGCTCACCGTACTTATTCATTTACTTTTTATTTTACTTTTACTACAATCTTTGTACACAGTCAAAATGAGAAAGGTCCGCCTGGGATGTAATAATAAATACAGACGAAACACATTATTTCTTTGATTTCGCTTCCTAAATGTAAACAATTTAGGGACCTCTGCGCTCGCTAATTGAATAATTCCTGTTTACATAAATTACAACAATGAACATGTAAAAATGTCAAAAATTTACATTTCACTTTCCTCGTAGGAAACTATGAGTGTAGATAGAATAGTGTATGCAACTGCATGTAAATTAGGTATTGAAACATGAGTCGGTTTATCATACGAAGCGTAGCCATGACCTTTCATATGCGAGTTGCACAAACTACTATTATGGCAAGTATTTAATAAAAAAAATTACAATGATAACAAACCTCAGCTATCTTGGTGCGAAGCTCCTCCACAGAATTGATAATGCAACGATCAACATTTGGATCGTTCCGGTTGCACACCTTGATGTATGACGCTGTAACATTAAAAAGTAACATAGTATAGGTAACATTACAAAATGCTAAATATAGGCAGAGAGCGGCACACCGGGATACAAGGTTAAAGCGCGATAAATTCCAAGCCAGTAAAAGTTTTAGGGCAGATTGCACCAAATTTTTAAACGCATTTAAGTTGATACTTGAAAAAAAGGTGGTAAAGGAAAGGTGGCGTGTGGTGCCGCCACCTCAAAGAATAGCACCACCCCATCTCTTCCCGTGGGTGTCGTAAGAGGCGACTAAGGGACAAATCCGAAAGGTGGGCAGCAGCATCTTTCTGGGTAGATTTACATCAATTGCACTGCGATCTCCAACCCGCCTGCCAAGCGTGGAGATTATGGCAATGACCTCCCCTTTCGTGGGAGAGGCCCGAAGTCCTGCAGTGGACTGTTATGGGCTGTGATGATGATGATGATAAAGTTGATACTTATACAAAAAACTTCATTCAAAAACCTTAAACGTCATTCTTAGACTTGTTTAACAATTTAGTGCAAGCCGGGCTTAATGGACCTTGTATCTCTAGCGGGAGAAATTGCATCAGTTGAATTTTTGAGTCAAAATTAGAGGCAAACTATTAGTTAACCTAATGTTACCGTCTTGTTCTTACGAAAAGAAACTCTGTCTGACCGATTAACTGCCATTATAGTGCAACAAACTTATCTGATCCAGTTACAAGGTCGCTGTTGATGGAATTGACATGACATTTCAAAACGGCGACTCTTAGTTCCAGCTTTGGCCATCGATTTAGATAAGTTATACTTGAGGAAACTACCTAACCTACAGCAAGAGTAAGCCAGTCCACAGGACATCAGGTCAGGTAGCAGGGTCACGGGCGTCAGATGGCAGTCACTTAACTGTAATTACCTGATCTTTCAAATCCTGAAACATAGTCAAGCGAACCCCGGTCCCCCGTGCGCGAAAGCACAACCGGCACATTAACTTGGTGATTTTTTTTCACATGAAAACTGTTATTTTCGAAGCAAATCGTCATCGACAATAAACAAGAATTTTGCCGACTATAAAGTGATGCACAGTGATGCACGTCATGCACAGTCGTAATTGTCTCATACGTACGACTATGTAGTACACAATGCGCACACCAGTGGCGACGTAGCTTGTCTTGGCACCCGGGGCGGTTTTCTATTGAGCACCCTCAAAATACAAATATACTAAACATACTTCCACAACTTAATTTACTCACTCGAGTGCTTGATTCGCGAGCTTTAAAATTTTTTGGCTCAAAAGACCTAGAAAAATGTAAAAGAGCGCGGCGAATTTTATGTATATTGGCTTTTCAAATTGTTGTCCAGATTGTTTACGCGACGCAGGTGGTTCGAATGTATAAAAAATCGAGCATCTCTATTTCTCTAACTCGAATTTTGGCTCAAATTTGATAAATGTAACATAAATATAGATTTGGCGAACTCGACTCGAAATTATTGGTAAAAGTATAAAATCCGGATTGATCACGAGGCGCGGGCGGTGTGAATGAGTGGAGCTGAGTGGCGGACGGTCTGCTGCGGTCAGTAGGGTTTGTTTAGGTACTACCACACCGATTCGTCTCTTCCGCACCCCGTAGATAGCAAAATAGACACGCGCGTAAATATCGAGCGATTAAGATACAATGCATGTTTTTTACCGTAAAATTCTGAGGGACCGAAATCCTAGCCGCTTTTACCCGCGCCGTCCTCGTCGGGTAAGTTGTAAGCGCGAGTAAGTTGTCACCACATTGTCACCCCTTGGTGGCAAGAAGTGCGCACGCAAAATGAGCCACCGGCAAGTAAGCGCACGCATTACCCGTGATTAGGTCTGACGCGGTCCGTATGGCCGAGAGGACCCTAGGTAGGGGTGGCTGTCACCCCTTGGTACTTCGCACCCGTGCCGCCTCTACCGCCGCCACTATCGTCTATTACTGGTTAACTTAGATCCACTTGTCTGTGATAGTTTTTCTTTTAACTTCCACAAATAATATACGTAGTATGTCATAGTATCTCTCAATTCCTGGACCATGGTCATTACAGTACTATTTCCATTATTATATTCGGTGTGTTTTCTATAGTTAGTAAAGTTGATGTTGTCGTTTGGCAAGAGAATAAACTAATTATGATATATTTTAACTAATTATGTATGACGCGCCGACATTGCATCGCCAAATTAATCTTGATTCACGGAATATATTATAGACACATAGGTACTGGACAACTTATTGCATCTAATTTCTTTGAACAAAAATACTATGAACCACATGGTTTAAAAGAAGTTAACGAACGTATAACTAGTGTCAAATAAGAAGAGACTTGGCGGGTCACGTGGTTCGACTTGCGCTGTATACGATTACCTGCGCGAAATCCCCTCCACTGCCTATTTGACAAGTCTCTTCTTTCGTGACGCGGGTTATAATCGAAGTCAATAGAATAGAAACCCATAGATAACTCGTTATCGGTCATGTTTTACTTGGCGATCCAATCGCGCCACCTCTTAGGTACCTACTTTTTCGTCTGACTACCAAATATTAGAAATACCACTCGTAACAAAATTAGTTCGTGTTTGTTCCTCGCGACGTCTAACTTGACGAAGTTAGAAAACTTGGACAGAACACAAATGTGCGTACTTAAGCGATCTAAGAAATAGAAATGTGGCTATCTCGGAGAGCATTTTCCTGGATAGTTTGGAAAGTTTCGGATCTCGATGGTGTTCTATTGGGGATCACTGTTATGAATATCGTGGTAATTAATCCCGTTTATCCAGCTGCGGACAGATCTTCATCATTTGTCTGACCTTATCCCATTCATTTGGGGTCGGCACAGTAACTACGAAGAGATGAGTGAGAATGCATATCTCTTAAACTACCGTTAGTAGCATCTTAATTGTCCGCAAGTTAAAGAATACGTGACGTCACATTAAATTTAATAAGATATATTCGTTTTGGGTATAAAATAAAGGATCATTTTCAAATATCCGTTGGTGTCCAATTCAAGGTGGCCACGACCACGCTTATCCTCTGAAAATCAGAAGCCATGATTGGAAATCATTTTCTTGTTTTGTACTTTTAGGATCTTACATTAGCATTAGACATTAATAAAGGAATGGACACTGTACAGAAATGCGGCGACTAGGATCCGGTGTGGCTTATAAGTTCGATTATAATCCACACAATGAAGCTATTCGAACGTATTATTGACCAGAGCCTTCGCTAGTAAGCTCTCTGTCGATGTGGAAATACTGCTTCAGACCGGGCTGCCGCAACATGGATCCGATCCCAAAATAATCTAACGCTGCATTACGAATCAACCTCCACATTTTGCATTGCTCGATCTGTATTGAGCCATTGACATTGTCCAACGAGAGGTAATCTAGTGCGTCCTGAGATCCAACATTTCCTCGGATTAGGTTCGGATGCAGTGCGTAAGCGCTCTCAAAGTATTGTCAGCGTCAATAAAGTGTGCAAACCCATGGTGCAAACACGTTGTCAATAAATGCAATGCTTGCAAAAGGGGGACATTTCTCTACCGCGCGCTACGCGACAAAAGTGCTCTGTGACGAAACGTGCCTCACTCCTTCGCTTGCAATTTTCCGATCGGCATGCAGTTACCATTAATGTATCTGTTTGCACAATATATGAGACGCATAAGAAAATATGCATGTGATGCATGTAGAATAGTGGATTGTGGGTTGTCTAATTGATAAACTAGTTGGGTTATTTTTTACTTTAAGTAAAGTTCTGGTGACGTTTAGTGAGCTATCCATATCTATAACGATGTGAAAATCTGCCCCATGCATTTAAATACTGCACTTGCCAAAGAGGGCAGGTTAGATTTTAGCTGTAGGATGCAAATCAGCTTTCTATGTTATTTACATAGATTTAAACTAGGGTCCTCCCGCAACGTCTAAGTAAACAATGTCATAGTCCAGGTTCCATAAACATCCGTGCAGCATTTTTGCATGATTGAAATAAAAATAACCTGGAATATGGTAACTCTATGACAATCGGAGTCCTGAGTTATTTATGGTGGCATAGCGACGAATTAAGAAATTAAACCTTATTTTCATAATATTAAGAAGGTTATTTTCATATTATTGCCTTGGTCATATCACTCCATAGGTTTACAGGAAGCTCTATCTCGCCGTTCATACAATGCAGGTTAGACCAGATCTAACCTAATGTGCCTTCACAGTTACCTTTGTCTTTAGATGCCTCAAACAGTTACCATCCATCATATCCTAATAATATTGAATCACAGACCTACGCAATCTCAAGACATTTTAATATCCCAAAAGGGAATTTTTAGCAACATTTTATACTAAGTTCAACTTAACTTGTTTTTATAAATAAACATAGTTTATTAGAAGAATAAAGTTGGGTTTCATACTCGTAACATTACCTACCACAAGCCAACCAAAACGTATCAAAACTAAATATCAAGATACCATTTACTATACCAACGCAGCATCAGACCAAACGTGACTTATATTCAAGCAGCTACTACAGTCCGATACGGCACCTAATTCATTGCAAAGAAATTGCGATAGTTGAATTCTACAACCAACCGGCTTTAAGTAACTACTTTGTAAAACTCGTATTTCTCTCATAATCTATTATCAAATTGCCCAAACTTGTTTAAGGTCTCTATTCCAGCTCGCTGGTACGCGTAGTAGACACTCAAATTTTCTCCATAAACGGAACATTTTTTACGGAAAAGACGACGAAAAACCTCAAAATCAACCATCAAAGTATCCAGCTACTCGAACACGCAACCGGGATAGCCCGCGCTCACTCCGCCACGAAACTGGGCAAAATTAACCAATAGCCACTTACGTATGTCGGCGGCAACGTAGTGCAGCGCCAAGAGCAGCGCGGTCGGCGTCAACATTTCGATAGTGTTTCACAACGCGGTGGCGTAACGAGCCTATGCGGTGCGGCCAGCCCGTGCGCGGTATCTGCCGCCACTGCGGGCGCGCAGCACGCCACGCTAAGGACACATGTGAACGTCCCCACGGCCCTCACTACCGCCGGCGGACTTTCGGCGGCAGGAACGAGCGCCCGACGGTAAAGAGCCAAGATCGCCCTGTTGGTTGTTAATTTACAGCTGAATTCGATTGTCATGTGCAAATGTCATGTCATGGGCTTATTCCCGGAAGGCACTCGCACATATTCTATAGCATCGATGTACCACAATTTCGACTAGCCATAGTGGCGATGTAAGGGAACCAATGCTGATTCCCGGAAGCCATTAGCTCAAGAGTCCGAATTACCGATATTCTATAGCATCGACGAAATTACCACAATTTCGACTACCCACATAGTGCCAACAGTTGCAAGGTCTTTCACCATTTTATTTAATGTGAAACTGTTGTAAATTATCACACCTAAAAGCTAAAAAGTATAATTTCACAGACGCACTATAAGATTTCACACTGACAGCAAATTTTTATAATGCTACTAGCAGCAAATTAACCTTTGTCTCAACAATGAGTACGCCTAAAACGGTGAGTCTGACACCGCTCAAATTGCACAAATAGAAAACATTGCTCTTAACCAAATGCTGCGAATCACAGACCTCTCCTCATACATACCTACGCTATAAAGGCATTTGTACAAAATTTTGTGTAAGCAAGTGAGGTAATTCGGATTATTTCGGACCTTGGCGATCACCCTGCCGTGCGCCCAGGCGGACATCTCACACGTGCTTGCATCAAGGGAAACCGCGATCCTGGAAGTGAGCAAAGATCCTCGACCTAACCACGTGCCATTGCGAAGCATCCTATCAAACAGTGGTATCGATTGTGGCTACCCCAATTAATCGACAACTTTTATCAGATAAAATAGTGAAATCATAACGCATGTATCCGCTGATGTGCAGTTACCTATGTTTACGTTAAAGTATGTAAGTAAGGTATCGAAGGGCGTTTTGCCTCATTGGTGTCTTGTTATTTTGTTGGTTAATATACTTACTCACATGGATGATTAGATTTTATTAGCTTATACGGTGGCTTATCAACTCAAAAGAGGATTTTGGCCACTGACACCAAAAGACGCATTTACGATTATCCTGAACGGATGACTACCATGTGGGCCTCTGAAGATCGGTCAGGTTATTCGGCGTCTTGTACAGCCAGTGGTGTCTAGGAACAATGTTAGAATCTAAAAAATTAAAATCTGGTACTTACCCTTACTTTACCTACAAAAAACAACTTTGCAAAATTATGATGTAGTTTAATCCAAGGTTCCTACTCGATTTGGTTAATTTCCCATTAGTTAAATAAGTATGAATAATAAGTAACTTGGAATCACCAGAAAATCCACCTTACCTACTTACAATTAAATTAACATAAAACATCAACAAATCTATGGTAATACTTTGAATGACCATTTTTAGCAAGTTCGAGAACGTAAATATAGTCGGTCAATTTTATAATCTCAACTTTGGTAAGCTTAGGTACCTATTTTTAAATAGGTCCGTGGTACCTAAATACTTGCCTCAAAAAGGAAAAATATATAATTTATTTATCAAAATGTCCAATCTATCGATAGGTCTACTGTACATAAATGTTCACTCTATAGAAATTACCACCCTGTCCTGTCCGCCAAGTAGTGTCCGACCAAAGCTTAAGCTTTGGCTTCGGATTCGGCCACCTTCGGCAACCCAAAAAACCCCTTCGGGGAAACACCGAAAGTGGTTTTTATTATTTATAACAATTAAATTTTTTTAAATTACAAAATAATTATTTTTATCATCTCTAGATCCACAATAAAAATCAATATTATCTACGATCAGTCAGAGAACTGGTCAAGACTACAGTTCATAGTTAGTAGATAGTTTTAGGATAGTTTAGGTTTCATATGAGGACCATCGTCTTGAGCTACGATATTTTGACAAAAAGATCTTCCACAATTTCCCTAGTGCTGCTGGATTCGTCTACTGCTACGTGCTACTGTTATCCCGGATAGACATAGTTGTCACCGACATTAATTTATTATATACTAGTGGACTCGGCGCGACTTCGGTTGCGACGTTCGGTTACACTTACCTACCCTTTTTTCTTGCTATAAACCTTCCTCCTGAAAACTCTATCTATTGTTAAAAACCGCATTAAAATCCGTTGCGTAGTTTATAAGATCTAAGTGTACATACATACATACATATATACCTGGGGACAGACGGCAGAAAGGGGCTTTGTAAAGATGTGTAGCTGATGTCCATAGGCGGCGGAACCACTTTCCATCAGGTGGCCTGTTTACGATCTAATAAAAATATGTCATAAAACAGCATACTTTTTCATAGGAAATAATTTAATGGAATTGTCTTTAGTAGGATGTCCACTGCATCAGAACTTCCATTGTATCAGGATGTCCGCTTTATCAAAATGTCCACTGTATCAGAACGTCCAATGCAACAGAATGTCCACTGCCCATAACACAAGATTTGCTTACTTTGGTGTTAGATGGCGCTGTGTGAATTTATCCAAGCATATTTATTTATTCTTTTGCAACTGGTGCTGTAGGTGCAATCGCTTCTACAAAATTGTAACTCGACTGTGGACTAATACGGCGGTCTCTTGGTAGCGGCAGCTGAATTAGAATCAGTTCTTGCAAACGATTGAGCTGAAATGCATATTTATGTAAGTTTGGTGACAGTGCAATGTTGTGGCACCATAGGATGATCTGATGATAACGACGGAAGGTGGACAGCTAAGCTTAGAATTAGTCAGCGTGCGAATTATTCTAGACCCTAATCTAGCTACCTACAAAACTTCATCCAAATCGAAGAGGTAACACACAAACTTTTACGCATTCATAATATTATTGGGAATCAAATATGTAGCCATCTCCTAGGGTTTTCAACCGCGTGCAGTTTGTCAGTAAAGTTGACGACCTGAGTGGTTCAGTGGTCAACAGTGGTCTGCCACGCAAGAGGTCCCGGGTTCGATTCCCGGCCGGGCAGAAATTGAAATGATGAATTTTAATTTCTGTTACGGGTCTGGGTGTTCTATGTATGATAAGTATGTATTTAAAAAAAAAGTATATAAGTAGTTTATCAGTTATCTAGCACCCATAACACAAGCTTTGCTTACTTTGGGGCTAGATGGCGCTGTGTGAATCTGTCCACGATTATTTAGAAATAGAAGAAATAGAAATAGAAAAAAAATTATTTGGCACTCCATACATACACATACAACTTATAAGTAACACAAAAGAAGAAATTTATTTCTGACGACGGACTACTAACTAACTAATTACTAACATAAGCCGCATGTGTATGCTGCAGTAACGCAAAAAGGTCATGGCTCAGCACAGTGTTGCCTGGGAGAGCAACACACTGATATTCTGCCAAGACCCGCAAAGAAGGGTGCACGGTAAACTACGATACCATTAATGAGGTGCAACTACCCAATTATCAGCATAGAGTCTAGTAATTTGTGTAATGTGTGTGTGTGTGCTTATCAATTGTCAATTTCACTATAATATATTCACTGCAGTAAAATAAATTGAGTAAAGATGCTTATGCATATACATACATGTATAAAATAATACTTATTACGCCAACAAATCCTATCCAGCAGCGTCAAAGACATACCTCCACTATCGCAAAAAGTGTTCTGGTATACCATCTACCTGAATTTTTAAAATATAGCATCTGTAGTGCTTCTTAAACGTACACTTTGAACCTAACAATCTTAAAGGAGGAGGTATGTTGTTCCAGCACTTTGTTGCTTGATAGCGGAAGCTGCCCCTAAACGCTGCAGAACCATGTTTGTGAACCGCCAGAGGAATACGAGCCGATCTATTGCCGTACTTTTCCTGTAGACAAGTGAAGTTCAGCTTACTATACAAGTATTCCGGTCGTTTAAATTTCACTACATCAAACAGCATACATGCAAGATGAAATTTTTGTCTAGACGCCATATTTAACATAGACTTGCTATTAAGATATGGGGATATGTGACTACGATATGGTATATTGAAGCAGAATCGGCAGCAAGCGTTCTGCACGCGTTGCAGCAATCGCTGTGTTTTAGCTAACAATCGCGGGCCATAAACCGTGTCTCCATAGTTTAAACGAGACAGAATCAGAGATTCACATAGTCTGACGCGCACTTCCTCACTCAGTAAGTCACGGACCCTATACAACACTTTCAAGCGAAAGAAGCAATTCCTTACCAAATCAAGAACATGGCTGTCAAAGCGAAGGAGATTGTCCATATTAATGCCAAGGTTTTTAGCCCGATGTACCAATTCTATATTTGCATCATTAATACGTACTGTTGGATTTTGAATTGCTATTTTATTAATTTGCTTGGGGGTGCCCAATATCATAAATTTCGACTTCAATGGGTTTAACAACAAGCCATTCCTTCTGGACCATGCTGAAATACTTTCAAGATCTTCATTCATCTTATCCACTGCATGCTTAATATTTACTGGCATATCAGAAATGTAAAGTTGAACATCATCTGCATAACAATGGTAAGAACAATGTTTTATAGCATTAGTAAGATCCGCACTATATATTATGAAGAGAAGAGGCCCCAAAATAGATCCCTGTGGCACTCCACGTTGTACATTCTGCGATTTCGACAATTTTACACTACCATCCCTCCCGAGAAGTTTGACTGATTGGTAGCGATTGTCCAGATAGCTACCAAACCAAGCAATGGTATTACTGTCAAGTCCATAGTAAGACAGTTTAGAAAGTAAGAGTGACGTGTTTATGCTATCGAAGGCACGAGAGAAGTCAAGCAGTGTCAATATAGTTCCTCTGCCAACATCTTGTTCAGCTAGTATGTTATCCGTTACATCCAGAAGAGCAGATATAGTACCACGACCCCTACGAAAACCTGACTGTACTTTAGGTAATATACCATTTACCTCAATAAATTTATACAATTGAGCATGTATAGCTTTCTCTAATACTTTTGACAAGAAAGGTAATATACTTATTGGTCTTAACTCTTTAAGAGTCGTGGGACTACTTACCTTGGGCAACGGAGTAACCATCGCCATTTTCCAACATGTAGGAACAACACCTGTAACTATTGAGTAATTCATAATATAAGTTATGACAGGCAGAGTGCGTGGAAGTGTGAGCAATATCATATCCCTGCTTATATTATATTTATTTTATTATTATTTAAGTTGTATTTTGCATTGTTCGTTGTTTGCGACAAGGAGATAAGGTAGCCATTTATAACCAAGAGACATATCTTCTTAGTCCTCACAGCGAAATTAACTTGCTGCGGCTCTACATGACGGAGTGGACGTTTTGATACAGTGGACATTCTGATGAAGTAGACGTCTGATAAAGTGGACATTCTGATGAAATAGTCGTCTGATACAGTTTACATTCTGATGAAGTAGACGTCTGATACAGTGGACATCCTGATAAAGTAGAAGTCTGATACAGTGGACATTCTGATGGAGTAGATGTCTGATACAGTGGACATTTTGATAGAGTGGTTCAAATGAACCTTAAAGGTTTTTGCTACATGACGTGTTACAGGCAATAATTACCGCTTTCCATCTGGTGGGTTTTTTGCGCGTTTGTCACTGACATTGAAAACAATCCGTCATTTCTCAGAATAAAAAAACAAACATTGAAATTTTTTTATTATTAAATGACCGTTCATCTGATAATAGAAATACCCAACTTGTATAGAAACTATAAGTATTGATACAGGTTTAGGTATGAATACCACGGAAGTATAAAATTAAGATTAACTCTATATTTAACATCGGTTAAACCTGTCAATCCACTTTAGTTATTTCTTCGTTATTTTCCATGTGGATGACAACAACAACGAACTTTATTATTATTACATTAGACAGAGTTATATAATGAGGAATGGTGTGATATCATATCGATATAAGCTAAAGGATCTAGTGGTTTATTCCATTCTAAGTTCGTAATTGAGTAGGAGGAAGGTTTGTCAGGATCGGTTGATAAAATAAGTAATACATTTCAATTATAAAATAAATTAATGTCAACAAATATCAATATCATTTAATAATAATACAACCATCAACACAATGTAATTCACAATAATGCTTCGTCCAAAATGCGGATAGTCAATAATGTAACGTCGGGTAGTAAATAATGTAACGTCAAAGAAATGGGAAAAATATCGGTTGATTGTGGCACTCGATAGTCTCTGCTTAAAAGTGAACTGAGATCGAAATTATGAAGCTTATATGTCTATGTCTGTGTATCTCTCTGTTACGCTTTCACGGCTAAACCACTGCACCGATTTTGATGAAATTCGGTATTGAGATAGTTTAATAATAAATAAATTTTGTTTGGACAAATTCAGACAGCGCCATCTAGCCTTAAAGTAAGCAAAGCTTGTGTTATGGGTGTTAGATAACTGATATACTACTTAAATACTTTTAAATACATACTTATTATACATAGAACACCCAGACCCGTAACAGAAATTAAAATTCATCACTTTAAATTTCTGCCCGGCCGGGAATCGAACCCGGGACCACACACATATTCACACAAGCCGTCTCACAATACCCGGGGATGAACATGGGCTACTTTTTAATCCCCTTTACTCACAAGCTCGCAAGATATACCTATGTACAACAGTCCACGCAGCCGCGGTCTGAAAGCTAGTGTTTTAATAATTAAGAAACTTAACAGAGTGGTCACAAGTTTACTTGTTACAGTCAAAATTTCATGATACCATTCTAGAAGTACCTCAGGGCAGCATACTGGAGCCAATACTTTTTTATTTACATTAATGAACTGCCCCCAATCAGACATAATTATTGTGTAATGTTTGCTGATGATACGACAATTATTTATTTATTTATCGTATGGCTTTTAAGTTCCTACTGCTATTCAGATGCGACGACACTTATATATGATAGAAATGATAACGACCACAACAAATTTACAACACCTTAAATAAAATCATTAAGTTGGCTAGAGACAATACATTTAAAGGTAAATTTAGACATAACAAAACTAATAGAGTTTATGTGAGAAGTCAAGTCAAAGTATTAATATAATAAACTTGAAAACCGGCCAAGGCATGTCACGTGCAGTGTAAGGTTCCGTAGTTGCCTGTCATAATGTAGGTAGCTAAAATTTTTTTCCTAACAATTTGTATGAAAATTTGCTTATCCAACTACATTTCATAAGTTAGTTGACCATTACTTATTAATGTGAAGAGTCGCCTATGATAATTTTAATTTAACTTCATTATATATTCTATTACGCTGCATACTTTTCACGTATCCAAATATCTCCACGAATATTTATTTATTTATTATTTTTATCTAGAGCACATTGAAAGTTCTGCGCTCCTAACCGCTCATATATGTTTGTTGAATGTTATATTTTTTTAAATATAAGAAACTTAATCATTGATTATTTTTAAATGCGAGATATCACATATACATTGTTTTTTATCACAGGTTGAAGTTAGTCGTCCGGAAATTGAAGAAAACCTCTTCTTCAACCATAAAATTAATATCTAGCAAATTCTGTTTTAAGAGAGCAGTACATAACCCTTTTCTGAATGATCTTGAATTGCTACTTTATTCTTTGTGCGCCTTTTCCATCCCTTATCTTCATAAATTCCTTTAAAGTACCTGAATAATTTTGTAAAACTTACGCAGGTAATCAATTTACTAGTTTTATAAATGTCTACTGCTACTTTATACTATTAGTGTATGATTTTTTTTTTATAATCAGAAACAAACAGTCTTATACAGAATAACATTAAAATATATAAAATAAATAAAGACCTCATGTAACTGTCTGATGTTCGCTTGCAGTCTTTCTGCACCACATATGTTTTTAAAATGCTACCTCTTCTGGTAGACTGGTAGATGATGCTATATTAGCTTAAGTCCGCCATTGTACTTTTAATATTTTAAATAAATAAATAAATATTAAGGACCGTCGGTGACCTAGTGGTGAAAGGGTCTGACTCGTAAGTGAGTGGTCCCAAGTTCGAATTCCACTGCCGCCATGTACCAACTATTATTTTCTAAGTTATACACATTATTTAATACACGCCGATACTCTTACGGTGAGGGAAAACATCGTGATGAAACCTGCATGATCCAATCTGGTCAGGTTCCCCTGTCAACAGGGTCACTAAAGTCAGATGGCAGTCATCATCATCATCTTGGCTATATGTCCAAGTTGCGATCCTGCGCGGTACGCGAGGGCCCCGGGTCCGCATTCCTACTCTTTCTGGCCCACTTCGCTCGGTCTACGGCATCCTTGGTCCTTGTTGCCACGCATATAATTCTTGACGACGTCAAGCCATCGCTTCTTGGGTAGGAGGTCAGATGGCAGTCGCTCCACTGTAATGACCTGATCTGCCAAGTCTTGGATCATGGTTAAGGCGAACCCCAGGCCCTCGTACGCGAGAGTACAACCGGGACATTAACGCCAAGATAATTATTTAATTTTCTTAAATTGTTATATTGTATTTTAAAGAGTGTTATTTTTAAGTATGTTGATATTTTAATTTCTACATGTTACTATTTGTAGATTTTATTGTTTAGAATTTAAACTTTCTTACCCGAAATGGGTAACTGTTTAAAACATTTATTTGTTAACACAGTTTTTATAACAAAAATTTATGATTCTGATTCAGTTTCATTTACTTACCGTTAATGCATTTGACCTACGTGATTTCCGGGGCATGTTCCTTCCGAAAGGTAAAAATATATCTGTCAATGACTAGGCATGTATCAGGAATTCAAGGCAATCAGCTGCATGCAACCCTGCCCTTTGCTACCTAAATGCCTAAAGGTTTAGTGTTGAAGTCATTAACGACTGTGATTTTATATTTTATGCCACTATGTCTTGTTGGCGAACGCCAGCGCATATGTCATATTTATATTTAGTATGATATGTCAAACCTGAGGAAGTTCACCTGGGTGAGTACCGACTTGTGTTATACGGTGTTTTGGCTTTTAGAACTCGTCCTCGGTGGCCACGTAGGTAAAATGATGAAAACCTCTAAAGTATTATTTGTTTCCGTGTTTGTAGCCTAAGATCGGAAGATGGGAAAGTGCTAAGTTTAGAATAAACGTTGTTTTCGCAGCACCAACATCAAGCGGAAGGCCCACATAGGGCCTTCGTAGGCCAGAAATCTGGCATCAGCATCTTCTGTGTATTGTTCTCAAATCCAATTACGTTCATATAGACTGCATTGCAAAAAGTCTACTGCATTGCAAAATAACTAGGCACAGTTACATATTAGTTGCACAAAGCCTGGGGCGCAGAACGACTAGCTAGGCAAAACGTGTAGATACACCAATACTGGGTTGTGGAATGACTAGGCAGGCAAAACATCTTAAAAGCCTAGGTTTACATTAGCATAGATTTTTTGGGAAACCCTCCTCCCTCCTTTTTTGGGAAAAACTAGTATGAAGGCGTCACAAATCCTGGCGTGGACTGTTGATGTAATGCATATTGTGGTAGGTCGCCAATACAAAATATTCAATCCGACATAGCCCTCAACAACAGTTTACAATGTTTAATCACCGGAATGTATCAACATCGCAACAAAACACTGAAACATCAAAGGCTTTTGAGCATTAAAAACCAACGGTCAAATGTTGAAACGTTTAATATCTCTTGTACGTCGGTTTTGAAACAACGACTCGACTATCCTCCATCGTACGGATGGAGGTGAGGATGTGCACTGCGTCGATTCTGTTTAATTAGCTCGATAATTAATTATCCTTCAGTTGAACAGTAGCAACCTTGTATCCAGCCCTCTATTTATACAACGTCTAGTATACAATTATTTGTTGAACCAATATAACGTTTTCGACAGTTGTTCAGTCAAGTTTTATTAACTCGCAAATGGATTTAGAATGTAGGAAAGGAATATCCTGCTGTGGAGATGTCAACGAAAGAAAATCGTTACGCATTCTTGATATCTAATAGCTGCCCTAGTATAACTTTATTAAAGTAAATAAATAAATATATATTGGTGTACAAATGTGAATTACAGCGCCATCTAGCCCCAAACTGAGCAAAGCTTGTACTATGGTAGTTGTATGTATGTAAGTTGTAGTAAAGTTACTTTAACATTTTACATATTTAACAAAATATGTTACTTACTCACTGATGATACTTATGTATTTTAAAATAAAAGCCTTATCTTGTAAATCGCACTTTTTATTCATGATTTAAAAACTTATCTTTGGTAGTTTTCCCAGTTAAATAAATATTCGATGACAAAAGTAGCTATAAATAAACAGTTAAAAAGCAAATATATTCCAAAACAGACGAAGAAAAGCATATGAAATTATAACAAATACATTCTTACAGTACACTTCAATCAATTACGAATATAATTAACAACAGAAGCACAAAACTCATTGTTCGTACCGCAAACCCTACACATTGTGATTTTTCTTTAATTTAGCAGAGGTAAGCCAAAACAAACTCTCTTTCCCTTAGGGTTTGGGCAGAAGTTCGTCCAAGGAGATTCCATCCACCACTTTGTTCGCAGCATCCAGCAGCACCATGGAGACAGCCATTTCGAGGAATGGCTTCGTAACTTTGAGGAACTCTCCACGGTTTTCATTGATCGCCTGGTTCGTCACTTCCTCTGTAATTGAGAAAGACAATTTTGTCGTAAAATTAAAATTACATTTGTGGAAAGACTACAGCAGAACTAAAGACCTCCAAAGAGCGGGAAGTGGGCGGTATCTTTTTTATTGTGTATTTTGTGTACTACGATAGGTATCCATTGCGCGTTCCAACGTGTAGATTATGGCAAACCGCTGAATTAATGTGGATCAATAAAGGTTATCAATGTCCTACAGTGGACTGTTACTGTGCAGAGTTAGTTAAGTATGTCAAAAAACTTATAATAGCTTATTTTAATAAAACAAAGTTCTTAGTACCATCTCGATTAAATTGGCTGTCAAATAGAGGAAACTGCATCCAAATCGGTATATCCGTTCGGGAGCTACGATGCCACAGACAGACACACAGATACACCCCCCTATTTCCGTCGGGGGTTATAAACATTCATTCAAGTCATTGTAATTTTTTCGGCTAAGAAAATATTAAATATAGAACGAGATACTTCGACTAATACAATGTCTTGTTCAATACAGCACTCTCAAAGTATTTATTAAACTGTTACTATTATAATTAATTACCAAGAGCCTTGTCCCCATTGAAGAGTCCGTCGAGGTGCAGCCGGTAGTCCTTCATGTTGATGTCAGCGTCCAGCCGTAGGAACCTGATGTGCTCCTTGCCGTCCTTCTGGTACAGCTGGGAGTACAGCACCAGCTCAGCATCGCACTTCACTAAGGGAATCAAACAAGCACTTTCTTATTGATGTTATTATATTAATTAAATGTAAATTAACTAAATTTAATTAGTCGTAATTCATGCAATTAGGTTTCATATTATGTGTAACAATAATGAAGCACCATAGTTGCGTTATGAGGATTATGATGGATCCTTCAAACCGGAACACATAATGCTAGCAGAGTTGCTTGACGACAGAAATAGATAAGGCCCTTATAAACACTTGAAGCTATTTAAGTTTTTACTACCCTTAATAATTTTGGGCTCTATTTTTGAATCACTCGCATCGATTCGTTCGGTTTTCAATGTTGATTTTCGGCAAGAAAATTTCGATATTTTCTTATTCTTTCGGTGTTGTCAATGTGATTTAAAAAATATTGAATTTTTCATGTCGGAAATCATAATTTAATCCGTTAGAATTGATGCCCTAGAAAAATAGCGCCCCTGGACTTATTATAGTAGAAAAACACACCCATACCCATGTCCCATATAACACATATAGCCATGATTCCAGGTACTGACCAGCGTCTCCAACGACGTTCCCCTCGCCCTGCACCTGCAGCACGAGCACGCGCGCATTCAGCTTGTAGCGCCCCTCCAGGTGCAGCTTGGGGAAGCGCACGCGCACGCGGATCGTGAACGTGTCCAGGTCCGCGCTGGGGGAAGAATTATTGCGAATAAGTATAGTACATTTTTGAAGATTTTTATTTGAGTTCCTATCTAGTGGTATGTTAGCGGCTCCCGCGCGCGGGTGCCCGGGGTCCGCTTTGACCATGACCCAGGAATTGGCAGATCAGGTAATTACAGTGGAGCCACTGCCATCTGACCTCCGTGGCCATGTTAATAGGTGAACTTGATCAGATTGGATCATGGTTACACGTTCTTTTTTTTTTATTAGACAAGACAAGCATTTGACCGCCATCTTCGAAGCCGAAGATGGAGCATACCCGATTTGGAACAGCCTATTCACTTTAGCCATAAAGGCGTCCAGTCGCCGAAATATTGGTTTCATCACGATATTTTCCTCACCGTAAGAGCATCGGTTGCTGTACATAACTCAGAAAAGAGTCATTAGGTAGCGGCACTGGGATTCGAACCCGTTACGAGGATACGAATCGGACCCCTCATTAACCATGTGGCCATCGACGCTCCGAAGTACCTACCTAATATTTCTTATAAATTATTGCATACTAATTCCTGAATTCATTTAATTTCCTAATTTGCAAAACACCAATAGAACAACAAACATAACGTATACTGCCATCTAACAAATATGTGCGTTAGGTAAAACACTGTCCTAACAAGTCGATAACATTCATGGATCATTCACATGAGTTGCCCTGCAGTATCTGTAGATGGCGTTGCTTCTGCAGCGAATACGTTGCTATAAAATTCAATCTTCAGGAAGGTATATAACTCATACTTACGTCACGCTTTTGATGTGGACATTGCTGCCTCCTGTGACCTTAATGTCCCTAGCGTAGGCTCCAGCAGGCGTTTTGATCTGTAATTAATCAACAATAGGTTCCACGTCATAAATTATGAAAGTTTGCGATAAATCAAATCGGAGATGTTTTGAAAAAATGACTAAAAAGGTAACATTAGCGTTTTATATTATGATTCATATTAATTTGTAACAAACTTTTTTGCAGTGTCGCTGTTGTTTGCAGTGACATGACAATTCCAAATGGCGTCACTTAGTTCCAGTTTTGACCACCGGATCAGATAAGTTTGTGCCACTCTAATATGAAACACTCAATTGTGTCCTCTTTAGAGCCCCGGATCAAAATAGACGACCATGTATGAAAAGGTTGGTTGGTGTATGTGGAAGAAGAGAGAGAGGTTTGTCAGGATTAGTCGGGACCGTAACAAACCCAGTGGAACTATTTGGGCTTGTCTACCGGGAAAAGGTGTGACGTTATGTACCTATCTGTACAATGGGTGGGTAGAGGAACGCACAGGAATAGTAACTCCAAGAACAGTATACCTATAGGCTGATTTCAAATTTATGAAACCAACGTGTACGGCATACGTGTCGTGATAACTAACAACCTTAACTATGACACCAACTCTGTAATCACTAAAAGAATCAATAGTTTCGTACATATTGGCAGAATACATTTTCAATTTTGTATGAAATAGCTGATATATTGGGCGATTTCAAAATTTGTGAAGTAGTAAAAGATGTTTAATAACACGAGCACACGCATACGGTAGCCCTTGGTACCATCAATTTGAAATCACCCTGTATAGCAAAGAGCAAACGGAGAAAACAGAGCCAATAGAGTCTATTAGTTAGGTAGAATAGCTTTAGGGATATCTAATTCTATATAAGAGAGAGATAAATACGCTAAGGCTCAAATATACGAAAGAATTGCATTTAAAATGTTTACTTCCATAAGTCCTCCTGGCAAGTTCCTGCCTGGCATTGTCGAACATTGTCGTTGCTGCGGCCGTAGGGTGGTCAGCGTGTCACTGTGTGTTTCCTTCCTACTTTCCTACCCCCCTCCTCTTTGACGATTGAAAGAGATATTTATGGTCCTAATCCTAGTCAAACATCTTGATGAAACCTGCACATTCAGGCGACTTAATATGTAACCATGATCCAATTTGGTCAGGTTCCCCTGGTGGCAGGGCCACGGAAGTCAGATGGCAGTCACTGCACTGTAATTACATGATCTGCCAAATGCTGCATCATGGTCAATCGGATCCCGGGCCCACGTGCGCGAGAGCATAACCGGTACGGATTTTTTAATACTTACTTAAGTCAAACATAAATGCAAGGACATTTGAAACCCTACAAGAATAAGTTGCAGTTATGAGAGCGTATAACTGAAACTTTGAAGGTAGCTTAGAACCAGGAGAAGGCTATAGGATACTTTTTATCCATTTTTGTTTAATTTTTCTTTTAACTTGATTCCAATTTTTTTTTAGTTTTTTTTTTTACAAAATGGCTAGGGTGTAGGGTAGGTGTATGGTAGTTGTAACTTTGTAAAGAAAAGCGGAGAAAGCCCGTGCGAAGCCGGGGCGGAGCGCTAGTTTATAAATAAAAGATAAGTCCCAATAAAAATCTCAGCGATGATGTACAGTACCATTTTTACAAAGTTACTCGTACTTTACTGCGTTAGAAACAGTCTGTCGGTGGCAACTAAGATTCTCAGGTAAGATAAGTGGGGTGAAGAGGTACTGGGCCCGGCTGACTCGACGTGCGTCATTAAACCGGATTCTATTGTTGAACGCGTAACTATAATGGTAATAACCATACATTGTGGTTTTCGACCAGGGCTGTGGTTTCTCACGCGACCACCGCAGACCACAGCCGTTATTATTAATCGAAATATCTTGGTTTCTGGATAAAGTCTACAAAATTTCATTGGCTTTGATAGCATATTGTTGTTATCAAGACAAAACTACGTATGTATGGAGCACGGAAAACACTCCTTCTAAGATGTTCCTAAGCATTTAAGTATCACAAATCGGTGTCACAAAGTTAACAGGGACTTAGTGAGTTTAGTTTTCACCAAAGGTTAGTAACTGGTGCAATGCTTTTCTTGTTCGGAATATCTGAACTCAAGTCGTTGCCTAAAGTTAAGTGCAATCGGGCAATTGAGTCGAGTAGTAAAAAAGAAATAGTATGTAATACTGTGTGCAATAAAATGTTAAATAAAATAAATAAATAAAATAAAACCCACCTCCTTTATGTAAAAGGGGTCTATCGACGGCACGTCCAGCTCTGGGATACCCTCAACCAGCTTCGGCATCAGCTTCTTGACGGCCGCCAGCCCGCACTCGTTGATGGTGGCCTGGTCGCGTTTGCATATCGGCAAGTAGTCCGCTGGAAAGAGTATCATCATCGTCGTTGTCAAGATTTTTATCATTATCATCGTAGCGGTCAATCTAGACTTCTGCAAGGGCCACTTCGCCTCCTACTCCACTTTGCCTCCCCGCATCGTAAGTCGTTGGCTCTGGCATCCGAGTCACCGATGTCAATCCATCGTTTCCCTCCTGGTGCCTACGGCGGCACCTCATTCCTAAAACTTAGGCTAAGGCGCTGTCCTAATTGGCAACAGTCATGCGACCATGGTCGTGCGACGGGCGGTTTCGAGTTACCAATTAGGACAGCGTTTTAGACAGCAAGTGACCAAACCACCGCAGGCGTGCCTTTTCAATCTTAACCACATGGGCGTACTCGTTACGATCGCGACTTTCGCGTTCATAATAAATTATCATAGTATTTACTGTTTGTTACTTTAAAACAATATACCTAGTTCTCTACTCATAGTAACCACTTAATCATGACACTGACTTCATAGCTACTTCAAATTAAGTAAGTTGCAATGAGCGTCTTCCTGTAAGCATGTACCAACTTTGTTTACAAATGACATGCAATAAATTGATAACTTCCGCGTTCGCATTGTAAATGCTCGATGGGTTTTAGCTGTATCTGTGCGATGATTAACAAAGGATTAATCGTTGTATGTCGATGACAATAGTGAATAAAATCGTGGTAATATTTTCAGTAATAATTCGAAATGAGACGAAGATTCATTGAAGAGCCTCGCCTTACAGTCACAAAAGAGAAAAGTGACGTATTTTTACTTATAGAAGCCACACAAAAGGATATGTAAATAGGTATTATCGCTACAAAAAGTCGAAGTATAGGTCAAAAAAAATTAATTTTTGTGCCAGGTTGTGCACGAGCAACCCAACAATTTGTAGGTCTCCTAAACGTCTACTATCACTACAAAGTGGAATTTTTCTTGTACTCGATGACGTAGGATACCTATGATCAGTTTAAACTGACTTGTCTTATTTGGTGAACAAACAATGCCCAAAATCACGACTTGGCGTATCAATCACGCTAAGTACATTGTGTATATCTGTACGTCTTTAATTATACAAGAAACACATAGAATGTGAATTTCAACGAATACTGCTGCACATTATCCATTTAAATACATAATTTCCTTAACCAAATAAGTCAAGACAAGTCAGTCTGGACAGATTATACGGGGCCTTCCAGTCAGAAGCCGCGACTTAATTAATCACCCCGACTAGACTAAAAATAGACGAGCCAAAAACAAGATTTCCATAATTGCAGTGGAAATATTGCAAATCACACAAATTGCCGCTTATTCAGCACAACTTTTAAACCAGCAATTATATGCTGGTTATGCCGAATAATAGAACGTTGTCTAAGTTACAACTTATCTTAAATTACAGGATGCAGGCTTGTGATGTAACAATACACAGCGTCACCTTTTGTCTAGGTAAGTGGGCATGCATGTGCGTCGGTGGCCGAGCGTTTGAGTATCCGACTCGTAAGCGAGAGGTACCGGGTTCAAATCCCGCTGCGGCCATGTACCAATGACTCTTTTCTGAGTTATGTACATCAATTGAATTCTAACCGCTGCTTTTACGGTGAGGGAAAACATGGTGATGAAACCTACAAATTCAGGAAACTGAATTTTTAGCCATAATCGATCTGGTCCGGTCACGGAGGTCAGATGGTAGTCGCTCCACTGTAATTACCTGATCGCCAAATCCTGGAACATGGTCAAGTCGGACCCAGGACCCTCGTGCTCGAGAGAACAAACGGGATGATTATTTAAGTGGGCCTGCACTGCGCATGGGTCTGTATTATAGTATACAGTGGTACGCATAGGTAGGTTACGCTACACCCACGCCTTTTGTCAACCCACGTCAGCCCTGACCTTCGCAACAGTCAGGCATTGAATCCAGCCTACTGTGTCATGCAATAGTTCAACGGTACAAACATCATAAAAATAAAGGGAAAAAATTAAAATTGTATGATATACTAATTGTATAAAATGATCTTGCGAGGCTTGGCGAACCAATTTTACATTAAAAATTTTGGAGGGATTTCCTAACTTTTATGTACTGGTCTGCTCTAACCTGCACTATCCTGCTTACTAGTGTAAGTTCAGCTTTTAATTAATTCGGGAAGTGACTTATACGTGTAATTTTACGTTCAGATCTGCAACCTCCTTGGAGGTTGAAGTTAAATTTTTTTTTTTTCGAGTTTTGTTATTTATTAATTCTTGTCTGCATACAAAATTTCCGCATTCTAGCTCTTTGGAAAGAGCACTTTTGATATAATTTTTATACAGACTAGCGCCCCTTTCTTACAATAATTTTCTCGTTATTTGTATGCAAACCAAATTTCAGCTTCCCACGATTTCGGGAAGAACCTTGAGAAGCCAATGAACGTGTCGAAATTGACATTTCAGTAGGTGCTAATAAAATCAAAAGTATATTTGCTAGACTAATGAAACATAGTGCGTTTTATAAGTCTACTATGTACACATAAGCTTTATAGCAGTATCCAGACCGAAGATATGGGAGCCTAAAAATTCGACGGAACGCTTCGAGATAATTTAAGTGCTACTCTTTGCTAGGCTTGTCGGCCTTGGCCTTCCTCATAGTTTACTATATTGCTTAAATTGCGATTTTAATTATTAAACTTCTCGTTTGTTTTGATAACAAAACTTAATATCTGTTTGTTTATTACCTTCGTATATAGGTAAACAAACCACAAGTTAGTAATCGCTCATAATCTATTTTATATATAGTCATTTATGATCAATAACAACATCATTATATCACCACGAGGTAAGCGTAACATACTAAAATAAGACATATTTAGGGTGAACAAATTCGAACACGGTCTAAAAAGTAATATTGTACTAGATATAATGATTTCGGTTTAAAATATTCTAGCCTCTTGAAAACTGTTCTAAACGTATCCTAATCAAGGATAGTAAGCCAGGAAACATGATAGCTAGCTGCTATCCCAGCCACGAAACGTAGCCCCTGTCGTCAACATCAGTCCTGCTGAACTAGGACTTCCTCAACCAGCGAAAACGTAGATCTTAAACCCTGTCATCGATTTGCCGAATGCAGCTTCCACCTACACCCAAATCATCTCTCAATCTGACCGGAGGGCATCCTACACGTGTAAACAGGCTTAAGTGCAATTGCAAAATGCAATTAACCGCAACTGCATTAATATAATAATATTTAATTATAGTACGACATTGACTTTTGGGGCATTTATTGAGGAAACCACAAATTATCTAATGTAATCATCGGCCACATACAGTTTTATATAATAATTCATTAATTAATTATTGTTTGCCGTCCAGCTGTTGACTAACTTAGTTTGAATAGCAACTGAATTTGACATTTAATCATTCTACACTATGTCATCTGTGTTGGCCACTGGCCATAACTATTATCAAATTAGAATAGTGTAGGGTTTTGAAATGTCAAATTCAGTTATTCACTGAGATAGTCAATAGTCCCGCAGATCTGCGGCACTATTGTCTAACTCAGTTGAAAACTGAATTTGTAATAAATAATCCTACATTACGTCAACTACGTTGGCAACTGGCAATAGCGTCTACCAATTTAGAGTAGTGTAAGATTTTTATATGTCAAATTCAGTTGTCCACTGAGGTAGTCCACATTTAACAATTTTCAATTTGGCCGTAATAATATATGCTCTATGTGTTGGTTGACTGACGAGCTAAATCTTTTTTAGTACAATTAGATGACACAAAACAATTTGTTTGTCTACGGTAAGGAGTCTGCCGCCGTCTTATTGGTTGCACAAAAACTCTTAAAACGAAATGGCGTGTTTGCACTTAGATTAATAATATTTTACAAGTACTTATTCAATTACTTTTATTTTTAAACAATATTTTCCGCAATGTCAAGGTGCACTGTACACATGACTCGAATGCATGTCGCCGTTATTTATTTTTGACTTTATGTTTACTTCCGTCGCCGATGCCGAAACTGACTCGGACCTTGACAATTCGAAATATCCAGCTTACATATTTCCGGAAAAAACATGCACAACGCATTCCGACCTTAACATACACAGCAAAAGAGATATCTCCCAAGCATATAAATTTTAATAATTTCTTTTTAGAAATAAGCAGCGCCTGTTGTGTCTTTTGTTCTGTTATATTTCTATGTATATAACTATTGTGTACAATAAACAGTTAAATAAATAAATAAAAACAAGCTGCTGCAACAGCTGCGAGCTGGTAGTGCAGCGGTACATTTTAGATTCTATACAGATAGAGTTTGATGCCGAGTAACTACGATCTAAGTGGTTTAGTTCGTTAATATCTGCCTATATGAAATAGAGGGCTCCGGTGCGGTTCCCAGCCGGACCGAAATTGAAATGATAAATTTTAATTTCTGTTTCGGTGGTAAAATATATAAGTAGTTTATCAGTTTTCTGATATCTATAACTTTGCTCACTTTGGAGCTAGATGGCAAGTTGTGAATTGTCCAAGCATATTTGTTTATTTATTATTTCATTTAACTGAATTGATGAATTTGAATTATCTAATGTTTACTGTTCCATTGTAGTGTCACTACTACTTTTTAAAATTTAGAATTATAAATTTAATTATTTATATTGTTGGTCAAACGTGCTTATGGTAGTTTATTTACTACATGGTAATTTCTCTACCATTACCTTTAGATACTTTATCGTTGTTGTACATAATCATATTGTTGCTAAAAAGGCTGACCACCTATTTACAAACGAAAAGTCAAAACAGTTTACAAAACTCCAAACGGATACTCACGGACAGTCTTAGCTGGGGAGCCACCGAACGCACAGCTGAACAAGAAAACGGCAACTACAAAATTATGTCTCGACAACATCTCGGATTATCTAATGACTAACTACTGGTAATAATGCTGAACAGTTCCGACCACTACAATGCCTTTCGTAATACTAATCGCCAACAAATGCCATATGCTATTATATAGCTGAGACTGAGTAGTCTTATTAAAAGAAGCATCAAGGTAACTTACGTCCTTATAAAAGACAAATGTATCGCCGAAAACATTAGGCGGTGACGTACGATAACAGCGGGAGCGAATAAAAAAGTATATGCATAAATAAGTGCCTCGATTTACTCTCAACGTGACTAATCCGTCAGTCAGTTTTTCACTTTTTATATTTTTCAACATTAGGTCTCGTTCACCTTAAGCATTAAATCCTCAGCCTCAACTTCGCAAATCACTTCAGCTATGGGTCAACCAAAGGTACCTTTTAAAATCTATTACGTAGGTCATCATAATGTGAGCTGAAAGACCGCAGTGGACATCTGTTTTGCGAGCTAGTGCCTTGTCCACTGCCACTTGAGCCTGACAATGAATTGAGCTGTCTGTGACCATGATTTGTCTGGTTCGCTGGACCTTGGTTCCATGCGAGCGGTTTCGAAGATAGCCCTGGACACTGGCTGAATACTTTAGAGTCCTGTGACGGTACTTTTTTACATCAATGTCATAGAAAATAGGAATAAGAATAAGAAATATTTATTTACACAAAAACACCACAACACAAATATATGGAAAACACGACATTAAGATACTTGGATTGGAATTTAATACAAAATTCGATGTTTAGGTAAATAGGTACATAGTTCATGCACCATGAGAATCGAATCTGTTTTTGACTATTTTTGTAAGCTTTTATTTTAACTTGCAATGTTTAGATGTACTCGTATATTATTTGTATGTTCGGGTCAAATCTTCCTAGCCCAATTTGATCCACTTCGCGGTAATTTTTATTCGTATATCTTCAAAATTCTGCGTTCATTTATGTAACTTGGATTACATTTAAAAGTTCGTTTCACATTCAGTTTAACCGAACATTCGGTACAAAAAATATTGAAATAACTCAACAAAAATATGAAAACCAGAACTAAGTAACTTAATAGTCATACGAGGGGAACAAAGAAACAGACATAAATACCACATATACAAATATAACATACAGGGCCATAAACATAACTTCTCTAAATTTGAGCTGTACCGCATTCAGGGTATAAAACGAGATTGAACGTTCACCTAAAATTAAAATTTATCATAGACCATCATCTTAGTTTCGGAGGCCAAGACTGATTTTGGGTCGCTGTGTCATCATAGTAACTAATATACCATTCCGGGGTGCCAATCGGCTCCCAAGACTGTTCGACTATTTAATTATTTATTAATATTTGACTACGAGTACTAGGTACTTAAAATTTACAAAACGCTGATTATAATTCTGCTTTTTTTGCAGAAGTCAGTTACGTTTTTATTCGTATAAATTGGTTAGGTTATTTTTGTATGAAGCCTGGGATATCTAAACTTTTTAAAATTACATTATATTTTTGATGAAATGATTTTTTCTATTTGCGCGGCCAATCTAGACACTGCCGATCGACAGAGGACATAATTACAAACAAATACTTTATATGTAAAAATCTCCCATTCCTTCTCTCGACTTCTGACATACCTAATTCCAAACTTTAAAGTGGAATATCTCGATCTTCTAACTGCCGCCGTACCATGGAGCAGGTCTGATCATGGAGTCAGAAGGTGGTCATAGGACCTAATGAGCGCAACAAGATAATTCCATCGTATTTGGCTCTAGAATGGTCTTAATGAGTATAACCTTAGGTCGGTTCGGTTTAAAGATATTTTATTCTCATTTTAAGACAGAATAAGTCACTTACATGAGAAGAATGTTGAATACATACAGATCCACATAGTATCGTTCACTCGCACAGAACAGCACCACAGTCACATCCTACGGATTGGATGTTATAAAATCATGTACATGATACATAAACACTTTTGACACTCCACTAGACCAAGTTAACAACCTCTCAACAACATTTCAACATGTTTGCATAATATGTTGGGCCAATTTACGCTTAAAATCATTAAAGAACTCGATATTTTTTATTTTGAAGGTAAGTTATTAAATAATTGCGCACCCTCATAAGTGATCATTCGCTTACCGTAGTTTGTGCGGATCTTGGGCAGTATGACGTAGCTCGAGCGTCTCGTGGAGCGTTTAGACACTTGCCTATGTTGGATAAATGAGATCGACGAATGGATACTTTTATTTAAAATTTTCCTTACGAGTACGCAAGCACTGTAATTATACAGTTGTCGTATGTTCAGTAGACCAGTTTGTTTGTATACTGTAGTGGTTGGCGTTAAATAGGGATAGTGAAATAGCATCTTAATTATCCTATTTTGAGTTATTTGTAATTCTGAGAGTGTGGTTTTACTTGCACTGCCCCATACTTCAATAAGATACAAGAGATGTGACTTTACTAGGGAATTGTAAATTGTCATTCGCACTTTTTTAGGGAGGCAACGAACTATGCCACGAAGGGAACCCATAAGTGTTGATAGTTTTTTCTTTATATGCTCAATGTGCCCCTTCCATGTCAGTCGGTTGTCGATCCGCAGCCCTAGATATTTTTCAGCCTGCCTCTCTTGTATCGGTAAGTTGTTGATAGTTAAGGATTGGTGCATAGGTAGTGTTTTATTTTTAGCTTTAAATATTATGTAGGATGTTTTAGCCACGTTTATTGTTAGCAAGTTCGACTGAAGCCAGTTGTGAAGTTGTACAAGTCTTTCTGAGCTAGTGAAATAATGTCGTGTATAGACGTACCAAAGTAGAACAGGCACGTATCATCCGCATACAAAGTTATATGTCCATGTAATTGTAAATCTATGATGCTATTTACATAAATCGAGAACAAAAGAGGTCCTAAAATCGATCCCTGAGGCACCCCAAAAGACACTGGCTGGGTTTTGCTTTGGTGTTCTTGGAGGTTTACTATTTGTTGTCTTTTTTTCAAATATGACTCAAACACGCCCAGTGCATTACCGGTAATATTCAAAGTCTGATGATGATGGAAGGTGGACATAGGAACTATTTTACGCAACAAAATAACCTCATCGTGTTTGAGCTCTGATATGGTTGATAAGTATTAAACCACTTGGAGAGTCTAGCAAATCAAGAGCTGCGAAAGAAAAGATTGTTATGAAAAAATTTTTGGTTTACTTTGTACGACTTTGACGACCATGTCTAGGTCGTCAAAGTCGTACAAATCTTTATTTGGCCCAAATCAGACCGGTTATATCAATTCCTAGAATCAAATGATATTAAAAATATAATTGTATGCGATGTAACCACAAATTAACCAGTTCAGGATTTCTTTATGCGACCTCGCTTTTTGTTAATCATTGTTCGAGATCGGGAAATACCCTAAGTTGAGCACGAAAACACATACATGGGGAAGACGGAAACCCGTTTATTTTGAAGGCTTAACTTCTACTTTTATACGTTTTAAGAACCACTGTCATCTTTGATATAATTAAACATGACACTTTGGAAGACTCGCAGCTGTGGTACCTGAGGGGTAAGTGCCCTGCCTTATGTCCAAATGACGCAGGTTCAAAGACGGTATACCAACAGGTTTTTCCTGATCTAAATACAGATTACCAGATTTTATATTAGAATGATGTGCATAAAGGTAAAGGAAAACATGTATGTGTCGCAGGGATATTGTCAAAACAATTATATTTTTATAGGTATACTCAGTAGTTACAGTGGCAACGATCTTTGTCATCATTTCAGAACCTTGAAGTGTGCTTTGTAAACACTTAAAACAGTATAAAACTGTAAAAAAAAAATAATTATTTAGCAGAACAATCTATTACGAAATATAATGTAAAATAAACCTGTCTTACTAAATATAATAGTCATTACCAGCACCGGTTCCCACACAATAATAAACATCATAATAATCAAGTCACAGCTTGACCACCGCAAAATTTAGAGATTATTTTCATTTGGTATTCACCAATTGATCAGAAAATTTATTAATTAAATTTTACTTTAACAATGAAAATAAATTGTTTTAAATGTTTTGGATAACCGACCCTTATAACGACCCAGAAAAACATTCACCGATCAGATCAGAGAAAGGAGAAGTGGCAAGATTTATGAAAAGAATTGTGGTGAATTCTAGTGGTGGCTATAGATGCTAGTGAATTAGATAGATAGAATTGTGGATATACAGACGAGCTAGAGAGTTGTGTCAGGACATTGTAAAGTGTTGCAATTATCTGCCTACCCCATCTGTGGGCGTCAGGCGTTATCTTTATGTACATGTGTGTATGAAAAATTACAACGGTGTAATTAATATACTTATTTGGTAACCAGATATTCAACGTGGAAACATACTTCACTAATTCATGAAAAACAGGTAAGTAGTACCTACCTATAATTCCTGGACATTTCCAAAATTTGTAAAATGTAAATCACATAATACTGAAATTGTCCATTAATACAATTAAGATCTTGTTATAGGCGCCTCAGAGGCCGAGCGGTTAGGTTATCCGAATCGTAAGCGAGAGGCACCGGGTTCGAGTCCCGCTGCGGCCATGTACCAATGACTCATTTCTGAGTTATGTACATTAGTTGAACACTAACCGATGCTCTTACAGTGAGGAAAAACATCGTGATGAAACCTGCACATTCAGGCGACTGAATGTGTAACCATAATCCAATCTGATCAGGCTCCCCTGGTAGCAGGGTCACGGAGGTCTGATGGCAGTCGCTTCACTGTAATTATCTGATCTGCCAAATCCTGGATCATGGTCAAGGCGGGCCCCGGGCCTTCGTGCGTGAGAGCATAACCGGTACATAAATTAAGATCTTTTTATATATAGGTTATATCTCAAAAGTTTTTTAAGTTACAAGCTTTTTTACATTAGAATATCCAGCACGCGTTTTATTTACGTGGCCACGGTCAAGGTGAATAAATGACCAGCTTTTTCTCTTCATCCGTAATTATCAAGGCCGGCACCGCACCCGCTCCCCTTACGTTGCAGATGTCACGCCGGTGGCCGCTTTCCATCAGGTGGACTGTCCGTGTGCTTCCCTAGACAATAAACAAAATGGTACCAGGTATAATAGAGGCTATACAGGTTCCTATAGCACCATTCACTCACTGCCTAATCCGTTGCTATGGGGAACAAAGATATGGGAAGCGAATTCAATGTTTGAAGGGCATTTTTTGTAGATATAGAAACAAAAGATCTAAAAATATCCTGTATGTACTATCTTTAATATAATAGGTGCTTCGTGTCAACAGGGCAGCATTTATTTTCCAAGTGTTCAAATTACAATGGACTGTGTTTTCGTTTGTCGCTGAGTTGTATCAAATGCCAGACTTTGTACTCATCAATTTCATGACTGGAATTGTCTATAGCAAGAAAAACTTACTGAAGGAGACTGTCCCGCGTACTCGAGTATGCTGGATAGTCTCCTTCACGGATAAAGACAGCCCCTAAGCACTATTAACTATTAAATCTTGTAGCGTACCCCCAACTATTTAAATTTTGACGTAATTTTTTGTCAAATAGGATTGTCAGAGCATGGAATGAACTGCCGGAATCAGTGCTCCATCAGTAAATTGTTTTAAAAATAGACTGGATAGACCTTACAAGAACTAAATATCGTGATATACATGCATCAGCTTACAGCTGGTAGTGTATAATAAATTATAATAATTACTGTGATTCGGTCAAATGGTTAAAGAAGCTGGTGCTCTGAGGGCGCTTGTGCGACAGATAGGCCAGCGGCTACGGGAGAAAGGGTGTGATGCTCTCTCAGGGTTGGTCCTGCTGTAGAGGTTATCCTTTGCCATTCAACTCGGCAACGCGGCGAGTGTGATGGGTACCTTTACGCCGGGGCGACTCGGGGTGGATTTATTTAATTCGTTTTAGCATTGTATTATTTTAGTTAGTTAGTAGGTCGCGGTTTCATGATTGATTCATAGAATTAAGATAAAATAATAAAATACCGTGACAAGTCCTTAAACTGTTCAACTAATCTCCATGTTAATAGAAATTACTCATAAAAATTGTGAATTACCGTACATTGGTTTAAATCTACAAAAGTTACTTCCATATCACATATTCCATTGTATTATAGTCCATGCTGACTGCGGCCCTGGTTAAGCTCATCTTTGTAGTGAAAAAAAAATTGTAAACAACAAGTTCATAATGCTCAATTGCTGTGTTTTTCCACGAAATTTAATATAAATGCAAACTGTACTTTGCGCACACACTTTTTTGTATTATCCTCTGACGCAAGAAAGTCCAAGCAAGAACTATAAAACAAGAATTCTATATTAGATGTACCTACATGGATTAATGTGCATATCACGTCCGTGATTATGCAATATTAGTAACCTAGTAGTTTGTAGTAGGTAATAGTGGTAATATTACATTATGATTCGAGTGTGCTACGTTGTTATAATACGCACCAATAGCGTGATTGCAGCAGAGCCGAATGTCAATGCATGGGAGAATCATACGACGTTTTGACGTGAATTCGATGAACTTTTTTCTCGTCGTCCCAACGGGCATTCCAGAATAATTCTCCATACGAACTTTACCAGATCCTCTGTCCATTATTGGGAACCGTCCTATTTTTATTTATTTTTTATGTCATACGGTAGGCAAACAGGCAAGCGGGCCACCTGATGGGAAGTGGTCACCACTGCCTATAGACATTAGCAACACCAAGAGTATCGCTAATGCGTTGCCCACCTCTATAACACGTTGCTCTGGCAGCAAAAAGCAAATGCCACTCCACTGCCAAAGCCACGGTTCCCCAAATCCCCACCCCATGGAGCACTGGAAACCTTACTCACCGGCAGAAACACAATACTATTTAAAAGAGTATTATTTAGCTGCGATATTCTGTAAGGTGGAGGTACTTCCCCAGTCGGGCGGCTCCAATTCGAACGAGATACCCCGTTATGCCCTACCTCTCTTAAAACTACCTATACTGTGAGTGCTAAGAATGGTCAAGGTGTGTTACATTCTATCGGACTATTCTGCGGGCTATGTAACCCACCCATTGCCACTTCCGTTTTGCAAACTTGTGTCGGTTACCCTACTTTTTTATGTAGTATAAGCAGTAAAAACGAGCAAATAGCCCACCTGATGACCTGTAACTATCGCCCATAACATCTACGATTCATGTATTTAGGTTGTAGGCAACAAAAATGGAGAACCGCAGTCAGTCAGTGTGAGGACAACGATGAAATGCCTCATGCCTGTAATTACGCTGGCTACCTCATCCTTCAAACCGGAACACAACAATGCAAGAAATAGATGAGGCGATGGTACTTAACCAATCGGAAGCCGCAGGCTTGACAGAGTCTTAGCACCTGATATCTACGTAATTTTGGTTTATTTTGTATGCAACTAACAAGCAAACATTATTATTATTATTAGGTATTTATTTTTCTCCCAAAAAAGTTTACAAAGACATTAAAAAATTTCAAATAGTTGATTGGGAGACAGGAGTCCAAACTAGGTTAACCTGTGTTATGGATCTCCTGGTAAAACATACCTAAGGACCGGCTGCAGTGGGATTCTCTAAGCTTACTTATACACGAACGAGACGGTGCGAACGGCATGACGACGGAATACTACATTTATTTATTTATTTATTTATTTAAAACAACTTTACAGTATAACAGTATTCACCAATTCACTGAAAGCTAAAGATATATCAGTATTTATTACAAAACAATATCATTCATTAATCCTCTCGCAGTACTTCAAGCATTCCTTGCACACATCCATCCATCGCCAGTTAAATAAGTCACACTCGGGTGCCGATGCCAGGAGCGCATTGAGCATACCCAAGGCTCGAATAATGGGTGAATTGGCGTGCGAAACGGTTCGGACCGCGGGAGTAGCGAGTAAACTGGGCTGGCGTGGTCTGAGTTGAATCCTGGGAACTGGAGGTACAAATAGTCGTACCGCTCTAGACACCAGGTCAAGACAGTCTGACTCACCACGCAAAATACGACAAACCATTACCAAAAGGTAGTAATTACGCCTTACCTCTAAAGAATTAAAGCCTAGGAACCCCTGTAGAAATTTAGTCGGGTACAAGAAAGGGTAATACCCATAAATTTTTTTGTAGAGAAAACGAAGGTATGCCTTTTGAATCTTCTCCAGAAGCAAGGCGTAAGTACATTGGTAAGGGTTCCACACTATCGATGACGATTCCAGCTTTGATCTAACCAAGGCAGTATAAACAAGCTTGATTGATGCGGGATCGTGAAATTCTCTGGCGTTCCTGATTATAAAACCTAACCTTTTATAACACCCCACTGCAAGGTCCCTAATGTGTCCGTGGAAGTTTAACGCTGAGTCGAATGTGACGCCCAAATCCTTGACCGTTGTGACGCGCCTAATTATTTCATGGCCAAGCTTGCACTGAGTTATGATTGGATTTTTAGATCTGCTGAATGAAATCACACAGCACTTATCAGGATTGAAGAGAAGCTTGTTTTCAAGGCTCCATTCCAGTACCGCGTCGATATCATTCTGCAAGGAATTACAATCTGACGCTGTATCCACGACATGAACGAGTTTGAGGTCATCCGCATAGAGCAGACCTTCAGCGGAGCTAAGAACAGATGTCAGGTCATTGATCATGATGTTAAATAAAAGCGGACCCAGTACAGAGCCCTGGCTTACCCCTGAACGTGTGTGATAGAGATCCGACAGGAAACAACCATGGCGTACATACTGCTGCCTATCAGACATGTAGCTGGCAAAGAGCTGCAGCAACTGTGGTGATAAACCAATTGCACAGAGCCTACCCAGCAACACATCATTATCCACCCGGTCAAACGCCTTTTTGAAGTCGAAGTAAAGGACATCAACTTGAGCCCCTCGATCCAGATTTTCGGATATCATGCTGACCAATGTCACTAAATTGGTATTAACCGATCTATTTGACCTAAACCCATGCTGAGCCTCGCACAAATAAGGTTTTATCTGCGAAGAAATACGACTATGGAGAATGCACTCGTATAGCTTGGCCGAAGACGATTGAATCGCTATGGGTCTGCAATTCGTAACATCGGAAGAGTCACCAGACTTAGGAATCGGCGTGACACGGGTAGTTTTCCAGCGTTGTGGGTAAACACTTGTGGACAACGACAAATTAAGAACATGGCAAATAGGACCCACGAGCACATCTTTGCAGCCTTTTATAATAAACGCAGGTACATGATCAGGACCAACCGAAAGTTTGAGCTTATTTATGCCCCTTTCAACTTCCCTGGCAGTAATTTCCGTAACACTTATATAATTAGCAGATGTAGTTTTATCATTTGAGCAGATCTTTTCGCAATCAAGAAGTGGAACATCGGGTAGAAACACGCTAGCAAAGAATGAAGCAAACGCCTGCGCTGCCCCACTGCCAGTAAAGCATTTGCCTTCATAGGTGACTTTAGTTTCAAAGCCAGCCTTGGATTTGAGACTGCTTATGTGTTGCCAGAATGCACGGGGGTTGTCCTTAATCCTATTTTCAATGTGCCGAATGTAAGTGTCATACGTAGGGAACGTTTTTTTATATCTGTTCGAAGATAAGCAAACTGAGCATAAGACTCTTTACAGCCATGAGCCTTCCATTGGCGATGAAAGACTGCTTTGCGTTTGATGTCCCTAATTAGGTCAGATGTAAACCAAACCGGATACGTCCTATTTGCAGAAGTAGATCTAGTCTTTTTAGGTACACATTTGTCAAATATATCGTAGAGAATGCAATAGAATGAGTCTAAAGCGTCATCAACATTAGGAGCCGTATATACCTCATCCCAAGAAACAACGGATATAAGACTATATAGGAGACTATAATCCCCTTTGGAAAAGTTCCAGTCTTCGCATCGATTTATGTTGCTCGGCTCAATCTTTTCAGAGCGGGTCCGGTACCCGATTTCAAATGTGATGCTAATGTCTAGTGGTGGATGGTATGCGTCACGGCGCGGGACAAGTCCTCCTCCATCTATTTCGGTAACTACCGCACGACGGGCGCGCTCCGACACCAGCACCACATCTAATTTACCTCCATGCGAATTCACCACGTTATTCTTCTCTGTCAAACCGCACACAGTCAATAAATAATTATAATAACACAAAACATCATTATTTGTGTGGTTAGGGTTAAGATTTAAGTCACCCATGATAATGACAAATCCCTTTAAAGTCTCTACAACTGACTCAACCTTTAAAAACCAGTTCATGTATTCCTCAACGGAAGCACGAGGATTAATGTACACAACGCACAGGTAGCAACTGACACTCGCAATGGTGCACGAAGCCCAAAGGTCTTCACCAGTGTCGGTCTCCAGTTCCCGCCGACGCTGTAGCGACACGCCGGGACGAGCCGACAGCAGCACCCCGCCTCCACCGCGGCCGGTGGCGCGGTCGCGGCGCGGTCGCGGCGCAGCAGGCTCCAACCTCCGCAAACTAGCTCGGTGTCGTCGACTGATCCCGTTAGAAATGTTTCAGTAACAGCGACGATGTCATAGCTTGTTGTTAGTAAGCTGTTTCTGAAATGCACCAGTTTAGTATTAAGGCCTCTCACGTTTTGGTACGCAATATTAATACATCCAACTGCGTTATTTTGTTTCTGTGGCCTTAATGGATTCAGAGCTGCGTCTTCGTCTCCGAAATAACCAAGCTTTTACCCTTGCGTTATTAGGCCACACGTCAGCTGACAAACACCGCTCGAAATACTGCACCGGTACGGAGATTTTATACGATTTGTAGTCGCCTTTAGGTCGCAGCTCCTCTACGGTGCAATGTGCATCCGGAAATAATTGACGCAGATAATTGCGCACTTCATCCGCTTCCGAAATCATGTTCCACAAATGGATCTGCTTTCGCAGCTCAACGGCTTTTAGTGTGGTGATGGTAGGTCCAGCAGTACCGCGAACATATTCGTTACGCCTAGATTTCCGGTGGCGCACCTCTTTCCATTCATCCCTGGAATCAGTCGGAGAATCCAGAGGGCTCTCAGGAGGATGTTCGACTGGTGTTCGTTGAGTGTGCGTATCTTCAGGCGCGACAGTGGACTCATCAAGCATCACCGATATTGTCGCATCATTCACTTTGTTAACTTCGGAGCTCTTTATCGCTGGAATAGCAGAAACTGTAGTGGTACCAGGTTTCTCGCTCTTCCGTTTCCGCACCCGCTTCGGTTTGGCCTTGTCTGAGCTATTATCCACATCGTCCACATTCGAAACAGGGGCGCATTGGCACAAATATTGTCTACTAAGTGCCCTCTCGAGACGATCCTCGGTTGTTTTTAATCTATCGGTACAGAGCGTGAGCGCCGTATGGCACTGGGCTATGGCGGATACTGCGTCCGATAATTGCTCCGTCAACATGGTCATTTGTTGACGGAGAACCTGAACCTCCAACGAGTTAATCAAGTGGGCATCGTCGCCACTGTTAATACCAACAGTTGCATTTAAATTGTCCTGACCGTCGAGAGTAATGTCATCAGGTTTCAACACAGTTGTTCCATCCAAAGACTGCAGTATAGACTCATCAACAGTCGCGGTGATCTCCTTGCCAGCGCCAGGTTTAGGTAAAGGTACGGTTTTTTTCCTAATTGTAATATTTTTTAAGGAGGTTTTTTAAGGGTACATGTAGCACTCACTTCTGTTGGAAAATTTGCACCCATCCCATGAACACGTCATAGGAAGTAACTGTGGAACGCGCAGTATAGGAACATTCTGGACCATTTTTTTATGTTATACGGTAGACAAACAGGGAAGCGGGTAACCTGATGGAAAGTGGTCACCACTGCCTATGGACATCAGCAACACCAGGGGAGCCACCAATGCGTTGCCCGCCTCTGAAGAGATCTCTAATATACCTCTTGAACGATCCCATGCCATAGTCCAAAGGAAACACTATCTTTTCTTGACTCTGATTTTCCTTTGTGATGCCATCTGGTGGTAAAGAAACTCCGAGCACAACTAAAAGATTAGACCAATGTAATGTTAAATCTTTTTACAGCTGGGCGACAAAAGACCCAAGCCTTCCACACCGATTGACTCCCCACACGTAGCATGAAAGGCTTTATCACACGCGAGAGAGCTATCTCTGTTGAATTATAATATAATATTATTTCATTTTTTCTTTCACAACATTTGTAACATTATATAGGTAGGTACATTATTACATTAGGTACTTAATATGTAGTGAGAGCCTGGAGACCGAACTAGATTCGAGATCTGTGCTACAACCACCAGGCCCCACTCCGGATCCTAGGTTGTATGGATATATTATACAATTGAACATTGAGCATTGATTAGAAATAACATTTAGCAAAATTTAAAAAAAAAAGTTTTTGAATATTGAGTTGAAGCAAGCGAGATAAAAAGTTACATGTTGCGCGACAAAGCTGTCATGCTACGTAGGCTGCACTCATCGGCTCCCCACAACCATTATTACGTCGTTCTTTCGTCGCACTACGCTACTACTTCCCGGTAATGCCTGCCTATTCGTGATAAAACTCTACCAACTAAGAAAGACAATTATTTTTTATAAATATCTAGCGGACCCGGCGCGACTTTGTTCGCATACACTTACTTTACCTCTACCGACCCTTTTTCTAGCTTATAAACCTTCCTCTTGAATCACTCTATCTATTGTTGAAAACCGCATTAAAATCCATTGCGTCGTTTAAAAGATCTAAGCGTACATAGATACAGTCGGCGGGATGCGACTTTGTTTTATACTATTTATAGATAGATAGATGAAGATATCATAATCAAACCATATCCAAATAGATACAGAAGTTCCAGATTTAAATCTCTGAAAAAGGCCTGTTTACCTAGATTTGGTTGTTATATGTTACATAGATTTATTAATAGAACAGGGTCAAAATTGTCTTCGTCTTTCGTTTGAATTGCAAATTAGTTCTTAATAACGTAAATAAACAAATATTTTAGCCGGAGTAGGTCATCAACCGGTTCTGTGCCATGAGGTCCCACAGTGCGCGTGAGCAGGATTTCAAAATGGGCAGCAGTATTTTCTTTGACTAGACGGTCGAGATTGTTGCCAGGCGTGGATTTTATGGCAAAGCCCGCCACTGCTATGGTGGAATGGCCAAGAGTGGACTGTTGATGTAAGCTGAAATCTCCAACCGTCGGTGGCCAAGGCAGTCCATCTGTCAGAATATGAGACGATCAGAAAATGGCTTGCTTGCCTGCCTCACCATTAATATCATAAAGAAAGTAACCCACAGATAAAGACAACTTAGTAGAACCACAGAACAAGAAATCTGAATATTTTTTTTCCTGCCACAAAGTCTGATGGAAAAGAATTTTATTATAAATAATATGTTTTATATAGTATATGTTAAAATGAATAGCAGGAAGGCGGACCCTCTCGTGCGGCGCGGCTGCGCAACCGGGACATAACTTTAAGATGATGATGAGGATGATGATGACACGCGCAGTTTTCTCTCGATGCGTTTACGTTTACATGCACTGAAAAAGCGTTTGTGATCTCTGACGCCATAAATTCAGCACCAGTTGAACGGCAACCTAAAAACACCCATTCCCACTTTGATTGTATTGAATGAAGTAGGTTAGTAACTCATTTCCCATGTCAGAGCAGCATCATAGCTTCTGAGAAGAGGCGATGGAAAAACGCAATCAAATGAAAATTTTAATGATGTGGGTACTAAGAAGACGTATAATGATGAATAACACTGAACAGTCTTAGTTAATGAGGTAATTATCATTAATCGACAATCATAATTTTAATGATATTTTGTAGAATTGTTTGGCATCATTGCTTTATTGTTTATTTAAGTGCGTACTTTATTGTCGCACTAGCTTTTACCTGAGACTTTGCGTGGACTAATTTCATATAGATATGTTCAAATCGGATATTTTTAAATGGTTCAGTAATTTCGTAGACACCACACCTATCATCCAAATTTACAAACATTTTAACAATATTTTTACTCTCATTCAGGTTTTGTTTTTGTAGGTAAAAAGTAATCCTTGCCCGGTTTTGTCGTTATAAAATTCAAAAAGAATTTTCAAAATCGGTTTAGTGAATTCGAAGATCACCCTAATACCCAAACTTACAAACGTTTGCTCTTTCTAATATAGTTTAGATTAATAATAATTGTAATACCTTTAATTATAATTGGATTAAATTATATATATAAATTATATGGGTATAAAAATTAAAATAATAATGACGTACACATTAATTTATATATTTACTACACCTATACTTAGGGCGGTTTGCACCAAATTTTTAAACGTATTTAAGCTGATACTTACATAGAAACTTCATACAAATAAATGTATAACGTCATTCTTAAACGTGTTTAGGAATTAAGTGCGAGCCGGGCTTAAAGTATACAATTTTAAGCTAAGGATCTCTATCTAAATATGATGAATTTGTCTGTACATTTATCTATCTACCTTTCTATGGTTAAGTTGAAGGTTGTAGCTAAAGTGTTGTCTATCTTTAATATTAATATTGTTATATTTAAATTTGAACCCTATACAGGGTATGGCCTATAACTTACTTACTTATTATGATGACGCGCGACTCAAAATGGCCTAACAGGAACAATTTTGCTCCTGTCATTGTGCCGACCTAATCGTTATCACCGTCGTCGTCAGCCTAAACAAATCTACTACTAGGGAATAGATCTGTCCTCTTATTGAGGGAGAACGGGCAATAGTTTACCACCCAGGCCAAATGCGGATTGGCGGACTTCACAATTCGAATTAATGTCTAACGTTTAAGTTTGTTCACGATTGTTTTCTTCACTGAAAAGCCAAATAAATTATTTGAATCCGTATATGAATTAGGTATATAATACAAAAACCATTTTCAAAGGTAAGGTGTCTGGGGATCAAACCCACGCCTTGATACCACCGTCTTTTCGATCTCTCGATCCTACATACCGTGAATACCGTGCCCTATAGAGGCCATCGTCATGAACAAAAAAATTAAAGAAAAGGGTATGTACATAAATATATCAAACAAGCAACATATTCTTTATTTTCAGTACAAATTCTGGTAGGTACGGCACCAGGACAGAAGGGACTTGGACCCTTGGACCTTCAACGTTTATTTGGTCCAATTGTTGCTGGCCCACTTCTCTAAGAGGGTTCTCTATAGCATCCATGATTTGGTATCTTAATAAATTGAGTAGAATGTTAACTACAAATTCAATGACGTAGTCCACAGTGACCGCACCGTCGCAGCGTACTTGAATATTGCCCACTTCCAGATCTAAATCTCTGAACACTGGTTTATCACTAGTATCCATCGGTTGCGCTAGAATAATTCTAGCTTTCAACGGAAAACAACGCAGTACCAGTCCTAGACAGGTGGACACTAAGCGCAGATATTTCCCATTGAGTTGTACAGTCGAGTTCATTAATATGTGAGCATTACGTAGTCCATGTACATTTATATTTGAAGCCTTGGCAATGCTCACATATTAATGAACTCGACTGTACCTTCCAGTTTTTGGGTTCCGATACTAAAATCAGCCACGACTGTTTTGTTCTCCATTTTGAGAGTGATGTTTCCTTCCCGTTGAAAAGATGAAAAGCTGACAACCCAAGTCCGTTTTAGCTCCACGCTGAACACACTCACAGTTTCATTGTAGTCCTTTATAGCGTAACACCACAATAAATCCAACACTGACTTTTCGGCGATCTTGTAGAGACATGCGTCTATTAGTCAGCTCGAGGAATATGGTTCCCGCTACAGCATGAGAACATTTAGTGTTCAATATAAACTCTGCAAAAGCAAGGTTCGGTTGCCTGTGCAGAAGCAGAAATATCGCACATAAAGCATTAACCAATGATTTGTCAGTTTACAGTAACAAATGGAGCAATATAGTATTTACCTACCCTTGCAGGAAAAAGGCATTTATTTATCCATAATCTTGTCCTTACTACCTAATAAAAAGTCGCTTTATTTGCGCTAACTCCTATTAAACGACGCACCGGATTTTGATGCGGTTTTCGCCACCACTTCCTTCCGAAATATATATCTGTATAATACACGTAAAGAAAAGCCGAGAAACCCAAGCGAAGCCGGGCCGGGTCGCTATTGTCTGAAACCAATGTGAAACATATCACGTACCATGCGTTCTTTACTGTACTGTCCTTAAAATAAGTAGGTACTCTAAAATTATTGATGGTAGTGATGAATTCATAGATCGATACGATGCTCGCATAGGAAAAACCCTTTTTACAGAAAAACAGTCGAGTGACGTGATAAACAAAGTAATGTTTAAATTGATAGCACAAGGTTAATAACGATGTTTTTCTTTTTCGTTTTCGGATAGAGCATTTATTACAAACAATACTTTATAAAGCTCATACATTAATACGATTCTAAATGACAGAGATGATGACAATCGACCGTAGCCTTATAATTATGATTTAAAGAGATCACGAAAAGTAACACGTAATCTTTATACAAAATCAGACATGCATTAATCAAAACAACCCATTATAAAAAGCCGTCATAGCATTGTCATAAAATGACCACAAACATATCATTTGAATAGGCAAAAGTCCCAAGGAATACAGCACAGAACACCACACTGCGCACCCACATCCTGGTCACTCCGTTTGGACAACTGAATAAAAAAAACCCGGTCAGAGGACATTATAGTAAAAATCATATATCGCAATTGGTTTTACCCCCTATCGGTCGAAGTACTTTCCCGGTCTGATAAATCTAAGATCAGAAGACAAGAATCAAAGCTAGAGACTAGCATAAACTTATGGCAAGACCCACAAGTAGCCTAGATGCAAGACCCAGAGCGAAAAGTATAGTACCTATTCCTGACCAGTAACGGGCTTTAGAAGCGACACGTTATAGTTTTTCCAGAATAGGTTATGGTTTCCAAGCTCATATATGCCACAGGTGACCGGAGAGCTGGTACGTTCCGTTTTGCTATCCAACCAGGCCACGCAGCACTATTCAGCTATCCAAATGACCTTTTTATTTCCATAACACAAGCTTTTCTTACTTTGTGTGAATTTGTTCAAACGCATTTATTTACTTATTTTATTTATTCGTTTTAGTTGTACTTTGTATATATTTAATGTAATAGTTATCTCTGTATATGTATATTTTGTTTGTGCCTTTAAGATATCACAATAGGTACCTACTATGTAGTATTGAAGTATAATGTGATTCGTCACAGTCCATACGCTCAAACAAAGCAAGAATCTTGTATACATTTATAAAAGATGACAAGATAAAATTAACGACATCTCTCGAACAAGGGCGGCAACAATATAGCAACTCCAATAAAAAAGTGTAAATGTTGTGCGTAGCCTCGAATACAGCTGACTGGTTTGTATTTGCCACTTTATGGTCAGTACTCTGCGCGTCGAACAACATAGAGAAGTCTTTATTTCTTTTTCTTTGAATCGTAATTTGTAACTAAGTCACTGTTCTACAAAAATATAATGTCTGTCTAATATGGGGTCTTCAAAGTCAAGAATGAATACAAATAGAAGTATCTTCTAGACAAGGCCGCTTAATCTTCGACGTCATCGTCGCTTACCATTTTAGGTGAGATGAGGGCAAATGCAAAGCCCATTGCCAATTTTTTTAAATTAGTTCAGCTAGGAATTTGAACGCCATCTCACCTGATGGTAAGTGACGATGCGGCCGAAGGTGATGCCTGTCTAGGAACAGCCTAAACACAAAATAAAAAAGGTTTTTAATGTCTGGTGGTAAGTAATCACCACCGCCTATGGACATCAGCAACACCAGGGGCGCAACAAAGATTATTTATTAAAATTTTCATACCGAAAATCAAAAGTGAAAACAGTCCGACACGAGTCAAGCGGTTCAAAAACTGCTGCCTTGAACGTTATTTTATTCATAATTCCAGTAGATCAATAGTGAAGTAAAATCATTACTCGTATTACCAACCCCTTGCATTCAAGCGTGTCGTTCAAGGCGAGTAACGTCACTGTATGTAATATCATGGTAATATCTTATTGGGAACCTTATAGGACCTTCATAGTTCAGGAAAATTTCTTTTCTTTGTTTTAACACTGCGATCTGTCAACCATTGATCATCGCTAAGTAGTAATAAGTAGAGTTGCTAACTCTGAAACTTTCCTTGTAGGTAATACTAGGACGTTCTCTCTACACTTGATTGATTTGATTGATGGTAATGACGTAAGAAACTCTATCTTATGATGAAATAATTTATGTTTCCCAATCTTGCAAGGTCGTAATAGAGAGTTCAATAAATTCATGTAACATCAGTTCATTTTTTAATCCAGCTGCCTTCATCTTATCATGTCACGTCTCGGAAGTTCTTTGTTTTTATGTTTTACGACTTTTTATCACATTAACATCTCTTATCAGTGTTGTCTCTCCGAGGGTTGCTTGGTCGAGGGTTACTTGCTCTTAGTCTCCACGCTTGGCAGGCGGGTTTCAGATGACTGCTTCTCACACATAATCAGAAAACGCTGCTTAGTTTTTACCATTTTTCAGAAAGAATAAAAGGTTTTAGTAGTCTGGAGATAAATCAACAAGCCCTACTTTTAATACTCTTAGTGAGCAGAGATCAAAGAAGTGACTATTTAAACTTAATAGAATATAATATTTATTCAGTTGATTCCAACCGACGCTCTTGCGGTGAGGGAAACCATCAAACCATAAGGTACTTTATGTTGGAGTCTAATATGTGTTAGGAACTCGCATTTCGCATTGTTGACCTATAAATCTCATTTATTTATTTTCCAGTTTATTGTACACATAAAACATTGATGAAAAATACAGAGTTATACATACATAGATGACACAACAGGCGCTACATATTTCTTAGAAGAAATCTCTTCCAGCAGGCCTATCAAAGATACCTGCACATTCAGGCGACTGAATGTGTAACCATGATCTAATCTGGTCAGGTTCCTTTGGTAGTAAGGTCGGAGGTCAAATGGTAGACGCTCCACTGTACAAATTAAAAAAAATACTTTTCGATACAGCATTTCCCATACTATTTTCATTACAGCTGTATCGAAAAATAACTTTTTAATCATAATGCAACACTTTTATTTTGTAATTCTTTATCGGGACACGGCGAAATGTAGGCTGAATACCTAAATTGTCTTTAACAAATTCAAAATTCAAATACAAAATTTAAATTTTCTGTTTTATATTTCTGTGTAATTATTTTCCCGCTAAACAGAATATTTTTTCTAATTGTAATTTGTGTTGATGAATGTTTTTTCTTATTTTCAGCAAATAAATAGATAAATGTGAAAGTAGTTAAGTGAATTGATATCCTCGCTTGATATATGAACAACAGAGCTGACACGCAGCTTCAACTACTTTACTTTTTCAAGCCAGCCTATAAAATTTAAAAAAAAGTTTTATGATACAGCATTTCCCATACTATTTTCATTACAGCTGTAACGTAAAATAACCTTTTAATCATTATGCAACACTTATATTTTTAAAATTTGTCGGGTCATAGCCAAATGTAGGCTGAACACCTAAATGTCTTTAACAAATTCAGAATTCAAATTTTACTGTTCATATATATTGTGTGTTTATTATTTGCCCGCTAAACAGGATATTCGTTTCAAATTTTTGTAAGTTGTGTTTGTGAATGTTTTTTCTTGTTTGAAGCAAATAAGTAGATACATGTTAAACAGACACTCATGTTTTAATACCCCCTTTTATATGCCAGTTGCATAAACTAATATTACCAATAGTATAAACCACAATTAAATTACTAAACACTAATAAAAACTTAATTCAGTACGGAAATCGAATTCCCTTAACTCTCGCGAGTGTAATCGGTCTACTAGCCTCGCGATTCCCTCCCATGTAGTCCCGAACACAGCAAAATACAAAGTACCTGCCTCGCGAGAGCGAAGAGGGCCCGCCTCGCCTCGTGTCACCTCACGCGAGTTCGAATCGCGAGGCCCTCGTGAGAGTGAGGAGGTAGCATTAGGTCAGTGAGATCCTAACTTTAGGTATTTTACGAGATTAGGGTGCTAAACGGTTTCTGACTTAACAAGAAAAAGGAAAGAATTTTAAATCATGAGATAAGTGATACTAATTAAAATCAAATTATATGTAAACTAAAACATTAGGAGGATCAGACAGAATGCGTCTCGTATAGCAGAATACTCAGGCACGAGTCACCGAGCATTCGGTGGGTGCGTTCACAAGATCCGTTTGATTAAATACCACAAAATTAAGACACGAGTACGTAAAACCGGATTGTTAAAAATATTCGAATATTCGAAGTTTACCTTAATTACTAATCGAATATTTATACTCACTCAACGAGCCTTGTAACTGCATCGCCTCATAACAGTTCGGTTATTAAGACTACAATATAACTATGTAGAAAAATATATAGATGGCGGCCATATAAAACCCAATGAAACATTGTACGTACGTATGAAATTAATTATTATTTATCTAATTACTTAGGTACGAAAGCGTTAAGTGTTAAAAATCGAAAAATTCGTCTTCATCGTAGTGTTTGGTACCATTTTCCTCTTCGCCAAGAAGCGTCGAAAGCTTGAAACCTGTCTCTTGAATCTCATCTACTTTTTGTAAATTTTGCTTTATCAGACCTTCAACGTTTATTTGGTCCAATTGTTGCTGGCCCACTTCTCTAAGAGGGTTCTCTATAGCATCCATGATTTGGTATCTTAATAAATTGGGTAGAATATTAACAACAAATTCAATGACGTAGTCCACAGTGCCCGCACCGTCGCAGCGTACTTGAATATTGCCCACTTCCAGATCTAAATCTCTGAACACTGGCTTCTCTCTAGTATCCATCGGTTGCGCTAGAATAATTCTCGCTTTCACGTATTCAACGGAAAACAACGCAGTACCAGCTCTAGATAGGAGGCCACTAATCGCAGATATTTCCCATTGAGTTGTACCTTCCAGTTTTTGGGTCCCGATACTAAAATCAGCCACGACTGTTTTGTTCTCCATTTTGAGCGTGATGTTTCCTTCCCGTTGAAAAGATGAAAAGCCGACAACCCAGGTTCGTTTTAACTCAACGCTGAACACACTCACTGTCGCATTGTAGTCCTTTATAGCGTAAGGATCGTAGCCTCGATCACGTATCTTCTTCCTCGCTTCAGCGATAACCATGTCTAATGGCGATATGGAATTCGGAAACTGCATATCGCCGGCTATTTCCTCCAATTTCTTATTAATTTCAACCCTGGCTTTCACGTAGGCCTCTTTCAGGACGTACGGTTTGACGGAGTCGAATATCATGGGTCCCACAGTGTTTATGACTCCTTGCATCATACTTCCAAAGAAGCCGAGGTTTTGGAAGTTGACTTGGATAGTATGGAATGCGAGGTCGATGTTAATATCTTTGGTGCTGAGTTTTCCATCTAGTTCCACGCCCAAATTGGCTCTAGCATATATTTTCAAACCCGTTATATCCACAGTGTAAGGGCCAGAAGCTCGTTGAAAAAACGATGACATGGTGTAGTTGCCCCGTACCTGTAGTTTATCGATTAGCATGGCTGCATTGACCTGAAATGTTTTTTAAAAAATGTTAAAAGCTCGTATTTGAAAGGTGGGGACATTTTAATAGGACTGTATGGTGGCAATGGCTATTACGGCTGTGTGAACATTTTGACTAAATGCGTGTTCTACATTTCGACGAAGAACCATTTTAACTCCGGTACAAACGGACTTAATTTTCCTGAGGAAAGAAGGTATATCCATGATAACATGCCTTCCTTGGATATACCTTCTTTCCTCCGGAAAAATAAGTAACAGATAACTGTTTCAGGCCAGAAACTAGTTTGGTTTAACCCGAACTCTTTTATTATTCAAGTACTAAAATTAACAATAAAATTACAATCGATTTCGATTTGGTTAGGTGTGACAATACAAAAGACGAGCCCTCCATCAATTTCATCTCTTCTACCCAACATTTTAAGTAATAATTAACCTCGACAGCGACAGAACACACTGATACAATACAAGGCGGAGCGCCTCGGTACATGATCATAGTTTAAACGTAACGTTCATGTTAACTTTTCAGAATCAGTTCCGCCTAGACTACAAAAGTAAGGCCTAATGTCTTGATATTCAACTAATTTCTTCTAGAAAAAAATATTAAACAGTGTCATAGAATGGCTATGCCATAAGGACAGACGGAACCCCTGGCCAAAATAATAAGTATTTTCATTTTTGTGATTTGGCCATGAACCATTAAAATTTCCGTGACTAACCTCCATCGCCCCAATCTCCGCGTTCACGTACATAATCTTGAACTTGCTAATGCCGTACACTTTCGAGTTCTTCATATTGACGGTGGCCAACGAGAGCGACTGCTTCATATCCGGGATCGGCATCGGGTCCGGGATATCGGCCCCGGGAAGCCCCACCGGGTCCGGCTGCTTGAAGTGGTCGAGGATGGTGAGGATATTATCACTCATCTTCTTCTCCCCGGCTGCCAGCATCGCATTAGTCGTGGTTTCTGGCACATCTAGAAATCAATGATTTTGTCCCATATATTATTGGAAATCTACATAGACTAGGGCAACATTGGTAAGTAAATATGTTGTAAGGGACTTTTAAGTGAGCCGATGGACGTAAGAAGCATAAATTCAATCGGTATGTAAGGTGACCTATATCCAACAGTGGGCGTCCCACTGTTGAGATAATAATGATGACGTACGATGAGGTTTGCAGGCCTGGAAATGCATCATCAATCCTCATGTACCCAGCCACATCTATTTCGTATTGTACAGAAGACAGCTGGACCTTGCTTATATTCTACAATAAACAATAACCAACACTGACTTTTCGGCGATCTTGTAGAGACGTGCGTCTATCAGTCAGCTCTAGGAATATGGTTCCCGCTAGAGCATCAGTACTTTTAGTATTCGATATAAACTCTGCAAAACCAAGGTTCGGTTTCAGTTTCAATAAAGCATTAAATAAAGACTTGTCAGTTTACTAAATAATATGCCTATCCCAGTTCCATCTTCTTCAGGTAGTATTTAAATACAGAATAATAACATTTAATTTTTCTTATTTAAAAAGGATATCAGGATCAGTATAATTACCGTAAGAAATGGAACAATATAGTCTTTACCTACTCTTGCAGGAAAAAGGCGTGACATTATTTATTTGTGCATAATCTTCTCCTTACTTCCTAAAAAAAGTCGCTTTCTGGGTCTGTCTGTATCAGTTGTATTTGCGCTAACTCCTATTAAACAACGCAACGGATTTTGATGCGGTTTTCGCCACCATTTTCTTCTGAAATATTTATCTGTATAATACACGTAAAGAAAAGCCGAGAAACCTATGCGAAGCCGGGCCGGGTCGCTAGTGTCTGAATCCGATGTGAAAAATATCACGTACCATGCGTTCTTTACTGTAAGCTAATATATCAGACAGCTTCCTGTCGTGTATTATTTATGTATTCAATTAAACTATTTACATTTAAAACTATTTACGAATTAGATAAAGATTTCAAATGCAACTTAGGTCTGTGTCTTTAAAAATAAGTAGTTACTCTAAAATAGTAGTATGTAGTGATGAATTCGTAGGTCACGATGCTCGCATAGGAAAAGCCCTTGGAACAGAAAAACAGTCGAGTAACGTTATAAACAAAGTAATGTTTGAATTGATAGCAAAAGGTTAACAACAATGTTTTTCTTTTTGTTTTCAGATAGAGCATTTATTACAGATAATACTTTATAAAGCTCATACAACAGTACGATTCTGGACGATATAGATGATGACAATCGACCATAGCCTGCTTATGAATTATGATTCGATATATGACGTAATCTTTATAAAATCAGACATGCATTAATCAAAACAACCCTTTATGAAAAGCCGTCATAGCATTGTAATAAAATGACCCTCAAACATACCATTCGAATAGGCAAAAGTCCCAAGGAATACAGCACATAACACACTACGCACCCACATCCTGGTCACTCCGTTTGGACAACTGAATGAAATGAACCCGGTCAGAGGGCATCAGTTATCAGCAAATTGAACGTCACTTTAGCATGTTTAGCTACCGCTTATCGGCGCATGCGTCTCGAATTTGTCAATGTAATTAGATCGCTTGTTAAGTGAGACGGTAATGCCTTGTTTACAATAGCTAGTCATTTGATAAAATATATTTTCGCGGCACAAATTTTGGGAATCTACGAGTACAAGGACAGTTTCTAACTGTCATGGTTCAATGCAATTACAAATTGAAAATAGAGGTTTTTCTTGCTGTAGGTAATGAAAAAGTTAAAACTTATGTAAAAATTAACAAAAATAAGCATTAATGCTTCATTATCATGTCAGTCATTCATCATCTGTTGTCCAGCAATCTGAGAGACACATAAATAGTAAATATAATATGTCGCAATTGGTTTTATCCCTAATCGGCCTTGGTACTTTCTCGGTCTGAAAAATAAAATGAAATGAAAATGAAATGAAATGAAATGAAAATGAAATGAAATGAAATGAAAATACATTTATTGTCTCAGGACACCACATCACAATTTCACAATACACATATAATTACAGACAGTAAACAATACACAATACAGATAGCATCGGAACTGCTGTAGTGGTACCCCTGACGACAATAGGACCTCGCTCAGCGTATGCCACGGCCTGAGCCGCGGCGCTGGTCTTCCGCGAGTCCCGCGGAGTGAGGTCCGGATCATTGTGCCCTAAGCTCAAACTAAAATATAATATACCTACTTATACTAAAGCCATTTTAATTATAAATATGTGTGTAATAAGAAAAATATATATATGGCGGATCACGGTCAATAGTATGGAATCATGTGGTCAATAGTACGGACTCATGACGATGAAAACGGAAGTGGGAGTGCGCCCTCTGGTGGGGCGTGCTGACAGAGTCTCAACGGCACGACTCGGGCCGAGTGGCGGCCATTCTTGGCGCGACCGCCGCCGAGGAGTGACGCGTCTTGAAACTGTCTCCACATTTTGTTTGTTTACGTTTGAAGTTCGTTTATAGAAAGTGTTATTTACGTTTAAAAATAAAGTAATTTTAAAATCACCTTTGAAATAAGAAAGTAAATTACCTCAACTGCCTACATTTGTAATACCGCTCTGAATTCTAGTGAAATTATAAGTGATGTGCAAAAATGAAATGGAATAAATACAGTGGAGTAAATGTGAACCTTTTCTTTAATTTATCTGGACGAATACGATCTAATACTGATATCACCACCCTGATGACAATGATCCTGATACACCCCTTTCCTTCACGCGACGACATATATATAAAAAACATAAATGACAACTCTTAACCATTAAACGCGTCGCGGGCGCCAGAGGGGGGGCGGGGCGAGGCGGGCGCAGGCACCCGACTCGCTCCCAGCTAGTCTAGCCAAGCTAGTCATTCGGATTAGCTCCCCCAAGCGCCAAGCGAAAATCTTCGACCTCATCGTCGCTTAACATTTTAGGTGAGATGAGGGCAAATGCAAGCCCATTGCCAATTTTTTTTTAATTAGTTCAGCTAGGAATTTAACCGCCATCTCACCTGATGGTAAGTGACGATGCGGCCGAAGGTGATGCCTGTCCAGGAACAGCCTAAACACAAAATAAAAAAGGTCTTTAATGTCTGGTGGTAAGTAATCACCACCGCCTATGGACATCAGCAACACCAGGGGCGCTGCTAAAGCGTTGCCCGCCTCTAAAGATTATTTATTAAAATTTTCATACCGAAAATCAAAAGTGAAAACAGTCCGACTCGAGTCAAGCGGTTCAAAAACTGCTGCCTTGAACGTTATTTTATTCATAATTCCAGTAGATCAATAGTGAAGTAAAATCATTACTCGGATTACCAACCCCTTGCATTCAAGCGTGTCGTTCAAGGCGAGTAACGTCACTGTATGTAATATCATGGTAATATCTTATTGGGAACCTTATAGGACCTTCATAGTTCAGGAAAATTTCTTGACTTTGTTATAACACTGCGATCTGTCAACCATTGATCATCGCTAAGTAGTAATAAGTAGAGTTGCTAACTCTGAAACTTTCCTTGTAGGTAATACTAGGATGTTCTCTCTACACTTGATTGATTTGATTTATGGTAATGACGTAAGAAACTCTATATTTTGATGAAATAATTTATGTTTCCCAATCTTTCAAGGTCGTAATAGAGAGTTCAATAAATTCATGTAACATCAGTTCATTTTTTAATCCAGCTGCCTTCATCTTATCATGCCGTATCGGAAGTTCTTTGTTTTTATGTTTTACGACTTTTTATCACATTAACATCTCTTATCAGTGTTGTCTCTCCGAGGGTTGCTTGGTCGAGGGTTACTTGCTCTTAGTCTCCACGCTTGGCAGGCGGGTTTCAGATGACTGCTTCTCACACATAATCAGAAAACGCTGCGTAGTTTTTACCATTTTTCAGTAAGAATAAAAGGTTTTAGTAGTCTGGAGATAAATCAACAAGCCCTACTTTTAATACTCTTAGTGAGCAGAGATCAAAGAAGTGACTATTTAAACTTAATAGAATATAATATTTATTCAGTTGATTCCAACCGACGCTCTTGCGGTGAGGGAAACCATCAAACCATAAGGTACTTTATGTTGGAGTCTAATATGTGTTAGGAACTCGCATTTCGCATTGTTGACCTATAAATCTCATTTATTTATTTTCCAGTTTATTGTACACATAAAACTTTGATGAAAAATACAGAGTTATACATACATAGATGACACAACAGACGCTACTTATTTCTTAGAAGAAATCTCTTCCAGCAGGCCTATCAAAGATACCTGCACATTCAGGCGACTGAATGTGTAACCATGATCTAATCTGGTCAGGTTCCTTTGGTAGTTAGGTCGGAGGTCAAATGGTAGACGCTCCACTGTACAAATTAAAAAAAAATACTTTTCGATACAGCATTTCCCATACTATTTTCATTACAGCTGTATCGAAAAATAACTTTTTAATCATAATGCAACACTTTTATTTTGTAATTCTTTGTCGGGACACGGCGAAATGTAGGCTGAATACCTAAATTGTCTTTAACAAATTCAAAATTCAAATACAAAATTTAACTTTTCCGGTTTATATTTCTGTGTAATTATTTTCCCGCTAAACAGAATATTTTTTCTAATTGTAATTTGTGTTGATGAATGTTTTTTCTTATTTTCAGCAAATAAATAGATAAATGTGAAAGTAGTTAAGTGAATTTCCCGCCGCTTGATATCCTCGCTTGATATATGAACAACAGAACTGACACGCAGCTTCAACTACTTTACTTTTTCAATACAGCCTATAAAATTTAAAAAAATTACTTTATGATACAGCATTTCCCATACTATTTTCATTACAGCTGTAACGTAAAATAACCTTTAATCATGATGCAACACTTATATTTTTAAATTTTTGTCGGGCGCCTAACTAAAAACACCTAAATGTCTTTAACAAATTCAGAATTAAATTTTTACTGTTTATAAATATTGTGTGTTTATTATTTGCCCGCTAAGCAGGATATTCGTTTCTAATTGTTGTAAGTTGTGTTTGTGAATGTTTTTTCTTGTTTGAAGCAAATAAGTAGATAAATGTTAAACAGACACTCATGTTTTAATACCCCCTTTTATATGCCAGTTGCATAAACTAATATTACCAATAGTATAAACCACAATTAAATTACTAAACACTAACAAAAACTTAATTAAGTACGGAAATCGAATTCCCTTAACTCTCGCGAGTGTAATCGGTCTCCTTGCCTCGCGATTCCCTCCCGTGTAGTCCCGAACACAGCAAAATACAAAGTACCTGCCTCGCGAGAGCGAAGAGGGCCCGCCTCGCCTCGTATCACCTCTCGCAAGCTCGAATCGCGAGGCCCTCGTGAGAGTGAGGAGGTAGCATTAGGTCAGTGAGATCCTAACTTTAGGTTTTTTACGAGATTAGGATGGTAAACGCTTTCTGACTTAACAAGGAAAAGGAAAGAATTTTAAATCATGATATAAGTGATACTAATTAAAATCAAATTATATGTAAACTAAAACATTAGAAGGATCAGACAGAATGCGTCTCGTATAGTACGAGACATTCACGAGATAGACACGAGTACTTAAAATCTGATTGTTAAAATTATTCGAATATTCTAATTTTACCTTAATATATGTTAGAATATTCGACTTGCAAACCCTATTTGTAACACAGTGACATCTCGTCAACGAGCCTAGTAACTGCATCGCGTCATAACAGTTCGGTTATTAAGACTACAATATAACTATGTAGAAAAATATATAGATGGCGGCCATATAAAACTCAATAAAACTGTATACGTACGTATGAAATTAATTATTATTTACCTAATAACTTAGAAACGAAAGCCCTTATAAGTGTTAAAAATCGAAAAATTCGTCTTCATCGTAGTGTTTGGTACCATTTTCCTCTTCGCCAAGAAGCGTCGAAAGCTTGAATCCTGTCTCTTGAATCTCATCTACTTTTTGTAAATTTTGCTTTATCAGACCTTCAACGTTTATTTGGTCCAATTGTTGCTGGCCTACTTCTCTAAGAGGGTTCTCTATAGCATCCATGATTTGGTATCTTAATAAATTGGGTAGAATATTAACAACAAATTCAATGACGTAGTCCACAGTGCCCGCACCGTCGCAGCGTACTTGAATATTGCCCACTTCCAGATCTAAATATCTGAACACTGGTTTCTCTCTAGTATCCATCGGTTGCGCTAGAATAATTCTCGCTTTCACGTATTCAACGGAAAACAACGCAGTACCAGCTCTAGATAGGAGGCCACTAATCGCAGATATTTCCCATTGAGTTGTACCTTCCAGTTTTTGGGTCCCGATACTAAAATCAGCCACGACTGTTTTGTTCTCCATTTTGAGCGTGATGTTTCCTTCCCGTTGAAATGATGAAAAGCCGACAACCCAGGTTCGTTTTAACTCAACGCTGAACACACTCACTGTCGCATTGTAGTCCTTTAATATAGCGTAAGGATCGTAGCCTCGATCACGTATCTTCTTCCTCGCTTCAGCGATAACCATGTCTAATGGCGATATGGAATTCGGAAACTGCATATCGCCGGCTATTTCCTCCAATTTCTTATTAATTTCAACCCTGGCTTTCACGTAGGCCTCTTTCAGGACGTACGGTTTGACGGAGTCGAATACCATGGGCCCCACGGTGTTTATGACTCCTTGCATCATACTTCCCAAGAAGCCGAGGTTTTGGAAGTTGACTTGGATAGTATGGAATGCGAGGTCGATGTTAATATCTTTGGTGCTGAGTTTTCCATCTAGTTCCACGCCCAAATTGGCTCTAGCATATATTTTCAAGCCCGTTATATCCACAGTGTAAGGACCAGAAGCTCCATGAAATAACGCTGACATGGTGTAGTTGCCCCGTACCTGTAGTTTATCGATTAGCATGGCTGCATTGACCTGAAATGTTTTTTAAAAAATGTTAAAAGCTCGTATTTGAAAGGTGGGGACATTTTAATAGGACTGTATGGTGGCAATGGCCATTACGGCTGTGTGAACATTTTGACTAAATGCGTGTTCTACATTTCGACGAAGAACCATTTTAACTCCGGTACAAACGTACTTAATTTTCCGGAAGAAAGAAGGTATATCCATGATAACATGCCTTCCTTGGATATACCTTCTTTCCTCCGGAAAATTAAGTAACAGATAACTTTTTCAGGCCAGAAACTAGTTTGGTTTAACCCGAACTCTCAAGTACTAAAATTAACAATAAAATGACAATCGATTTCGATTTGTTTAGGTGTGACAATACAAAAGACGAGCCCTCCATCAATTTCATCTCTTCTACCCAACATTTTTAAGTAATAATTAACCTCGACAGCGACAGAACACACTGATACAATACAAGGCGGAGCCCCTCGGTACATGATCATAGTTTAAACGTAACGTTCATGTTAACTTTTCAGAATCAGTTCCGCCTAGACTACAAAAGTAAGGCATAATGTCTTGATATTCAACTAATTTCTTCTAGAAAAAATTATTAAACAGTGTCATAGAATGGCTATGCCATAAGGACAGACGGAACCCCTGGCCAAAATAATAAGTATTTTCATTTTTGTGATTTGGCCATGAACCATTAAAATTTCCGTGACTAACCTCCATCGCCCCAATCTCCGCGTTCACGTACATAATCTTGAACTTGCTAATGCCGTACACTTTCGAGTTCTTCATATTGACGGTGGCCAACGAGAGCGACTGCTTCATATCCGGGATCGGCATCGGGTCCGGGATATCGGCCCCGGGAAGCCCCACCGGGTCCGGCTGCTTGAAGTGGTCGAGGATGGTGAGGATATTATCACTCATCTTCTTCTCCCCGGCTGCCAGCATCGCATTAGTCGTGGTTTCTGGCACATCTAGAAATCATTGATTTTGTCCCATATATTATTGGAAATCTACATAGACTAGGGCAACATTGGTAAGTAAATATGTTGTAAGGGACTTTTAAGGGAGCCGATGGACGTAAGAAGCATAAAGTCAATCGGTGTGTAAGGTGGCCTATATCCAACAGTGGGCGTCCCACTGCTGAGATAATAATGATGACGTACGATGAGGTTTGCAGGCCTGGAAATGAATCATCAATCCTCATGTACCCAGTCACATCTATTTCGTATTGTCCAGAAGACAGCTGGACAATGACCTTGCTCATATTCTACAATAAACAATAACCAACACTGACTTTTGGCGATATTGTAGAGACGTGCGTCTATCAGTCAGCTCTAGGAATATGGTTCCCGCTAGAGCATCAGTACTTTTTGTCCTCGATATAAGCTCTGCAAAAGCTTACTAAATAATATGCCTATCCCAGTTCCATCCTCTTCAGGTAGTATTTAAAAACAGAACATTTTATTTTTCTTATTTAAAAAGAAGCGACAAAGGTTTGTCAGTATCATTACCGTAACAAATAGAACAATATAGTCTTTACCAACTCTTGCAGGATAAAGGCGTGACATTATTTATTTATGCATAATCTTCTCCTTACTTCCTAAAAAAAGTAGCTTTCCGGGTCTGTCTATATCAGTTTTATTTGCGCTAACTCCTATTAAACAACGCAACGGATTTTGATGCGGTTTTCGTTACCACTTTCTTCTGAAATATTTATCTGTATAATACACGTAAAGAAAAGCCGAGAAACCCATGCGAAGCCGGGCCAGGTCGCTAGTGTCTGAATCCGACACTAGCGACCCGGCGAATCCGAAAAATATCACGTACCATGCGTTCTTTACTGTAAGCTAATATATCAGACAGCTTCCTGTCGTGTATTATTTATGTATTCAATTAAACTATTTACATTTAAAACGTAAATAGTATTAAATGTAAATTAGATAAAGATTTCAAATGCAACTTAGGTCTGTGTCTTTAAAAATAAGTAGGTACTCTAAAATAATAGTATGTAGTGATGAATTCATAGGTCACGATGCTCGCATAGGAAAAGCCCTTGGAACTGAAAAACAGTCGAATGACGTGATAAACAAAGTAATGTTTGAATTGATAGCAAAAGGTTAACAACGATGTTTTTCTTTTTGCTTTCAGACAGAGCATTTATTACAGACAATACTTTATAAAGCTCATACAACAGTACGATTCTGGACGATATAGGTGATGACAATCGACCATAGCCAGCTTATGAATTATGATTCAAAGTGATCACGAGAAGTAACACGTAATCTTTATACAAAATCAGACATGCATTAATCAAAACAACCTTTTATAAAAAGCCGTCATAGCATTGTCATAAAATGACCCTCAAACATACCATTCGAATAGGCAAAAGTCCCAAGGAATACAGCACATAACACACTACGCACCCACATCCTGGTCACTCCGTTTGGACAACTGAATGAAATGAACCCGGTCAGAGGGCATCAGTTATCAGCAAATTGAACGTCACTTTAGCATGTTTAGCTACCGCTTATCGGCGCATGCGTCTCGAATTTGTCAATGTAATTAGATCGCTTGTTAAGTGAGACGGTAATGCCTTGTTTACAATAGCTAGTCATTTGATAAAATATATTTTCGCGGCACAAATTTTGGGAATCTACGAGTATAAGAACAGTTTCTAACTGTCATGGTTTAATGCAATTATATATAGAAAATAGAGGCTTTTCTTGCTGTGGGTAATGGGAAAGTTAAAACTTATATAAAATTAACAAAAATAAGCATTAATGCTTCATTATCATGTCAGTCATTCATCATCTGTTGTCCAGCAATCTGAGAGACACATAAATAGTAAATATAATATGTCGCAATTGGATTTATCCCTAATCGGTCTTGGTACTTTCTCGGTCTAACAAATCTAAGTCCAGAAGACCAGAATCAAAACTAGAGACTACATAGAGATAACATAAACGTATGGCAATACCCACAAGTAGCCTAGATGCAAGACCCAGAGCGAAAATTATTGTACCTATTCGTTTACAAACTTATAAATAAATTACTGCTTAAATAGGATTGATCGATGTACAACACAAACGCAATTCTACCTATTCGCGATTCTACACAATATGGATTCCGCACAACTGACATTCAACACATTATTTATTCCACACAGTCTTCAATTATACACAAACGCGTTTCTTCCTGTTCGCGATTCTACACAATATTAATTCCACACAATTCGCTATTCCACATATTCGTTACATATTTTAAATATTCTCATCATATTGGCGTTAATGTGCCGGTTGTCCTGTCGCTCATGAGGGCCCGGGGTCTGCATTGACCATGATCCAAGATTGGCAGATCAAGTAATTACAGTGGAGCGACTGCCATCTGACCTGCTACCACAGGAACCTGAACAAATTGGATCATGGTTACCTACACATTCGGTCACCTCTGACCCTAAAGGCATCGGTTAGTATTCAACTAATGGACATAACTCAGAAAAGAGTCATTGGTACAAGGCACCAGTGGGACTCAAACCCGGCCCCATTCGCTTACGAGTCGGATACTATAACCACTAGGCCAACCATGCTTTTAAGGGCAGGGGCAAGGGCAGGCCCATTAGTGTATTGTTAATTTACACTAACAGACCAAACTAGAACGCGTTGCTCGTAGAAGTCTCATAATAACTCTGATCCAACTAACCTGCTCAACGCTGAGGACCCTGGACTGCCATTCACACATTCGTCAACGCTGGGCGCCCTGAGAATGGTTGTATTGTAACCTAAGCGTAGAACTTGACCAGGGCCTAAGTTTAGTGGACCTAGTAAAGGTTGACCAAAGTCAACTCTGGTCAACCAACCTGTTCAACTCTGGGCACCCTGAGACTCGTTGTACTGTAATCCAAGCTTAGAACTAGACAAGGACCTAAGTTTAGTCGACCTAGTAAAGGTTGACCAAGGTCAACCCCAGTCAACCAACAAACCATTGGACCAGGTTTGTTAAATAGGGTTGACCTTGGTCGATCTTTACTGGTTACACTTAACTTAGGTCCAGGTTTAAGTCAGCCAGTCCCGGTTTCCCAGCGTTGACGAATATGTGGAATAGCGAATCTGTTGAATGGCTGCAGTTGTGTGGAATTAATATTGTGTAGAATCGCGAACAGGAAGAAACGTGTTTGTGTATAATTGAAGACTGTGTGGAATAAATAATGTGTTGAATGTCAGTTGTGCGGAATCCATATTGTGTAGAATCGCGAATAGGTAGAATTGCGTTTGTGTTGTACATCGATCAATCCCTTATAGTGTGATCGTGTTTCATCGTAAATGTTTGTGTAAGTAGTAGAAATAGGTATTCTTTTTTGCTTGTTTACTGAATAGTTGACCTCAATGTCATCTGTTAGACAGTAACGATAAGGTCGAAGAAAGATTGAACGATTGACTCTGAGTCTTGTCTTAAAAAGGCCATGAAGTCTGTCATGAATGCTTTTCCGAATGCGAAAGTTAGGATGTTCACATGTAAATAGTCTAAAACAGATTTTCTCAGTTAGTGGACGGCATTTTAGGTACGTGCTGCAAAATCTGCATTGTAGTTACTTGACAACCTACGAGGTTTTGTGATTTAGGGAGTACTCAACGCAGGCAAGCATGAAGTCGTGAAGTTGTGAACTACTGGGTCTAAAACAAAATCATATTTCATGTACGTCTGTTTTGCTTAATTCGCCTCAATGAATGCAGAATGTTCTGAGTGATACCAGATAGAGCCGGGCAGCCCCGACAATGCCAGGCAGAGCCGGAACGCAGGCTTGGCACTCATCCCCATTACGTAGACCCTCTCTTGGTGTCCATAAAACGTAGTGCTCCTATCTTCTTTGATATCTACGGGAAGGTTCGAAAGAACGTTTCTCGCTCGTACGATTCGGATGTGGAGTGAGACTGTGACATGGGATAGTTCATAGAATCTCTTTAAAGGCGGGCAACTCATTGGTAGCAGTTCTTGTGTTGCTGATGTCCATAAGCGGTGGTAACCACATTCCATCAGGTGGCCCACGTGCCTGTTTGCCTGCCGTAAAACATAAAATTTTATATATAATGTAATTTTATAATAATTATTGAAAGAACCTCTCTTAAAAGAGTGATTACAGAGGAGGATGCCATATGTATGTTGCAATGGGACAGATCGCTAGCTGTTTGTAAAAGTTTTGTAGTTAAGTAAACTCATATTTGTAAACTTTTTCTCATTTGGAAAATATTCGCCATGATTATTTTCGGCTCATTGTCTAGCTAGATACAATCGTAGATACAAAGTCAATCTGAACTATAGTTATAATAAGGAAATTATAATTTTCTGCTTTCAATTGGTCAGAAGAAAGTTGCACCCTCATTTACTTTTCAACCGTAAAATGCTACCATATGAAAGATCCTTAACACCGGCATTAATTTTTTCCTGATTGATCAAATCAAGCATACCTATAGAAAAGCTTGATGAATATGCAAGGTACAAAATAAGTATTTCCGGACTTTAGAAGCGACACGTTATTTTATTTCCACAATAGGTTATGGTTTCCAAAGCTCATAGATGCCACAGGTGACCGGAGAGCTGGTACTCTTTCTTCTTCTTTCCTAACAGAGAAGAATTTTTGCTATCCAACGAGGCAACGCAGCCAGCTTATTTGGCACCATTCAGCGATGCGGATGACCCTTTTATTTTTTTATGTACTCATAATACATCCATAACACAAGCTTTGCTTGCTTTGTGTGAATTTGGTGTGTGGCATTTATATTTTATATTTTATAAATAGTGTAGTGTAATGTTGGCATATTTATTTATTTATTTTACTTATTCGTTTCCGTTGTAGTTTATGTAAGGTCTCTGTATTTTGTTTGTGCCTTTAAGATATCATAATAGGTACCTACTATGTAGTATTGTAGTATAATGTGATTCGTCACAGTCTATACGCTCAAACAAAGTAAGAATATTGTATAGATTTTAACGACATCTCTCGAACAAGCGCGGCAACAACATCGCAACTCCGATAAAAAAGTGTGAATGTCGTGCGTAGCTACGAACACAGCTGACTGGTTTGTATTTGCCGCTTTATGGCCAGTACACAGATGTCGCTCGCTGCGCGTCGAACAACATAGAGGTCTTTAATTCTTTGTTTTTGTCTTTTAATTGTAATTTGCACCCAAAAATATAACCATGGGGATAACCATCATTATTGACTTTAAATAATTAAAGTCAATAATTAAATTGGCAATATGCTTACATTTGACAAAAGCGATAATGAATACGAAGGTGTATCTTCTAGCCAAATCCGCTACATCTTTGACTTCATCATCGCTTACGTCAAATGCAAGCATATTGCTAATTTTGTTTTTAATTTGATTAGCCAGGAATTTAACCGCCATCTCACCTGGTGGTAAGTGACAATGCGGCCGAAGATGGAGCATGCCTGTCTAGGAACAGCCATAACGAAACACAAAAACGTTTTTTTTTATGGTATACCGCAGACAAATAAGCAAGTGGGCCATCTGGTGAAATGTGATTACCACCGGCTATGGACATCAGCAACACCAAGGGCTCTAACAATGCGTTGCCCGCATCTACAGTTTTTTTTTTTTTAATTTCATACTGAAAATCAAAATTAAAAGCAGTTCGACTCGAGGCAAGCGGATCAAAAACTGCTGCCCTGAACGAAATTCCAGAAAATCAATATGATGAAGTAGTACATTAGTCAGAGTGATATAACTAGTCTTTGTAAATAACCTAATTACTTTGCTTTGACCAAATTATATTACATGTACACTAACCAAGACAGAACTCAAACACATAACCTCAAACTTGATCTATCGCCGTTTGCTTCTCAATACGTAAAAAGTCCAAAATATAATTGTTTCATTTCGGGAATTGATAGGGAAGACCCAATGACCCGATAAACCGAGTAAAAAATTGATAACACTTATGTATTGTCCGTGAGATAGGCATGTGGATCGGCCGTGTCTTAGTTGTCATTGCTTTAATTGTGATAGAATTTGTGTGTACTCAAGGTGTGTATAATTTCTTTTTTTATGTTTGACTAGCTAGGCAATTGGCCGCCATCTCACCTGTAGCCGTAGTCACAATGGCTCGGAAATCGGATTCGGAAACGGAATCGACAAAGAACCCCGCAAAAGTTCTAAGGAAAATGTGGTTTCAGTTAATTTTGATAAAATTTTCATATGTTATATAGAGTAGAGTTTCCGTGGAATCTATTGGGATTCTGAATAACAGCTTTCAAATCGATCGACACGGATTCCCCACTTACGAATTTGTGTCGAATCGTTCGGTAACGGTTTCGAATAATTGTGAATACGGCTACTGGTGGCAAGTGGCGATGCGGTCGAAGATGGAGCATGCCTGTCCTAGACAGGAACAGAATATTCACTCTCGCCTTAAAGTCGTCCAGATTATTATGGTCAAGGAACACTAGTAGGAAAAGTTTGCACTTGCTTTAGGTATCGTTTACTTCGGTGTCGGACCTCGGTGTTGCATGAATGATAACTGCATATTAACTAGTAATAGCGGGATATCGTTAGCGTCTGCGTCCATCAATAAATTGACGGTGAAGTATCCGCCAGAGTAAATATTATCAACCCTTTGCATTCAAGCGTGTCGTTCAAGGCGAGTAACGCCACTCTATGTAATATCTACTGTGCTAATCTTTGGGAGCCTTATAGGATCTTCATAGACCAGGTAAGGTTTTTAATGTTGTGTTTCAACACTGCGATCTGTAAACCATTATCATAACTTTCATTTCCTTGTAGACAATATTAGGATGTGCTCTCTACACAAGGTCTTTCGCTCTGTACATTAGATTTGTTTTTATAGTAAAGACGTTCTTACTCTAAGAAACTCTTATCTTATGATGAAATAATTTGTTTGCCAATCTTGCAAGGCTCAATAGAAAGTTCAATAAATTCATATAATATCAGTTCATTTTTAAATACAGCTGCATTCATCTTATCATGTCACGTCTTAGAAGTTATTTGTCCTATGTTTTATGACTTTTTATCACATCCAAATGCCTTATCAGTCGACTGTAGTGCTGTAGTCTCTCCACAGAGCAGCGGAGGGTTGCTTGATCTTAGTCTCCTCGCTTGGCAAGCGGGTTTCAGATCACTTTACACACGTATAAAACTCTGCTGCCTATTTTCAGTTGTAATTATCACTTTATTCCATTTTACAGTAAGATTAAAAGCTTTCAATAGTCTCTAGATAAATAAACAAGTTCTATTTTGAATACTCATGGTGAGAACAGAACGAAGAGAGTGTATTTTTGACAACTGAATAGAATAGAATATTGAATTATTTGAATGCTAAGCTAACCGATGCTCTTACGGTGAGAGAAAATATCGTAATGAAATCTACACATTCTTACGACTGAATGATTGTAATCTAATGTAACTTATCGGATTGGATCATGCAATCTGATCAGGTTCCTCTGGTAGCAGGGTCACAGAGGTCAGATGGCAGTCATAATCGAGGAGACGCCGGGCCCTCGTACGCGAGAGCACAACCGGACATTAACGGCGAGATGATTATTTTCATTGATTTATTTGCCGAAGACCGGGTGAAGTGGAGGAAGGGCGACGGGCCGTTTTGAGGTCTCCTATTGGTCGAGCGACGTCCGTCGTACGACCGTTGGCAAAGGCCGGGATAAACGATAGGTTAATGATTATTTATTTATTTGCAAAAAAAATTGTTATGGTATACATCCCAGCCAACACACAGTGAATTCCACCCAAGAGTGCCAATAGTGACGTATCAAAGAATAATGTTGATAGAGATATTGTTTATTTTATCACAAGAAACAATTCATAATACTACGATAACATATGGCCACTACTACGTAAGGCCAACGATAAAAAAGAGATCAGTGCTTACGTATATTTATGCTTAATTTTAGGTAGTAAATCTCTATCAAGGTTGAGGACTGCGATGGGATAAGTATCTACGCCTTATCTATTACTGTAGCAATTGATAACAATTAATATAATCATCCTCAGTACCGGTTTTGACGGGGTCCGCTTTAACAATTTCTTCTGAACTTTACGTCAAACAATCCTCACGTTGTAAGACGTTGGCTCTCGCATCTGACTTCTTAGGACTCCCGCGGGACCTTCTTTCCTGATGTTTGGGCACCTACTTCCCACGTACCCCTGGGGCTTACGCAACATGTGACGAAACTTTCAGTGACAATGCGCCTGCAATTTTGTTTCATTAAAGCTAAATGTAATAATACTACTATCACATCTAACATCTACATGTTAGATGTTCCATATGACTTAAAGCCAATAGCAACCGCATAATTCAAGTGGGATACTAGCTTTGTCACTAGGGTCTAAGGTTTAATAAAAATTGCTGAAATCGTTCTACCTATGAAAAAAATTTAGGGTTTGAGATCGCAGTGTTTAAAATACACAACAGAAAACGCTATATCCAGGTTTCGGGTATACGAAGGTCCTCGTTGGAAATTAGCGGCCTTGAACCTACGCCACTAATAAAGTGGAGGAGGTTTATCAAATTCTTAATGTACACTTAGATACAAATAAAGTAACGGCCAACCTTATCGTTAAAAGTGATTTCTCCTTTTATTCTTACCCAATAAAATATTGGATTATTATACTTATATAGGTATCTACTATTTCCGTGGATTCGTATGCATAAAATTCGATTATAACGTGGTGCCGTGGGAACTATTCTTAATTTCAAATTAAAGGCTATTCCGGTATATCGCTACATCATCCCATTAGTAGTTTTTTGCATAAAAGAGTAACATGCAAACTTCCATCCATTCTCACAATCTATACTTATAATATAACAAACAAAATCGGGCGTTGAAGAAACAGTAATAAATTGAATATTAAAATTTTGTTTGTCTGTTACGCTAATCTCCTATCACTCTAACCTTTTCTGTTTGGTTTCGTAGCACTACAAATGAAAACATATTCCCGCTTGAAATAGATTTAAGAAAACTAGAAACTAGGTTATAATAAGTGCTCAGGCTTTGTCAACCCTGAGAAGTTCGCTTAGATAGGTAACCTACCATTGCCTTATATATTTACGGCACCAATTAATGAGGTAGCCAAGTAACCATTCTCAAGAGGCATATCACCTCATTATCAATGTTAACTGCTAGTAGTACCTAACACAAAACGGGTTATTAAAATTATTGTACATACAATTTATTAAATGAATGAATACATTTGTACCTTTCGTCCCATTCAGATGCACCAGAAGAAACCACACATATCTTTGAGGATGTGTCCACAACTGAGTCATCGACCTTGGAAGTCGAGGAGAAGATAAGCAGTTACATCCTCAAAGCCTTAGAACACTTTAAGGCCCCAGACCCTGTGGGACTCCCTTGGGGTCAGGTACAAGACCCCTATCCAGTGCCAAACATGACCAAGACTATGACTTTTGGCACACTTTTTTTCGAGAACACAGCTGTGCACGGGATCAGCAAGTTTCGCATCCTGTATATTGAAACCGACGTGAAGAATATGACGGTTAATTAAATATTTTTTAATTTATGCTATAGTTCGTAAGTTTTAATGCAAATAACAATAAATTCCCAAAGACATATTAATATTATAATATTCATATATTATATTATATAATATTTTCTAAATATCCACATGCAGAATTAGCCACTTTTTAATAATCATAATTTTTACAAATTGTCAAAGCCGCACTTAAATCAGCGGATTTACTTCCTTCAGTAAGTAAGGAGTTGCTTTCGTCATTATTCAATTCAATTCAATTCAATTCAATTCATTTATTTGTAAAAGTAGGTAATACATAAGTTGTTATAATTATTAAGTTGTCCTCTACTTTTGCCCCAAGAGAGCATACAAATATTAGATTAAAAAATAATAATTCATAATGTCAAAACAATTATTAACGACTGAAATATCACATTTAAAAATAAAAACAAAAAATTTAAAAACATGTCAAATTACAATTTTTTTTTTTTTCTTTTTGAAGATTAAATCAATTATATGAAAGTCAATAAAATCATTCTTAACTAATACAAATTAAATAATAAACAAAACGTCAAATTCAAATTAAAAACAATATCAAAAGTTAAAAAAATAAAATAAAAAATAAAAATAACAATAAATTCAATACTCAATATACACAAAAGTCATTAAAATCATGTCCACAAAGTAATAACAAATTTAAAACAGTATAATAAGTCATAATTTCAGTATGAAGTATTAATTTCCAAAAAATCGTTTATATTATAATAGCACTTGCTGATTAAATACTCTTTTATTGACTTTTTAAATTGGTACATTTCTAGTTCCCTTATGCATCTAGGTAACTTATTATAAACTCTAGGGGCCATACACAGGACACTCTTAAACATTAGTGCAGTTTTTGCAGGTGGTACGTAAACCATGTCATTGTCACGCCTGTTTCTATACTTTAAATTTGTAATCCTTGGGAATAGTTGTGGGTTTGATTTTACAAAAATGACTAATTCCAGAATATACAATGATGGGCATGTCAAGATTTTATATTTTGTAAAAAATGGTTTACAGCTATCTCTCTGAGACAAGCCGAACATTGCACGAATACATTTTTTTTGTGCCTTCAAAATGAATTCCCTATCGGTAGAATTCCCCCAAAATATGATCCCGTATCTTATTCGCGACTCTACCATACCATAGTACGCCGTAACTATAGTTTGTGTGTTTACTGTTGTGGCCAATTTGTACAATGCGTAAGCATTTGTGCTAAGGCTTTTGCATAATTCTTCTACGTGTGCTTTCCAATTTAATCTCTGGTCAATTATCAATCCCAAGTATTTTGTACTATCTGCTACTTCTACAGTTTTTTGGCCATATTTGACATCTATGGACGCAGTTTGTTGACGTTGAGAGAAGTGTGTTATTTTTGTTTTGTCCAAATTAATTTTTAAATTGTTGTTATTTAGCCAATCTATCACGGAATTAACCGAATCGTTAACTTCCTTCTCATACAACTCTACGTTTTTACAATTTACAGTTATCGTGCTATCATCAGCAAATAGGGACATAAGTTGTTTTGTGCAGTTTGGTAAATCATTTATGTATGAAATAAATAGAAGCGGAGAGAGCACACCCCCCTGAGGAACACCGTATTTGACTATTCTCTCAGTGGATTTATATGTTTTTTCAGTTTTTGTGTGTCTCTCTATTCTTATTAGTTCTGTAACTTGTTTCCTATTTGTAAGATATGATTCCATTAATTTTAAGATATTGCCTCGAATTCCGTAAATCTCTAATTTCTTCAGTAAGAGCTCATGCTCTACATAGTCAAATGCTTGAGTCATATCACAGTATATAGAACACACTGGTACTCTATTGTCAACATTTTTTATTACATTTTCTATGAAATCGTAAATACCCATATTAATGTTCTTGTTACGTCGAAACCCTTTCTGTTCCGTGACTAGTATATTGCATTTTTCAAAAAAATCCTGTATTTGTGAGCATATGTACTTTTCAAAGATTTTTGAATCTATACATGCTAAGGCGATTGGCCGATAACACTTCATTAATTTCCTATCCCCTTTTTTAAATAGAGGTTTCGTTATAGTGGTTTTTAGAGTTTTGGGATATATACCCTCCGTAATGCACTTATTAAGAATGAACGATAGGGGGCCACATATTTCATCCGCTACAATTTTTATTACTTTGGTGCTTATTCCATCATGTCCGGTACTTGATGTATTCTTTAATTTATATATAATATGTTTTATGTCATGCGGTGTACATGGTGACATAAACATTGAATTAGCATTGTGCTCTATGTATTTGGTGGCGTTTACTCGTGGCGTGTCATTGGGTATAATTTTTTCAATAAAGTAGGCATTGAATGCATTTGCTATTTGTTGTGGGTTTTTTATTATTACATTATCCAAATTAATTTCCGATATAGATTCTTTCGGGAGTACTTGTTTTGCATTATTGATTATCTCCCACGTAGCCTTAGATTTATTTGATGCATTATTTATTTTATACATGTTTTGCGCCCGTTTTGTTTTTCTTATTATTATTTTGAATAATTTGGAATAGTTCTTATATGTCATCTTGTTTGTTTGGCTGGGCTTCATCCTATACTTCCACAGAAGTTCTCTTTTTTTATGACTACAAATTTTTATTCCTTTCGAAACCCATTTGTTTTGTTTACCAAGGCGAATTGTGAATTTTTTAAATGGAAAATACAAATCATAAAAGAGCTTGAATTGTGTGGAATAAATATTATATGCTGTTTCTGCATCATCGCTCTTGTATACTTCTGAAAACGATAACTTACTTAAGCAATCCTTAAATTTCGACATATTTTCCATACAGTAATCGCGTTTGTATGTATGCCAGTATTTCAGAACACATACTTTTTTTACAGGAAGTTTCAGTAATTGTGATGTATGATCAGATAAAGCAAAATCAATCACCTCAGAAGATTTTCCTCTTTTTCGCGTCAGTGCAAAATTATCTATACAAGTTTTGCTCTTGAGTCGTGTTGGTTGTCTGATTTCTAATCTCAAGTTAAAATTTAATAACAAACATTCAAATTCTACAGTAATATTATTCTTTTTTAAGATGTCAATATTAAAATCCCCTGCTATTACAATTTGTTTACCTCTACCTTTTTTCGATATCAATGTCAGTAACTCGTTTAATTTGTCAAAGAAAATAGTTATGTTGTTTCTGTTTGGCACTCTATAAATACATATAATTAAAACCCCATGTGCACTTGACTCTGCCGCACAGCATTCAATAACACCCGATATTGATAACTTTTTTATATCTGTCATTTCTTTCCATTGGAGCCCTTTTTTCGCTAGTATACATACTCCTCCTCTACTCGCATTTTTCCGACAGTAACTCGCTGCGATATCATAGTTCGTTAAAGTAAGTAGAGTTTCATTTCCTTCTTTCATAAAATGTTCAGATATACAGATGATGTCTACTGCTTTGTTACATTTTTCTAATTGTTCCAAACATATAGTTAATTCGTCACTCTTATTTATCAAGCCTGCTATATTCTGGTGCAAAATCCATAAGTGGTTGTCGAAAAAACAGATTTGGTTCTTCCTCTGCATTTCGCTCCGAGTTACAAGTACTCTCTTTGGTCTCAGAAGTAGTTGGCTGCGGCTCGTTTATAGAAGACCTACCCTCAAGTAACCCATGTTGTTCCACGTTAGTACTGGGATTCTGTTTATCTATGAAACATTTTATAGTCTTCAATATAATCCTCATTCCATTACCGTTTATCATCCCTGTTGTGTTATAGAACATGTTTAACGAAAGATCTCTATTACTATCTATGAAATAAGCATAATCATGAGCATTTACATCATGAAATAGCCTGTTGTTAAAATCTTCGACTCTAGTATTAAATATTTGAGCTCCACATATGTAAGTAGGGGTGCATATTATAATATTTGTATTTGTAATTTCCCTCAGCTTATTCCGAATTTCATAGACTAGACTCTGGTATTTTTGTGAGTACATGAAGTCCGGTTCTCCCAATAAAAGCACACAGTAGTCCTCTTTGTTGTAATTCTTCACCTTTTTTTCTATTCCCATTAAGAGGTCCTCTATTTTAGCGCCCGGTTTCGAATAGTGACAATACTTAAATGTGTCACAGATACCAGTACTTTCCATCGCTTTAAGTATTATATTACTGTTATATTTATTGCTAATTAGGCATATATTTTTCGATGGCTTGGACTCCTTTATGGATTCGGAGTTTTGACCTGTCTTCTGGAGATGTTTGTAGCTTTTTTCGTCGAAGAACGTAGAACTCTCTATTGTTTGACAAGATAAATTCAGAACGGCGTTTTGCCTATTTATTTTAGGTTTACCTGCCTTGTGAGGTGTATTTCCTCTAAGGGTATTCCCTTGTAACATGTCCTTATACCGAGTACATTTGTTGCATGCATGCTTTAAAGAATATTTTAAGTTTGAATTCTCGCTAAGTAATTCCTGTATTTGATGATCCGCGCTTAATAACTGTTGCTTTAGTGTTTCGATTTGTCCTTTCAATTCATCTACTGTTGAACCATTAACCTGTGAATCCAGATTAGGTAAGCTGTACATACTGCCATCACTTAGTGTTGTTTGGAGCATTTGAAAGCTGTTTTCGCTTGCGAGTGTCGATAAGTCACCGCAGGAGTTTGCCTTTGATTTATTTCTTTTTGTAATGTTTTTAATTTCATCATCATTAACATGACATAAAATACTTTGCTCAGATGTACATGAATTGCATATCCATGTCCCTATATTAAGGCATGCATAATGATATGGTGTTTTGCATGTTGCACACAGAAGAATCTCCTCCTTATTAATTTGCCTCGAGCATTTGGGGCAAAGCATACTTGTTATAAGATTCCTCTTTTATCGCTATGTGTTACACCTATTTGTAATATAATTTATGTAATATATTGCTAAACCACTTTAAAGGTATCGGTACTTGAATTCATTTGTTAGCAATGTAGTTTTTTCAAAAAAATATATTGATAAGTAAAGATTTTTAATGTCACGAAAAGAATTGATTGAGAATGTGTGCGTAAACTCGATAGAGCTCAGAGCTCGTCAGTCCTTGCCAAATTTTTAAAAAGTCCACTACATAAACTTAGAATTTGGTCTCATTCAATTGATATACTACCACTAAAGCCAACCCGCCTTCGTGAATTAAAAGAATATTACAAAACGGCAAAAATAAAAGAATTATTTTAGCATTTCACGTTTCTCATATAGAGACGAAGCTGTAAATTCTAAGTACACAAAGGCCACAGGTAGCATCCCTAGCTTTTACCTGTCTGAACTGTTCATGTCTTTCTTTTTTAATTTGGATAAGTAATACAATTAAATAGCCAGACCACCTAACAGGATAAACGCAGAAGGATGGTAATAAACAATAACCACTGACTTATTTCAGATTCATGCAGGACTTCTAATAGAACACGTACAAGCTCGCGGCAATTACACGCATTGCACGTTAATGTGCTTCAACCGCGTCCACGGTCCCTTCACTGTTGACGTCACTGGGCTCAAGGTCACGGGCTACGCCACCCTCGGTGTGGAGAGAAGCGGCAGACTCAGGGCCCAAGACATCCAAATGGACATGAACTTCGAAACTATCAAGTTAAACTTCCAAAATCTAGACTTCCTAGGTCAAGTCCTTCAAGGCCTTATGAATACCCTGAGCGACTTCATATTCAACACGATCAAGCCAAACATCCTCAAAGATTTCCACAAGAAAATAAGAGATGGTATCAACGAGAAATTGCAAGACGTCACTGGTGACATAGAATTCCCGAACACTTTAACTCCCTTAGATATGATCATTGTCGACGTCAGAAATTCTATGAGAGAAAGGGGAGCAGATCCCTATAAATTGGAAGATTATTACAGCGATACTGGGATAATGTATATCGGCGTAACTAACACTTTGATATTTGGTGTATCTAGTATTTATAGAACTGGTAATATCACTACGACTTTTAAAAATGCTACAGTCATAGTCGATTTCGATGTAGGTACACGCGAACTTAAAGGATCGACGAATTGGTGGATTTCAACGGCCGGTGGCTTGATGCGAGCTTCAGGATCAACGTCGTTTTCCATCGAACATATTCAAGCTAGAGTGGTGATAGCACAGCCGCTCGATACTAGGAGGAAGTTGAAATTGGAGACTTTAGATTTAGATGTTGGAAATATTCAGGCGCGTTGCGATGGAGCTGGTACGATGGACTACGTCGTCGAGATTGCGGTCAACGTACTGCCAAATTTGATCAGATATCAGATATTGGACCTTATGGGTGGGCAGTTGAAGGTTGTGATGCAGGAGAAGCTGCAAATGGTGGATATGGAGGAAATTATAAAGCAAGAACTGCCAAGACTAGACGCCATGCAGGAAGCTGGGTTTAAATTATCGATGTTGCGTGAACCCATAAACAAAAGACACGATGAAGATGATTTTTTTAATTTCTGACATTTTGTAATATAATAGCCAAATGTTAATAAATACTTAGAACATTACTATTTATACATGTGTACTTGTTACCAAGGTTAGTATTAATACTCTGTGTCCAAGGGTCACCACGAGGTAAACACAACCTCTGAAACCAGTGCAAATACAAATATCCCATGTTATTGGTTGTCAAATAAGTATAGGACAATATTCTTGTTGGTAGATACGATATTCATACACAACACCAAATGCAATAGATTTTTTGTAGGAAGTTTTTTTAGTTATTTACAAAAAGGTATGTTTTAGGAATCTCCCATAATTAACTTAAAGGTATAAAAAGTGTACCAATCAATACATTTTGCATTAAATACCTTAAGTCGAAGTAGTCTTATATAAAAATATAAAGAAGAACTGTGTCAACACTCTTAATAAGTAAAAGTATCTCAACGACAGGTAGGTAACGGTGAATCTAACCAAACATATCGAACTTGCAATTGGCTTAGTTAGAGATATGGAACTCACGATGTTATTACATTTAAAAGTTGAAATTTAGTCGACCAGTGGACTGTTATGGGCTGTTATTGATGTTTTATTTTATATGCTGCTCAGTCACAAACGAGCAGACAACCACCTAACGGAAAACGATTATTGTCTTCAAACATTACGATTGCTCTTAGTTTTCAAGTATCAAAAATGCGGAACCGCGTATGCGTCGTCAGGACTAGGGCGAGCGTCTACGAGGGCTAAAACGATACCTTTCGTGCCTGTAATTTTATTCAATCACTTGACTACAAAATTTGGTATCTCCATACGTCCAGAAACAGTGAAATAATAGTGCCCAATATTCCTAGATAGTGCATAGATGAAACTCAAAATAAAATAAAAAATCGATGGGATAGTTATTGTGCAACCTAATTTACAAGCACTACTAGCCTTAAACTCTGCTGACGCACTGGCGATGTTTACCAATTTCTTTGTTTATTTTGCCTTCACAAAGTTAATTTAAGATTCGCATCCTCAAACAATCGAAACCGGCTGTAGTTTGCGGTCAACGAATGATGGAAAGGAGAGGGCTTATCCACTGCGCTGCGCCGGCGCACACCATTGATTCCCACAAGGCAGCCCGCGGCGCACGCTTGCCTTGGAAAAAAATCTATAAAGAAAACCGCGCGTAACCATTTCCTAATCTTAAACACAACAATATTTTTAAAATCATAATGGAAAAGTATAAAGTGATATTCGTGGTACTCGCCGCCGTTTCCGCTACTAGTTCATCTAACCCAAGTAAGTGGATGCACCTCTTTTAGAAGAAAGTAGATAAACGAGTTGAGCTTTATGTGGTTTAAGGTTAAAAGTGCCCTAGAAACGCAAAAGTACTCACTGCAGATAGGTACATACCTAAAATAAAGGTTTTTAGATGTTTATTTCTATAGAGATGATGTTCAGTTCAGATGTTTTGAAATATGCAAAGAAGTGGGACGGCCGAAACGCCGGCCGGCTTTATCTCAAAACTAAGAAGTAAGGAATTAAACAACAATTTTGAAGTAACAACTTCATTCTGTAAAGTGCTTATCAATATTTTAATTATGTTTAAGTTTTTGACTGTATGAATGTTGCTCAAACAATTATATGTGTAATAAGGGTTGGTACATGGGACTCGTTAATCCATACACCCTCCCTTTTGGTTTTTTAATTTGTTATTTTTTTAGTGATAATATTCGTAAAAATATGACTGTATGATCATAAATTTATAATGCGCGCGTGAAAGTGTCCAGTGACACTTTCACTGACTTTGTCGACACTAAACTTTCTTTTACTACACTTTGTGACTTGATTTTTATCTTACATCTTGTCAAACATGTTATGAAAAAAATTTTTTGCTACATTTGTAGGTCTTGCACGACCCTAATCGATAAGTTCATTACAAATCAATATAGACTATGTGCATTAATATTTATTAAACGATGATAATAAAATTATTAATTAATTATCAATTCCCACGCCAGAATTCATTCCAGAACAACCATTATCTTACATTAACCAAGTACGTACATCGGTAATTAGATGATTCATTCTTTTGGCATTTCTGAGTTTGTTGCCGATTAAGACCTATTTTAATGATAAGGCTGCCTGTTTGGATGTAAGTACATACACACAAAAGTTTGTTTTTTTGTTTATAAAACTGCTGCAATCGTTTTTAGGGCTCCAATTTCCAAACCTCTAAATGTAAAAACGGGTTCCTTATAGGAGCACTTTGCATCTGTCTGACTATCTGACGGACACTCAAGATCCTTTTCCTAGGAACGACTTAAGATATAAACTTGAAATTAATAGAAAATACCTACCTACACTAAACATTTCAATGTATCTACTAAATCTCTTTAAAGTCAAATTGTGAAATTTATCTGTGGTGTCTTGTAAATGGCTGATAGAAATTATGCTATTGGGACCCGAAAACAATAAAATAATAAGGTCAGTAACTAAGCTGGTAAAATGAAGCTTCAATCAACGTATTCAATAGACCTTCATCCTGAAATCCAGCACAATACAATACTGACCATTTATAAGTAAAATAGATTTATTGTTTTATTTGTGGTTCGTAAACTGCATTTTCATGCAACAATGTTGTCTTTCTCAACCGCAAATTTTACGTTCAGCAGCTAAACAAATTCATATGAAATATTCGTAAAGTCAAGGCACGAGTCCCTCGCACTTGATCGGTTTTTGCCACCAATGGTTCTGTTCCCAGAGTTTGCTATACTTACTAATCTTTCATCACCCAACAAAATGACGGTAATTTTTTTGTTAATGTCCGGTAGGTTTACTATTCTATTTTAAATACCGCTTTGAATAAAAGCACAATCTATACATAGTACAAATCAAAATCGCTTCTCGCCGTCTGTCCCTATGTATATATGTACGCTTAAATCTGTTACACTAGCTAACGCATTATAATGCGATTTTCAACAATAGATAGAGTGATTCAAGAGGAATGTTTATAACCAAGAAAAAAGGGTAGGTTGGGATAAAGTAGGTGTACGCGAACGAAGTCGCGCGAGTAATAGGAATAAACAAGAACTATCATTATCGTCGCCTACGCAGTCCACCATAACATATGATTGTCGCCATAGCGGAACCAAGGAAGCCAGGAGAAATGCGCAATGCTTGCGTAATTCTTAATAGAGGATGTTACCGAAGGAGATAGGAGCTGTTCTGCCGGACGGTTCATAAGATTTCATTTTAAGGCGTCCATCATTTGTTGCTTTAACCGCGTCGACGTTTATTTAGCTTTATGTATTCATATTTTGACCGTTTTGTTTATGAGTTATCACACCATCATTATTAACAATTGAGAGTTCAGTCTCCTCTCTCCGTTGTGGAGTGTTACCGCCTGGCAGACTATTGGCTGGAAATCGCAGATTGAAAACGCTACAGTGTATTTTCTGGTCTAAGGAACCCTAATTAATCAATAACATATATCCTACACTAACTTACATGGCACTAACATACAGATGTTTCAAATAATTTCGGATAGAAGCGAAGTCTAAATGTTATAACAGATGTTTTTGCATTTTAAAGTAAATAACAATTAAAAAAGAGTAGCTATACCTAATACCTAAGCTTTATCTGATGATAGCCTAGAAATAAAGTCAAATAGTTATCTATTTGTAGATATTTTAATTTTACAATTACTCAAAAATTTAATATCCGTAACCGCAACTATCCGAAACTAACGAACAATCCGAAATAATTTCTAATCTGTGACCATATCCACATCTGAAATTGCATAACCATAACATCCCTAGTGTCTTCACGGATACATCCATACACTATACAAAGTTAAAATTGTATTAAACTCATCTATCACTCAACTTGGTATTACAAGTTTTTGGTGAACAAACATTCATCATCATCTTCATTGGCCTTAAACACCTTTAAACAAACATTACAGGCAAATAAATAAAACTAGTGATGTGACCTTAGTCTTGTAACACAATTAGCAGGACGTCTAATACATACCTGTCACCAACAAGATACAGAATAATTGCCATCAGAACTTGCAGCCCTGGTCAAAACTAGATTTTCTGACCTAGTCGTGTCTAAATACAACAATTATGTTAAATTGTCCAGTTACAAGGGCTAACTGCGACCGACCGTCAACCCAGGTGTTGATTGCCTAGAAATCTTAGTTTGTACCTAGATTTAATATGTAACCTAGATTTAATTATGATATAACTTTACGCACAAATTGATTTGAAAGAAAAAACGGGGCAAGCGCAAGTTAGGACTCGCGTCTTAATGGGGGAACCAAAATGAATGAAAATATTTCATTCAAATCTCTTTAGCTTTTCTGATACATCATCATCACAGCCCGTAAAAGTCCACTGCAGGACTTCGGGCCTCTCCCACGAAAGGGGACGTTACTGCCATAATCTCCACGCTTGGCAGGCGGGTTGGAGATCGCAGTGTTTAAATCTAACAATGGAAAATGCTGCTGCCCATTTTCCAGACTACGGAGACTCTTGCTCTTTTGCCTCGAAAACATTAGTCGCCTTGTACGACACCCACGAGTGTAAGGGGTTGGTGCTATTCTACTCTGCCGGACACCACACGGCCAAGCCAGCTTTTCTGATACTCAAAGTAAAATTTGCGGTTGGAAAAATAACTCCTCGTGTTATTGTAGGTATATAAATGCTGTTTACCACCCCCAAAGAATCTTGAGACAGAGGAAAATGATCCTTTTCTGAAAGGGTTCTGGTTTACCTTTAGTTGTACGGCACCCTAAAAGTCTGGCCAACAATCGTCCAATTATGCTCATGAGCACTTTTCAAACTGAATGGTTTTATTTCTCGATACACAAATAACTAGAAATAATCTTAAATCAACAGAGACATGACAAACGCTCTACTGTAATTATCTTATCTGCCAAATCCTGGATCATGGTCAAGCCGGACCCCGGGACTTCGTGTATGAGAGCATAAACAGGACATTAACGCCAAGATGATGATGAACAGAGACATGATTGTTTTTCTGCATTATTACATGAATCCAAAAGAACGAGTTGCTCACGGTACGCGCGATATGCTTTCCGTCAACAACTTTTTTATTATAGGTTACTCCTATCTACTGCACTTTATCACACCAATCAATCAGAATCTACCGCTAGGCAATTTAAAAAAATCGATTTGATATCTCGGATGCGATCACGAAAGAGTGCGTAGAAGCAACAAGTACTGTAGGCAGCACATCAACCTACTCACCACCAGAGTCAGCATAACTGGATACACGTAGTAGTAGCCCAGTGCTTACTGTCTAAGCGCCTACGAACAAAATCGATTAAGGAATACACACATTTAATAAATTGAGAAAAATATTTATTTATTTAATAAACAAAAACTAAATTCGTAGTTAGTTCAGGAACGCATTAATTTAAGAAGACACCAGACTTTAAGAAGCTGTCTGAAAATGTTAATAACCAAGTATCGCATTAGCTTCTCTATCTTTTTTTAATTGTAGTAAGGGTGTCATAATAATTAAAAAGTGATGTGATTTAATAATATAGTTTTATCAATATAAGTCTTTCTCTTCATCTCACTTGGTTCTTTATTAACTCGGCGTTGCCCCCATTGTGTGAAGGGATTTTCAAAATCGCCCTTGGGGCAATAACCAGTTGGGCCCCCCGGGTCTGAAGTAAACAGGGCAGGTCGAGTTGCTGTCTTCTGTACAGTGGTAACCGTTAACAGTTTTTGCGCACGATCGAGTTTAGCGGGCGGTCGTTGACCCCGGTGCATCAGATGTCCGGATGAACCAGTCCACGGGGACTGCCATGACCGTACCTGGCTCAAAGTCGTTCCCAAGACCCTCTTTCCAATAAAAAAAACTTGAAGGAAGTACCAAAATGTAACTTAGAATGAGAAGACTATGTTGTTGATGACCGTATGAAAAGTAATAGTAGTAGTGAATTTAGTTAGATTGAAACCTGAAATGCACCATTTAGGTAGGTACGAGGTTGATGAATTGGTGTTAAATGGTGTGTTTTATTTGCTATAGAAACTCATCGTCAAATTGCAACTAATCCATAAAAGATATTAAGTCAGAAAAAAGTGTTAATAGTGCACTATGATTTGGGGTCATTATGTTAATAATTACATTAATTACTAACACACTCGGGCATCACACGACTTTATACAGTCATACTTACAACGTTATTCAACACACATGTAAGAAAAAATACTAAGTACTTACCGCACAAGGGCTGTAATCTAAACAAAAAGTACTGGCTAGTTCTAGTCCTGACGGCTAGACTGGCTAGTCTACTGACGACCTGAGTGGTTCAGTGGTCAACACGCCAGTCAACCATGCGAGAGGTCCCGGGCTCGATTCCCGGACGGGCAGAAATTTAAATGATGAATTTTAATTTCTGTTACGGGTCTGGGTGTTCTATGTATAATAAGTATATATTTAAAAAACAAGTATATAAGTAGTATATCAGTTAGCTAGCACCCATAGTACAAGCTTTGCTTAGTTTAGAATGAATTTGTTCGCGATTATTGATTAGTCCGAATCTGACTAAATAAGAAACTGACTACCTCAGAATTTGACGTCCAAGTCTAGCCTAGTCTAGCCGAAAGTCGGTTATCCCGTAATACATCCTTACATAACAGCAACGCATCTCAGCCATTCAAACGTATACATTCACTTACCTACTAACCGATTTTTTGAAAGGTGAATGTTTTTATACGCTACTCAGTAATAAAAGAGCAGACAACTCAACAGTAAGCGGTAACTATCATTCATAAATAAAAAAAATAAAAAATGTGCGTTCATGTCCAGTTTGTGCTCTCGCGCACGGCGCCCCGGGGTCCACCTTGACCATGATCCAGGATTTGGCGAATCAGATAATTACAGTGGAGCGACTGCCATCTGACCTCCGTGACCCTGCTACCAAGGGAACCTGACTAGACTGGATCAAGGTGACACATTCAGTCACCTGAACGAGCAAGTTTCATCTCGATGTTTTCCCTCACCATGTGAGCATCGGTTAGCAATGAACTATACTGTATAATGTACATAACTCACAAAAGAGTCATTGGTACATGGCCGCAGTGGGTTTCGAACCCGGCACCTCTCGCTTACGAGTCGGATACCTTAACCACTCGGCCACCGGCGCTCCTAACTGTCGATCATAACATATACGATAATGTCATTGAAACATCTATTTACAATCACTAACAAAAATACCTGCGCTACGTTCGCGTGTCAACAAGCAATCATATCGAGAAACAAAATGCTGTAAAACCCTTTTCCCAGCAAACACAGCTCTCTATTCAATCTCTTGGCATCATTGCTTACCGACTCGTGTTGCTAGTTAACGCATGCAGATGCTATGTGAACGCATCTATACAAAAACATGGGATATTAGCCGTACGAAGGTCCATCCTATTGTGCGGCGTACGCGCCTATTGTTTTCACTAGCCATCGCGTATGGCTGCCCACTACCGTTATGTGAAACTGCCACGCATACTGATGAAGTATTACTAGGAAAGCTGGGAACAGCTGACCGGTGCATTCATGCGTTTGTTGTTTCGTACAAAATATTTTATGTACTTACTTATTGTTATTTCATAGATACTCTATTGTATATAAGGTTAGGTTAATCCGAAAATTGAGGACTCGATACGATCGTGTGTTGTGCCAAAGGATCTTGTTAGCTTGTTAGTGAGATACATAGTAAACTTTACAGACTTTGAGATAAGAGTTCTGAAATGAATATATTGTGCTATCACCGAAAATCGATTTTGCTAATATTGAATCTAACTACACCATAATCCTAATTTATGTAATAAACACCAAATTATTTTACGATTAACATGTACATTAGTTGAATACTAATTGTTGCTCTTACGGTGAGTCATCACAATAGTATTTGGAAACAGTAGTTAAGGTACCTATTTCATTACTACTGTACTATTTACACAGAATACTAATATCAAAATTATTTACTTCAATTTAACGATCTCAGTAGCGCAATGGTCACCAGGTCAGTCCGCTGACGACTTCGTCAGTTCCGTCAGGACCTGTTCCTGTGAGAACTCCAATGAATTTCGGAATAAACTCTAGCCTATGTGCTACTCTGAGATATAAGCTACATTACTGCCAGATTTCATCAAAATCTGTTCAGTAAAGTAGCCAGCACAATTACCTACATATGATACCAAAAAAAGTACATGAACTATCTAGGATTCAGACACTTTTGCGTAACCCGAAACATCTATATTACGGGCTTACAGTTGCCGCTATTTATCAGGTGGGCTGTCTTCTAGTTTCTCACTGAGTAGTAAAAAACCTGTCAATTATCTACCTATAGCAAAACTCTCCTATAATGTAGAGGAGGCTCGCCCTAACAAGAGACTTGGGGCCCTATTTTTGAATCGCTCGCCTTGATTCGAACAGTTTTCAATTTTTTATTTTAGCCATATTTTGTTACATGATCTCTATTTTTGAACCTTAATACTCCTTCGGTGTTGCCAACGTGATTTAAATAATATTGAATATTTTATGCCGAAAATTAGAATTGAAAACCGTTTGAATCGAGGCGTGCGTTACAAAAATAGAGTCCCTGGCTGTTGTTAAAGATTACTTAGGATTGTATTGGTTATTTTCCAGAAATGTTTGGCGGTCGATGTTCCCGGCGAGACGCGAACGTGGACGGCTGTCTCCTGCGAAGCTTTAACAACCTCGTGGACTACCTTAAAGGGGGAGCCCCAGAATTCGGTATCGAAGAGGTGCCTAAATAAACAATATTTTTTACAAACATTTTTCTAACACTTCAAGGTGTTTTTTTCCTCATCAAACAGAGGGTTCGATTTTGTTTTTCTCGTGCCTGTAGGTACTGATATTATGCAAATATTTAAAACAAACGAAATTTACATAAGTATTTAATAGTACAATCATAAATATTTATCGACAGATTTAAATCTACATGAACGCTCGACATAAAATTGCAAAGTCATAAAGAAATCTATAGGTACCTACATCAATAACAAATCAGCAAATAATTTGGGATACCTTCTTCACAAAATAATTTTTCTAGGATTCCTATGTATTTTTTCCTTACAATACCCTTTCCCCTTTCAGTCGGAGCCCATAATCATCGACGAGCTGTCGATCGCGCTTGGTGGTGGGCCCGACGGCTACCGGGCCACTTTCAAGGACATCCACGCCACCGGGGTCTCCAATATGACCATCACTAACGTCAGGTATGTAGATATTATTATTTGTTATGTATGACAGAAGGGTTGGAGATCGCAGTTTATAAAATTCACAACAGAAAACGCTTCTGCCCAGTTTCTGGCCTACGGACGTCCAAGCTGAATAGCCTGTAAGACTACGAGACCCAGTCCGGGGAGTTGGTGTCATCATCATCATAATAGCGGTCAATGCCGGCCTGCCAGGGTCAGCTTTTTTACCCATTCTTCTCCACTTTGCCCGATCTTCGGCATCCTCACATCATAAGCCGTTGGCTCTCGCGTCCGGCGATGTCAATCCATCGCTTCTTGGGTCTCCCATGAGGCCTCAGGGGTTTGTGTATTAGTACGTTCCTGCAGAATTTAATTTATGCAGTTTTCATAGCATAAAATTCACAACTGAAAACCCTTACTACGCGAGACTGAAATATCTTTGAGAAAATTACAAAAGCGTAGCTGAAAATGTGTGCAAAATTTACAATCTGTAGTCGTTTATCATCGAATTTCTAAGTTCTCGTCTCCGATTAAGTATAATTAGGTATGTTTACAATTAGCTAAGTAATATTAAGTATTATCTAGTATTAGCATCATTTAATTTATTCCCGTCATGTAAATAAAATTACCTATAAAATATAATTTTATATTGAAACAGTAATAAATCATATTAAGTCAAACAATATTTATAGTTAATGCTTCCTAGTTGGCATGGTGTTCGCAAGACGAGTCATTAAACCAATGTATAATTAGGTATACTCAAACATTTACGTCTCTTGTAAACCCCATTAATCCTTTACTTCTTAATCAAATGTGATCAGTACACATAAATATGACACACACTATTTGCTTTCATGTTCCATAATAGTAGATATATACAGTATGTGGCCTAGAACCGGGGCTAATATTAAAGATAGAGACTCTCTACAGTATTGGTATTTTTTCTGAAAATATTCTAGTTAACCAAAATCCATGAAATATAAACGATATTATCGCTAATATCAGCCGCCACATGTCAACGAGACGTTCCGAGTAGCTCCGAATAAGTACGATGCAGAATGAACTCGATCGAATTGAGCGAAACTATTGTTTTGTTTACATTACATTGAAGTTTCGATAAAGTTTGTTAGCAAAAAACAAAAAGTTAAGTTTTGATTTTAATTAGTTGGGACCATAATGATTCAATTACTGGTGACCTATAGAGCCTTCGTTTTTAATATTTGCCCCGGTTGGAGGCCACACACTGTTTTTAGTGACTGGAATAGTAGATTGTACACCGAGGGAATAAAGCAGTGTATTTCATCATGGGCGGCATATTGGACTCTATAATTAAATCCCGAGCATAGCGAGTAAGTTAAAACTTAACTCGAGGGAATTAGGTAGACTCCAGAGTGAAGCGAGGGTTCAAGCCATTCTCTTAGATGGCTTTATCATAAAGGTATACTCTACTTTTCTCACCATCTGTAAGACAATAAATAAAACAATTACAACGTCTGATTTAGCAAACTCCGAAAAGTTTGATTTATAAAAATAAAAGGAGTGTGTTTCTAACCTAATAAACTGTGTGAATTTGTCCACGAATATTTATTATTATTATTTATTTATTATTAAACCACAAGAAAGCACGCCGTTATTGCACTTTACGAAAGTAATTCGTTAACATAATATGTCGTAAGTCGTGAAATTATATACACATTTACGGTGTCTAAGTAAGTGTCGTGTGTCTTGTACCATAGTATAACGAGTATATGTGCGAGCGTGACATGCCGCGTGAAAATCACCCTTACCACTACTACTTTGAGTTATGTCCTGGTTACGTAAAGCATAGATTACAAAATAGCTCACACAATGGAAGCAAATTATACCATCGCGTCATATATTATGTGGTGTGCATTGTATGCGACTGTAATGAGATGAATTACTGAGAAATCCAGATAATCTTCGTCGTAACGAATAACAATTCAGATAAACATGAAACGGTCATTCATTTGCGGTTCCTGTTCGTTGTCACGTCTTATGATTACAGTGGTTATCATTGGTTGCATTTTGCTTACAACATCCCATGAACATCCCATAACAGTCATCATCTAGGCGTTAATATCGCGGTTGTGCGGCCCCGGGGACCGCCTTGACCATGATCCAGGATTTGGCAAATCAGGTAATTACAGTGGAGCGAATGCCATCTGACCTCCGTGACCCTTCAACCAGGGGAACCTGACCAGATTGGATCATGGTTACACATTCCGTCGCCTGAATGTGCAGGTTTCATCACGATGTTTTCCCTCGCCATTAGAGCATCGATTAATATTCAACTAATGTACCTACGTAACTCAGAAGAGAGTCATGGCGGCAGTAGTATCGAACCCGGTACATCTCGCATTGCAAGTCGGATACCGTTACCACTAGGCCACCGATGCTCGAACATCCCATAACAGTCATAGTGGTGGACTTGAGCATCCTAAGTAGAGGTTATTAACAAACTAATTATAATCTCAACCATTTCTCTTTTACCGTGTACCGTGTAATGGACTGCCTCTATGTTGTCAATCGCCATTTCCGACACCTGCCAATGGGTCGTTGTTGCTAAGTTCTACTGCCGGACACCAAACGGCCGTTGTCTTAATACAAACCTTTATAGCGTGATTTCCCCGGCGTGAAAAGGCCACATTATTATGTCCTTCTCCGTACCTTGAGCTTAAATATGTGCTAAAAATCTAGCCTGACTGAACACCCTTGTCACATATCTAGTGATAATTAAAGGTTGCTATGAGGTCCCACAGTGCGCTCAGGGTTCTTATAAATAATGCCGATCGCCGCTCAAGTACTTGAGTGGCAATCGGCATAATATGCATCATCAAAATGAAGGAACTTGAGCAACTGTAATGAAGGCAGTGCGTTCACTTGGCAGACAAGCAATGTGAGAACACATAGTAACGCTTTGAATTTGATATAGAGAATATTACCGCGCTTGCGATATTGTATCCTTATCTATTCCTCCGCCAAGCAACAATGCATGCATTGTTGTGTTCCGGTTTGAAGGATAAGGTAGCCAGTGCAATTACAGGCGTGAGGCATTTCATCTTAGTCCTCACAGTGACAGCGCACCTGAGCTTCTATATTTTTATTATATGCAACTTTAATGTATGAATTGTAGAAGTTTGGGCAACAGTTTCCATTTACTATCAGATAAGCGGTCTGCTCGTTCACTGAGTAGCATAAAAAATTGTACATCATAGATTTTCTAGCTCCGCTGAGGACGTTGCGACTGATTACGATTACGGTGTGAGTAACGGTAGCCTAGAGTGCCTTGTCCTTCATAACAACTGATGGCCTGAGGATACGAGGTCGGTTGAAAACACTGACCTTATATTAGTCATAGAGTTGCAAGAAAAAATTTATGACTTTCAAATAACCGAACTCCTCGTGAATAGTGATTTATTACTCAACCGTATATGGGATCCTTCAAGAGGTATATTAGATGTGTCACTTGAGGTAGGCCATGCACTGGCAACGCCTCTGGTGTTTCTAATGTCCTTAGGCGGCGGTGGTAGGCTATAAAATAAAAATACAGATATTGTTTTGTTGCACGATTAGAGCGTTTATCAGAACAAATACAGACAGATCTAATAGTCAAGGTTCTGATGTTTCTTTTTGTTTCAAAGGTGTTGTTGACTTTGGCGGCCATCGTTGGCGTTCCAATTTCGGCGCTTTATACGACATACCAAGTTTAACGAAATGCAATTGTTCGTCCCATAACCCACACTTGACGGATTAATGGGTGAAATGCTGCGAACATGTTGTATAGAAAACAAGAAATACTCCGGCCCAACATCTGTCTCACCAAAAGAGACTACAAATCGGTCTAGATAGCATATCATAAAGACATACGAGTAGCCGAATGCACGCAACGTCGATACGTCTGCACTGTACATTTACGAGCAAACAAGCACATCAGAATAGTTTGACTTATCACCGTTAACTCGGAATGGTATTTATGTATTCGAGACACGTCTCTCGTGGCTGTTGACACGAGTGACACATGTTTATACATTGTACGAATATGATGTCTGACCTTTCTATCGCCTTTCGTTGTTGAGTCACAGAATCGATTTCCTCCTCCGGCACAATGGAATCTTCATATGCATCACATGAATAACTAATAGATTGTACGTTTAATGAAATATAAATTATTAGCTAGCTAGCTTCCTCTCGGGATTTCTTTTACGTAGTTGAAGACTATGGTAGTTACTACCTTTTCGGCTCTTAATGACGACTTCTCGAAATGACAACTTGAAATTATTTGCCGTGTCCGATTCGTACTCGAGAAAATATATTTCGAGGTAGCCACAGTACTATTTCTATGATAGCTTCCCACTAGATCTCCGAATTCTCACCAAGCTCTCTATAGTCTGTTCAGTTAACGACCTGAGTGGTTCAATTGGTTAACATGCCGGTCACGCAGAGGGTTCGATTACCGGCCGGGGATTAATTCAATGAATTTCAATTTCTGTTACGGGTCTGGGTGTCTATACAAAGTATAAAACAAAGTCTCTTCCCGCCGGCAGTCCCTATGTTTCTAGGTGTGCTTAAATCTTTTAATCTACGCATCACAGTAGAGCCACCCTTCTGATGTCTGTGACTCTGATAGCAAGGGAGCCTGACCAGATCGGAATATGGTCACATTTACTCTCGCTTACGAGTCCGACCAGTTAGCCATTAAACCACCGACGCGTTTTAGGAGACATCGCCATTGAACAAATATAAACTGTCAAATTATAAATCTGTATTTTTACGAACTCGGGTCGGATGTCGGTAAGCGCCCTAACGTTAACTCTCAGGTAAGCACGTTAGTAATTCAATTTTATATTAATTCTATGGGCCGTAGTTTCGAATCACGGGGTTACAAATTAGCCCTCAGGTTCTATTCCGAAATTTTGTGCGAATTCTCATTCACAGCCAAATGGAGTCCTCATCGTCGACGACAGATTATAACAGTCCAGAGTTAGACTTGAGTTTAATGGACTCATAGACATAACTTTAGCATTATTATTATGCGAGTAGCATCATTCGTTACTTATTTTTACGAATGCCTTGTGAATCGGCAATTACGAAAAGCACTTGTGAATGGAAGGTACCAGTTAAGTGGTGAATGTTCGTATTGCGTATGTCGCTATTGGTTGAAAAATATTATTCTTTAATATTTCAATACCCGAAGGTCATGCGGAGCCCTATTGCTGTCGCTCATTAGTCTGTCCGTCCGTCATCAATTTCTAAAGGGTTTCTGGGGCCTTACCATTAATTTTAAAAAACCATGCAAGTTCCGCGCAGTTCAGTTGGGAAAGACAAGCTTATGTGACACGCATAGCGCTGTGTCGTTTTACTACGTGTGTATTCCTAATGTCCCAATAACTTCCTCCAATGTGCTTATTTAGTAGTCCGCATACCATATAGTGACCATCATTAGACCTATGATGCTCTACGGCTGCGAGACATATGCTGCGCTGATTGCACTCTCACTCTCAACTCCACGGCTACGAAATGAAAATGTTGCGGTGAGTTTGCGGAGTTACGCGGTTTAACCGAGTGCATGTCAAGTATATCCTGCGGCGGTCAAATGCCTAGTTGCCACAGCCACGGATGTACGCAGACCCTTCCTTTACGCGAACTTTACGCGACTGGTGCTCAGCAACGACAGGGGCTTACCACCGAAAGTGAGCTCCCCGTAGTCTGCATATCGTAAATATGAAAATTTATGATATGGACTGACCTGCGAACGACTTGTCATCTTGATACCAGCCATAGTTTTCGACCATCAATTTTCATAAATAAGTATTCGAAAGATTTTTTTCATAGCAAGCTTTTATATGCGTTCTATTTTAACTGTATCAATATACGATCAGTCAGAGTACTTGTTAAGACAAATCAAACGAGCCCATCAAACTCTTGTGGGGGCCTTCCAGTCATTGTTAGTGTATCCATGTACTGAGCAAGCCGAGAAATTGTTATTTTTTTTGCTTTCAGGCGATGCGTACTCGCTCGTCTGTACTAGGGGATAATTGTGTAGATGTTTTATATATAAGTTAGCCTTTTTATATAGTTATTGTTTTAATACGGAGCTGGCATGTACAATTTTGTATAAAAGTTATAATAAATATTGATTACAAAAAAAACTAAGTATGTTTTATATCCATTTAATAATCGAATCATAAGTAATAAGAATAAGTATAACAATAAGAAGTAAGTAATTAAGAGATATATATGAAAAACACAGAAATAAATAAATAACTTAGAACCACGAGTTTATAAGTAATAAGAATAAGTATAACAGTAAAAAGTAAGTAATTAAGAGATAGGTATGAATAACACAGCAATCGTTAAATAACTTTGACCCACGAGTTAAAGGTCTGACATAATTAAACTACTGGCACTAGATGACGGATCTAGCCCACCATGTTCGTAACCTTCTCCCTCGCCTTCGCCGTAAAGACGTTGCGCGCGAAGAGCTGCTTCCCTAGCCGCTCTCTCAGCAGCTGCACGCGTCTCTGCCTTGATAAAGTCCCTTTCCGCGTGCAACTCTTCTTTTTCCCTAGCAAGTTTATCTTTGAATTCCATGTTCTCTCGATACTTAACTAAATGAAGCGATAACTGTTTTATAGGATCTGCAGGCTGAAGTATTATAACTCGTGCTATAGAGTGCCGTAGGGCAGTACCAACCGCACGTCTCAAATATCTAAAATCTTCCGTAACGTGTGCATCGTCAGGACAAGGCTGCAATATATCCAGTTGGCTACGTATTCGCACTAAATTACCCAATCCATCATTTTCATATTCACTCACAGAATCTGGGTCGCGATATATGTGTTTTCCTTCATCATCTAAATAGTAACGACCAAAGTTATCATAGTAATACATAACTCCGTCACGTTCTTCTTTCACTTTCAATAAGATCCCTGTAGAATCCATCATGTATTCGCTCGCTGTTTCATGGGCTTTATAAACACGTTGTTTAGATTTTGCATCGTAGTAGTATCTACCACAGTTGTCATAATAGTATATATTACCGCTATCATCATTCAGCGGCACAAATTTATTTTGTTCATTAGCTTGATACAAATTATCATCATCGGGTAATTTGTATATTTTCCTGCCGTGTTCGTCCAAATAAAAAGTTCCAATATCATCAGTAAACTCTTCTTTAACATCAACTGCACTAAGAATTGATATTATCGATTTGTGACTTTTATCACCAAATACTGCTGAGTCCCATAAATAGCACAGCGCTGAAACCAGACGTTCACGTTCTTCAGGAGGAAGTGCGTGGTTAAAAATTCTAAGCTGATAAAAGTCTTTGCAAACACAATATTCAGATTCATCTTCACCATCATGTTCATGAAATTTTATCTCAGCTAAATCATGAATACTTTTTAAATGCATTTTCAAATTGTCTAATGATTCTAATCTTTTTTCTAGATAGTGTTTTTTGTGCTGTAATGCCATGATAGCCGCCGAAAATGGCTCACCTTCCAATCGTCGAATGCGTTCGTCTAAAACACTAATTTTATCTAGTACTTTAGCGATTTCTAAGTTCCTAGGAGCAGTACAGCGAATCATGCTACTCAGTTGCCTTCCTCGTTGTTTTAACTCATTAAGTAACTCTGTGGTTTGCTCATCATCGGATGTTTTGATCTCATCCACAATCTGCTGCAAGGTTTTAGTCAAATCTCCGGAAAGATGTGGGACGTTAACGTTAACATACTTCGTAAGCATTACAGATAAACCATCATGTATTGTATCTAACCAGTGAAGAAGTTGATCGATGGCATCCGATAGTATAACTTGGAATTCCTGATCACATGTGTAGTTTTTAAAACATAGTAATCGATTATTTAGTGCTTCAATAACGTGTTTATGCATGTCCTCTACAATTTCAACGTCCAATGTTACGTTACTCTGCTCTGTGTTAGGTAGATACGGGCGATACTTTTCCATGTATCTCTGATAATACTTCAATCTATATGCCATAACCTCAATAGTATACTTAGCTGCTTCATATATTTCTTGTCTTGGAACATCTTTCATCGTTTTCTTATATTCGTCTATTTCTTTGACAAAGCGCAGCCAATTCAAGTGATACTCAACAATCTGCTCTATCAAATCCTTTTGATTTATGTTACCTGTACCTCTGATTAAGCGTCGAATACTACACATTGCATTGAATATTGTATCTGAGAAATCAGTTTTCGTTAATAATATAACAGGAGTTTCATAAAAATGTTTGACTACTTTAGAAATATCAAATAAAAATTCTATACTATCTTTGTTTTCCGTATCTTCGTCTAGGTCATTCATTTTGTAAATATTATCTAATACGCTCAGCTAATACGTAACAGAAATATATAATAAATATATCTTATATTAAAACCGATACATCAAATATGGATACCGCACGAATGAAATCAATTGTTTAATGTCAATGACAAAAAAAGCTCCTTTTAAGAAGTAAGGAGTTTCATACGTCATTGTACCGTGTATAAAAAAGACTTTACTAGAATAAAAGAGGAATGTATATAATAAGTTTGGAGTGAGGGATGTTGCTTTGAGGACGCTATATAGCTCCCGAGTATCATAGAGTAAACCACGAGTCAACATAGAGTACTTTGGGTATCGGAAAAAACGGGATAGTTGTTGTTTGTTGTAATGTTTAGAAAAATACCTATTTTTGAACCACTCTAATCGAATCGCAGGGTTTTCAATTTTGATTTACGGCATGAAAATTTCTATAATTTGATGTGTGACGCTGATTTTCTCTATTTTTAAACCGTTCGCTGTCGGTGTTTCTGTCATTTCAAACATTGTATTTTTCATGCCGAAAATAAAAATTGAAAATCACGACTTGAAGCAAGCGGGTCAAAAATAGACCCCAGAGCTTCACTCAGGTAAAAACCGCGGGGGACAGCTGTCTTAGCTAATGCGCTTCTTACACATTTCTAAATTCAGTTACTAAATTCAGATTTTTTATAAGAGGAGCGACACGTGACAATATAAGTGATACAAAAATGGACCTTATTTTATGATCGATACATTCCACTTTGATTTGCTCTCACGCTTTTTGTTTCTGAAGTGTAATAACCACTCATAAAATAACTAAAGTTCTTCCTTTCTCACCCACAGGTCGGACCTGGAGACACACCAGTTCCAGCTGACGCTCTTCGGGCCACACATCAGCGCGCGCGCACGCTACCGCTCCTCGGGCGTGCTGTTGCTGGTGCGCGCTTCTGGCGGCGGCGACTACTGGGGCGAGTACGGTAAGGACGGAGTATTGACTCTTGATGTGGCTCTAGCAGTATTTTTTTTATATAAGACTAGCCAGGTATTTGACCTCCATCTCACCTGATGGTAAGTGATGATGCGGCCGTAGATGGAGCATGCCTGTCCAGGCACAGCCGCAGCTAGCAGTGACTCTTTTTATGGCACTCGGTAGGGAAACAGGCTAGCGAGCCACCTGATGGAAAGGTCATCGCTAACAACAAAAGTATCGTCAATGCGTTGCTGGGGTCTAAAACACATTGCTCTGGCAGCAAAAAAGCAAATGCCCCTCCACTGCTAAAGCCACGGTTCCCCAAATTTCCTCGCCATGGGGCACTGGAGACCTTACTTCAGCAAGAACACATTCGTATTTAAAATTGTATTATGTGACTGCGGTTTCTGTAAGGTGGAGGTACTTTCCTAGTCAGGCGGCTACATTCCGAATGGGATATGACGCTAAGTGCTACATCTCTTAAATCCTAATGACTCTTGAAATGCTAGCTATGGGTCTGACTTGGTACAGTTTTTATTCTGAACTCGCGCCTGGAGACCCATCAGTTCGGCCTAATGAGTGGCTCTTACAACCAGGATATTCACTCACCACCAATGTCTTTCTTTCAGACGGCGTGAAAGCAAAGGTGTACTTCCGCGGCGCACCGTACCAGCGCGACGGGCGCACCTACCTGAAGCTGCAGCAGCTGAAGCTGGACTTCTCCGTGAAGGACATCCAGATGGGCGTAGAGAACCTGCACAACGGGAACGCGGTGTTGCGTACGTTATTCATATACACTGTAATGTGTACATAGTATAAAACAAAGTCGCTTCTAGCCGTCTGACCCTCCGTATCTGTGTTTGCTTAGATCTTTTTAATGATTTAGCAACGAATTTTAATGCGCTTTTCAACATTAGATAGAGGAATTTTTATAAGCGAGAAAAAAGGGTGGGTAGGGTAGGTGTAGGGTAGGGGTAGGACGCCACACGGAGGAAGTCGCGCCGGGTCCACTTGTTAATAGTTATAAAATTATTATTAAACCTGATTGTAAACTCTATGATAACAATACCTGGGATTTTGGATTCCTACTCTTGTCAAGTGTGTGCAGCTTCATGTAATACTATACATATTACTATTATAATATCAATTAACAGTGCTCCTTAACACTTGCTGCAATAACTACAGAGGCATGTCAACTTAGTCCTCACAGTGCAAGTACAGCGTTTCTGCATTTTAGTTGCCAACCGAAGTATAACATAAATAATTTGTTATAATAAAATTTTAAACTAGGGATGCATTCCTGTTTTTCATTCCATAATTTTCAGATTGTGTTCAAATCGTTGATAAGATAAAAATCTGTTGTTTTCTGGTCGTTTTAGTTTTTAAAGCGACTATTTACGATATTAAATCAAAGTGATATTGATCGTCCTTATGGTCTATCGTAAAAAACGACGTTCAATAATCTTAAATAGGCATCATCATCATCATCAACAGCCCAAAACAATCCACTGATAGTCCAAAGGCATGTTTTACTGTTGTAAATAGCCCTAACTTACCTCATAACCTAATAAAACAAATCAAGAGTACAAGCTTCACTTTAATCTACAATGAATCTTAAAATATTCATTTTTTCTGTCTGATCTATGCAGAGGCTGCTCTGAATCTCTTCATCAACACGAATGCGCAAGAGCTGCTGAAAGAGATGAAACCTCAACTGAAGCAAGATCTCGCCGAGAAGATGTCGCGATTCCTGGAGAGGATCCTCGAGCACATACCTTACGAAGACTGGATCGTAGATTAAAGTATTATGAACTGCCATGATCACATCTACAGATGTGAAGAAGAAAAACATATTTTTTTTCACTCTGATCAAACATCTTCGCCCAACTACTAAGTAGGTCGCTCATTAAACATAATCACTTCACTCCCACAAATTAACAAGAATTCACTATTTCATTTCTACATACATACATACTTACATACATAAAGATCAAGCCTCATCCCCACATGTGGGGTAAGCATAGACTATTTCATAGAAATTGTAGTTTTGGTAAAGTGTATTCTTTTCTCAGGCTATGGATCCTCGATAAACTATTACTAGTTTTGAATAGGCAATTGCTTAAAAGTAAAGTAGGTAAAGGTATTGGTTATTTCAAAGCACTTCCTTCAACATTTCGCAAAGGAGCCATAACCAATTCTAACGATAATGATTATAGGCATGATCAATTATAGCTTGCTTTCACCAAACGGTCCTTGAGTACAGCATATTAATCGGCCATTTCATCCACATATGACGCCGGATACTATTGTCATCGAACTAACATCATCGTAATAGTTTATATGTCATTGTTTCTATGTGGAAAAATTTTGAATTCGCTATGGATCGGATTTGAAAATAATAAAAATAAATAGGTTTTGTGTTGAATTTGTTGTTTCTAATAAAATGTAACATTTATTAAAGTTAAACCATTCCGTTAATAATTTTATACCGATTAATCGAATTCGAGGATTTCGTTTAACTTGAGGATTTTCTATGGAGCTAAAATAAATCAAGGTGCTACAGTGGTGCTGATATTAGGTGTTTACCATTTTACATTTCATGACACGTATATAAGTATGTACATGAATATTGTCTTCGGCATCAACAAAGAATTTTGGCATATCTTACACTAGTTATTTCATGCTTACTCTTTCATCCACGTGAAACATGTTTTGTATTAATTATCCCATCCAACCATACAATATTGTCATCATCCCCAGTCCATTCTTATTAAATAAAGCACATAATAAAATTATTCATACATAATCTTCCGACTGTCTAAGACTTATAGAAGGTCGTCCATCCATTTTTTATTATGACCGATCGTTTATTGTTTACTATGATAACCACTTATCTGACGATAATATGAATAGGTTAATACCTTAAACATTTGTAAATTTTTTCATCAATATACTTAAATATAGGTATGTCTGTATCGCACCTATACACATCATCTCATCTTAGATATAACACTTTTTCTAAGCTATTTTAATAAAATTTATATCATATACCTACATATTACGTATTTATGTCACAGTAATTATTAAATAAAATCGTTTGAATAAGTTCAAAGGACAAATGTTAGCCCGTAAGAAAATGTCTCAAAGCTCTACTTTACACATTTTTGTAAAATATTTTAATAAGTTGTTGCGATATAGTGAAAACTATCGGTATTTTTGTACGTGATGGTAATTAGTATAATTAGTTGTAATGGTGATATTTAGTTTTATTTTAACTTAGTACTTAATTATTTATACAGTTCTTAACTAATTAGGTACATAAAGTAATGTACAAAATAAACTACAACTTAAATATCGATCTTTGTTTACATCATTACAAATCTCTTTATAATTCAGATCAAAGCAATACTTCCCGCCGGGGCAACGGCTTCTCCTTTACAGGGCTCAAGTCAGACCCCATCTGGAGTATTGCTCTCATCTATGGGCGGGAGGGAGCACCGGCATATCAGCTTGGTCCTTGTGACTCGATCCAAAAGCACGCTGTGAGAATTGTCGATGATTCCATAGATGATACCATGCTCACAACTGGTATTGAGCCGCTGAGTCAGCGGAGGGATTTCGCCTCCTTTTGTGTGTTCTACCGCTTGTACAACGGTGTTTGTTCTGAAGAACTGTTTGACATGATGCCTACAGCTACATTCTTTCATCGCACCGCTCGCCATCGACAGGGGGTTCATCCTCACACCTTGGAGCCAAATTGGTCGCGAACTGTGTGTGTTCCAAAGGAACTTTCTCCCACGCACACTAGGGTAGTGGAATGAACTGCCTGGAGAGGTTTTCCCTGGTGAGTACAACATGGAGTTATTCAAGAAGGATTTAACGGGGTCGGCAACGCGTGGGTGATGCCCCTGGTATTGCAAACGTCCATAGGCTGCGGTGACTGCTTACCATCAGGCAGGCCGCAAGCTTGTTTGCCACCTTAGAGGTATTAAAAAAAATATATTGCATTGTAATATCCCTCTGACTAACAAACGGTTTAGAAATCATGGGCCTAAGTCATAAAAGTATTACCTCAAAATATTATCAAGTAATAGAACCAAAAAGTTTGGAGACCTTCATGGCTGAGCGCAAACTTATTTTAGGTCTGGATAGAACGGGTGCTGGCACGCACGCATCCACGCAAACAAAACACTCGTAAACATTTTTCTTTGTTAAACCGCTAATTGATATTAATGTTACATTTATTTTCTTCACACACAGTAATCATGTAGTAGGTATTACAGAATTATTGACTAAATTATTTCTAGATGTAAGCTGGTAATCTGTAACAGAGACTTACCAGGAACAGCCACAAAACTAACGGTTGGAGTGAATAAATATTTTTCATTTATTATTTTTATTTTTTTCTGTATTTAGAAATTGACTATCTTTTTATTAAATGACACTAGTTGTAATTGGTCGATTTTCGCTAATTAAAATATCCAGACGATAACATACAGTAAACATGATAAAAAGCTTTCCGGAAACCCAAAATTACCTTAATTAGCCGTTAATTGGAGATTTGACAATCCGTTGACAAACTGTTAAGAAAACTGTCAATTGGCCTTTTCAGAAACCCAAACTGCATTTACTCAGAGATTAACAAGTAGTTACGTAATTTTTGCGTTGACAAGCATTTTAGAACCGGGTGGTAGTGTCAGTAGGTACAAGAACTGCTTTACCACCTTATGAATTATATTCCAATAATGGAATTAGAATAAAGCAATTTCTGAGGATGTGTTGTGGAAACCTAAGGGATAGCTAATGACCCCTTCTTTCAGCTGATGCACCAATGGCCCTGTGGGAATTTGTAGAGTTTTGAGACTATTACAATTTCTAAAGAAATTAATCCATTTATTCTGTCGGTGTCTTTTGGGCAGTTTACCTGTGGTCTCAGACGACGATACTTAACCAAAATATCAAAGTAATATATTTCCCAGACACATCTTTTTTAATCTTTTAATTATTTATCATTACCAGCTTATATCTATACATGGGCCTCTCTCGACAATAGTTACCGATCTACAGAATGAACAACCTGAATTAGCATTTGGCTTGCCATATCTCTCGTAAAACCGAAAATCGCTATTTAGTAATTTTAATACCTTTTTTTTGAGACGATAAGAGTGTATGGATTTCAATCGTCTTGTCGCCTTTGACTCACTAGCACGTTCTTACATAATAACTTACCAAAATTAATAATTTTGACGTCAATAGAAATTTAATTAGTCCATGCGTTTGCATCAATCGAATTAGATGCGGTTTTTGGCAGTCAAAGATTATAAGGAAGGAGTTCGCTAAAGGTTTGTCTAAAATGACAAGGGTCAAATATACGTAATCAACTATCAAATCATAATAACATTCAACAACAGATAGCACACTCGATTGCGGACATCGCAAATGGTTTCATAACGTAACATCTCGACTGTTACGTAAGCTGTACGCACAAGACGTTCATGGGTTATAATATAAGCCTATACCACCTATACAGACTTCCTTCGACAATATGTAAGTATGTAAGTACCTATATGAAGTGTAATAATCACCTTGGCGTTGATGTCCCGGTTGTGCTCTCGCGCACGAGGGCCCGGGGTCCACCTTGACCATGATTCAGGATTTGGCTGATCAGGTAATTATCGTGGAGCGACTGTCATCTGACCAAGAGACCAAAAGAACCGGACCAGATTAGATCATGGGTACACATTCAGTCGCCTGAATGTGCAGGTTTCATCACGTTTTCCCAAACCGTAAGAGCATCGGTTAGTAATCACGTAATATACATAACCCAGAAAAGAGGCATTGGTACATAGCGGCAGTGGGGTTCGAACCCGGTGTTACTCGCTTGCGAGTCGGATACCGTTACAACGCGGTATATTATCTAGGAATATTTCTTAATATAAAAAGCAAACAACAAGAAAGCCAGTCAAATGCCAGTCGGGCACGCTTACGAAGGTACAATTAACACATAATTAATATGTAGGTATTAATTATTGGTAAACAAGGTTTTTTTGACAGAGAAACGATTGATTCGTAAAATTCTATTCAGATCCGAAGAGTGGTTTTGCGAGTCAAACTTGACAGTTTTTATTAATTTTTGGTCTACTTGGAAAGTCCTACTAGTAAACTCTGTCTAAAAAGTAAAGCGACTTGGGAAATTTGAAGTTTGATTGAAATCAACAAGTAAACAATCTGATTTTGAATAAAAAACAAGCCATGATTGCACCAAACAGAATTATCGTAGCACTACTTTTGGGAAATTTTCAAGTGACAGACAGGGGAAAGGTTATTTTCACCTTTCGTCATCATCTTAGCGGTTAATCCCGGCCTGCCAAGGTCGGCCCCTATTAAAAACGTTTACTAAAAATCCATTTGCGTGATATGGTTTTATACGTGCGGCGACTACCACCCGACCCGCCTTACCCGTTCGGAAAAAGCCGATTCGCTAGTTACTCGTCCGTCAGTCAGCAGGGGGACCACGAGCTGGTGTGGTTGTCTTGAGCCCAGAGTGCCCTGATAGGGCCCTGCAAACCCCCAATTTTCACCTTTCTGGTACGAAACAAAAATTAACTAACATCTAAGGTTGGCGTGAAGTAAGTTGTGGTAAATTTACAATTATATTTAGACGGCGGTGTGAGGCCATCATCGGCTTTCAGAGCCCGTTCTTTATCTCGGACTTATACAGGCTACATGTGCCACCAGCGGGCGCGGTAGGTACGAGGTACCTACCGCTGCCACTACGGCGTGAATTGAGCGTTGGCACCTTATTATCATGATCGTGTGGTGTCCGGCTGAGTAGAATAGCACCAACTTCTTAGACTTGTGGGTGTCGTACAAGGCGACTAATATTTCCGAGGCAAAAGATCTAGAGTCTCCGTAGGCTGGAAAATGGGCAGCAGCGTTTTCCATTGTTATATTTACAACACTGCGATCTCCAACCCGCCTGCCAAGCGTGGAGATTATGGCAATAACCTTCCCTTTCGTGGGAGAGGCCCTAAGTCCTGCAGTGGACTGTTATGGGCTGTGATGAATACTAGACTGTGAGGGCACCGTGGGTTATCGTATGTCATCGAGTACAATATATATGCCACTTCATGGAAAAAAGAAAGAAAGAAGAAAGAAAATACATTTATTACACATAGCACACCACGACACAATAACAGTTACAATTACAGACACCGGACACATTAACACTTAAAATATCTATAGCGATAGTAGAGGTTTAGTTGACCAACGTTTTGTGGATACAAAACCTATCGCTATAAAGAAGCAAATTTCTTGTAGGTACTCGATGACGTGGGGTACCTGCGTTGTCCTTACAGTCTATACTATTTCGTCTAATAATAACACACAACGTAATTAGCAAGCAAATAGGTAGAGTCAGTGCGCCACCATTCATTCCCAATTTTTCAAATCTTGTTGCTTGTCCATAGTGGCGACCTATGAATAAGTTCTGTCTGATAAATACGTGTATTGTGTACTGTCTTGAAACCACAAGAACAAGTAGAAATTTAAAAACATAAATTTAAGAATTCACTCCAGCTATCCGCCTCAAAAAGCGGAGATTTGAAATACACACAAATGGCACAAAAAACCCCTTGTATAATACCTAGCTTCTAAACTTCGCTTTGTGGTATTTTACTCTTCGGGTGGTCTGCATCAAATTCTAAAATGTTTTATGCCGATAAACTTAACTTAAACTAAAAAATTCCCACAAAAAAAGTTAAAACGTCATTCTTAAACGTGTTTAAGAATTTGGTGCAAGCCGGACTAAAACTGGTTAAGCTCTTAGGTTAGCTTAAATATCATAAAATATCATGTAGCTACTTCTCGCATTTCGCACTGCGTCCCTGGGTTTACGAATAGCCCGATATCTATAATTTTGTTCTAAAGCTATGGATACCCACCTACCTTAAACCCCTTTCTCTTACTCTTCTCTTACAGGTGTGGTAGCATAGCTAAGGCTTACATTTAAGTATTAAATTTTCAATACATTCTGCAAACCAGCGTAAAGATTATCGTTGTAAATAGCGGCAATAATATTTACATTCGTAAAACTACTGTACTTGGTCAAGGCGGACCAACCGGACATAACCGGGACATTACGCCAAGATGATGATGATGGCTTGGACCACGATTTTCATCTGATCCTACTATTTCTACGTCGACAAAAATCGAAATAATATAAAAACTTTATTGAATCTCAGCAAGTTATGACATGATCAGTACGTTAAAATAAAACTGTCGAGTTATAAAAATAAGCTATTAAAATATATAGTGTGCGCTTATAAAGAGTGTTTGCTTTTACACAGCGAATTCTAGTATTTACCTATAACTTGAGTCGGGCAGAAAACAACCGTCCAAGCTCACTCGCAAAGTTGCGAATGCTTTATCAATCCGAAATTTCGGATTCGCATATGTTCAGTTGCCTCGCGCGATCGCGTGGAAATCGCCTGAGTTCTATGGTCTGTCAAGTTCAAATTGTTCAAATGGCGGCTCGTTCAATAATAGTCTTTAGTTTTCTTACCTCGTTAGGTCGCACGACCGTTGCCAATTAGGACAGGGCCTTCTATTGGTCGGCCGACGTCCGTCCTACTACGGTGGTCACACGACCATTGACAATTAGGACAGCGCCTTGAACTTGACAGACTAAAGAAAACTTGAACAGAACTCGGATGTCTATGCGTAACCTGTGGCAGAAATAGTACCTACTGTAGCTACTACGCACACAATTTTTCTGGATTCAAATCGGATGCAGTGCGTAACTCTTTAATTCCTCAACTCCGAACAGCATCGCGAGGAAACTTCGGCCGTATGTAGAAACTTATAGGTCGCCTACATAAGCAGTACTGTATAAATCGAGACAATTCATCCGACTATGCCGTCAGTGTCGCAAGCCTAGGCGGGTAGTAGGGGCTTGCACTTTCGCAGGCCAACGGCGGACAGCGCACCTGCACTTGGACAGAGCAATCGGACCTCAAACTACGTGAACATAACTTACCTTATAAAATACATTCTACAAATAAAGTTTCCGCTGCCGATGTCTGGAAAGGCGGATATTTTAAAGTTACCACTTTTCTAATTGGTCCGAAAGCCATTGAATGCCATATCTAATTTAAATTCACTGTATTATAGTAACAAGTGCAATTAATTAATAGGAGTAATAATAAATCTGTGGAAGTGACCAGTTTTAAATTAAATCATAATCTCAAACTGTTGTATAAAAATTCTTGACAATGTTAACGACAAAATATGTGCTTGCAACGAGTGCCATTGTGCTGTGCCTTCTACAAATAACAGAAACTCAGAATCATGTAGAGGACATAAGTAAGTAATACATATACTAAGCTTTTAATTATCATTTTTTAACTTATAGAAGAAGTAAGCAACTTGGCGTGTACCTATTAAGGAAATTACTTTCTTGTTACACAAACTTTCCGATAGATACAAATAATCTAATATTAGTCAAAACATTGCAGAATCGTAATTGTATCTCCTTTAATAATATGGGAAAATATTCGTTTTAACGTCCTATTGTCCTGTCGTAATACTCTGTCAAACCAGATAAGTCCGCCCGTATGGTGTACCACCACCTTGACTGTCTAGCGGCTTGCATCGTTGTTCGCCGGGATGGTACCATCGTTTATCTATTTCTGGCGGCTGGCGTTGTTGTGTTCCGGTTTTAAGTATAAGCTAGCCAGCGTACCTTATAACATAAGTATATGAGGCTCGCCAGCTACTCCTCAGTTCCTCACAGTGACAAAAGACAACGCACCTTCGATTCCGCAATTTATTTTATTACTAGACAGGCTTAATTGAGACCGCCGTATATTTTGATGGAAAGCGACGATGAGGCTAAAGATATTTGTCTATCCTTTGCACCCACGCTTTGAAGGAGTCCAGATCTCTCCATTCCTCTTGTTCTATTCCTTAGCCGTGCGCATTAGAAAAATCAAGCCAAAGCGGTTCATGCGCTTAGCTGTATACTACTAAATAAGGGTGGAACGTCATACAAAAAGGTGGTAGTTATATAAAACAAAATGGTCAATGGCTCAGCTTTGGATGCCACTGAGACCAACAGCCGCTGTTATATTGCCATGGCCAAGTTATCGTATAATTCCTTAGCACAATCCTGTAAAATACCGTAAAGCGCTATGCTGAGTCGCCGATGTTCAAGGCATTGCAGCTTAGCATTTATCAGTTCTGGATCACGAGTAATCAATCCTCTTAGCACGCGTCTTCACCGAATTCAAATCAGTCAGTTGATCCATCCCAAAGGTGGCAACAGTACTCCTTACAAGACCGAACTTGTGCTTGATATAGCTGAAGGCCTGAAGCAACTGTTCCATAGTGATGTACTGTCTCGTCTGTGAGACGCCTAACATTTTCATAATTATTTATTAAAAATTTATTAATTTAGATATTATAGACGATAATTACCGCTTTTCATCTGGCGGGCAGTCTGCTCGTTTGTCACTTAAGTGATTACCTACCTAAAAAAATTAACAGTATCTCTAGTAGATATGTACCTAACCGGTTATAACCTTTGACGGACGACTTGTTACTATCACCCTGTGACAAAGATTAGATTGTACCTTCAGAAAGCCTTCAGATAGAGTCGAGATTGGAATCCGGTGAATAAGGAACCACTCAGCGGAACTGACCATGACGTCATAAAGTAAAGAGAAAAACAATTTGTATGTACACAAGTAATTACCTACATAGAACCGCCATCTAAAATGTGTTATTTTTCGGTACCAGTACTGAACGTACACGTGCATAATATCCGTATACAGTGTAATGATTCATTAAGCGTCTTTCTCCTTGAGAACAGAATTTTAAGTAAAGGGTAAGGTACAGTAAATTGGCATCCAGATATTTCATATGTCAAGGCAATGCTGGCAAAATTGCATTATATTAAGTGCAGTGCGCAAGATCCGCAAGCGAACCAAGGTCACCGACATAGCCTTAGGACTATGGGCTTAGGGCAATCCTTAGGGATTGCCAGTTAAAGCGGTACTGGGCAGAGCACATAGCTCGAAAAACAGATGGCCGATGGGGCAGTCAAGATCTGTAGTGGCGACCACGTACCGGAAGACGCAGCTTGGGCGGACCTCCCACAAGGTGGACCGACGACCTGGTAAAGATTGCAGATATCAGCTGGATGCGAAAGACACAGGACCGGCCTTTGTGAAGATCTCTGGGGAAGGCCTATGCCCAGCAGTGGGTGTCTTTTGGCTAATATGATGATGATGAAGTGTAGCTAGTTATAAACATCCAGTCACATTATCATAGGTATCGACTTATATTTATAGAAGAATTTCCAATTAATTCAAACAGCTTTGGAATAGATTACATTTTTAAATACCTACGCAATCGTAGTTCCCCGATTTAGCGGCTTACACAAGATGCCTTTCGGCCTTGTCCGAGTATGCCGATAAATGCGTATATTTCTGTATTATGCAACGTTTGTCAACATAACAACATGGTTTATTTTTGATACTGTGGAAGCTATAATAGTGAAAGAGCTGCAGCAGCACATACGTTCCGATGGGAAGTGATAACAGTTACCCATAACAAGAAGTACTGCAGCTGTGTTGTCTTGTCACCATGAGATCAGGGGCCCTATTTTTTAACTGCTTGCAGCCACTCGAGAGCTCGCCTTCTAATGCCTGTCACTTCTAAATAATTTATCAAAATCAAGCGTTTGCCTGTGACTTAAATCGCTGTATCGATAAAATGATCCTCTAACAAGGCTCAAATTAGGTCTAGGTTAAATTTTATCTAAATCTGTAAGTTCAATGTTAATGGATAAAAAATTGTATGTATTGTATAACGTCACAAAGCAATCTAACAAGCTGATCTATAATTTTATTTTATGCTAGCTTTTGCCCGCAACTTCGTCAGCGTGAAAATATATTTTAGGGGAGTTTTTATTTTTCTAGATCGACCATTTTAAATGACCTCCCTAATGTATGAAAGCAAGTATAACCAAGAGGCCAAGCTGTATCTCTGCATCCGATTTGATGGAACATGGCCTAGATTTTAAGTTGGACGCCAAACTACCAAACTATTAAAACCGATTTAAAATCCGTTTAGTACTTTTTCCATATTTCTTATATTTTAGCTGGTCTATTAAGGTTCTACATCAGGTGTTCCAGTTTCCAAAATAAATTATACCCTATATGTTACCCAGGCTTAATAGCTGTACAACAAAGAAAACTACATTCATATCCGTCCAGTAGCTCCGGAGATTAGCGTAGACAAACATACAGAAAGACAGACAACACCTTTAAAAATTCTTATTCTATTACTATTTCTCTATCGCCCAAAATTATTGTTTTGTAAATATATTAAATGTACCGACACACTTCTTTTACGTAGGTATCTCCTGCCATTGCCTCACAACTTCAGATTATAGTGTAGTTATCGTCAAAAACGCGGATTGTCCAAGGCGCAAGAGCATTGCGTAAAGCAATCCACCATGCCAGTGATCTCCGCATCGTACTACAGTAGTACTACTACGTAATATGATAATTAAATACAGAACAAGGTTAATGTGGCCGCGCGAAATCCAGGCCGTTCAAGTAGAAATTTGCATTAAAATTGCACAGTGGAACCTAATGAATGGACCAAAACTACTGCTTACTGAGAAGGTATGATACGAGTACTAACAAATGGAATGAGTTGCCAAATTGAATTAGTGCTATCTGTAAGTTATATTAAAAAAAAAATCTCGTCAGTTGGCTTCAATATTTCGGTTGTTCTCTAGCGCTCGAGGGCCCGCGGTCCGCCTTGACCATGATCCAAGATTTGGCAGATCAGGTAATTAAAGTGGAGCAATCTGAACTCCTCCGCAGTGCGTCAGTGGCTTAGTGGTGAGAGAGTCCGAAACTCGGAAAGAGTTAATGGTATACGGCGGCACTGGGATTCGAACTCAATACCTTCCTCTCATTTATGAGTCGAACCATGTCCTATGGGCCACCGACGCTTGTACATTACCTAACATATCACAAATACTTTGAGTACGTTGTATGTCCGTGAATAAAAAAAAATAGCATTTTTGTCTTTATCTTAGATCAACTAACTGTGTATAGTTAGTTGATCTAATGTCTTTATCTGCCAGAATTTTCCGTGTCACTATGAGTCGGCCGTGGTAACACGTAAGATTTGAATGTTGATGGAAGATAAGTAGGTGTTTTGTATGTTCTACCTTACCTACCCACTTAGCGATCGTCAATATTGAATCAAATCAATATTTTATTGGTTTATAATTTTTTATCTGTAGAATTCAATTAAGGTTTAACTGCTGCTGCTATGGCAACTCGTAAAAATTGCTTGTTTTATTCGAGAACGATTTTGTTGAAAAAGAACGCAGTCATAGACGAATTTATTAACGGATTACTTTCAAATGTAAATTACAAATGCTTTTAACTTTAAGTAAACCGGTTCATATTTCAATGCTTTCCACAGATAGCGCACTCTATCTCAATTTATTAGTACTTATACCTAAACTCTACCAAAATAAAATAATTAAGTATTAGAGAATCTATTAATAGACTTCCTTTATATCATATAATTTCTCGCAATATGTTAAGTAGCTGCTATAAAATGCATACCTACTAAACTAGTTTAACAACTTCCTACTAATAAAAAAGTATTGATCAACAAGCACATATTTTCGTCACAATTACCGCAGTGTGTCAAGACGAAGGTCTTTGACCAATGTGTGTTGCCAGTGATGACTTACGGAGCTGAAACGTGGCCGCTCCCTGTGGGTCATTGTTACCCAAAGGGCAATGGAAAGAGCTATGCTCGGAGTTTTTTTGCGCGATCGAATCAGAAATGAGGAGATCCGCAAGCGAACAAAGGTCACCGACATAGCTCTAAGGATTGCCATACTGAAGTGGCAGTGGGCAGGGCACATAGCTCGAGGAACATATGGCCGATGGGGCAGTAAAGTTCTCGAGTGGTGACCACGTACCGGAAGACGCAGCGTTTGTAGGCCTCCTACAAGGTGGACCGACGACCTGGTAAGGATCGCAGGTGCCAGCTGGATGCGGAAAGCACAGGACCGGCCTTTGTGAAGATCTCTGGGGGAAGCCTTTGCCCAGCAGTGGGCGTCTTCTGGCTTATATGATGATGATGATGATGATCAACAAGCGTTCAACGCTTGTTTGTAGTAGGTATAAAACAAAGTCGCACGGCACGGATTTTAATGCAGTTTTCAACAATATATACGCTAACGAAGTCGCTGCAGTCCAGTTAGTATGTGCCATAAACACTTAATCGGTAACTCTTCGTGTGGGTAGAAGATGAACAGTTATTTATAAGGTAATGAGAAATATTAACTTTGCCGCCAAGCAACAGTTTTTTTTATAAGGCAGTCAACATATTTACATGCGGTAATACTCAATCACGGTAACGTCACCGCTATACATACATTTTTATTATATTGTTAAATATTTGTTAAGCTAACTTTATTTGAGTGAATTGAAAAGTGTTAATTTATTTGTTTATTTATTATCTAGGGTTCTAAAAAGGCCGCATTAGCGTTTCATATTATTATTCATATAAGAGTGCCACAAACTTTCTGCTCCAGTGGCCAACACTATAACTAAATGACGCCATTTTGAATTGTCATGTGAATGTCAACAACAGCGACGCTGCAGATAAGATTATAACAAATTAATTTGAATCATATTATAAAACGCTATTGTGGCCTTTTTAGAGCCCCAGGTAACAACCGCCCATTGGTATTATATTAGGTACATACAAGTTTTAAATAGATAAAAGACGGCTTTTGAAAGGTTTCTATCGTGTGAAAGTAAATGGAAGAGAAGGGTTGGCAGAGGGTGACCAAGGAGGATATAAAAACAAAGTCGCTTCCCGCCGTCGTCTGTCCCTATGTATATCTTGACCGCGACAGAGGTGACCTGTCAACCGTGGCGCTAGCTCTGCGTTTTATATAGCAACACCGGAAGGATGTAGTATTCTATGACAGAATTCGAATGTCGCCAACAATGGGAAATGGATAAGAAGATACGTGACGAAAAATAAACTAACATGTCCAGATTGTGAAATTAGAATAATGACGTTTACAATGACTTCTACATAAGTTAATAATATAATAATATATTATGATTCTTGTCAAAAATGTCAACATTTGACGTAGTAGACATTGTCACCAAAATAAACAGTATAAACCGACTAATTTTAAATGTTTTACAATAACGACGGCGGCTTATTAAAGTTATAGACTACTCAATAGCGTCAAGTTATATTTCTTCTATATTCCTATATTCCTGGCAATAATATTGCCAGTAAAATAAATTTAGTACGCTAATTTTTCCGCAAACTGTCAAAGTAACCTGAAGTCGTGGTACCCCTGTATCTATGTACGCTTACTACTCATTTTTATATTATACGCGGAATTTGCGGTTATATGCGGGTTTCAACACTCGATAGAATGATTATAAGCATGAAAAAAAGGATAGGTAGGGCTAAAGTAGGTGTACACGAACACAATCGCGCTGGGTCCACTAGTTTCAAATAAATAACGTTCTCCAAAAAGGGCAAGTCTGAAGTACTAACCCTCAACCGGCGTATGTAGAAGAGACAAAATAGGATCAGGATCGTAGCTTGTGCCACTCACTCGATTGTCTCTACCTACCAAGTAGGGTATGAGATACGGCATAGCCTCCTTCATCTTACTAAGGGCGTTATTGTGTATGGATGGATGGATGTTTTTCAATTGACCGCGAATTCGTTTAAGTTAGCGTAAAGCGAAAACATAGCGAAAATTTAATCACTATAAAACATAAACGTATCAGTCGTTGATGTTTTAGGCATAAAGTTACTATACCTAGATAGGCAACAGTTTCCATATCCTTCTTACAATTGGCTTTTAGATGGCTGTCATGTTCGACTTTGGTCATGGTCGACTTTAGTCATGTTCGGTGTACTCTTTTCTTTCTTTCTTTCTTTATTCATGAGAAACAAAAACTCTTTCACAATAACATTTTAAAAGCATATAATAAATTAAGACCTATCGTTTCCTAAATTGATACCCTCTTTTATCACTGGAACTGTAGTAATCTGTACAGTCCGCTACAAAAACTTTCCTTAACTCGATTCGCCGCACTTTCTGTAAACATGCTACCCACATGAGTGGCGTGGTCAGTGCATTTTGCCGGCGGGCCGCCGTGCCAAGGTCAGCGTGGACAACAAACATTGCTGTAACCGGCAGTCTTTCAACTATTACCACACGCTCGTTTAGCAGTTGGCAATACCACGCTCGCAATACAGAGATGCGACCAGATTCTCTCGACACCGCTATCAGCATACCTGTTAGCGTTTTGGGAAATAAATCGCCTTGTTTATACATTCGTCTTAAAAATAGAGTTTAGTGTCAGCTATTAGATTACGTCAATATTATCGAGAGAGGTTGCGTTTGCTTTAGTATATTGAGGAACGTCATGATTTATGAGATTGATGTTTCAGCTTCTGCGTGTACGAATTTTGTAGGTGACAATATTTTTTTACAAATCTAGAACAAAATAGAAAAGGCACCTAAATAAAACTCTAATCTGGTAAATATCGCAGCACCAGCTGGATGCGGAAGGCACCATACCGGCCATTGTGGAGATCTCTGGGGGAGGCCTTTGCCCAGCAATGGGCGTCTTTCGGCTGATATGATGATGACGATGATGACTTAAATATTTTTTACGACAATCAGCGCCAACTTCGATGGTCTAATTTCGGAACTTGTTGGAATAGCCTAGCCTGGCGTCATTATTAAGAAAATTGTATCAGAAGACGCGTCATTTAAAAAACTTTGTAGGTCTTTAACACTCCAATATTCATAGTTTCGGATGGCAGCTACCAATCCTACTACCACATGATAATTATCAACAATTTAATTGTTAACTTTGATACAATAGAGTTCAACGCAAGCGACGTCCTCGTTGATGTCTTTTATATGAATATATTAAATGTTTGTACAAGTTTTCTATTGGATACCTACTCTAATTTAGAGCGCGGTTAAACATTAGTATTGTATGTTACATACCTACACATACATATACAGTCATTAAAATTATGACTTCCCGGCGTGACATTGTTCACGTGTTTCAATTTTATAAACTCCACCCTGTACTCTAACCCTACCCTATTCCGACATTCTGCTGCAGCGGATATTCTGGTACAGTGGAGGTTCTGATATAGTGGACACAGTGGATGTTCTGACCAATGGTCATTCTGATACAGAGGACATTCTGATAAAGTAGACGTTCTGATACCTGATGAGACTGGAACAGTTCAGTATGTTTACTGATATGATTATCATCATGTAGGTCTCATGAGTTCCCGGGTTCGAATGCCCGCCGAGCAAAAGTTTAAGTGTTGAACTTTAATTTACTGGTGTTACTATACAAATATAAGGCCTTTCTACATCCTACTTAAATTTCACAAGTAGCTGGATTTTTCTTACGTAAAATAATAGTCAGTGAAGCGAATGTATGCAGCAAAATTCTTTCATTCTTCCGAAGACGCAACATAAATTTTATTGTACACTACAATATGTAGATATAATAAAAATGTTATATCATGACCGGACCATTATTGCCTGTATTGCAGCCACACATTACAGTAAAAGTATGGCCCATTTAGAGGCACCATTATCTAGCACCCATGTACAAGCATTGCTTAGTAGCTATGGTGATGTGTAAATTCGTCCGAGTTAAAACATGATACCTACTTGTATCCACGTATTACGTGGCGCGCGCGGCGAAATGACTGAAAGGGCAATATAAAGCGCCTGGAGCACAACGCTCAACACAGCGCACGCCCTAAGGGGATTAGTAGCAAGTCGTTTTAATGCAAACTCACGTATGTAAACTATTGTTTATTTGTTACAGAGAGAATATTATCGCCATGCAGAAAAAGTTCGCCAGATTTCGACGCGTGCATGAAGCGGGCGCTGAACAAGCTGAGACCTTACTTCAAGGAAGGTAAGCTAACATTTAATATAAAATAAAATAAAACAATTTTATATAAAATTAATTATATTTAATATGTAACCGCCCAGTCCGCCAAGCTTTCATACTTACTTAGATATCTACCTCAGACTGTTATTTAACCATTTGGTATGTTCATGCTAATTACGTCTATTAGGTAGGTAACTGTAGGTATGTCAATACAAGCGGATTAGGTATTAAATAACACAATCCTTTAATGGCTTGGCCATACGATTATTTACTGACTTATTTTTGTCCCGCGGCTATATTACTGTAAGTATAATACCACTTCTCCAGCAAACAATCCTCAAAAAATTAAGATTTAGTACAAATAAGGCAGATTAGAAGATAATTACAATTAGCTGATCTGCCAAATCCTGGATCATGGTCAAGGAGACCCCGGGCCCTCGCGCGCAAGAGCACAACCTTAATGGTCTTGGCGTCAATTCAGCCCGCATTGACGCCAAGACCATTACATTATAGTTTATTTAGAAGATTAGGAATAGTTCAAGTTTTACTTCGTTTTAGTGTAACGTATCTTGCCTTTGCTATAGTCCTTTTAAACTTGGTATTCGTAAGTAATCAAAGAATCCGTAAATTGTACAAGGAGAGCGAGAATAACGTTAGTTCAATGCAAACCACAAAAGGGCGCTGACTACAAAATTAGACTCTAGGTACATTTTAGTAGATAAAGTCTAGAGAGGATGAAAACTTTGCAAAGACATATAGCCTAGCATGGTTTAAGGTTGTAGGTGTCATAAAAACTACACAGTCTTTAATTAACAAGTGCATGCAAATTATTTGCCTTAGGTAGGAACAAAAAGTGAGACGGTTGCACAGAAGTTGCACGGACCGACCAAAAGCGCGTTTGCAAATTAAACTTTGAGCCGTAACTTAGATAGGTAGATTAACATCTACCTAACATCCATCTAGCAGTCTGTGCCGTAGCAGTTATAACTGCCAGTATGTATAAAACTACTTTAAAAACAAAAAGGTATTCCGTAGTACAAAACAACTACGTTGCCTGCGAGTGTGTTCCTTGATTATTATAATCTGGACGCGTTCAAGGCTAGAGTGAACAAGCTGTTCCTAGACAGGCATGCTCCATCTTCAGCCGCATACGTATAGGTCTACCTAGGAGTGTCGGGAGAGTTGGGACTTGAGAACAAGTGACAATAAAGTCGCTAATCGTTAAAATAACGGATTTAAATGTTTACCTTTGGACAGAGGAATGTATGAACAGTAAGTTCCTTCCCTACCTACCTACGGACAGGTGTGCTGTCTAACTTAGGTAGGTACTTAAGGGTATTGTCCAAGCCCATATACCTTAAACCACATTTATTGCGGTTTCCAAGATAATTTAGGTTGTCCCCGGACAGCATGAGGGTTATTACCTAGTTTACTGGTCTCTTTGTGTCGCTGTTGCACTGTATCGGTGTAGATCCTGTCTAAACAGGATTTACTGCGGTGATGGGAGTATAAATTTTTGTGGAGGGCCTTAATCCAAACCGTAATAACCGCGTGCCATCCCACAGGCATCCCCGAGCTAGGCGTGCAATCCTTCGACCCGCACCACGCGGCGCAGGTGCTGCAGTCGCGTCGCATCGTCGGCATGGGGTACAACCTGCGACTCGTCAACGTCTTCGAGCGCGGTTGGACGCAGTCCGCTGTTACCAAGTTCAAGTAAGATACAGATGCAGTTTATTGTTTTGAGGTCCTTTTTAAAGTATCATGTGTTTATAATAATTACCAACGATCAATTCACGCCTTAGTGGCAGCTGTAGGCACCACGTACTTACCTACGCGAGCGCCGCTCGTGGCACATTCACGATGTAGCCAGGGATGGAACGGGCCCTCAAAGCCGCTGGTGTCCTCACAGCGCCGCTGGTAGTCTCACTTGCTTATCTAGACACTGCCGACCGTTGACACTTAGGTACAGTCATCCGTAGAGAAAACTGATCCGTCCGTTTAATGTATACTAGGTGGTCCATTCACTCTGCAGGTGACTGTAATAATCATCTTGGCGTTAATGTCCCGATTGTGCTCTCGAGAACGTGGGCCCTGGGTCCACCTTGACCATGATCCAGGATTTGGCGATCAGGTAATTAAAGATGACTGTACCTGTGCGAATTGATTCTTCGCCCGTCGTCTGTTGGTAACCGGGAATTACCTACGGAAGAAGAGTCCTAGGAGTCTACTAGAGTACCTACCTATATACGTAATCTTAGTTAATTTTCCTTTCAGAACGGACTGGACTAACGAACGGATCGTCTACTCTCAATACTTCCCAGAAAAGTTCCTCGAGGGCGACTACGAGTTCAAGGTAGGTTATTAATTTGATAAACTGTTTAGCTATGTGATTCCTCTTTCCTCCATTTAGGGAGTTCATCGAAAGCCATGTCGCCTTATAGCTAGCTCATTTTATACTGGTGGTGGGTAGGTTGATGCTGCCTTCTATACGACACCCGCAATACACTGGTAGGTGCTATATTACTCTGCGTGATACACAAACAGATGGTTAAACATTAGCGTATTATTCTAGGGGGGCTATTTTCTAGGGGGGGCCTGGCCCCTGAGGTAGCCCATGAAGCCGAGTCAATACTGTACAGTGAGCACCCCATCCTGGGGTGGGCACCAGACTATTCTGGGGTGGGCACGGCCCACCCGGCTCCCACCCTTTCTACGCCTATGTGGTTAAAAAATATTCATTACGAGTGAAATTCCATACGAGAATTCAATTTGACTAAGACCACGGCTAACACTGTCCATCTACTTCAATACCTTCATTACCCTCTCTCAAACCCTCCAGGGTAGTCATTGAACACATTGTTCCACTTTCTATGGTTAACCAACCTTTGTTTGAGCCTACCCCTTTAGGGCGCCGTAGATTATCCTACATCTAAGAGTACAAGAAAAATCCACTTTGTAATAATAGTAGAGGTTTAGAGGAGCCTTTTTTCTGTGAATTTAATGTGGCTTAAAAGCGAAACTGCCAAGAGGATGTGAGGCAGACCGGCTTTTTTACTTCTAGAATCCATACAAGAGGATATGTAGGTACAGGATAGTAGGTATAACCCGTGTCACGAAAGAAGAGACTTATCAAATGGCAGTGGAGGGGATTTCGCGCAGGTAATCGTATTCAGCTCAAGTCGAATCACGTGACCCGCCCAGTCTCTTCTTATTTGACACTATAAGTATCTAAGTAAAAAAAAATTGTTTTTGTGCACTGACCGACCAACGTTTTGTGGGTCTGCTAAACGTCTACTTATCGGTACAAATCGGCAGAACTTTTCTCGTACCCGACGATTTAGGATAACCTACAGCACCTTCATAATCTATTAGGGAAAATACTCAACATTATCTAGCTACTTATACAACTAAATCCTCCAGGGCGACGCATTCGGTCTGAACGTGCTCCGGACCGGCCGCTGGAACATGACTCTTCGGGACTACTCGCAGACCACCCGCATCAAGCGTACAGACGGCCAAGTGGACGTGCACGTCGAAGTCGACAGGATCGGCGACATGGACATCCATGTGGGGAACCTGCTGCGGGGGAACGGGATTCTTGGTACGTTTCTAGGTAACTGATGTTGAGATTTAGGTATTAGAATGTAAGATTAGATAGGGCTGCCGAGACTGTGTAGTCTATAAGTCGCCATGAGGCGAGGCATTTCATCGTAGTCCTGACAGTGACAATCAATGATTCTACATTTATTGTTAAATATATATAAAATGCATGAAAACCAAAAGCAAAGGTGTTCAGTTACAGTTTACCTTATCAGGTGACATGTCAGCTCCCACATATAAAAAAATTATAGCAGAGATCCAGTAATGCTACTAGCACTAGTAATAGCAGCTATTCGTTGTTATAGGTATGCTGGATGTAGGTATGCATATGTGTACATCTCCGGCTGACCCCTTTCGGGAACGTGCCGTGACGATACATCAATACCCAAATCCTATACCATACAGTACCTAATGTTATTTCTTGTTCAATAAATATTGGTGCTGTAAATAAGGCAGGCCAGAACTTGCCTAATATTTTAAACATAATTGTTGTTTATTAGGAGTGTCCTGGTTTTTTTCCCATGAGTGTCACTGATCTGCGTCTGGGTTTTGAGAACGTGCAGGTACTAGTCCATAAAAAGATAGTGCCAACTGGAGGCACTGAAACAGCTTTCATGCATCCTCAAACAACGTTAAGACCTGCGTAGGTACCTGACGAATTCTACCCATAGCAGTCTGCAGTCGATGATGATGAAATATTTACCAACAGAAACGATGCTCGACCGGCTGATCAACGCGACGTGGAAGCCCGGCTTTGCGGTGATCCGGCCTCTCATCAACGACCTCGTCAGTACCGCCTTTACGGAGATATTCACCACCAGTTTCGGCCACTTCCCTTTGGAGCAGTTCATACAAGGCTGACCAGCACCCCTGCTATTACTGCTGTATTGGAATATTTTACAATCCACGATTACAAACCAATTTGTAATCAAAGGTATAATATTAGGTAGATAGTAATGGACGCGGTTATATGCGTGTACCTACGGTAGGTAAAAGAGGGTAATTGAAATGTATAGTAATAAAATTCATTCATAGAATTTATGGATCATATTGTTTGCGTGGGATAAAAGTCTGGACTATATTTCATTTGCTTACATGTTGTGTGAAGGTAATTTGCATTTATGGTACAATGCGTTCGAATGTACGTACACACGTATTTTTATAGGAAGGAATTTTTTATGTTTGTATAAAATATTAAGAATAAAGAGGGTCATTGAAATGTATATAGATAGTAATAAAATTCATTAATACAATTTATGGATCATATAGTTTGCGTGGGAGTAAACTCTGGACTATATTAGATTTGCGTACATGTTACTGTGATGTTTATATAGTTTTCGAATGAATTTTACCTATTCAAATTCATCTGATAGATACTGATATATAAAATCGACCTACATTGAGTAAACGGTGAATCACGTGCCAGCCTTTGTAAATAACTACATTTAAAACAGTGATATGTATTGTTGTGTTACGCATAATAAACTGGATTACGTTTTACGTCTAGTCTATCCTTTCACAATAACTCACGAGAAAATAATTAACTACGTACAAACAATAGCAACATTTTAAGTTCTGCCTCGTAACTACAAGAGAACTTTGGAATACTTTGTGTATGGTGATTGTGAAATTAAAGTCAATATTTTATATTACATATCTCAATATTATATTTATTAAAAAATATAACCTAACTATATATATGACTTTATATTTAAATTCAATCAACAAATAACTCGCACGTTCGTCGAAACTGGAATAATGCATTCAGTCTTCCAACACAAACTAACCGAACAGGCCTCGCTCCAACAACTGGCGAACAAGCGTATCGTTTCATCGAGCCACGCACTCTGTAATAATCATTAACATTGCACCTTCTATTTTTATTATTTAAAAATAATCAGAAAAGTATTACACAAAAACATGCCGTCAAAGTCTTGAATTCCATACTTAGCACTGCTTTCTATCTGTTTCGTCTCAACGCTGAAAACTTAAAACCTATCAGCTAACAACCCGTTCATTGACAATGTTTGCATTAGTCTACGTTACAGGAGCATTGCGTGCTTAACAACATAATAAGTACAAACCTACATCGATTACAAACGAAATTATAAAGTCCGACAGCAAATTAACAATGGTCTTCAACTAAGCTACATTTCGTGAGTCGTTCTGTACATTACAACGTTTGAAAGTCTCTTAGTTCGTGGATACATCTCTCTTATTATTTAAATAATTACAACGTAAAGCCTATAACAATGATAAGCCTCATTATTGGTACAATTGAAGGTCTGATTGAACATACTCATTCCCGGCTATTGTCGGTGTTTCGAGTCATTTCTAAACTGGTTCCAAATTCTGCCCGTGTATCAATATTGTCTGAATCGTACTATATTAGGACCCTGTGGACCGTCGACTGACGTGTTCGCGCCTGTATTGACTAAATCGTTGTAACATTTTCTTAATCTCGCACAACCTGCTACCTTAGCTTATTGCAAAAGTGTGTAGTTTTAAACCAAAGTAGAGCTCGTCTAAGCTAAAATGACGCGCCCCACTATTTAAAATATGGACGCAATACATATACAAATGCCGTTGTAATTGGTCGTTCAGTTGCCGGTTTGACTCAAACGTAGGAGCACGCGTCGTTCGATTGGAGCAGTCGACGCTCCCACACAGATGAAGTGTCGTTATTAATATTGACACTCACACATTGAAATCAACTAATTAAGTAGTGGGGCGCGTCATTTTAGCTTAGACAAGCTCTACCAACTGTTATACAAAGCGGAAGCGTAGTGAATTAGTCTTACAAAAGTAAAATACAGTTCGACTGATAGAATAATTTTAATTCTTGTTTAACATTCGAACCGCATTTTATTCTAACAAACTAAAACAATTACTTATATAATTTAACATAAGGCAAATGAGACGAACCGAAACAATAATAAATTTGTATTTTAATTGTCAAGAACATTGGACTAAAATTGATATAAATATTGCATATTCTAATGGCCAAATCGCCAAACATCGTTATCGTTACAATGCAGCGATCGTAGCAATCGAGGTACAACAATGGAAATAGCGTAAAAATCTTAATTACGAGAAAAATCTTGTTATAATTTGTACTTGCTTTTCTCGCATGTTTGGCCCCAGAGTATGTGTTGCGAATTTCGTAAAATAATGTTTGATATTGTATTGTATGCATGTTTCAATTGTAACACTTTAAAGGGTTGGACAAAATATGTATTCCTGTCGGAAAAAAAGATAGTTTGTTTTGGTTAAATTATAAAAGTTAATAGAACGTGTCATTTTGTGGTGACAATTTATAGAGACATATGCAACACCAGACAAACAAATTTAGACGATCCACCATTGCTTGAATCAAACAAAAATAATAATATCAAACTCAAAAAATAAACTTAAGCCATTAACGATAGGTACTAAAACAAAACATAGTGGCTACAAATTCATTCATGTAATATTTCACTTCATTTAAATAATTAGGTATCTGACTTACACTTATTTTTTCGGGATGAAGTTAAACTAAGTGATATCGGATATAAATCTTATCATTAAATTAAATTTATAAATAAAAATTTTGTATTTAATACTAATGTGGGATGCTTGGCGAGACTTTTATGCAAAAAATAAACGACGTACATAAAATTTGAATACAGTAATGGTTTGCATGTAAAAAACAATGTTCCGTATCTCGGTTTTATTGCGATTACGAACTTGTGCCAAATCCAGTGTTTTTTGTTGTCTTCAAACCGACTTGGAATGTAATAATTCATGGCAATAAGCGAATTGAACCAATTTCGTGGGTGTGGTTTGTATTATACCTCAATATATTGTCGTTTTCAATCAAGATTCCGATAGAGATTTTGTGGCGACACCCACTTCGTGGGATAAGAGCAGGGGATGATGACAATCCCTGTTTTCTCGGATACGGAACACGGCTTAGCAAAGTAGTAGCGATGGTGAGCAGGCCGTCCGCGCGACGCCGCGCCTCGCACGCCTCCACATTACGTCTAACATTAAAATTATTTTGATATGCTCTTACAATACGTTTTTACAATGACAATTTGTGCTGTACACTACAAGTAGCGAACGGGCGCGCGCGCGGCGTAATGTACTTACATTACATACGATACGAGACGGCTTATCTGCGACAATGCAATTTGTACTTTATTCGAATCGAAATAAACAATAAAGTGGCGCGCCGCGCGTCCGTTCCGTCGAGACCTATTTACAATGACAACCCAATGGAACTTAGGGATAACGATGACAGAATCGAACTAAATAATTATTTGGCAAACGTACGTTTCACAGCGGGCGTGTGCATGTGAACGATGGCCCTGGTGTGGCGGGTGTGACGTATGACGTGGGTACACTAGAGCTAGCTTTACAAGTAAAATCGAAGGCCGCTAAGATATCACCGTTGATTACGTCGTAATATGTACAGGGGCCGCGGCGCGCCCGCCGGTTGAGCGGAGTATGTACAGCGCGGGCGCGCCGGCACGCCGACTATCATTACTTATATATATTACATTACGTCCTAGCCTACTGCGATGCGGATGGCAAGGCATCGCGGGAACCAGCCGTTCCAATCCGTCAACTCCAGTCCCAGTGCGCCGCCGCAAGCATTGGTCTAACAACCATGTAAAGTGCGGCAACCGAAAAAAAATATATATATACTCCAAAAACCTTCTTAAAAACATCAAAATTCATCAATAAACATAACAAAATCAAACGTAAATCTATGATTTTTTCTTTTAAACCATTTGGAATCGTTAGCAATTACATCGCTACTTATTTTATTATTACACATGGTTATAAACCAATGCAAACCGTGACTCACTCGTTTTATAAGGAACTTTACTAGAACAATAAGCGTTTCGTTTATCTAGATTTGTCTAGAACCTGATATCAGTGTCTATTATCACAAGTTTTCGAAATCAAATTTTGGTGATAAATACAAAATGTACCTAACAAGTCGATAGCTTGAAATCATAGTTTTCACGCTTATCTATACATTTATCAATATAATGAATCGAAACTGAAGTAAATACAGAAACTACGCAGTCGGTAAACGTTGTCCGCAACATATTATAAATCAGTCATTTGCAGCTCATTTCAATTCTCATAAATAAATAAATACAGCTCCTGCAAATACTTCAGCCAAGATACATTATAGCAATTATGACAAATCTCATTATTCAGTCCTGTCACCACACTGCGTGATAAAACGTTTTCGGTCCTGTCGTCTGGCCTTAACACCTTATTACATTTGTCTAAATTCAGTCCTCTAAATTCAGAAGCACAGAGCGTGACAGCAAATCAATGTGGAATGCATTGCTCATAGAATATGGTAAATTTTACTTGTATCTTGTATAACGCGTCACTCCGCTTCTCAACAGGCTTGATACAAAAATGGACCTTATTTTATGAGTAGAACATTTCACTTTAATTTGCTTTCACGCTTTTTGCCTCTGAATTTAGACGATTGAACTAAGCCAAATGTAATAAGCGTATAAGTTCTATCAACCGTGTTGTTAGGAGCTGAGAAAATCGGAACAAAAACTGTGGTATACCCGTTCTGCCCATGATCCAACAAGACGCGACGATGGTATGACAAGAACGATAGAAATACAACATAACGTGCTCCGCTTACGGCATAAATTGGCATAGCAAAAGAAAGCAAGTGAGTTTCAATTTACCATCCCAATTTCCGCCGTATGTGGAGCCAGTTATATTTGAAATTCGATCGCCGTCGCTGTCAGAGCCGTGTCACAGGGACAACAGGAACACACACAAAAACTTCCCAAACCAGGGTACTGTTTCCTTCTCTTTACAAATATTAAAAGTAAATATTGCCATTACACATTGATGCCACGCGAAGACATTCAAGACATCACTCTGGTCGAAAAAATAGCACATTCGCTACTCAAAACATAAGCGTTACACAATGTAAAACAACTCTGTTACTAAGTAACTTTAGAATCAACAGGCTCGCACTAAGTCACTGCAAAGTACACTGCACTTGTGCTGTAAATTTTCGTTAACTGGTCCACACATATTAAAAGACACGACGACACCGTCGACGTTCTATTACACAACTATCATTGTAGCTCTAACATTCAGTGTTATTCATGTTCTCTATGTTTATTAAAACATTGTTTAAAGATAATCAAATTAAATCAGAAATAGCAATAAACATTACGCATTAAATCACCGATAGAATTGCTCATACAACTGAGAAAGTACATTACTAAGATTAATTAATAGATTAACTTTAATATTATCGTAAATACAACACAGAAATAACAAATAACAACTGATAATAGAACAACAATGACAAGAGCAAGCGAGAGGCAAAACATAAATCGTTGTTTACGTCTCTTTCACGCATTACAGCAATACATGAGATCACCTGTCGGTAATGCTGGTCGAATAACTACAATATATAAAAACCAACAGATATGAAATTTATCTATAAGTACCCCATAGTATACACTAAGTAACTGGCCCACTAGCTGGTTAATTAATACAAAAAAATTGAGTAGGTATCTTGCTAGACTTTTATAGCACCAGTGTTCAATGGAGTTCATAACCACATGAACACAAAAAATACTAGGTAACGCGATATTCATGCTGTTAGTTAGTGTATACTTCGTAACAGAATATAGGTACAGGGTCCTTGGGCATAGTTTAATCGGCTCCTGTGGTAGACGCTCGTTGTGGATGAATTGACATTTACCACGTAACAGCAACTTTGCGCTACACGCTTGATGATGCTACGTTAAATATCATGACGTCACTGGTCTCCCCATCCCTACTCACAACACTGCGCCCCACAAGAATCTAGTAATGCACAGGACCTACAGTGCTGTGCTACTAAGAGACCAACATTACGACGTCACCGCTGTCATGAAAGAGACATAAAAACCAGTATTACAGTATCCAATATCAAGGGCCCCAAGTCAAACCAATAATCACTCGAGCGCGCTAGCAATTGGATGCAATTTTCTTTGAAGTCTATCATTGGGATGTTAAAAACAAACACAGAAAATTGGACCATAAGCGATAGCACGAGTAAATATTGTACGGACACAAGAGGTAGGGTAGCTCGATATCGCTGTAACAACGGTAAAAACGAAGTGTTGCAATGCCATCGCTCGCTGTGCAAGGCGTCGACGGTGTGGCTTGTTCCGAGCGCGACTTAGAAGTCGAAGTCGAATAGCTCCGAGAGTCCCTCGTCGTGGTCGAGGCAGAACCCGTAGTCGGAGGCCGACATCGGCGGCTCTAGCGCCAGGAACGGCTCCAGCTCCAGCGGCTCTGCAACAGGACACGGCTATTTAAGGACATCATCATTTGAGTCCTCAGTGAAAACACACTTGAGGTCCTGCATATTTGTTACATGAAACCTAAGTGCAGAACACATATTAGTCCTTACAGAGACAACAAACCCATGGAGCGATTCTCGCACTGTCGCGTTTTTGAGTAGTATAAAAAATCGCCCGAGTTGAGTAGTTGAATAGTTTTCGTAGGAGAATGGAAAATGTGTTTCAATAGAAAAATCTACGATAATAACGAATGTGCCGTAAAAGGAACTAACATGTCGCAAGCTCATTATGATGCTTGCGGCACAGGGTATTTTTAAAATTAATGTGGTTATTAAAAACTCATGAATTGTCAAAATTATCGTCACAAACCGAAAAGTAACCCAGCGTTCACGTTCAAAAAATAATTTAGAGCGAAATTACAAATTTCTTATTATACCGACTCAGCAGGAGATCAAAGAGACTGACCTTCAGGCTATCGTAAACCGTTTACACCTTTAAATTTTTAAGGGGCGAGTAGACTCCGTGCGCCCGACTAATCTCACGTCAATAATCTCAGTTTTGCCTTGGAAACTAGAATTACACTACACGCTAATATAGGCCTTTTTTTTTAGTATCCATGAATTTGCTAGCTAGTACCTGGCCCTTACTCGATACCAAGTCAATCGTGTGCGCTATCAGGCAAGGATCTTTTATGATCTTTCCAACGGTTTAATACTAAATCCCGATAGTAAGGCGTTTTGGTCATTGGCAAAAGCGGTCAAATCGCAGGCCCTCAGGCCTTCCTTACCACCAAGGCTGAACCTCATACGCCGCGTCATACGCCAATCAACCTGATGGTTAATTGGCGTATGACGCGGAGGAGTAAGCAAATGTCTTGGCTAAAAACAACCCAGATTCGCCAGAAATTTTATATATGCAAACATATAATAATTTACTGTAAAATCGATGTGGTATACTAGATATTTTGTTTATAAATGATACAATCTCCATACAAAATCAATTGCTCTTAGTTAATCTCGCTATAACTCGAAAACGGCCAGACCGATTTGAATAATTCTTCTTTTGTTTTGTTGGCGGGGTGGTTTGTACGAAAGAAAAAAAGGGTAGATAGGGATAAAGTAGCCTACTACTTTGCCCCTACATACCCTTTTTTTCTTTGAGTTTAAACGATCCCAATATTATAGCGAACAAAACAAAAAAAAGAATTATTCAAATCGGTCTGGCCGTTTTCGAGTTTTAGTAAGACTAACGCACCGCAATTGATTTTTATATATAGATATACGTTATAGAATGAAAATGTTATTACGAAGTATTAAAATATGTATTAAAGGGTATATTTTTTACATTTTTTAATATAAGTATTATCATTTAATAAAGTGATAGTGATAAAAAAGTCAGAAAAATCAATGTAGGTACGATTCTTATATAATATAATAACTTCTATATTATATGCTTTAAGAGGCTGATTTTTTTAAAACATAATGTGTATACTATAGTGAACCCATTTTTATTAATTTCGTTGCTGGCGATTCTGGGTTTTTGCGCTTTGCTTGCTTCTCTGTTCTAAAACAGATCTAAAAAATCCTGCAGAGTCTGAAGGTGAACAAGGCTAGAGGGTCCGATGGTATTCCAGCTATTATTCCTGCGTAGATCAACCCCTGTGTTTTCTCCGCCTCCCACATGCCTATATCACATTTTACTTGCAATTGGTTTACAATATCTAAGTCATGAGAACTTGGTAAGGATTGGTGTAGGGGACGTGCAGGGTAGGTATAGATTAGGGATCAACCCTACCCTATGGTAGGGTAGGGGTAGGACAACACGCGAACGAAGTCGCGCCGGGCCAACGAGTAAAAAATAAAAATAATAATCTTGGCGTTAATGTCCCGGTTGATTAAGATGTCCGCCTTGACCAAGATCCAATATTTTGGCAGATCAGGTAATTACAGTGGAACTACTGCCATCTGACCTAAGTGACTCTGTTAACAGGGGAATCTGACCAGATTGAATCGTTACACATTCAATCGCCTGAGTGTGCAGGATTCATTACGATGTTTTCCCTCTTCGTGAGACAATCAGTTTTTGATCAACTAATGCACATAACTCAGAATCGAGTCATTGGTATATGGCGGCACTGGGATATTAACCTGAGACCTCTCGCTTAGAAGTCGGACCCCTTAACCATTACGCCACCGACGCTCTCGTAAAACGCTCTCGCTCTCTTATTATTATTATGCAGGCAAGCAGTTGTCAAAACATCTGATTGATGCCTGTATTCGGCTCTTCTCCACTCATTATCAATCAGAGTTTAAATATTTGTCGAGTCTATTTTTGAACTGGTTTGTATTTTCTGCTGTCACTACAGATTCAGGCAGCTCATTCCAGACATTTGGCACAAACTAGCTTCAAAACTCACTTTCAAATTAAAAAAATATTCACTGAAAGAGAATTTATAAATTTCCTATCAAACGTCAAAAACTATGGGAATATTTAAAGAGCTCATGCATATGGTATCTTCCATCGCTATCTTGAAACAAATAAACAAAAGCAAAGTACACAAAATTAACTATGAGCTTACCCCCTCATACGAGTACCTATTTGCATAAATAAACTTATGTAACAAAATTCATAACAACTACCTAATACACAAATCAAAATAATCTCCTTCGTTCTTCTAAAAAAAATGTGCGAAAAAACTTCACAAAGAGAGATTATGTAGTTAAATACAAGGTGATAAACTTAGGGCGGCTCGCTCCAAATTCTTAAACGCATTTAAGCTTAAAATAAACACAAAATTTCATACAAAATAACGTTAAACGTCATTCCTAAATGTTTAAGAATTTGGTGCAAGCCTCCCTCAATAATTGTGTAATTACATGTCGATGTAAAAGTACGTACAATAGTAAAAGTATCCACAATGTAACCATTATTGTTATTGGGCGAATATAAAAAACACGGTACGTCGCAGTTTTCGTGCAAATTATTCACAAAAGAGCTTCAAGAGTAATTATCCGGTCTGTCCAGTGCAACCGCACGGGCCAATTCCGATGCAGTGGCTAAGATGCACAGCTCTTTAGTTCGTGCTGAATGGATCGGCATTGATCGCGGTCATAACTAATTTGTAAGCAGTCAGAGCAGAAGCTGTAACGCATACAATTTCCATTTTTTTTTTTATTATTTTTAGGCAGGCATTTGACCGCCATCTCACCTGTTGGTAACTGACGATGCTGCTAAAGACAGATCATGCCCGTCTTGGAACAGCCTACTCACTCCAGCCTTGAAGGCGTCCAGATTATACTGACGAACTCATAATTCAACGAAACAGAAAAGTTTATAACAGTCGTTATGTATTTTTCACAAAATAATACAAGTAGTTGATCGAGAGATGAAAGCACGCTATCGCCACTCCATTTAGCTCGAACTATAGCAACATTGACAATTAGTATATTTTTTATTTTATTTTAAAAGCAGAAAAATTTGCACGAACCCCGCGCCGCGTACACAAATCGTTCACATAAGTAGTAATAAAGGCGTGTGCTCAACAGTGAGTTAGCAATGGGCGCTGTTACGATGGTATTAGTAGATGAGATGTGTCGCGGGGCGCCGTGAGCTGAATCCCATGGTGCTACAGGCTAACTGCACTGAGGCCGCACGGGATACAGCTAATGGCAGCCCGCCCCCCGCTCCCCGCCACCACCCCTCTTCACGGCGTGACGAGTCCATACGGCGACCAGGTTATTTAAGCTAACGAAGGATGTGGTTACAGAGCTATGCGGCTCGGTGATTCATTGAGGGTCGAGAACAGGTGAATTGGGATCCCGAGATGGATGTACAGATTGGGAGCAACTTTTATCGTTCCAGTCTCCGCTAGGTGTATTTTTTTTCGCATGGTTCCAGTCAAGTGACTAGCTCGGGTCGACGATGCCATCGCGATACGATTAAATTGTTTGATTTGATTTGATATCGCCGGTTATAATTAATGATCCTAGAGCAACATTAGTTATTGATTGTCAGATCCATAAGCTTCCTTTAAGCATTTCAAATAAGTGTCCAGTGCATTAAAGGAAATTAGCAACATGATGGCAAATAGGACATTATGACACCTCTATGATATGACAACATCAGTGCTAGTTTCGTGAATATCCAAAATATATCAAAAGTCAAAAGTGAAAAGTTATTTCTATCCCATTTTACCTGTCCTCGGCAAACAACACACTCAAAACACTGTTAATGAATGTAGAAGTATAAGTGTAAAAGTAAATAACAGTAAATCACAGAAATGGAATGGAATAAGTGAAAATTATCGCATATTATTCACAAGAAGTCCAGTAGTATGATTATGAAATTGTAACACAAAGGCGTAGATTTTAATGAAGTTAATTTTCACAGAATATGATACACAATATTACAAGTTAGTAAAGCCGGTAATGTAAGATGACAGTGGCACAATGAGAGAGCATGCATTCGTGAGGTGATATATGTATTACACTTACATTCCACAAATTGTCATTAATACACTGCATTGTGGCAATGCGAGCACATCGAATTTATGAGCTGCAATTTATTAACAAGTCCATGAATGGAGAAATGGGTACAGCCTTTTGATGCTATTTAGTCTTCTTCTCGAAGCCGATGATCCAGAGTCGCCGTATAGCTAGAACTCTGACTGTGATGTGATTCTCGAACACACAATTCACAGTTCGAGTTCTAGCCACAAGACGATCATTCTTCCTCCACTGCCGCGTAGATTAGTCACAATTTTTCATTATCCAAATGAATAATTTACAAAAAAAATATTATTGAAATGACAATGTAATTTATAATATGTACACTGGTCTAATAATAGTAGCAATTTTTGACGAAATAGACCTATAACCTTGCAGCAAACTTAATAAACTTACACATCAGTGATAGCAAAACAAAGAAAATACGGATTCATAAATAACAGATAGCGCTCGTTAAAGCTCCTTTCGGACTATCTAAGGTAGGCGGAAAGAAATCCCATCGTGGAATATACTTGCCTTTGCAAGTATATTTATGTTTTTTAAGGGTATGTTTCGAGTTTCCTACCGCGTACCTTTGTTGACGAGTAGCCTGATATTCCTGATAGTCCCGGACGCAATTGTATGCGTGAGTCGTCCCGTGACCATCGGGCTACTCGGCAACAAAGGTACGCGGTAGAAAACCCGGAACATAGCCTTAAAATGTGTGATAATAACCGCGAAACATTGTTATATTTATGTTATTTTTTGTACATAGTCCTGAAAACATTTACACGCAGTAAAGAGTTTACATACATACATACAGATTTGAAAACTGAAGTGTGATCTTTAACTTTGCAATGGGCCACACACACTGACATGATGATGGCAGCTGTTGCTAAGGCGTGGGGGTTACCTGTCTCTTGGTCTTCGGTCTGCAGCTGGAAGCGTCCGCCGCCCATGATGGGCGCGAAGTCGTCGCTGTCCGCGATCAGGGCGTTCCGAAGCCGACCGCGCGCCGACCCGCCTGCATAGGACGGGAGAGGTTACTATCGGTTTCCGTCAATCACCTTTCCATCAGGTGGCCCGTATTTTGTATGCCGTATTGCATAAAAAATATGCAATTTTTACTGCAATATGTGGCTGCTACATAGTGCCGGCAAGATGTCGGCCTTCCCAGCAATTTTTTCTTATTTTTGTTCCACACGCACTATATTGTGGCATAGTGCGTTCTTTTCTACTCGACATGAAGTTTGCCGTGAAGTAACATTTTGCAGTAAAAATATTGCACCTACAGTAGCCTATTAACAGCATCAATAGCCTGCTAATCGCTTTTCCCTGCCCTTACAGATTGAAGTTCTATCAAGAACAACGTAATGTTATCGCCGGCAGACCTCTATGACTCTTAACATTAACAGGGGAACTTGACCAGATTGGATCATGGTTACACATTCAGTCGCATGAATGTGCAGGTTTTCTCACGATGTTTTGCCTCACCGTAAGGGCATCAGTTAGTGTTGAACACAAAATGTACACAACTTCAACTTATAGACGGTGTCCTAATTTGCAACGGTCGTGCGACCATGCCATGGTCATGCGACGGGCGGTTTTGCGTTCTCCTACTGATCGGGCAACGTCCATCGTACGACCAGCTCGCACGAACGACCGTTGCCAATTAGGACAGGCAGGCAGGCAGGCAGGACTTACTGTCTGGCGTCGCGACGGGCGTTCGGCTCGTGGAAGGCTGTGGCGACGCGTGCGAAGGACCCGCTTCGCTCGCCTCGCTCTCTACGCCCGCCACGCTCGCCACGCTCGCTACGCCCGTCTCCACAGACGTCGAGGCCCCGGGACCCGCGGGACTCGCAGACGTGGAGGGCAAGGTGGGCGTGGCCGCGGTCACCGTGACCCCGCCGGGGGACAGCGACAGCGTGGGGTCCGTCACGCACGGGGTGCGCACAACGAGGCCCTCTATCCGCTTCACCGGCGTGCTGTGCAAGTAAGGGTTTGTGTTAGTGTGTTTGGTCTAGTTAGTGGTCATGACCAGCAATAGACGGTTAGTACAAGCTGTTGATGAATTTGTTGCGGGTTCCAATAGTGTTTGTCGGTTCTTGGGTGTGTAAACTTAAGATCCTGGCTAATCAAGAGTTGCAATTGTGGGAACGAGTGGAGAAGCCAACTTGTAAAAAATATGTTGGTTGTAATTATGGTTATCACTGGTACTCAAGGTTTGGTCGTTAGTCGTTACAACAGACGCCGACATAGGTAATGACCATTGTCGTGTGTGCAATAAAGAACAACTTACAAACACGAAAATTACACACTTTAATCTTCGTCTGGATATGCATCTAATACAAAAGCACGCAGCCCCTTTTTCACAGCACTTATACCATACCATGATTAGCTACCACAACTGTGTAGTACAAAAATGGTTTACTAACGTGAATGCGGCGCTGATTGCACTGGGCGAAAGCCCTTGCAGCTCTGCGATGAGTGGCGCTAATAGCGCCTTGTTGTCCTCTAGCAGCGGGTCCGCTGGCAAGATGGACGCTGGAATACCGGAAGAGGTGTTAAAAAAGGCCTATGATCTAAGGACGATCTAAGGACTTTCAAAGGACTAAGGGCCCGTCCCGGCTTCGCACGGCTGTTCTTCGTTTACTATATTATAATATGTGTATTATACACATCCTGATGAAATTCTGTATATGATAGTAAAATAATAATTATCTTGACGTTAATGTCCTGCTTGTGCTCGCCCGGGGTCAGATTAAATCATGGTTACACATTCAGTCGCCTGAATGTCGTATGAGTCGCCTATATGATAGTAGCTTGTAGGATATACAGAAGACGCCAAAAGCGGCTTTATTTTATACAATATGCAAGAATAAGGATTAGTAGCACTGTACGACTACGATTTGGTAACGGGATTGGAATCCCGTGACGGGATGCCAATCGACTCTGATCAACCAGTCTCATGATCCCCAGCGAAGGCCTTTGTCTACCCGCTTCGCCAACATTAATGGTAAATGTGCCACAAGCTACGAGGAAGAAATTGCAGAATAAAGAAAATACGAAATGCCTGTGCTCAGGAGTGTTCAAAACAATTTCCACTTGCAAAAAATCCGTGGTTAACTCAAGTGGCGTAAATAAATTTCCCTAATTTGTTCTATATTCATATCATCCTCATTGCTGCCAAAATGATACTTACAGGGGGGTGGCGAGATCGACCTTTCCTTGGGACAGAGGTAGACTTCAATTTCACCCGCCATCGATTTCAGGTGGATCATGTAGCCCTTTTCGTCGGGGTGTGGCACCTATCGACAAGCACATTACCAATGTTACAACAATACAATAATATAACCAATTACTTGCAGTGTAGTTTCTCAAGCATTAAGCTTTTATTTCACCTGTTACATGTTACCGATAACAAAAATGTTATATAATGTTCAAAACACACAGGACAGGAGGGCTGACATCGACTGACTCCCTCATTTTTGGGGTCGACTCTCATCCAGCAGTTACAGCAACGGTTAATATGGGCAATCAACAGATGATGATGATGACGACGCATGGATCCACCACTGAAGACGAGCGTGATAATTTCAGAGTAAGCAGACAGTCAGGAGGTAAACAGGAGTGTACTAACACTGAGCCTGGTCTCGGGCGGCGCCTTGATCGGTATCACCGTCTGGTTCCGGAACTCCCGTATGGAGCGCAGGTCCCCGTAGGTGATGTAGGCGAGGGCTCCGCATTCTGCCGAGAGCCTGCTGAGGGCTGCCTCGGCGGCCGCCACCGCTCGCGCCACGCGTGCCTCGTGCAGTGCCGCCGCGCGAACCTCGCGCCGCAGACGTCGCAAGTCGTGCGCGTCGGATGCCCCAGTAGCGCCGCCCGCGCCGCCCGCACCGCCTGAAGACGACGGACACTATGAGCGAGATAGCGGACGCCACTGACTGACCACCACCGGTCGCTATAAGCAAGGTACCTGACGCCTCGGACTGCGAGCCGACACCACCATCGGTCACTTGAGCGAAATATCAGATGCCTGTCGGGCCGCCGACGCCACAACTGGCCACTGTGAGCGAGATACTAGACGCTGCGAACAGATACCGCCACGGGTCACATGAGCGAGATACCAGACGCCTCAGACTGCGAGCCGACACCAGCGCCGGTTACTGTGAGCGATATACCGGACGCTCACACTGCGAGCAGACTGACTGCGAGCTGACAACATCACCGGTCACATGAAGAAAATACCAGACGCCTCAGACGGCGACCCGACTGATAGCAAGCCAACACCACCACAGATCACTGTGAGCGAGATACCAGACGCCCGTCGCCGACACCACAATCGGTTACTAGAGTTCCTTTCCTGGCCCACAGCAGTCAATGGAACTACAACTATCAGCTAAGAAGCACATTACACACACACCACAGAGCATTAGACGCAGAATCTTCCTAAAGACAACAGCGCCTCTATTGAAGGGACTCTTTACATGAAACGAGCTCAATAAGAGACCGACGATGACTGTTGACTGCTCGCCGTCGCCAGACGACCACCGTTCGCTACACGACAGACGAACACCATCTCTAGATGTGAGTGGTCGCCATCGTCAAGAGACAATGGTGGTAAGAGGGAGCTAAGCCTACTCTGCACCTTCGTCCGTGTGATGGCCTTGCTTAATCGTACCCTAAATTTACAAGCGAGCTTAAAATACAGAGCAGCTCCATAATATCCGAAAAGAGATAAAAGAAGCCCTCTGGAAGCAAACCATCTAAGGAATCCTACATTCGCGCGGGAGAAACATGCGCGTGAAGCTGTGGTAGATGTCCATGCATTCGAATAATGTGGATGGAGCCCGTTACCGTTATACCACGACGAGTGGTGATTTGATGAAACGGATCTAGATATCGAGTTGATTATGTGAACAGTTTAACAATGCTTTTCCATAACTCCAACTTTGATAGTTGATATGATCAAAAATCACCCCAAACATCAATATTAATGTTATTGCCACATACTTTATATGAAAACGTGCATATTATTCCCCAGTGTCACTTCAAGACGCCGTTAGGGTAGACAACGTCAGTCACGACACGCACCCCACAACACGGAATCGTATTTATATACCTTTTATACCCATACACATTGCTATAATATCTACGACTTTCTAGCGGAGGTTCATGTTAAGTTACGAATCACTCGAAAAGGACGACAGAGGAATCTCGAATCAGAAACTGCTATTGCTGACGCAGCTATAAGAGTTACTAAAGTGACACGGGGCAGGACTCATGTCTCATTGAGCACATTTCTAGAAGGCAGTCAGACCACTGCATGGCGGAAAGGTACGATGAACGTATCCAGCCCGTGCATCGCAAGACCAGTATTTTTGGAGATCTGTGTGGGTTGTCTTTACCCAGTAATTAACTTCTCTCGTTCGACTACGTGTGTAACGATGATGATAGCCTATTACATAATCATTCTATTCGATGCAAAGTTAAAGTAAACGGTCCGTACATCTCTCAGGATAAGTGATTGTGCCACGAATGGTATAATAATTATATACTACAATGACTGAATGGGTATTCATTACCACCCACACGTTGTCACGTTGTGAAGACGACACAGCGATTTCTTACCCCAATTATCGACAATACTTTAATCTACACAGTTCGTTTGTCAAACGCCAAACCTTACGAACCATGAGCGAGGCCTAGTTGAAAACGCTGGCTGGTCAAGCCCTAACAACAATTTTAACAAACTAAAATAAAACCAGCAATAAAAGCCGATTCTTACCACATTTCCATTGTATATTGTTCTTGGACCTCTTCTCAAGTATACCGATGCCTTCTAGCACGTTAGTTATGTCGTAGATCCGCCGCTTCTGCACTGATAGTTGTTCCGCCGCTATGTTCAGATCTAGAACGCCGTTCGGCGACGACTTGAGCAACGCGACGAATTTCTTTGTTAGTAAACCTAGTGATGTGTCGAATCTGGAACAAAGTGCGTGATTAGGTCGTTCATCATCACATCATCGCCATGGACGGCCCCTAACCATGCACGACCTGGTAACGCTGCCTGTCCATTGGAGCGGAGAGAGGAGCGGAGCAGAGCTATGCCAATATTAACCTAGGGAATTGCTCAAAATCTCCGCTCCGCTTCAGAGATTGGTTAATGTTGGCACAGCTCCGCTCCGCTTCGCTCCTCTCCGCTCTAGTGAAACAGGCAGCCTAAGGAGGCCCTCTGAGACTGGAGGGCTGTTGGCTAAAATTTCTGATCTGACATCAAACCAACACTATTTGCATTATTTACTATTAGTAATTCGTACATATATCCTATTATAGCTGAGCGTTACATGAACACGTCGTGTAGCCCATAACAGTCTGGTGGACTGGATCATCATCCACATAGTAGTGTTTCACCATAATCTCCTTGTCAGGCGGGTTGGAGATGACAGAGTCGAAAATACACTGCTGCCCATTTTCTTCGGCATTACGGAGGTCCTGGCTAGTTAGCCTCTCAGACCGGAAGTCATGTCATTCTACTCTGTCAAGCACCACACGGTAAAACCGAGCGTCTAACCTAAAATGCATTTTCTCCGGAACGGATTAAAGTCCGGTTTCACTACGAAAATATTATCAATACTTGTACCAAACAATGGTTGAGCACAACAATATATTACTACTTGCTATGTGAATTGCTAATACGTATAAAGTTGTCTTCAAAGTTATTGCAATGTTACACCACAGCTGTTCGTATAATGTACAAACCGGTATATACATACACACATTAACATGACCGTAAATATGCAAGATAACTAACCATATTTGTACATTCTGTTAATTAATTACGCCCCTCTACAATCTCCCATACAATCGGCAGTAAAACTCGATCAGCAGAACTTACTCAATACGAGTATGTGTATGAGTGGTCAATAGTCATTCAGTAAGTTCGATATCAAATAAGACAAACAATCATCATTGAATCGATACGTGGAACATTGGCGACAAAGTTAAATACATCGTAACTAGAGGTACAAAACAAATTATCAAAATAAGCAACAATCAATATTCAAATTAAGAAATGCTATTGACAGAATTTATTTTTTGGAAAATATTTATTGAAAGCAAACACACATTGATTGAGTGATTGCTGAAACAGTATCTGTGCATTGGTTTAGTTGGGCGCACTCATTCCTATTAGACTGCGTAGTCTCTGCCAACCCGACCCGGCATTTGGTCCGTTAAACGCCCCAAGCCGGGCATTTACCTGCACCCCATCTTACCTGGAACGCTCCGTATTATATTTTTTCATAGAACTGGACGGTCGGCTGTAAGGCGTGAGGACTTTGACGCGTTTCTTGAAGTTGGGCGTCTTGAAGTCCGCCTTCATCGGCACCACGTGGCCCTGGCTGCCTGAGCTGCTCTCGCTCAGGTTCAGTCTACGTTTCACCGTCTGCGGAACAAGGTGGCTGGTTAGCGGTCGCTGTGACGAGCTCAACGGCCATTTGAATGCGACCTATGCGGATCTGTCCATAATACGGTAGTCTTATTGGAATGGCCCCTTTGGGTATATCGATAATGATTAGTGACCATCAAAGAAAGTATATAGAATGGTGTGGATATAGTATAAGTAGTACAAATACTTATTTAAAAAAAACACGCCCACCTCCCAAAACAGACTAAAAATACATCACAACCCGGCTCTTTAGTTGTGTACGTCCACCGAAGCAATATTAAATTTGGCACTCAACGCCTATTCTGCCGTCCCCAACCCACTCAACCCTATAATCCGCCGAAAATAAGAGCGCGGTGGCACCGGTGGCGAGCATTCGTCAAAATCGGCGTGTTTCAACCCCTGAGGACGCGCCATTGGTCGGCTCGGCCTCGCGCAGGCGCGGTGCCCTCCCGCGCGAATACCCCCGACTGTGCGGATGCTGAGCGCCTAACCTCGCAATAACCATGACAATCGGACCCGCCATCGTATCTTGCACTACTTACTACAGTTCGGTCAAGTTTGCCGCCGATGCTGGGAGCGTCAGTAACAAAATAACCAATATAATATAACAAAATACTAGAACATAGCCTAGGTTCAGCAACTAGAATAATGTTAATGATACTGAAAGGGTGAAAGGGTTAGCAATTATGGGTAATATACAATATTGTCAACTTTCTGACTATGTTTTTTGCAAATAAAGAATTATGAATTATGTATACGTATCTAATCTCTACTTGCTTTAATTAAGTAACAGAATTAGCTATCTAAAGTGGTGCCATATCTGCCTATGTATCGACAGCCACCGATGTAGACTAGTTCTTGAGGGGAGACCCCCGCTCGTTAGAAGTAGTATACGACGCCCTGTGACCAGGATGATTTGCGAAAGATTGCAATTGGAAACTAGATGCGACAAGCCGAGGACACGGGATGTATTAGCGCTCATTGAGGTGGTCTATGTTTAGTAGTGTTTGTTAATTGCAATATCAGAAGTACCCAGTAACTGAAATAGCTAATTTACTATTAATACATAGTAACAGGTACCTAGCAACTTATATAGCCCTACATAACACGTATAGGAGCATCGGTGGCCGAGTGGTTACGATATCCAACTCGTAAGCGAGAGGTACCGGGTACGAATCCCGCTGCGGCCATGTATCATTAACTCTTTTCTGAGTTATGCACATCAGTTGAACAGTAACCGATGCTCTTACGGTGAGGAAAAACATCGTAATGAAATCTATAAATTCAGGCGACTGAATGTGTAACTTTGATCCAATCTGGTCAGGTTCCCCTGGTAGCAGGGTCACGGAAGTCAGATAGCAGTTGCTCCGCTGTAATTACTTGATCTGCCCAATCCTGGATCATGGTCAAGGCGGACCCCGGGCCCTCGTGCGCGAGAGCACAACCGGGTCATTAACGCCATGATGATGATCTACGTAACACGTATAGTACCTACGTAGGTAGGTACCTAAAAATTTATTGAACGTAAACATTCGCAGCAGCCCGGTCAGTAAATCACTGTTTACGAGCTGAGCAATATCGTATATTGATAACAATGATGACACCACTAATGTCTTAAAATATTTATACAGATACACAAGTATAAATAAGTAAATGAACGGAGTTAGTTAACGACTATGCCGTCCCGTTCGGTCATTTATTTGCAAAAAACAAATAACGCTTGTTAACACAATGTTCCACAAACAAAACAATATATATTGATTAGTTATCAAAAGTTTTAAAGCACTATCGATAAAAAGCTACTTATGTAAATAAATAATTTTAAGTATTATTCAGAAAACATTCTCTAGGACAATAATTTTCCTTTCAACTAAAACTCGACTCACCTACAATGACATCACACTACTGTATGAATTATTATAGAAATACACGCTTCACGCTTTGAAAAAGCGAAGGTAATTATCGAAAAATATTATATTTTATGTTGTTTTTACCCACTGCATGAACTAGGCACACTCACTCTCAGCACAACGTAAGTCATTGTTAATCTCCTCAATTGGTGATCACTCGGTCCGAACTATTTCAACACTCGGCTCACTTCACTCATTGATGTGTATAACAAATGTTGGTAACGTGTACATTGACCCTAGATTGCGCGTCCGTTTGCGTGGATCACGCATTGTCTTAGCAAGGAATATTCACCCGGTTTTGGGATGGTTTCGGGACCGAATAGGACGATGCACGCGTCGTTTTCAATAGGCCGATGCAACGGATTCAGCGGGAGCGCGCGGCCAAAGCGCGCGGGGCCAAAGCCCCCAAAAGGAAGTGTGTGGGGAGGGTACTGGCACAATACATGACATAAATTAGAATCAACACAAAAGGCGCCGAGCTCTCGGAAGGGACCTCTAGCGAAAGAATGGCAATTTCTTATCTCAAAAATTCTTGCTATTATTAATAGAGGAGCGCGACTATTGTTAATTCGGTGGATTGTATGTCCCTTTCGCGCATGTGTAACCCTCAGCCTTCAAGTAAATCAGAGCAGATGTGCCTCTAGCTCGACATCTAAGTAGATAAATAAACCCCGCGCCGACTCCCTTACGTCGCGAGGTGCTTGCAATATTTAACATAATCAATTTGAGGCCCTTCCCGCCGCGTCGCTAATAATAATTAATGCAGCCGCTGGGGATCGCATAGTTCGTCAAACAACTATCACAAAGGTACTGTTCCCTTTTGTACATTAACGTAAATTAACCTAAGGCCAGGGTACGTAAGCCGGTGTAATTTTAACGAAAGGGCGGGCGAGAGGTCGATATTGAAATAATCTTGGTGGCGGCGCCGTTTGGATTGGGACAATGACCGAGCAAAAAATGTGCAATTCAAGTGTGGTGACAGGAAGCCAGCACTACCTGGTCACACGACATGACCGAGCCACATGGCGCCGGCGGGCCACAGCGCCGTGACAAACTGCCGACACATGGACGGGCTTGTCTTCCAGTTATTTTAGGAACGAAACGCTAACTTTAAAGGTTAGACCTCCAGCTGACTACACCATTCTCTATCTATCACTGGAATTTATTGATTTACCTACCACATTTTTTCTAATCTGAGGCAACCACAAACGAAAGCACACAAGCTTAGTCCTTCCTACCAAAAGGCAGATGCGTGCGCATACAAGCGAGCGTTAATATAGCAATTCATAATTGATGACGTAATAATAACGAACCGCAGGAACAGATCCTTGATAACAGTCCAATAGCTAACGACGTTAGATAGGGACGATAAACAGTCTTACAAAAACTAGCATAGAAATTAACTTTAATGAAGCCCGAATGGGCCACGTTTAGTTAGTTCACGCGACATGGAGCCCCGCATCCCAACACGCCTAACTACTTTCACAAATGTTGCTCCAAAACTTCGTAGCTCACGGCGTCATGGGAGTCCCTTCAACATTACAAAGCGAAGTGTGCTCGCTCATTCAAAATGGGTAACTCCTTTCTGCAGACGGTTTATTCAATTCTCGGAATTTTATATAGACTCCGCTTTACTTACGGGAGTGCATACCTATACAATTGAGTTACGTTAAATATTATATAGAATTTTATAATAAAGCGACACATACACAATCTATAGAAATTTCGAACGAGTTGCAGCCACTTTTCTGTGCAGTTTTTTTGTATTTGTCACAGGGCATATGATATCGGACCAATTGTCAATTCCGAAACTGGATACCGATATTTTGGTTGTACGCCTAGTAAAGCTTTGGTAGGTAAGGATTCATCCTGACGATCCATCGATGACGGAAAAAGGCTGGAGAATGAGGTCGTGCAACTGCTTCGAACACTCTCTGAAATGCAACCTGTAGAAGGGCGACAGACACGCAAGCCTACGGCGATGCTCACAAATTAACTTCTTCGAACGTTTTTCCACCGGATCCAGAGCGGACAGTTGGTATTTGGCTGATCCATCCCAGAGGTGGCAGCATCGGAATTGTGCTTGATATAACTGAAGCAACAAATTTGTATTGAAGTACTACCTGACCTTCGAGAGGATACCAAATTTCTTGGCTCGCAGTCTTTGCTTTGAATTCGATTTACTGTCCGAAGTTATGTGGTCGCATCGAGCCCTGCGTAGCGTCCTCTTGCAAGACTTGGCGGCGAGGTTAAAGGCTTTCTTCAGTTTATGAGTATTCGGAGACATATGCGCTCGAGCGTCAGTCCATGCAGAGAATGCCGCCTGCTGCAGCACTTCAGAGTGACTGCACTCGGCACTGAACCATAGACGAGACTTGCCTCATGACTTGACTCATTGCTACGTCAAATTACGGAACAAAATATTTCTTGCCCTGTAGTGTAACCGCGGTAACGGCTTCAGCACAACTCGACGGGTCGCCCGAAGAGAAGCATGCCTCCCTTCGAGGATAAGACGAATAGAAGTAACGCATCTCATCCCAATCTCCTGACTTGTATTGCCATGCCCGTCGGGGGTTGCAAGAGGTTTGCTCGGGTGGGGAGTTAACGGATACTGAAGATATCTCATCAACGGAGGCCGAGAATCATTACATCGGTCTTGGCTCGGCGCGGGACTGCAGCAAATGAACAAATGTCTGGTCATGTCAGCCCCGCTAGGCCCACCCAAGAATCGATGGCTTGACGTCGTTAAGGATAGCATGCGTGCCAACAACCTCACCATCAAGGATGCCGAAGACTTAGCGAATTGGACAAGGGGAATTAGGAAGACGAACCCGCGCCCTCGCGCGCAGCAAAGACCTGGGACTCATGTTAGGATGATGATAATAACAAAAAATCAAAGAACGTAACGTTTTAATTGCCAAAAAATCGAAGCACAGAAACAAAATCATTTGAAACAATACACACAGTTAAACGTCGTATCTCGGCGCACACGTGACGATACGTGAAGCGATAGGGAATGAGTGAAAATTTTATTTTTTACTGCAACATTTACCCATGTCGGTGTTAGCAAAAGAAGTATAGTATTTATAGCGGCATAAGAACAGAAAAAAGCATCAAATACCTACAAATTATTTCTAAATCAAACTATACCAACTAAGGTCTACTCTCTACGTTTACCACTAATTACTAAAGGATTCCTATCTGAACACCACACACTAAACACACTCAGACTAAGCCTCCAAACAAAATGTTGTCCAGCAAGAGGCAGCAACAAGTAACGGATCGCATTACAACCTAAGCCGGAATAGGCTCAACCTAAAAATCAATAACACTGCTAAAGCTGGAACGAGATCCCCATACATTATTCTATCTTCGGAGTCGCCTACTCCTACCGTACGCAAAGTTACCTGTGCATAAAATGTCAGGTAAGAATATTACACGAGCGTATTTAAAGGTTCACCTTGTATAATTGTAGGTGCATACATCGTTTAAAATCAAAAGCGCTTTTTCAATGCCTTACTATAAAACGGTTAAAATCTGGAACACCTATAAAAACGAAAACTTTTCCCATAGTGTTTCTAACTTACAATTCACATACGGTACAGACGAGGACAAAATTCAACGTTTGGTGCACGCACCGCGCTAACAGTTGTTCGAGGGACGGAGCATGCGTAAGCCGGTAACGAACGATATAAACCGGAACGTTATCACGTAAAACCGGATATCGATGTAAATTCGATAAAGGGGAATTCTTAACTACACAACTTCAACTTGGCAGGGCATTGTACAATAGTTGTGTTATTCAAACGTTGGGAATGTGTGTGACGCTCGGGCCCCGCACGTTTTTCAACCGACACGATGATGCCGTGAATCTGTAGCGCGTTATAACGCGATAACGTACCGACCGGCCATGTTTGGTGCCCGAATTTAGCGCAATTGACTATTATTTATCCATAACCTTTACACTTATCTGTCCACACAATTTGTAGACCTAGACGGCACCACGTGGCTTTCAGACATCGACAGGAATTAAATCTGGAATATATTCACCCCTGGCAGTTTAGACCTGATAATATATCTGTTCAACCAGTCTCAGGATCCACAGCAGAAGACTGGTCAACCTGTTAAATCAGGATTATATTCCTTATTCCTCCCTGGCAGTTCAGACCTGCACAATAATTAAACCTTATAGACATATAGGTACTACTGGTCAACTATAACATTGAAGATGGCATCCTGGCCATAAATGCTATTTTGAGCTAATACTCTTTTATATTTTATAACCATTTATTACAGGAAATAAATTCCAACAACAGAGTGTAGTGTTTGTTTCCTATAACCTATTACAACAACAATATTAGAGCAGCATTGACCACAAATCATAACTCAAAACATATTGAAAACTATTTTATAAAAACTATTATTCAAAATTTCATTGTATATGAAAAACTATGCATTTGCTTATTGAACAAAATATACTTAGCCAGCATAGGTCAACATAGTCACCAGAATACAGAATATAATTGTTATCCTGAATTGGCAGCTGGTTCATCCCATTTTAGGTTCATTGACCCTACAATGGTCACTGACCTCATTAAAACTCAAGCACCCTTTTCAAATTTTGTATAACCTGTCATACATAATTAGTCCTGTATTACTCAATTTGGTACAGAACATGGTGCCAGAGCAGCACCAATGAAAAATATTTTACTTCTAATCAGATTATAATTTAAAATTTATTAAATTATCTCGCTACTGAGGACAAATAATGAATAATACTACTATTAGGTATTTACACACAAACTGTGTGACTATTATTTACAGGGTAATTAAAAGCAATGTAATATTAAATTGTAAAGAATGATGTAGCCATTAACATACAGTAATTTGGAATTGTTTTAAATAGTCATTCCAAATCCAAATCGAAACAATACTCATAATTTTTTGTCTTCCGAAACCATATAAGTTTGCCAAGTGTATAGGTATGTATGGAATGTATTTACACATATGAATTTCAAATTCCATTTGTATTCTTAATTCAACCTGATAACTGAAGTCTACCTCTCCATAGTTAAAACAAAATCAAATGAAATTATTACTGAGTATCATGTCCACGAAAAACATAGATTTTGAAAGTATATTATATGATAGCTGGGACAGCAGCTGTACTCAGATAAGATTGTAAGTAATTTAACTAAACATGTGTAATAAGAATTAAGTAACATACCTGCCTTAATTTTGTGGACAAGGTTGAAAATCGAAGGGATCTTTATGCATAACCAAAAATAACAATTTTTATTGAAAAAATTGTCACTTTCAAATTAAGGAAGGTAACCAAATAGCCATTTACCTTTAAATTACAAGAAATTGACTAAACTGAAATAGGTATGTTATATGATTTCACAATAAATCGAATGTTTTCACTAAAATGATCTGCAAACTGAAATGTCAATCAGAAAGAACAAATCCACGCTAAACTGAATATTTAAAATTTTGTACCTATTTGAGTTACTGTCTTAGATGGACAATCATTTTGGTAAGAAGTTTCTATTCGGTCAGGAACAATTATATGGTGATAAACTAATAGTGCTCACCAGACTGTACCGAAACACCACATCTTCAAGATGTATTTGACCTACCTTAACGAGTATTTTTCAGATTGTCATATCATTCATTGATTAATATAGAGCAGTGATTGGATGCACATCAGTTGATGCATAAATGAAGATAAGATGTTGCCCAGAGTACACTATAAAACAGGATATTATAAAATACAGTTCTATAAGGAGTGAAAATACTTGAACTTACTTCTGAAGTCTTCGGCGGTGCGGATGGCGCTTCACGCCGAATCTGGTGCTGTGGCGTGGCGCCATAGCCATGGTCAAGCAGGTGGTAGCTTATGGGCTGGCTGGGGCTGTCGTCCAGCAGCGTGGTGTGCGACGGAGACGCCCCGGCGCGCACCACTACCGCCTCGCTCTCCGCCGGCCCTCGCTTCACCCCCCTCGGCATCGCTGTTTCATACATACCATAATTATGACAAATAAGCCTTACATTCTTTGTTAGGAGACATCTCAATCATCACAATTGAATTAGTGAAGAGGTTAGGGGCACCGCGCGCGCGGAAATCGCAGGTGAGAAGCCTCCAAAGCGGAGTGGGTCGATATAGGATTTATCTAACTATATATAATATTTAGAGTCTGGAATTAAACCCACCGCTAATCATTTTTGCGTCCGTCAAATGAATAAAGATATTTTCCCTCTAATATCGACAACCTAGTAGTAACACATAGGCATAACCGCTTCATCAAGTTTATCAGCTAAATACTAGGTTTCTATGCAAAATATATAACATTGAATTAGAATACTTACGAAAGGTGTAAGCGAACGATATTCCAATTTGTAACCATAAAACGACATGAATGTTTTCGACGCAAACGCTACATTATCGAGTACTCAAAATAAAATGTCCGCCGCTTTGTTGGTTGGTCTCGAGTGAACTCGTGGACATCGAGACGCTCGATAATTTTCAGTCAAACTCACAGTTCATTTAATTTCACATATTATTTTAGTCACAAATTACTTCACTAACTATTAAAAACATTACGACAGTCCTAGTCCACATTTTATTACAAATTATTAGATAAAAACGGAGCGCATTGAAACGGCGACAGGAAGCTTTTCAGAACATCTGGCTTGCAAGCGACGTAGCAGTGGCGCGAACTACGTGCGCAGGCGCGAAGCGGCCGAGCAACCCCTAGCGGACGCCACTCTCCAAATTCCTCCCCTAGTCCCCTCGTTTACGAAGCCATAAAAAATATAACGAATTTTTGAATTTTCGTTGGGGACCGGTTTTGAGCAGCGCAGCGGCGTCGCTCGGTCCCTGGAAGCATTCGCGCAAGAGGCGCGCGCATTCTTCTGATTTCTTTTAAAGTTTGAATTATTCGTGTCCGCAACTTGAGCAATTTTCCTTGTATTGTAATGTAGGTATTAGTTCTGAGATTCAACGAAGTTATAAAATAATTTATTGTTCTTTTCAACTACTAAATATTGTCAAATAATTGAATATCGACTGAAAAAATATAAATAATAAATGGATAATAACTATACTACCAATTGTTTGTGCCACAGAGGAGGTAAGAAGTATATGGACACCATCGTCATTATGTAGGTTCGAATCCTAGTAGTACTCTGTGATCGCCACGATCTACGGAAAACAGCAATGACTGGGGGGTCATAGTCATATTCCATTTTAATATTGGTAATAGGGTAAATAAAATATCTCGAAAGACTGAACGCAAATGGGCAACATTTGTAATCAATGTTAGTTCAGTTTTTTTCTAAACTCGGTCTCGTGATTCCTAAGAACAAGTTACGCTATCTCTTTTAGTTTTAGATTTCTCCTCACTGACCCATTTAGATTAATCAACCTGTAGGTATATCTGGAACTGATATCAGTAGGTCCCTAGTGTTGATACGACATTTTTAGTATCTAGAGTTATGTATTAAAACAGGATGCCAATGCCACTTTAGGTGTAACCATTGACTCGAAGTCAACATGAAACCCTTCCGTAACGTAAGCATTAAAAGAAAATTAGGCGGGCATATGTTCGTAGTACTACCAATTAATAGGTTCGTTAGATTAAAATCCACCTCACTGGGAACAAATCAGTCAATGCTGAAGTAACTTAAACTGACAGTTGTTATCTGTGTCATGCCCGGCCAGTATTTTCCAGCAGGTACTCTTGAAAGCATCACAAGCTTGAAAATATACCGGAACAGTTGATAACAAAAGGCCAGGAAGATATTATTAGGGATAATAAGTACTTAGGTAACCGGTAACGTCTATGTAGGTATATTAAATATAAAATATTTCGAAGCTAGGTCATGATCATCGACTATATGGCAGCGAATATAAAGGAATAATAAAATTATGAAATGCTAAAACCTCAAAGACCCTTACAATGTTTTAAACCGCCTGGTACTCATCCCCACTACGTATCCCCTTTGTTGGTCACCACGCAAAGGTTCGAAAGGACGTTTCTCGCGTGTACTATTTGGAAGTGGAAGGAAATCACAGCCACAGTGTTTTCTTTGGACTATGACATGGGATCGTTCAAGAGATCCTCTTCAGAGACATGCATGATGCAACGCATTAGTAACTACCCTAGTGTTTCTGTAGCCGTATTCACAATGGCTCGGAAATCGGATTCGGATACGGAATCGACAAAGGACCCCGCAGAAGTTCTTTGGAAAATCTGGTTTCAGTTAATTTTGATGAAATTTTCAAATGTTAAAGAGAGTAGAGTTTCCGTGGAATCTATTGGGATTCAGAATAATAGTTTTCGAATCGATCGACACGGATTCGCCGCTCACGAATTTCGTGTCGAATCGTTCGGAAACGGTTTCGAATCATTGTGAATACGGCTACTGATGTCCATAGGCAGCGGTGAACACTTTCCATCAGGTCCGCTTGCCTGTTTATCTGCCGCATAACAAAAATATTATGCGAAATTATGAGCGCACGAAAAGCAGCACAGGAACTGCTTTACAAATGGTACGGTAGGGTACCTTAGTAGTAGGATAGTAGGGTTGACCTTGCCTGACTGCTATCGCACGCGGCAGCACCGGCGATGCGTTCAGCAGCACGGTCAAAAGGCGATCGCCGGCAGGGAGGCGGTGAAGTGCTGAACTGACGGGTGCTACCGCGCACGATGGTATTGCTTTTGACGCCGATCGAGTGCTGTCGCGCGTGATGGAACTCGCTCTATCTTTCCCACTCTAGGATATGACGAAACAGCCATAGAAAAGGATAGAGCAAAGTGCGGCTCCATGCTATCGCATTCGACAGTAAACGCGACTGTACCTATACGGAAGCATGCTATAGAGCCCCGTAGCACATGGAGCATAACGCGATTGCTTGCTGACAAATGAGCATCAGACACGGAGTGAATCCATCAATAGGGGAGATCGAGTAGTCGTGAAAAATTTTACTAGTGTAGGTACATCGGTCAAAATAGGACCTCTCTTTATTTTCTTTTTTTATAGAAGTGAGTGCTTATAGGGGAAACGTCGACAATACCTATGATTATGAGCTCTTTAACTGTAGGTATGTAAGTACGAGCCTTATAAAAAACAATTATAAATTAAGGACCGATTTTTCAATCCTCAGATAACATTTATCTGTCTAATAAAATAATATACTGCCAAATTAAAACAAACAGTTATCCTTCACTTATACATGAAGATAGGTACGTTTTATTTTAGTCGCATAATAACTTATCAGACTGATATATTTTATCTGAGGATTGAACAATCGGCCCTAAGTGCGTTAAAGTTTCTGATAAAATTCACAATACTCCTATTACCTAGGGGTAGGTTGTGATCGAGGTCTAGGTAAGTTGTGTTGTGACACCTTTAATTTTAACGACTACTTAGATATATTCAGAAATACTATAGCAAAGCGGCTGTCAGTGACTGAATGCGCAAACTTAAGGACCGGTCTAGGTGGCTGGCCTTCGCGGAGGCCAGCGGTGGACTTCGGAAGGCTGATGATGATGGACTCTAATATAAGTACTTACCTATTTTACACTACAGTAGGTACTTACCTACCTATGTACCTATCCATTAGAAACATTTATAACCTCATCTTTATCATGGTCAACAGCCCCAGCCAGTCCGCTGCTGGCCTTCTCCACTCCAGATTGCACGATCTCCACGCTTGGAAACGAGTGGGAAATATTTATACTTAAATCAAACCATTTCTGAGACTATTCATTCTGCGCCGGTCGTAAACAACTTGGGAGAAATATTGATTTCGCGTAGGAACAGCAATCCAATGTTTACCTAATTATATTACAAATCTAAGTAGGCAGATTTCTACAATATATGTGTAGGTAGAGTGCTATAATGTTCTCCAGCCCGCTGGAGTAACCTAAACCTAGCCATGTTATGAACCTTTAAGCTTAGCGCAACTAGGTATAAAAAGGCGGGCTACAAAAAAAAACAAAGTAAAGGATACGAATATACATTAAACCGCGAAGATACCGGAAGTGACTATGAAAACTATATACCTAGTCTATGATATGAGTCTATGATCGATCACAGATTAAATATTATGCGAGCGATAATGCGAGTTTCGCGGTTGCTCCGTTTTTGGGTTTGATGGAATGTGAATGGGCTAGCGAATATCATTTTCCATCCCCCAGCGAACATAAAAAATTAAGCATCTAAGGAAATCTAAAAAAGGCATCAAAATATTAATACCCAGGAATGTGCATTGAAAACAAAAACAGCTTATCAAGATTACACAATAAGTCTTGTATTTGAATGAAAAGGGGCCGCGGTTCGATAGAGACGTCAAGAACGGTGTCAATGTGTCCCTTTCTAATGCCAATTTCAAATTGCCCGGATATGGTTTAGTAGATTTTGTTCGACTAAGATGAAATATAGAAACTACCCATTTGAAAGGTAAAACCTTTTATTGCATGTATTTTCCGATAAACAAACTTACTAAGACAATGAAATTAATTTTTTAACGTTACGAATACATAAAAGTAAACATCGGTAACTAGTGGTAATAATGGTACTATGGCAACATCGATTAGTTTTAGTTCGGTGTGAGTTTCAACTTTATGATTCACAAAAACATTAACTTTATGATTTCAAAATCAGTTTAGTACCTACCTAGTTCCGGAGATTACCCACAACATAGGTACTTTATCTATTTATAGTATTAGTATAGAATGATAGATGTTAATGTCAAATATGATTCCACAGATGTCTCTTTAGTTGGTCAAATGATGGTCATACACTAATAGAGTGGGATAAAATGACTCCGTGCTAACTATTCCTATCGACTCATTTTTTCAGGTCAGTGTGCATTCCAATGAAAAAAACTAGGAAAAAAAGAAATGCAATAGCGCCATCTATACACGCCGTAAGCGAAATTCTGATCCTGATTTTAAAGCGCGGGTTTTTTCAAACCTTAATGAGTGCGCCTTCAAAATCCATCAACCAAAAAAACAACCCTTTCTTCAAGAAATTTCATAACCATGGCACGACCGCGTGACACTAGCAGTAGTGCCTTGGGAAATGCTTAACACATAACATCATCCTAGTAAGTGTAAGTAATCCTACAGGTCAATCCCGGCTTCAGCCAGGGTCCGCTTTAACACTCTTCGCCCGGTCTTCACCATCTAGGTTTCGTTTAGCGGATAGGTTTACCCATATATTTCTCTATGTAGATATCCCGGGAGTTTACACACTTGACCAAACCAGCGCCGCGGCGGTTGCCTCCCCATTGTCAGTTGAGTTGTGTGCACTGCACAGCACAGCCAGCATTAAGTTCGCGCTGTTCGCTGGCGTGGAGTTCGCGCCTCCGCGGATGACTTCGTCAGCGCTGGCCAAGTCTCGCAGCCATAGAGCATCATAGGCCTAACGACGATGCTTTTGTAAGTATATAAAACCCCTTCAGCTTGATAGAGATTTTTTGAGCCTTGAGGTTCCGCCATTTGGCCCAATCTACAGAGATAAATCAAGCGCGGATCCAGCGTTGTAGACACGATAGGGATGCCCACAACCCTAATTTAGGGCCAAGGCTAACGTTGTACATAAAAGTTGGTTTTCTTACCCCTAGCTTTTAAGTGCCAAAATGTCAAAATTTCGAGCTATATCCGCTCGCTCATTCCTTTATTTATGTTATTTATAATAGGTACTATTTGTCCCAGCTTTTAAGTGCCTTAAAAACTTCGGAATTGCGTTACAAATTCGGAGCTCGCTGCGTTCTCTTATTCATTGAATTACCTTAGTTTCAGCTTCTAAGGATTAGCAGAAGAAGGCCGTAATGTGAATTTTAGTCCATTGAATTTTCTTACAGAGCTGTCTTTGTATACTTAACGTAACACATCGCTGCGTGTGTAGATTTTTTGGTCTGTATTAGTGAAGGTATTAGCAAGACCCCTAAACACTTTGTCTCGCACTTGGCTGATTTTCAGGTCTCACAACACATATTATTATTATTATTTATAACCTTTTTAGGGGCTGGACCCGCGCTTGAGATAAATACGAGAATTGAGCTCGGAGATTTCAAGATTCACGCGTGCTACAGCGAACTTTTAGCGAGATACCTACCTACCTACCGTAAAATTGTCAAGCTCGCTGCTGTCCGATTGGTGTTTACATTTTATTACAACTATGTAAGTTAAAAGGTTATGTAAAGTTTTAAAAAGCAAAATTTCTGAAACTTTAAGACTTAATTTTCCATGTTAAGTAGGTAGTCAAAGATTTCGAGCTCGCTCACTGTCCCTGTAGTTATTTTAAAAGTTTTATAGGTAGGTACCTAAACTTCTTACCACGATCACCTGACAATGTGAATGAGGGTGTGGTCGAACATATAGTTTACTCACTTTTGTTTGACTTGAATCCCCAAGGACCAAGATTAGAATCAGAATTCCAGTCACGCGAATTAGCAGTGGGTGGTACAACTCAGTACTTCTCCAAAAAATACTCGGCGTTTACCTATAGGTACTTTAAAAAATCGAGAGTTGGTGTATGGCGTTTTTTGTTTTATGTATCGAAAAGCTCTATGTAAGTGCTTTAGACGAATTTTTTATACAAATGAGATCCGTAACCCCTGTTAAAAGGGGAACCTGACCACATTGGATCATCATGGTTACACATTCAGTCGCCTGAATATGTAGGTTTCATCACGACGTTTTGCCTCACCGTAGAGCATCGGTTAGTGTTGAAATTATGTACATTACTCAGAAAAAAGTATTTCATTGCTATATGGCGGTACTGGGGTCCATATCCGGTACCTTGGGGTACGCGTAGGACCCTTTAACCATTAAACAATAGAACCGACGCTCCTCGACTAAAAAAAACAGAAAAACAAAATTAAGTAGGTAAATACACAAATACCGAGCTCGCTAATGTGGCTCATTATGTGTTCCAGTTACAGGGGGGGAGGGATTATGGGGCACTATAACACCGTCCTCTGGGACAAAGCCAACCTCGCCTGCACTGCTGCCAGACGGACGAGATTCTGGCGATTATTAAATTTACAGAACCATTCATATAGGGAACGAAGTTTTCAACAGATAAATTTATTTAACTACTTACAATGGGTCCGTGCGGCACACAAGCTGAGACAGCGGCTCCGATGTCAATCCCAGGACACAAGACACACCCAACGCAGGTTCTTAAATCCAAGATCATACTTAGGCGTATGATGCTCTATGGATGTGAGACTGGCGACGGTACAGAGGCACGTCCGCAAACTTCATGCCATGGTTGATGTGCGGCGCTACACCACTTGACCGAGTCCGGAACGAGTACATCCGTGGCAGCCTTAACGTAAAAAATAGAGGATAACATTGAAGGGGCTGCTGAGGTGCCGCGTAAGACCCAGCCAAGGGTACGTGGGAAATAGGTGCCTCAACCTGCCGGTATCAGAACACGGTCGATGGCTGAAGGAAGCAAAAGATAGACATCGGCGAATCGAATTCGGGACTCAACGAGGATGCTGAAGATTGCTCGAAGTGGAGTAAAGAGTAAAAAAGCGGACCCTGGCGGGAGCCGGGATTGACTGCTTAGACAATTACTGGTAGCAAGTACTGATGCTGCAAATTAATTAGAGTAGATAATATTTTGTGTGTCGTACGTAAGTATACCTACTTATAAAGAAATGTGACTGGGAGGGCATCCTACATGGGAATACCAACATGTAGCTGTGCATCATCTAGACGCTAATGTCCCGGTTATGCTCTCGCGCACGAGGGCCCGGTGTCCGACTTGACCATGATCCAGAATTAGGCAGATCAGGTTACAGTGGAGCAAGTGCCATCTGACCACCGTGACCCTGCTACCAGAGCAACCTGACCAGATTAGATTAGTCAGTTGCCTAAATATGCAGGTTTCATCACGATGTTTTCCCTCACCGTAAGCATAAGGCTGTGCATATGGCATTATAATTAAATCTTTATGTAATTGCAAATATTGCAATACTTAGAAATTATTTTTAATTTGTGACAAGAATTCACAATGTTACTTGCAAGTGTTATGATAATCTATGTTACACATACTTTATATGTATGGCAAAATATATTACATACTTAAGTATATTTGAAAAGATGGTTTATCAATTAGTTTATAAATAAATAGCTTGTTTCTTATAAAAATCGTATAATTTAAACTTTTTGTAGTTTGCTTATTTTGATAAAGAACAACACTTTGACTACACCTACTTACATGAACAATATATTATTACACATTTTACAAACATAATAATAAAGTATTGTAAATAAATAAGTATATACAATACTGACTTAAATAGTGTATGTACAGTAAAGTAATTTATTTTAAACGAACAACAATAAAAAACAAAATTATCAAATATCTATAATCACAAAAACTTCATACTTGTTATCTTTAGGTTCGTCAACAATTTGCATAGCAGAATATGTTATTGCTTTTACTTCGGTACCCTGTGGATGTTTACCAATTTGGAATTCCTCACCATAACACTTACATTCTATCCTAAACTCTTCTGTATTAAACTCTGTTATAACCAACTTTTTACATATAAGAAATGGCTCCACTGAAAATAAATATAACAATTCATCAAGAAAGTGATATAATAAACCCATCATATCATCAGCGGTGGCTTCTATTGTATGCACTTCTTTGATCTGCACATAGTCAAGTTCTGTCATGTATCCAAACATGGCCATACCACATTGTTCAAATGTCTCCTTCAGACTATCACCCCAGGCATGTAATCTGAAATATAAAAATTTAAACAGTTGTGGACATTGTAATGGATGTATATAATACATGGAATACAATTGTAATTTATATTTATTCCAGGTCTTCCAATGACGGACCCTGAGTCTGGTTGAAGTGTCAGGAGGCAATTGGCACCCCATGATGGCATATTCTATATAATTCCATTCCATTTAAACCGCAAACTTTTATAATAGCATAAAAAAATATATACAATTTTTTTCGTTTCATGATGTAATTTTTTAGTTAGGAGATATTGGTACTTCATCGTCAATATGATTATAATCATAAAATGGTGTCTCAACTTTAATGATTTCAGTTCTCCATACATTACATCAAAGGACTTCTCTGTACTTTTCCCCTCAAACTTATTTTATATTTGTACCTATTTCATATATCTATGTAAATAGATTGAGAGTGCAATAATAAATAAAATTGTTATAACAGCTCAATTTAAAGCTGCTAATCAGATCTTTAAAAATACTTACTGAACATCGGCTGTGTGATCTAAATCTGAAAAAGAAAAATGATGCAAAGTTAACAATTTGCACATGTTTAATTTAAACCCATATGCCTCCGTAGTAAATAAATTAAGTTGTAGTTACTACTAACTATGGGGCCAGCGCCTTACTAGGCGCTGGCCCCATTTTGTGTGGTCTAGTGGTCAGAGGTCTAAGTTCTGCATTCCATGTTCACACTTGCGCACACTGCCGTAGTCTAGTAATCCGGAGTTCAATAATCTTCTTGATATCTGTCCAAGCATTACAATTATTTTGATTTATTTTATAGTCCTTGTGGCTGGAACAATAAGGAAATGTTTGTCTCGTCCTATTTCCATAAACTTTTCTATATGGTCGGACATCGTGACCTTTTAGCTTTTAACAAAAAATTTAACTCCGACAGAACATGCGTTCACTTTGACCATTTTTGTAATTGTCAAATTCCAAGCCACAGCATAGATTACAGTGATCGTGGAACTTGGAAATCTGACCGCTGACTGCAAGCTGGTGGGGCCGGCGCCTAAATAGTAAGTTTGAAAATGATACTGACGGAGTGACGCTCTATGAATGTAATGATATAAAATTTTCTTACACCCAACGCCAACCCCGTCGCCAACCTTTTCTCCAATTTTTCAAAGTTTATATTAATTTCGTATTCTCTAACGCAACTTGCGTTAGTAAATTAAACATTGTGAAATAAAAAACTTTCTCAACTTACATTCATATTTAACTGTTGGTATAACAAAATCATCGTAAGTTAGACCTCCCAATTCTTCATCCATGGTATACGTAGAAAACGAATGAAAATTAAATTATGGTAAATTTGAAAACACGATGAAACAGCGATCACAAATTATGAATCACAATAAAATCAATTCGTTACAATGAAATCACATCAGCTGGCAGCCGTGCGGCGGCGAAATAAACTGTCAGCTGTCACTGTCAACCGGTCGAACCAGATCAACACGGACGAATAGTCCATGGTCGGCATGCCATCCATAGACAACAACAGACAGATCGAGTCGGAACGTGAATAGCGGATGCTAAACGCTCGATATTTACCGTGATCACAGACATACCAGACTAAACACAAATCACAAATATTCCTTGTTCGCTCACTCTACAATGATTATGAATCTTGCTATACCGTTTTTTCGTCTATTCATATAAGCTCTAAGAAAATGACGCGCGCTAGTTTTGAACGTTCAACATGCTGCTCCACCATATATCCACCGAAACTTTCGACGAAACTTTTACCGGGACTTTGGTCGATCTCTACATTCTCGCCTATAAAGTGCGCTCCACATGTTCGCCGAAACTTCCGGCGAAACTTTTGCCAGGACTTTGGTCGGCCTCTACATTCTCGCCTATTAGGGATGTGGTGGGTGTCAAAACGCGTCGACATTATATCGATTCATCGGTGTAATATCGCTAATCTGCTGTAAACATGGTCACAGAGGTGATGGCAGCTGCTCTACTGTAATTACTTGACATACTAATATCCTGGATCGTGGTCAAGTGTACCCGAAACCTGTTACTGGAAAAAGCGCTATGATTATAAATATAAAATCGATCGAATCGAGACGACAACAAACTATCTCTACTTAGTCTTCGAAATAGGTGAGACATGCCAAACATGCACATTCCCGCGGAACTGTCCACATGTGGAATGCGCTTAAAGCGCAAAGAAACCGCCGCAAGTTTGGCGGACATGTGGAGTACGCTTAACAACGAGCTGACGTTTCTTTTGAAACATCGGTATGAATTTTATAATTTCTTAGTAAAATTTAAATCAAACCATTTAAAAGAAGGTGAAATTTAGTGCACATTAATGTGAAAGCGCAAATTATGGTAATACACCTGGATTATCTTTTCATCGGTAAGTAATTTCATTCGTGGTTGCGATCGGGAATCAATTTTAGAAATTGTGACAAAAATATGCATCGTGAGTGTGAATTTGCAATAATTAAATTGCTTTAACACAATATGCCATTAAAGATAGATTTATAATTATTGGCCAATTGAGCAATATTTCGATGATCGAAAATATTTTGATGCTAACTGGGTCGGATTTAGTATTCATTGTATAAAATTTTAATATTGAAATCTTGTAAATAGCGGTCCTCAATTTTATATGTATAAATTAGGGATTCATACCAAAAATGTACCTAAATAACATTTTTAATGTTCTGACATTTTATGAAACAACTTAACGGATTAATCGCGTATTTCCGTTTATTTGTTTTTCTTGGGTTCCTAAAAACCAGACATGGCGATGTCTAGGTTGCAAACTGAAAGTGTTGCGTTGTAAACATTTTGAAGAACAAGATAATAAGTAGATGCAAGTCCCTTCAGTCCTGGTGCATCATCATTATATGAATTTTTACTGAAAATAAAGAATATGCTGCCTGTTTAATATATTAATGTACCTATCCTTTTCATTATTATTATTTTTTCATGACTCTGAAGATACTTCTAACGATAAGTAAGTAGCTACTTAGTTTAGAAGTATGTATGTATGTATGTAATCTCTTTATTGCATCAATTTATAACATTACAAGAAATAGAAATACAGTTTATTATGCAAAGGCGAGCTTATCCCACAACGGGATTTCTTCCAGCTAACCTTTGATAAGCCGAGAAGACCGGTTGATGAGCGGTGAAGGCAATTAAGAGTAAAAACAATTAACTATAAAGAATTTAACTCCATATATACATATGAGGATGTCAATATAGGCAGACTATATAATAATTACTAATCAAATACTAATACCAGTATATAAATTAACAATTCCTAATATACATAAATATTCAAAATATAATAAATAAACCTATATAATATGACGACAGATATATAAATAAATAAAGCTCATTCATCAAGTTCTAAGAAAAATTTCTTCACAAGATCCTTGAAGGAGCCAGGTGTGCGAGCGAGTTGAATATCTTCAGGTAGCGCGTTCCACAAGCGAGCCGCATAAACCTTGAACGATCTCTCATAACTAGCCGAATTATACGAAGGAATATCTAGCTGAAGCTCTCGGCGGGGGCGCAGTCGAGGGTCGGCGAACGGGCGGAAGCTGAACCATTCGCGCCAGTACTCGGGCGCATTAGAGTTATAAAGTACCTGGTAAAGTACCGCCAGAGTATGACTATCTCTGCGGCGACGTATCGGAAGCCAATTCAATTTGCTTCTTAATTCTGATACGTGGTCAAATTTCCGCAACCCAAAGACATAGCGAATGCAAAGGTTCTGCAGCCTCTCCAATCTGGACAAAAGTTCTTCAGTGGGATCTAAGCAAGCTACATCACCATAGTCCAAGAGCGGGAGAATGAGACTCGTTACCAGCAATAATTTGGTTTCAAAAGGTAAGAAATTTCTTTAGTCTTTAGTAGTCTTTTCAGCGAATGGAACGAAGCGAAGACCTTACGGCTGACCTCGCTAATATGGGTCGACCAAGACAGCGTTTGATCGAATAGGTTCTTAACAGTCCCGCTGAACTTAATGACCGTGCCATCAAATGACAATTCAGGTAGATCGACGTTCTTCAATTTATTTATGAAATGCTGGCTACCAATCACGATAGCCTGTGACTTAGAGGCATTCACTCTAAGACCAAAGTCCCTAGCCCAGTAGCCGTATTCACAGTGGCTCGGAAATCGGATTCGGATACGGAATCAACAAAGGACCCCGCAAAAGTTCTTAGGAAAATGTGGTTTCAGTTAATTTTGATGAAATTTTCATATGTTATAGAGAGTAGAGTTTCCGTGGAATCTATCGGGATTCTGAATAACAGTTTTCGAATTGATCGACACGGATTCGCCGCTTACGAATTTCGTGTCGAATCGTTCGGAAACGGTTTCGAATCATTGTGAATACGGCTACTGCTCTCGATTGTGTGGAGGTCCTTATTCAATAACCCATTGGCATCACTCAGATTCGATAGAGGAGCAGATCTATACAACTGAAGATCATCAGCGTACAGGTGAAAGAATGAAGAGAGAGATGAAGTGATACCATTGACGAAAATTGAAAAAAGAACGGGTGAGAGGATTCCTCCTTGAGGAACACCAGCCGCTATATCACACCAATTAGACCGGTTGTCACCAACTTTGACCAATTGTACCCGATCCAGCAGATACGACCGGAACCAGGAGAGAGCCTCCGCCGACATATTCAAATTTCTAAGCACGGCCAGCAAGACATCGTAGTCGACTGTGTTGAAGGCACAGCTAAAATCGAGAAGGGCGAGCACCGTGAGCTCCCTCCTCTCGATGTTCAGCCGAATGTTGTCAGTGATCTTAACGAGTGCGGTGGCCGTGCTATGACCAGAACGGAACCCTGATTGATAACGGTTCAAGAGTTTGAACCTTGATAAATGGGCGCATAATTTACGCTGAACCACTTTCTCTATAATTTGAGACAGTATTGGGAGGATTGAAATAGGCCGGAATTCCGCGAAAGAGAAAGGATTTGACTTCTTCGGGAGAGGAGTAACGTGTTCTCGCTTCCAACAGGAAGGGAACACCCCGGAAGACAATGAAGAATTAATTAAATGTGCAAGAATTGGTGCTATAAATTCTTTGATTGAAATAATCATATTGAGACTCAATCCGTCATCCCCGGTTGCCTTTGTTTTAATTGTTTTGAGCAAATGTAATACGTCTTGATCTGTGACCTCCTCCAGCGCCAACGGCTCACCTTCAAGTGCCGGTTTATTGTTAAGCTCAGCGAGGGTGCGACTCTTTATACCTGGATCCATTAAAGGAGATGATGAGCAAAAATGAAGGTTTAGGCTATCAAGATCCAAACCATCCGAACTACTGACCCTGTCCTCTCCCACACCTAATGATCACAAAACCTCCACAGCCTCGTCGGTGGGCACTCCTCAATGGTCTTGTGGATGTACCCCCGTTTAGCATTTCGGCATTGTCGATTGCATACATTTCGGAGAGAAATGTAGATTTCTTGGTTCCGAGGAGAAGGATCATGCCGAAATCTCAACTTAGCTCTATCTCTTTTAGCCATGAGAGCCTTAATGTCAGGCGTGAGCCAGGGCAAAGGGAGGTGCTTTACTCTGACTGTTACAATTGGAGCATGTCGGTCATACACTCCCAAGACAATAGAGTTGAATGACAGTATTTTCGCGTCCACATCCTCAGCGGAAAAGACCGAGCCCCAATCAGCATTCTGCAAATCCCCTATAAGAGCATCCTGATCTATTTCCGAAATCTTCCGCAGAAATATTACTTTATGCCTCTTCTTCGGCGGGCGTATCCTAAAAGAACCGAAGATTAAATCATGCGCAGAGAAGGCGGGTGCTCTGAACTGTCCATGCGCATCAGCCAATTGGGGAGAGGAAGTAATCACAAGATCCAGGAGAGATGGTGAACCATTATGGGAAAAATGTGTGGGCCCGAGTGGCAAGGAATGAAGGTCGATAGAATTTCATAGAGGAAGGAGATTTTGTGAGCGAACATCATTCCTCACCAAACAGTCGTTCCTAATTAATCTGAAACCAGGAAGAGCATACAAAGTAGACGGCAATGACGGCTTAAGAAACGACTCCGAGATCAGTAACGCGTGGATATTCTGATTTGTGAATGTAGCCGTTAAATCAGCATAGTGGGCAGCGACGCTTTGAGCGTTAATGTGCACTACAGTGAAGTTTTTTCTAAAAGGAGTTAAAGCAACTTGTATGTTATCCAATAAGGAAGGTCCATGGCTGTCACTACCTGCACAAAACTGTAGATCATCTGACGAAGAAAATGAAAGAAATACCTCTGAATCCCCACACATAAAATATCACAAGAAAAAAAAAACTTAAAAACACATTAAATCACAAAAGTGGTTTTGGACTCAAGTAAAATTTAAGCAGGCAGTCTTTAAAAAAAAACACAAACAAAGTACGTTATACAAGTCGGTGGCAGTATGCGATATGACTTCTTTGCCCTCCAATGACAAACAGAAAAAAAAAATAAAGAACAAGAAATGTCATCTGTCAAGACTGTCACTTACTACCGTACCAAAACAAACAAAAGTTATCTCATCAAATCATTACAAAAGAGTGTAGAAAAGAATAAAGTTAGAGATCATGAGAAAAAAATAATGAAGTAATGAGACAACAAATAAACATTTATACCGGTCAAAATCCTCAAAACCCTCCTTCATGCAAAAGCAAGCACTGCCGATTCACGGTATGTGGGATCGGGAGATAAAAAAGACGGTGATAGGTATCAGGGCATGGGTTTGATTCACTAGACATCTTACCTTTTATTATAATGTCAATATAAAATTATAAGGACAGGTTTAAAAAAATGACAAAATCATCCGGAGCGAAATATACTCACAAGTCATATTTGTTCATATTCGTTACGAGTGGAAATTCGTAGCAAAATATAACATTGCAGATGGGCTGCCTTGTTCCGTCCCTGCATTTGCATTAGTGTGTGTGTTTTAGAGAAGTGTGTCATTTTGTCTCGAATTGAAAATCGGTATGTTCTCTCTGCTTCTGTAGATACAATTTTTTCTCTATGACCGTGATCCGTGTTCACAGATCGTGATAGGCGGATACTACACACACGATATATATCGTGATACGTATCGTGATCCATATCGAGTAATATTTTGGATCGCAAGTCGACCATACACACACGATAAGAATCGTCGACATTTTCATTAGTCTATGCATTCTTTCATTCATTTTGATGGCTGAATAGACTAAGTTGCCAATGCCTAGCCTAAAAAAAAGCATTTTTGACGCGTCGCTGGTGTATATTTACGATTTTTAAGCATTTTTACCAAAATGACTGATAAAGCTAGCGTTGCTATAGTATTAGCATTAGAATTAAAAAGACGCGTGAAGAGAAAAAAATGAGAAAAATTATGAGGATGAGGATCTTGTTGACTTTTTATACTTTTATAGTAACTGTCCAGGTCCATAGTGGCCACAGCAGCTTGAAAATAAACACAAACAATGAAAATAAATTTGAAATTACGTTATTTATCTGTCAGTTTGACAGAAAGGTCGTGATATATATCGACGAGATACTAGACGCTCGATATATATCGCACGATAGTTGATACGGATCGTAGATTTTTGGATTTTCGGAAATCCTGTGATCCGTATCACGATTCGTGATACTCTAGGCTACACACACGATAAATATCGTGATCCTGCGTGAATCACGATATATATCGTGTGTGTAGTATTCGCTATACGGATCACAGGATTTCAAGAAAATCAGAAATCCAGTATTGGAGATACTACACACACGATATTTATCGTGATACGTGGATTACGATCCTGGATCACGATATGGGTCATTCAGATAGCCGCGGTCTATGACAGCGGTCTACGACAGCGGTCAGCTCGCGGGTACGATCTATCTACACTGCCGCGATTTGGCAATGCCCCCGCCTGGTATCCGCTCTGCGCCGCCACCCACCGCCGGGAACTGCAGGCCCAGCAGAACATCTCACTGCGTTTCATCGTCGGAGCGGGCCGCTACGTCCGCAACGACGTGATTGTGCACGACCTGCGCATGCCCTCGGTGGAAGAGTTCGTCCGGGGTCTGGCGCGTCGCATGTTCGACCGCGCCGACAACGGGCGACACGAACACCTGCGGGGCCTCGCTCCTCTCCACGCCCGCCCCGCCGAGGGTCGCCCCTACCACCGAGGGCTGCTGAGAAGCCCACCGGAAGCTCACGCATCGCCCTCCACCGCTTCTTTCACCATCACTCACGTTACAGATGGACTGAGCCCCCATCTGTAACAAAATAAACAACACTATCAACACCATGGAACCGCCTCCTACAATGCGACCTCAGCGCACGATCGCAAACTAGCGCGCGAAAAACTTTAAAGGCGCAACGCGTCACCACATGACCGGCCAGGACACAGCCTGGCTGAGAAGACGCCCGGGCACGGGGGTAAGCCCCATAGGCCCGCACCTGACTCCAAGGAGCAGAAGACCCGCATGTGGTTAGGCAATTGGCACATTGGAATACAGCACCGGACGGTGGTGCGTGAAGTGCGTTAGTGCGTGACATAAAGTTATTTTAGCTGTCATCGGTTTGTATAGAAATCCCGTATCGTCGGATTCTAGTCGAACACACTGAAAACGCATCCACGTGCGTTCGTGCGGATGCGTCGCTTTTTGTTTAGTCAGTATTGTCATGTAGGTCTACTGTAATATGTACTGAATTCAGTGCTGAATCCAAATAGATACTTAGTATGTTTTGGCTGAATACTAATATTGGCCACGGTCTGTCCCTAATGAAATGTACAAAATATCTAATGCTTTATAAAAACCAAAGTTAATCAAGAATACATCTTATGATGTATACATGACACGATACGTTTATACGTGGCGTAAATAGGAACTAACATTCCGCCTATTTAAAATGTCCATTTTCAATATGGCGGCATTCACATGGGCGTAGCCTCCGCCCCACCTAGCAAAATGTATAAACTGCAAAATAAAAAGAGAAAAAGTTGCGATACATATGGCGAATGCTACATACACGATATTTATCGTGATACGTGGATTACGATCCTGTACCACGATATTTATCTTGTGTGTAAGACTTTCACAGGACTTCTAGAAAATCAGTAATTCACAAACCGTATTGACGATACGTATCGCGATAAATATAGACCGTCTAGCATCCGCATATAAAATCAGAAATCCACGATCCGTATTCAATTATACGAATCGCGATGAATATCGAGCGTGTAGTTATCAAAAAATCAATAAATAATAAAACCGGAACCAGCGAGTAAAATTTTTTTTATTCTATGCACTCGATGACGTCACTGTGCTGACAGCTGACAGATAGATGACAGATAAGTTGTGACAAAAATTGAAAATTGAATATCGTATTGATTTGTGTTCTATTTTTCCGATTTTCATTTTTTATTTAGTTGGCGATAGTTGACATTGTTTTATAATCAACTCATTCGCCTGACTTTTTTATTATTATTTTCTTTAAATCTTATCGAAATGGATCCTATTACTGTATTACAAAATAGAATTGAACAACTTGAAGCAAAATTAGGATTTGCTCATCAAGAACTTGTTCCTGGCCCAGAGGCCCCAGAGATAATACCACAACTTCAGCATGGGGATTCTGCGACTACGAATCTGATGAATGCAGCTCAAAATATTCAGAATGCTACTGCGGGCCATGAAAAGTTGTCACAGGCGATGACCATAGCTACAGAACTAAACAATTACACTGATCCAAACTTTGTAGAAAATGTAAGTTTTCGTGCAATACTTACTTTGTAACACTTGAGTAACAATAACAAGTGTACAGAACCTAATTGTTTTATGTTTATTGTATTTTCAGAGGCAGCAGAATCAAATGCACATGCAAGAGGTTGCTGCTGCAGAACCCATGTTACAAAACCACTGCCAATGTATGCGTCATTGTCTACAGGTTGGTATAGTATGATTTGCTTTTTACTCTTAGGATGAGGAAAATTAGTGTTGCTTATTTTGGAATAATAGTGTAAACAATTTTATTTCATCATGAAACTTACTTTGTTTAGGCAGCACCGGTGATGGAGTCTGAGGCTATCCAGCAAGTGCCCCAAATGCAGGAACAAGTTGACAAGATCCAAGCAGCAGCATCCATAGTCAAGCAACATGCAGATGAGGTAAATAAAACTTGTACCATTCTCATGGATCCTATGGTTTCCTCTTTTCAAAGTTTAGTTGCCTCCTTTCTCATACTACCAGTTGATTTAATGTATTATACTGCCATGATTGAAGCGGAGCTATTGGTCCCTAGATTACTGGTATTACATTAGATATGCATATAAAATGACTTTAACATTAGCATGAGCTCCCTGGAGAGTACAACATGGAGTTCTTCAAGAATGGGGTGAAAAGGTCGGCAGCCCGTGGGTTATGTCCCTGACATTCCAAAAATTTCATAACCGTAAGCTTGTTTGCCACTTTAGTGGTCATAAAATAGGCCTAGAGAGTCTACTAAATATATTTGATACTTAATACTATTTGATTTGATGTTTAAAATATGATATGTGGTTTCTTATTTGATTAAACATTAATAATTGGCATTTTATTCAAGGTAACCACCGGAATCCAGCAAATAGCTGAAACATGTGGTCAGGCAGCGTCTATGGCATCGGAGCATATTGCTGGGGTTGCCCAGAAGGTTGATGCAGCTGAAGAGAAATTATCTCCAAAGAGAAGAAATGGCCTTGATTAATAATTTGCATTAATGTTGTCGTGCTTTTGCATTTGTTTTTTGTGATAATTATCTGAATTAATGTTCTATTATATTTTATACATTATAAAAATTCTAAAGTTATAACTTACTAATTACTTTTATTGGTTGGAATTTAGTCGTTCCACACGGCGCGGTGCGGCACCGCTCCGCAAAAATTTCGCCGCTCTGCACGGATTGTACATATGTGCCTGCATACAGCTCGCGCCGCGAGACACCGTTTTATGTATAAAAAAGCTTTTTATTATGTAATGAACAACACCTTAGTTACAATATAACAAATAAAAAACAACCTAGCCTAACAAAAGAAAACCCTCGATAGAACTAACATACAGATAATAAAGAACCAGGTCCCCCGAATTTGGAAAGGTGCCCAGCCAGCAGGGCTGGCTGCGTTGGAATAGCGAGGCTTATATGCTGACCCAAGAAAAGGCTAGCTAGTCATTTATAATTTCGACCAGGTGCATTTAAATAATTCCTTATATAAGGGATGTGCGCCTGGTCCCCGCGGCCTAAGGATTTCTACGCTAAATGGCGCAAATATGTAGTCGGCACCGAGAGAAGCATATTGGCGCCGCTTCACGTTCTCAACTTTAGCGGTGCCAGCTGCAGCCTGACACGCGGTCATGTAGCATCCCAAACTAGAGGCCGTCCCAGTTTCCAAGGGGTGAGTGTCATTGCGTCGGGCCTCTTACCATCGTCGCGGGCTAATCCACACGGTTCCAGCACCGCAGGTGTGCCAGCGGAGGTAAAGGCCAGGCGGATCACGTCATTAAGTTCCGCGTGCCGAGGAATGCGCCCGGCGCTCCTGTTGCAAGGCAGGCCGTGGTGGCCGAGCTGGTCGACAAGGTGACCACAGCGGCACTGATGCTACATGGTGCACCAAGACGAAGGGCCTTGGCAAGCCTGAATGTGGCACGGTCAATTCCCATTATGTATAAAAATCAATTGCTGTACATTAGTCTTGCTAAAACTCGTAAACGGCTGAACCGATTGAATAAATCTCTTTTTGTTTGTTCGCTTTTTTAATTAGACTAGCCAGGCATTTGACCGCCAGCTCAGCTGGTGGCAATTGACGATGTGGCCGAAGATGAAGCATGCCTGTCTAGGAACAGTCTATTTACTCTAGCCTTTAAGGCGTCTAGATTATAATGATGGAACACATTCGCAGGCAACGAGCTCAATTCTTTATCCGTCGTATGCATTATAAAGATTGAACCAAAGCGGCTCGTGCGCTGTAATACAGGGGTACCTAGTTTAAACACAAAATAAAATACGGTATAGGGATATAAGGGGTATAAGGTCCATTTTGTACGTATAACTTATTTAATTAACTATTTATTGCACACAATAAAGAAATACAGAGATATAACGCGTTACGCGTCGCTCCGCTTTTTAAAAGCTGTGATTCATAAGTTTACCTAAGAGCGTCGGTGGCCGAGCGGTTAAAGTATCTGACTCGTAAGCCAGAGGTCCCGGGTTCGAATCCCGCTCCGGCCATGTACCAATGACTGTTTTCTGAGTGATGTACATTAGTTGAATAATAACCGATGCTCTTACGGTGAGGGAAAACATCGTGATGAAACCTGCACATTCAGGCGACTGGATGTGTAACCATGATCCGATCTGGTCAAGTTCCCCAGGTAGTAGGGTCATGGAGGTCAGATGGCAGTCGCTCCACTGTAATTACCTGACCTGCCAAATCCTGGATCATGATCACGGCGGCCCCGTTAATAATTTAAAAGATAAATTTTAAATACACGATTGGCAATATTGGTTGATATTGTCCTTTTGTAATTTTTTGGGGGTTCATTGGAGTCAAACCGTATAAACGATTCTAGTCTAGGTACTCTAACAAGTAGGTGAAGTAGGTATCTATTTAGATAATAAAAATGTAAATACCAAACAACAATTACTCCATCTCCATTATTACAAGGAAGATAATTTTTTTCTTGCGTGATTGTTTAGGTATATTAGGTGCTTTTTATGAGCATCGCGTCAGTGGCCCAGTGGTTAAGGGGTCTGACTCGTCAGCGAGAGACAGAGGTTTCGGGTTCGAATCTCACTGCCGCCCTGTACCAATGACTCTTATCTGAGTTAGGTATGTACATTTGTTGATCACTAACCGGTGCTCCGGTGAGGACAGGGAATGCAATCCCGCAAGATAATTTCAATCCAGGTATTTGCGGGATCCCGCAGGGTGGACTTAGACCCCAGAAATCAATCGTTATAAAGACTTTATAGGCCTCGGTTTCATGGTTTAAGTTTTAACCCAAAATACCAAAGGTTTTTGGTACATTTAAAATGGTTGTATTTTTAGACATAAAGATTAAAAAATAAATTGACATACTCTAGTCAACATCAACATAAATTGAAATAATTACGTACACACCACAAACAACATCGTAAGCAAATTAAACATTATTTTGGAAATATACTTGCAAGTTGCATGTATACCTAACTATCAAATCACTCCATATTTTTCCATATACGCTCATAAATTTCTGGCGTTACAAATCAGTTTTTGACTTCATAAATACTTAATAAATTTAAATTAGATTTTCGCGTGATGATAGCCAATAAGACAATGAATACCTATGTATTTGATTACCTCTTATATACAGGTTGGCCGAACTATTGACGTCTAAAAATAATTAGGTCCCTAGTGTCGCGGGGTATCTGAATCACCCCCATATATGTTATCCGATTGTTCATAGTCGGTTCGGCCACCCTGTATATTAATCAAATACAGAGGTAATCATTGTCTTATTGGCTATCAAACTGCGAAAACCGAAAACTGATTTGTAAAGACAGAAATGTATGAACTTAAAGGGAAAAATGTGAGGTGGTTCGATAGTTAAGCTCGCAAGTATAGCTTCTCATCGCTTAGTGTTCATCGCATCGCTTAGCCAGCGCCCAGCCAGCCAGACCACGGCCCACGAGCCGCCCCGCACACAGTATCACTTATAAACCACGCTTCTCTGTAATCCTGCCAGTCCAGCGGGATCCCGCAAAATTTTCGACCGGGATTAGTCCCTCAAATTGTATGCAGGATCCCGGTATCCCGGTATTGCATTCCCTAGGTGAGGGTAAACGTCGTGATTATCTATACCTGCACATTCAGGCGACTTTATGTGCAGGTGTGTTTACCTGTTAACAGGGTCACGGAGGTCACTCCACTGTAGTTATCAGATCTGTTAAATCCTGGACCTTGGTCATGGCGGAGCCGGGCCCTCGCGTGGGAGAGCACAGCCATTATCCATCAAAGCCAAAATGAATATTATGTAGGTAATGTGTTTTTTTTGTTACAGAGCATTACTTTTTTTTAACTCCTTGTATCGTCTAGCGATCTGCCTTATTATCTACATAGACTTTAGCCAGAGTTTATGTATTTCGTTATGAATGGTATCTGCCCATTGGCAAACCCCTAAATATATTGTATTGGAAAGCTAAATTAAGTCTTGAGGGAGCCTTTTGTTTTATTTGTCTGTGCGGGTGGTGTTGCATTCGCTTTGCATAGCTTGTCAGTTTTGTTTTTATTTTTTCCTTGACCGTGCCGATATTTCAGGTCACGACGTAGCTGGCTATTAGTAATATACCGTACGCAGCATTTTTGACTGAAATCGTTGTATGATTTCTGTATTTGAATTAGCTGCAGTACAACTCAACTCTGTAGGACCATATGTTACTTTTTGAGCTGCTGGTAGGATTCCTATGTAGGGGCAATCGCAATATAACCGCAACCGCCCCAATTTAGGGACATCCCTGGCTACATAACTATGTATAGATTAGGACGCGTGTAATCGTAGCTATTGAGTGCTAGAGTAGGGTGCGTGTAATCACAGCTATATAATGATAAGTCCATGGATTCAAAGCCATAAATTAAAAAACAATTGCTCGTTCGTAGAGGTGTTCGTTATATTAGATAACGGGTATATTATAACGGTATAAAAATATATTTATAATACCTAATATTAATACATAATATTTTCTATTAGAAAATCTTGTGTTATATATAACACAAGATAACCATAATATTGATATGTTATTTTTTCTGTTATCTATGCGATTAATGTCGTCGAAAGTAGCAAAACTAATGTTTGTACGTAGTAATACAAATATATTGATTAATAATAAATTTTTATATACGACTCTGTTCCCCAAGGTACTAAATCAACTGTAAATAATAATACAAACAGAAAAACTGCGACCGTTATACTGTACAAAATATTATATTAGGGTGTTATATTATAACGTTAAAAATAACATAATATTTTTTAATACATAGATCCGCGCACCTCTACTCGTTAGCCTGTCAAAAAAATAAAAAACAACTTAGGGAAACGAAAATGGCAGACGTTGCTGTCGAAACGGCGCCAGCCGATGAAAATGATGATAGTTGGTTATATGGCGAGTCCGCAAATGAACATAAAGAAATCCAAGAAGGAGAAAGTGAAGAAAAATCTCAACAACCTGCTAGCGGGGTGAGAAACAATCTTATTTTGTTGACATAAAGCTAACCTATAAACGTGGATAATTGTTTGTAAATTTTGATATTACAGGATGCTGAGGAAAAGGAACAAGAGGAGAATGATGGAAATGATGACTCCCACTTCAACGATGAGCATTTCGCTGATGTGGCCCGCGATGAACAGGCGAATGGAGATGCTGATAGTCAAGAAAACGGCGACTCAGATTCTGACGACAGTGACGACGTGAAAGTTACTATCGGTGAAATCAAATCAGGGCCGCAATATGCAAGCTTAAATATCAAGGTATCCCTCTATACATACATACATGACGTAATGTTACACCTTTTCCCGTAGGGGTAGGCTAAGAACACATCATTCCACTTCCATTTCATTAACCATTTCATTCATGAACATTGGTTCAGGGTACTGTTGACCTAACCTGTCTTTAAAGTTTTATTGATTTGATTGCAATTCGTATAACTCATTATCTTTCCCCTTGACCCATACTGCCGTCATAAGAAAGAGTACAGTAAGTCGTGATTTTGACAAAATTTAGTTAGTGACACAGAAATGATTGCTGAAAAAGAATGCATCTTTCTGTCTAGGTTTTGTTGCTCTATTATGTTTTCTTGCGATTTTGCATGTATAAACTATACAGTATGTCTGAGTAACATGTTAGGGATAGGTTAGGTTAGGTTTTAGTTAACATATTGTATTATTTACTAGGAAGATATAACTAACAGTGCAGTAAGTGGATTACATACCTTACATTATAAGGTATTACACAGATTTCCACTCAGTTGTAAAAACTTTGATCCCATCTTCATCTCAAAACCGATTTCGAGTAACTTACTGTACTCTTTCTTACGACGGTAGCATAGTGACATAGTTTCCATTAGTTCAAAATAAATTAAATTTGCCTCATACATGTTATAAGTACAATTTGTCAATTTGTTACAAGCTCAGCTCAAAGAGAGACACAAAGAACAAGAGATAACAGTACATTGTTTTGTTTGCCAGAGAGGTGTAGGCCTGGTGGCTTCAGGTGGAGCGGAAAAACCTAGAGGGGGCACTGTTACAGGTGGAAAAGTAACACTAGAAGATTTAGATGGGCCAGGAAGTATAAATGGAGTGCCAGCACTAGAATTCAACATAGACACAATTGAAGATAAGCCATGGAACAAACCCGGCGCTGACATATCTGGTAAATATTATTCTACACTAAAGCAAGTTTATAGTTTTACAGTATAAAGTGATTCGTAGTTCATTTAAAGTTTTAATTATGTGTTATAATTTAGGTGTAAGTACCCAAACCAAAAATGTTGTAAGCTGCTAAGAATAACATAATATATTTAAACTAGAGATTAAATGCCAGATACCTGATACCAAATATCCAGCCAGAATACAAGCTGAATATCTGGCTACAACAAATAATTAAAAATCTAATTAATGATTAGCAACAGAGTCGTGGCACCTTGTAACAAGTTACCTGAGCAAGTTATATCAGGACTGGAGGATTGGATGACCATTTAAAGAAAACCAGAATTAATTAATTGAGAATGTCAATGGGTTGAGAATAATGAGATACAGACATATCAGTTGTTCCAACTGCCTGTCTGTTCAGGAATAATAATAATAATAAGATTACGAATTCATCTCTTGGAGGCGTGAAACAGCTAGATATTAGAGCTTGATGTTTTTGTTGTGTATTGATATTTTTAAAGGCTTTGAACAGGTTGAATAGTCATTGTATTAGAAATTAACGGGAAAATGATGAAGTCTAGTTTTGTATAAAGCAGTGATCTGCAATGGGATTTCAATGATAACATGAGAAATGACTAGCACCCATGGGTGTGCTAAGTGACATTAAATAAATAGATATTAGTCGAGATATTGTACTACATTCTTGCGCTTTATATATATATGAAATACTAATACACAGAGGATATATATTGTGTTGTGCCAAAGAGCCAAGAAACATTGCTAATTGGTTCAAAACAATATACCCAGGTACATCTCAATCTACTCAATTCTGCGATTGGCTTACAACATATACAAGTCATAAAACCTACAGTTGTAGTGTATTGTGTCACCACTGCATCACTCGGTTCATCCTATCACATGGGTAGTTTACACATTTGTTGTGCAATTTAAAAACATTTATTTTTTGCATTAAAGCTAGAGCTAGTTTTGCTTCCAACAACAACTAACAACACTACTACCAATTGCATTTGTAGCAAGAATTTGAAAGTTATATTACAATATATTTTAGGGGTTGTGCCCCTCATTTTCAACATCATGTATAACAAAAATATGGTGTCACAATGCTGCTGGAAGCAATACAACTGCACTGCCAAAGAGAATAATGTAGAGTTCTAAAATCAAACTAAAGGTTTTTAGTCTAAGTTAATAACTGTATGCTTTGATTTGCAATTAGCGTCAGTTAAATGACAAAGCATTAATTACAACACAATCATCGAGCGTAAGTTGGAGCCTAGCAAGAATTCAAACTAATTTTTGGCACTAGATGGAACAACAAATACGCCATAGAAGGCACCGCTGGTTTTTACTGGACGTTAGTAATATATAGCTCACCAAACAAGGATTACATTATTACAAAAATACTAGTCTGTACACCATTTGTACACTAATTCAATGTATGTTAGCTTAGGTTCTAGGTATTTGTCCTATTCTCTTCGTGAGCATTTTAATTAAACCTTTTCTGTGGCGTTAAATACTATTTTCGCACCTCCTATTCGACAATTGTACAATTATATGTGTGAAGCATGGCCTTGTTACCCGCAGGGAAATAATGTCGTATGAAACGTTAAAGCGAAATAATGCGATTTGTATTTTCCCTCGCTTTGCTCCGGAGTTACTAGAGTCCTTCGCTATGCTCAGAATCCAGCCGCCAGTGACGCAAGACACTGCTTTCTCCTTTGGTGTATAGTCTATTACAAATCAAAATACAAACCCCCCCAGATTACTTCAACTACGGCTTCAACGAGGTGACATGGAGCGCATACTGCGAGCGGCAGCGGCGAATGCGCGTGAACGAGGCCGGCGTCGGGCTGCACGGCGCCGCGCCGCGGGCGCCCCCGCCCGACATGCGACGACAGCCTGGTATGTACACTTTAAACTAGTAACTGACGCTCCGATTTGGCTGGAGCCGACCAACCGTCAAACTCAAACTCGAACTCAAATATTCTTTAAGATTAGGACATTAAATATCTCTTTCAATCGTCAAAGAGGAGGGGGTAGAAAAGTAGGAAGGAAACACACAGTGACATGTTGGCCGCAGGACTGGAGCACATCCACCCCACGCCGACAACGGCGGGACCGTGTCCGACAATATCAGACAGAGCCGGTCAGGGCCAGACAATTCCAAGCAGAGCCGGACCGCGCCCGACATAATATATAGGGACCTATATTGTACTTAAGAAACTAGTAACTGATGCTCCGATTTGGCTGGAGCCGACCAACCGTTAGTAACAGTTGCTACTAATCCTTACGATATACACAATAAAGTCGCTTTTGGATTAATTCGGATGCGCGGGCAAACCGACCGGACGTCCGACCACATCCTCCGCATCGAAAAGCGACTTTATTTTATACTGCGGATTAATATCAATTACAACTGACGATTGATCAGCTCCAGCCAAAACAGAACGTCTGTTGCTAATTTTACAATGCCGCCATCTTAGCTGTTGAGTAGACAAAATCAGTAATATAGACGCCATTAGTAAGTCGATTCAGTAGCCTTAGCGCCGCCGTCTACTGAACATACTAGTTGACGTACTATATAACGTCGTACCACTTTCCCAATGGCAGTTTCCTGTGTAGGGGATCAAGTGTTTAAATGGAAATTAAGAGAAGCTCGAAACTAGAGCCACTTTCGAGACCACATTGCTCCACTTGTCTTCACATACGTTATTTAAGAGCGGGAAGCGTCTGCTGTGCGTTGGATAGAGTTCGCGGATTGTCGAAAACGGTCCGACTGCCTGACATTGTCGGGTACGGTCCGAGTGTGTCTTCCATTGTCAGGCACTGTCTGACTCTGCCTAGCATTGTCGGACACTCTGCGGCTGTGCCATCCGTCGCGGTTGCTGGCGTGAGGTGTGTGTGTATGCTCCGGCTCTAGGGCGACCATCATGTCACTGTGTTTCCTTTGTACTTCCCTACCCCCTCCTTTTTGACGACTGAAAGTCGTCCTACTAAATAAAGTAATTTCACTCTGACTAATCATCACAGCTTTTAAAAGTTAAGATTTAAAAAGGATCACTTTGCAATGCGAATATTCCCAATGGGTACATTTGGAAATAATCGCTTTTAACAGCTAAAATGTAAAATTCAGTTAGCTACGATCGCGCAAAGATTTAAAAGCTAGACAGTCATAAATCCCGAGTTCGCTGCAGTTTTTCCTTTATTAATTGGAACTACTTTTATTACAATTATCCGAGCTTTTAAGTACCGTTTATCGTGATATTTTAAGACTTCGAGCTACATATCTCGAATCGTGGTCATCCCTAAGCTACAAGTACCACTTTGTTTTTTATCAAAGCCGTTTTCCTTAAGATATTCATATATTTTTAGGTCCCATGAGAGAGGAAGGCATGCCTCCACCACCTCAAAACAATTATCAAGCAAGAGAAAATACCATCCAAGTAAGTTGAAGGTTTATTAACTTTTGTCGTGTCGTTTTTTTTTAATTATTTATCTTAAATGTAAATCAATCTCGCAGCCAACATATCAACAACACCGAAAGCGCGTGAGTTTCATCATATTAATTATGTTAACTGTGACTTTGAAAATGGAATTAAATTTATAAAACGGGTTACAAAAAATATACATACTTGATGTGATATTGTTTCAATAGGGTGATAATTGAATATTAATACTTGCATTTGTTTTGCAAATTTTGTGGCAAAGACTAATATTAATTAACTTATGAACTGATAAGTGATGTGTGTTGAGATGTTTGCGGGGTATTCGAATTTGCTTTGTTGGTTGCTGATTATTAATATCGCCTTGCCCTACTTATTGCTAGGCAAGTTCACCGCAATGATGTAACATTTGCTTAGCTATGGAATTTTGTATAATCGTTATGTTATTTTCTTATACTGTAAGTACTTATTTGCTAGAGCTTTTTTCACCCACGCCCTTTGGGAATTGTTATTTCTAATAATGTGTAAATCATACTGATTGAGTCTATCTGTGTAGATACAGTTTATATGTAGACAAAATGCTCGACGCGTGTTGGTAAAAGGTAACTGCAAACACGCGGTTTGGGTGCGATTTTTGCAGTTTGTCATCGCGAATGTTAACAGGCTTTACAATAAAAACACTTGCAGTCAGTGTGCAGTTCTATTTGTCTGCTGGTTAACTGTCTCTGACGTAGGCCTGACGCCGTTGAACTATGAACACATGGTACAGGTAGCCTATGGTCAGTGCGAAAAGTACGTTTCAATAGAAAAGGACAAAAGTAGAGCACGACAACGGTAAGTAAAATCCACACAGATTTCACGCTGATCCACAAAAAATTTGGACTCATTTTATTTAGTTTTCTATGGATTCATCATCATTAAGTCAATTTATTTTGATTTCTGTTGTCTTTTTCTATTGTAACGTTCTTTATATGGACTGCTGAGTACGCAGTGTTAGGCGCAACGGATATCAGAGGTGATACAAGAAACATACGTTGGTGGCTCTTATACGATGCTACATATCAGTGACATTATTACGGTCGCCTGAAAAACAAAAATATGACTTTCCAAAGCTTACTCCCCTAGCTTTTAATGTTATTACTAACTAATGGACCCGGCGTGACTTCGTTCGTGTACACCTACTTTAACTACCCTTTTTTTCTTGCTTATAAACTTCCCTCTTGAACCATTCATCTATTGTTGAAAACCACATTAAATCCGTTGCGTAGCTTACAAGATCTAAGCGTACATACATACAGACGGCGGGAAGCGACTTTGTTTTTGACTGTGTATAGAAGCCGTGTCTGATTTCAATGCGTGAGAGTTTTTGATTGGACAGAAGTAATTCAGTTTTATTGCATAATAGAAAGGAAGTGGCAAACTCTCTGCGTACTCATTTAATTATTAGCGTCCGTCCATTATATCGGAATACGGTCATACAACGTATCATCGTATCGGTCATGTATGCATCTGACAACAAGTGGCTAATGTCCATAGCAACTCCTCTGCTACTGACGATCGGAACCCGTCGCCTACGTTCGTCCGACGCTCCTAGATCGGCACAGTTAGTGGGACCGGGTTCATTTTCCATAGCTAACTTTTTATAGCTCAATGATATAAAATAAAGCAGTTAAATAGAAAAAACCACAATTCGCCGCATGATGTTGTTATGTGATTTCATAATTTTTCTTTTCATTGCTTTGTTTTATATTATTCATCATCATCACAGCCCATAACAGTCCACTACAGGACTTTGGGCCTCTCCCGCAAAGGGGGAGGTTATTGCCATAATCTCCACGCTTGGCAGGCGGGTTGGAGATCGCAGTGTTGCAAACATAACAATGTAAAACGCTGCTGCCCATTTTCCAGTTTATGGAGACTAGATATTTTGCCTCTAAACGTTAGTCGCCTTGTACGACACCCACGAGTGTAAGGGGTTGGTGCTATTCTACTCTACCGGTCACCACACGGCTATTATATTTATATTATTAACATGTGAAAATCCATTTTGCGGTTCATTTGATACATTTACTAACGGCCAATTGCACAAACATTCATTACATTAAATCCTTTTCAAGAATGTACCTAACAAAATACATTTGTTCTGTAGACCTGGTAGATCAAATTTTTCCGTTATTTTAAATAAAAGTTATGATGACATAATTTTTAGTATGGATTTTTTTGTTACGGAGACCTGTGTGTGTGGGGTATCAAATGAAATGGCTTCTTAAACTGGTTCCAAAAACATAAAAAAAAATCCATATGTAAAAATTATGACGTCATAACTTTTCTCTGTAATGGCGGAAACTTGGCTCATGCGAATAGCACAATTCCACGAAATGCCGAATATTTTCACCAACAGCTTCCTCTAAATATTGCAAACGCTGCGACGTGGCGTTGCTACGGATTGATTTGCTTTTGGCTAGTCTAGTATAAGCCGGTTATACTCGTGATTTATTTATTTATTAAGAACAGTCTTAAACAGAAAAATAAGTACATAGATCCTGCTACTCACGGGGGTCGTACAACCTTCGTCAACCAGAAAATAGGCAGCCGCAATTTCGTTGGTGTAATTTCAACACTGCGACCTCCAATACGTTTGCCATGCGTGAATATTGTTGCAAAACCAAGTTATAATGTGGAGATTGATCCAACGGTAGATTGATTCTGTCACCAGACTTGTAAATCGCTTCGCTAGCTTATATTTCTCACAATCACTTAGGCCGTGTGTAGTTGTCCTGTAGAGTAGAATATGGCGCTAAGTACAAAGACATTTGGCTCCAAGTACAATCACTTTCCATTGGCGGTTGCCGTAGAAGGCGACTAATATAATATTTATTTTTATTTTATATATTTGAATGTCGCACAGCGTGCAAAATAGAAAGTATACAATAGCTTAACATCGATTAGCCAATCAGGGGCCACCACAATTAAATGATATATCATAGAGTCAGACCGCTAGTACCTCCGTCAAACAGAAAATGCGCAGCAGTGTTTTTTGGTGAGTGTTTTCAACACTTCGATCTCAGGGTGTAAATGTTATGGCAAGGCTCTCCATTAATGTGGAGGAGGTTCAAGTTGAACAGCGAACTGCTGATTAAAATTTATGAATTAGCCTGCGACGACTTGTATTTCAGACGCGCTACATTTTAGATAGGGGTGCGAGCTTCTACCCAGCAATGTATTGGTGTACTGATAGTGTTGATGTTGTTGACATGAAACGAAAATTAATACGTTCAAATTATCGCAATGAGTGTTTTCTCTATTCCATAATCCAAGAGATAGTGCTACTGCGAAGTAAGGTCTGCTCTCAAAATGAAGCCCTTACTTTGGCTGGAATAGATTCGTCATTATACAACAGTCGTTACTGTCAGACCTTACGCCTCACTAGCGCCATCTGAAATCGTGAAAACCCTCATTAGTTAATTATCGAAACCCTGGTTATGCGCTTATTACACACGCCTAAATTCAGTAGACTAAAACAGTAACTTACTTAATTCAGATGGACGTTCAGAAAATCATTTTTGCCTGGTCATTTAACTGTGTGAGTTTAATCTTGTAACATCAGGCCTTTAATATTACTAAACATTATTCGAGAGTGTAATTGACGCCAATTATATTTAGTTTTCATATAAATGTCAAGCAGTGCAGTTTTCGAACACATCTAAATAAAAAGTAAAACAGAATGGCGGGAATTCAAAAGTACTGCAGCCATTCTCGTACACAACACTTCCGACTTCGTGGCGCTTTAACCAGTAAATGAATTTAGAACAGTGTAATCAGAAGCTTCTAAATTTAGAAGCTAGTTGCTGCTGAATTTAGGTATGTTTAATAGGCGCATTAAGGTATGCGCCGAATTTGACACTGCCCCCTCGCCAGGTGATGACCGCCGAGCGGCGCGAGTACGGGCGCGGGCACCCGCGCGACCTGGGCGCGCCGCCGCCGGACTACTTCGGCGCTCCGCCCCCCGAGCACTACTACCCGCCGCCGCATGCGCCCTACGAGGAGCCCTGGGGTGAGTACATGGCCTACCTAGTTCCTGACGTAGTGGGAAAATGTTGAGGTTGTCTTCTGCTGACTGACCGACGAGGCTCTGGCGAATCGGCTTTTCCCTAGCAGGTCAGATAGTTGCCACAAGGTAAAAGTCAAAATGCTACAAATTTTAAATGTGCGCTTTTAGTAAATTAAGAGGGTTTTAATCGTCCTAGAGCGCTTTCCTACTAGAACAGGCCCTGGAAGCAGCCGGGATTGACCTCTAGGATAATGATGAAGGGGATAGTCAATGTAATTGCGTCACCTGCGATGAAAGACTAATAGAAGACGAATAAATACGTATACCAGAACAGATAATCGCGGACGAAGCTGGATTGCATTGAATGAATTTCAATCTGTGTTAGTTTGTGGTTAGAAGGAGTAGATTTTTATAAATATATTATTGTAGACCTAGTTCGGAGTCTTGATCTACAAAAAGATTCAACGAAGCCCCTTCAGAAGCACATAACCTCAGCTACAAAACTTAATTCTCTAAACTCTCACAGGCCACCCTGAGCCGTCCGGCTGGCAGCCCACCGAGATCAAGGAGCTCACGCCGGGCCCGGGTCCGATGGGTCCCCCCGTCATGGGGCCACCCATGGGTCCCATGGCTGGCCCACCGATGGCTCCGCACCTCGCCCCGCCGCACATGGCTGCGCCACCATACGGCTCGCCGTACCGTCCGCACGCGCCGCACCCGCCGCACCCGCACGACCGTGACCGCGACCGGGAGCGGGACCGCGAACGCGAACGCGAGCGCGACCGTGACCGCGAGCGCGACAGGTTGCGCGAGCGCGAGGAGCGCGATCGCAGGGAACGCGAACGACGGGATGATGTAAGTTTATTAGATGAGTCGTAAATGTCATTTATTGTAAATCGAATCGCAATTTGGTTGATAAATGAGTTCAAGTGTAGCCCTACGAAGAGTGCAATTGTGTTGAGGATTTTGAAATGCCTAATTTAACATTTGTAATTCATTGTGGAACGCAGAGAATATGTGGTCTAGAGCCTTGTTCCACCCCTTGAACCCGACCCCTCATCCTTAATCCCTCCCTCAACACTGAGGAGCGGGACTGCCGATGTAGCATAGATATCCTAGTCTTCCATGGGTGCCGGTCGGTGATCTCTGCAGAGCTAGACTCCGCTCCAAATCTGTGCCAAAAATCATGTCTAAAGGATAGCCCGTTACAACAAAATCGAACATTAATAAGTAAATCGTAAGTAAACTAAACGTTTCTATCTTTTCCTTTTCGCAGGAGGAGAGAGAGAGAGATAGAGAGCGCGAACGTTCGCGCTCCATCAAACCAGAAAGGATACGAGAAAAGTAAGTGGCGTATAGAAATTAATCTCCATTATAACCTAACTTTTTTTAGAGCCAGTAGTTTATTCAACACTTTCATTTCTTGAGTTTTCTTGGCTTGATCTAGGCTAGAACTGAGATTGGGTACAAAATCATAGTTAAAAATACATTCATGTAATAATTCATCGTAATTGTACACATAATCATAATTTGATTTAATGTTTTGTTATAGAAAACGCAAGTGAGTACATCATAAAAATATAGTTGGGAACTAAAAAGCTGTTACCATTAGTTACCATTAGATATACGTTACATAGTATATAAGAGATAGAAGATCGGCAAAACAAAATTCGTTATCCTTTCCCCTTAGTAAATATGAGTGTTCCTTGCAGGTCGTACCGCCGCGAGCGCTCGCGCTCACGCTCGCGCCGCCACAAGTCGCGCTCGCGATCGCCGCGCCAGCGCGAGCGCTCCCCACGCGAGAGGTCACGCGAGCGCGAACCGGAACGCTCGCGCGAGCGCGAAAAGTCGCGGGACCGAGAACGCAGCGTCAAGCCCAAATCCAAGGAACATAAGGAAAAGGAAGAAGAGAAGTAATTGTATCGCTACACTGATTCGAATGCTGAGCAACATTGTCAAAATATGCCTCGTTGTGCAGAACTCCCGTTGGATGAATTCCAGGGGAGTAATATAAGATTAGGAACGGAAACAATAAATTTAAGTGATCTCTATAGTCGTTTTTTATTTTGTTTTCGTCGTTAGAGTACTAAAACATTCTGTATATTGATCATAGACCACTGTATTAAACTCTTTTACTAATCTGTGAAAGATGTTCCGACCCCATCTAGAGAGGGACCGGATGATGGAATGCCTGTCGGAGGCCAATGCACCGTCGTCGCTTACCTGTAGTCCGTCCCGGTAAGCCAACGGAGTAAGTAGTATCTTGATGTCAATTCAGTTCAGACGGAAAAATGGTCGCGTATGTTCGAGCATGTTCTTGGCCGTCATGGTAATACTGCTCGCGGATACTTGAACAGTCTCGTATATGCTTGCTTTCTAATGCCTGTCTCTTCTATCTCTCGCAACTTACCACGAGTGTGAAAGAAATAGGTAGCAAACGCGCGCGCTCGTTCATGTTCGAATACCATCGAGTAGTCGCGCCTGCTCTCGAACATCTTCACGCAGTCGCAAAGAGGATATTTGAACACACGCTGTTCTATAAGGTTAATAAAGTAAATCTAATCATGATTCATTATTTGCCTGCCCTTATCCTACTCAATTGAGGTCGGATATGTTTTCTTTCTCCATTAATACCTATCCGCTGTTATCTCCACGCTTTCCAGGCTAGTTCTTACGTCGTCCCCGCATTGGTTGGTGCAACAATCACGAATGTCTTAAAACCTATATTTGATTTTTGTTACGAATAAGTAAGTACATTTGTTTCTCTGCGTATAGCGTATAGATCTCTAACAAACAAAATATTTAAGTTAATTTAAGAAAACCTGTTATTGGCATATGTTTAGTTACGACAAATTGTATACACTACTCTCCAGCGCTGTTGGTTTTCTCAATAAATAAATAAACAACCCAATAAGGTCTGTAATAAGGTTTATAAACCTCTTGTCTGCGAACAATGCCGTAGCGCTAGGCAACGGCGGGTCTGTCTGCAGGTTTATCTATGTGATATACCTATGACGTAGGGGACTTAAGTTATTGTGAGAAATAGGCTAGCTAACAAACCATGCCAATGCAACAAGGGCAAAGGAACGAATGAAATGCGACCATGACTCGACACAGCTATAGATTTTGATCAGTCGCGGCTCGCTCGTGCAATGTGGCCACTAGTGGTGTTCGTGTTTGGATTTTCGTATGAACGAATATAGTAATTTTACTTAGTTTCAAAACAATAAAGCCAAACGATACTTACGTCCTCAATCTGATATCTAATAACTCTTTGACAATACGAAATTTTGTAAAATAAAGAAGACAAGATCTGAAACTGCTGAACCGATTCAGATAATTCTTTTACTAGGGGTATCTATCGAATCTTTTTCAAGATCCTGTCTTAGCCTGAGAAAATTTGAACAAGAGAAAGACTTCATACTTAGTAAAACTACTCTACTAAACACACTACAACTGTAAAACTATTCTATTCCAGTCATTTCATGTTAGGTGTCGTCTAAGTCATCAGTATGATGTAGGTAGCTATGAGCCATGGGGGCGTGTCTTAGAACTTCAGCCGATCAAGCACAATGCAAAACAAGAAAGGGCTCAATACCTGTACTCAGTGAACACATACGGTAAGTAATTGGGAAGACATTAGTATGGCTTACGATGGTTTTGACTACATACCAGGGATTGGCGTACGTACACTTCCTGTAAAATTCCAATATACACCTCGGGCACATATTTGAATATTAGAGCCAACCAGAAGATTAAAATTCTCAGGAATATTTTTAATGTTTAAAGCCCTCCCGAAAATCGAAAAATTCAAAATGCTAACGTTGATTCCGATAGACTATGAGGGCGCCGCCGTAGGTTGTCCTACGTCATCCAGTACAAGAAAAATTTCACTTTTTAGCGATAGTAGTCAGTTTAGGACAAAACGTTAGTCTACCCGTGCACAACCTCGCACAATTTTATTTATTATTTTAATGTCCTATACTTCGACTTTTTGTAGCGGTAGTACTTTACTTATCTTATATCCCAGTGTGGATTCTATAATAACAAAAAAATCGGTCGACCTTGCATACCGATCGGTCTCCTAAACGTCTACTATCGCAAAGTGGAGTATTCTTATATTCGATAACGACAAATCAGGTTGTAAAAATAGTTTGAAGAATTTTAGACCGGTATCCATCCCGCCCGTTTTCAGTAAAATCTTTGAAAAAATCATGTTAAGTCAAATGATTGTGCACTTCAACAGTAATAAATTATTTCATCAACAACAATATGGCTTCACAAAAGGCCGCAATACTACCGAAGCTGGTATTAGCCTCATTCAACAAATTTTTGGCGCTTGGGAAGAACATCATAATGCAGTAGGTGTTTTTTGCGATTTGTCTAAAGCATTTGATTGTGTAAATCATTCAACACTATTACTAAAATTAAAACATTACGGTTTTACGCATGATAGTCTTGAAATGAAGAAATCATATTTAGAAGGTAGAGTTCAAAAAGTAAATGTAAATGGCGAGTTATCTGCGGGTGGGAAAGTGAGCATTGGAGTGCCACAAGGATCTATATTGGGGCCGTTTCTCTTTCTTGTATATATAAATGACCTTCCATACATGGTGCAGAATATTGCTGGTATAGTCTTGTTTGCTGACGACACTTCACTGATATTTAAAATTAATAGGAAAGATAATAATAAAGACGAAGTAAACTGTGTTCTTCAGAATGTGCTTCATTGGTTTACGATTAATAACTTAGTCTTAAACTCTAAAAAAACAAAATGCGTTCATTTTTGCCTCCCTAATGTACAAAGTAATCAATGTAATGTTATATTAGATAAAACGCAACTTGAGTTGGTAGAGAAAACTACTTTCTTAGTCGTTAATATAGATTCAAAAATTCAATGGGGCCCACATATTGAATCATTGGCTAGTAGGTTAAGTTCGGCTGCATTTGCCGTGTGGCGAATAAGGAGGCTAACGGATGTGAATACAGCTAGATTAGTTTATTATAGTTATTTTCATAGTATTATGTCATACGGCATCATACTATGGGGCAAGTGTGCTGATAGTGACATCATTTTCAAACTACAAAAGCGAGCTGTAAGAGCAATATATGGATTACGTCGACGTGATTCGCTCAAAGAATTGTTTAAAGAAATTGATGTATTGACTTTCTCAAGTCAATATATATTTGATAATATTATGTATGTTAGAAAGCATATTACCCAATTTGCTAAAAATACTGATATTCATAATGTCAATTTAAGAAACAAAAATAAACTGGTAACACCGTTGTTCAGACTAAGTAAAGTAAATTCATCTTTCATGGGTAACTGTATAAGATTTTATAATCATATTCCTGAATGTATTATTAATTTGCCTGAATTACAATTTAAAGATAAGGTGAAAACAACTTTAATGAAAAAAGCCTATTATAAAATTGATAAATATATCAATGACAAAAATGTATGGTGTACTACTAGCTCTTCGAAATAGGAAGTTATTTATAAATTTATAATTTTGTTAATTGAGTGAGGATGATTTGATGTGTAATAGTCATTGAATAACAAATATTTTTTTAATGTGTACGGCATTGGCAGCGCATGCTCACTTAAAAGTCTGCCTGGTGGTGGCATGGGGGTCGGGTCGTTCTCTTCCCTCAAATATGGTTGAATTGGACGATGGCTGGGCCCTGCGTCATGCTCGTGAACGGGTGCTGCCTTGGTGGACTGGCCTGCTTTTGCTGTGCCATTTTTTATGTTTTTGAATTTATTTTTAGTTATCTTGACCGATTTGTAGAGGTTCACATCATATTCCAATCAAGACAGGCTCACTCAAATTAAATTGACAAATGTATCAATGCAATGTAATCATATTTAAATGTACCTGTGGGTTTCTTGCCGTTTCTTTTTCCCACAGATGGTCATTTTCCTAACTGAAGCGGCATACTGACAGACAGACGACATTCTTTTTACTTATTTGTTCCGAGCTCAGGGGGCGACGCGGGTAGGCCGGCTGGTGCGTGCGGGTGTGAGCGCCGGCGGGCTGGCTGGGGTCGGGCACGCGCCGCACATGATTCGCCTAGGCGGTTATGTGCGTGGCGCGGATCGGTGCCCGGTGTCTCGCCGGAGTAAGCCCTCGCGCGCGCTGATCGGTCTGCATGCGTCGCCCCCTACCTGGATGAGCTCGCTTAACTTCCCTTTGTTTTCCGTTAGATTTTTGACTTTTGAAAAGAGATTAATTAACGTAATCCTAATTCAATAAATACTTTTTCATTTTCATTTTAAAGAATAACCTACGGCGCCCTTACAGTCTACTACTGCAGTAAGCCTTCTGCCGAATTCTCAGGGCAAAGATTGGGTCTATCGGTGTTTCTCTCCGGCCTGAACCGTATTGGCATTCGGACAGGTAGCAGTCCTGGTGAAGTCTGATCTATTACATAAATGTTCGAATAGCTGTATTATTAGTTTTATGCTGTTTAGATGTCAAACAAGCGTAGGTACGGCGCGCCATAATCTATGGACGGGCTATCACTAGCTCCCCTTGAGTACATATAGTATTTTTAAATCGTTGCCGATCCCGTAAAAACCTTTTCACACCTTTTTTTTTATACCACTAGGTGGCAAACAAACTTACGCCCTGCCTGATGGTAAGCAGTCACCGCAGCCTATGGACGTTTGCAATACCAGGGGCATCACCCACCCTTCTTGAAGAACTCCATGTTGCACCTGAGGAAATTGTGCGACTATACCTAGTTGGCGTTATTGCATTTTACATTATAGATAGGCATAATGTTTCGCGCCACGTTTAGCAGCGTCCTAAGTGGCCTAGTGGTTAAGGTATCAGACTCGCAAGCAAGAGGTACCCGGGTTCCCACTGCCGCCATGTACCAATGACTCTTTTCTAAGTTATGTACATTAGTTTAATACTAACCGATGCTCTCACATTGAGGGAAAACATCGTGACGAAACCAGCACATTCAGGCGACTGAATGTGTAATGCAATCTGGTCAGGTTTCCCTTATTTCGTTTTTGTTATTAGGGTCACGAATGTCAGATGGCAGTCGGCACCTGATCTGCCAAATCCTGGACCATGGTCAAGGTCTCCGGGCCATCGTGCGCGAGAGCACAAAGGGAGTGAGGAGACTTCTAGTACTACTAAGTCGATCGTTACCTCCCATCTATCTTAGAACTGTACACGAGAGGCCACCATTCTCGTGAGCGGTCGGTCAGTCATCAGTCAACGTTGTAAAGTAGAACTTTCAGCTTGGCTCAATCGGTTTGGTAGCAAACGGCCCCATTCCCAAACCCGTCACGCATTCTCAAGTCGTCCCGTTTCCAAATGGTCCAAAGCTGGTTTTCGTGATTACGTGAAGTTTCGCCGACTGGCGTTACTGAGAAGCTTTTGGGCACATTGTCAAATTACTGCCGCGCTGTTAGAATATGAACTGCTGTAAAATATGACAGTTCGAAGTAATTGGACTATTGACGGATCGTTACTAAAAGCCATTAGCAAAATCTAAATTCATTAATATGTATCTTTACAATGCACAGACGTGCATCGGAAGCGTGCCGTGTCATTGCGTTTATGCAGCTTCGGCATTTTTGTTGAGACGAGGGTGAATTTGCAATACAAACTTTTAAATGCGCTTCTACTTAACACGTTGAGTCGCGTTGCAGCGTTTTTGGTGCGTCAGTCCTCTTAAAATGTTGAGGTAAGCGTCAATTTATGAATATTAACTTTTAAAAATGTTTAACCAGGGAATGAATGATATATTATAATATTAGGGAATGAATTAGGGAACAATGGAATAAAACAGCGGATTCTTTGTAATATTATTACAGAAATGCTTTATTATAATTAATGTCTAAATAGATGGATCATCATATAAATGTAATCTAGTACAACCTACAGACGCGGTGGCCGGAGCGGCGCGCGCGCCGCTGCCGCCATCGCGCCCTTCCATCACATACAGGTTTTACAAATCATTTTGTTAACATTTTTGTACAGCCATATACAATAATTTTATTTTCAATTACATCTAGACGTAAAAAATCTGAGGTGTCATAGGAAACTACGCTTCCTATAAATTAATTACACATGGGGAATGAGGAGCAGCTACGCTTGTGACGTGCAACCGGCAAGGTAGACCTCGGACTACAACTATCAGTACAGGACTTTACAATCTTCACTATAACCTAACGCGGCGCGCCGCGGCTAACATAAGCATCGCCCACTCAATAAGCGCACGCCCCGATCTTCTCGGGGGCTCATTAAACTAAATAACTTAAGTTACATAAAAATATACAAAAATATCATTTTCACAAAATTATAATCGACAAACTATACACTCCGGCGATAAACAATATTCGATAACTATGTACGATTTTAAAGCCGGCTTAAACTTAAACGAGAGCTTGACTTGAACAATAGTACAAATAATATAATCACGACTATAGTGCCGATTGTCTAGAACTGCCTGCGGCATCTCATCACTTTTAGAAGATTCAAGGTCCCCTAGCCCAGCTAATAGTAAATCTACAACGAGCTAAATTACGGAAACGCATGCGTCCGTCGGACCGCAGCTTTCCTTCGATTCATAAATTACACGAGAATGTGAGACGTTCAAATATTTATACATAGATTCATACGAACAACGAATAATACTAGAACACTTAAGAGCTAGAAACGCAGTAAACGCTACGCCGCGGTGACGCGACGGCCGAGCACCGAGTCGGCGTCGATGCTGTACAACTATTGTTACAGTATACAGTATATCGTATCGTAGGTCTGTACATCAGTCTGCCGCTAGTATGTACAGGGCGCCGCCCCGCCGCGCGCCGCCCGGCCCGCCCGCGCCAAACGCTAAACTAAATAAAATTATATAAGACGAGACTTACCATACATTACAGAGATACCACGGGTCACGACACTAATACCTAATCAGATTCGCCTCGGCGGCGGCGGCGGGCGGCGGGGACGAAGCGGCGAGCTCTATAGTTACAAATGTACAATCGCAAATATTCACAAATTTATAATAGGCGGGGATACCCGCGCCGTCGCATCGGCTAGCGCTACCGGGCGGCCGCGGGCGCGTGCGGCCGGTAATACTTTACACAGACTACAGCACGGGGTTGGGCGGCGGCGGCCCGATGGGGCCCAGCTCCGGCGCCTTCATGAAGAACTTCTCCAGCTTCGCGATTATGTGCTTCCCGTACGTGTACTTACGCAGCGAGCCGATGTGCGGCCGGATCTTGTGCATCAGCACCTTGCGCTGCGTCGGCTCCGCCACGTCGATCATCTTCTGCACCACGTAGTTCGCGTACTGGTCCTTCATCATCACGTGCAGTGCGCTGCAACGGGGTGTGGTCAGAGGCTTGTGCAAGGCAAGGTTATCAAATGGTAAAGTCTATCAAGTCTGAGGAGTCAAGCCTGGGAGAGTATCACGTGTGATTTATTTCCGCCGGCAAGGAACAACGTCGGCATTGTTGTGTTCCGGTTTGAAGGATAAGGTAGCCAGCGCATTCCTAGGCACAAGGCATATTTATCCTCGTTCTTTGTTACATGGTAGCCTAAGTGCATAAATAGTAGATGTTACGGGTGACAGTTACCGCTTTCCATCAGGTGGGTTGGGCTGATTCCGCTCGTTTGTCATCGAATTAAAGAAACCAAAATAAGTCAATAGAAATCCTATTGCGCGCGTGACATTGTCGCCATGCAGATGACATACATCTTTTGCCTTTTTTGTATCTGACACTTGACATTTATTGCGCTGTAGTACAGTTATTGCGCAGTAGCGGCCGAGATAGCGACAAGCGTTCTCGATAGTCGATGTCCCTTATCGCATTTCTATTTCATCATATCAGTCGAAAGACAGCCACTGCTGGGCATAGGCCTCCCCCAGAGATCTCCGCAGGCCGGTCCTGTGGCTTCCGCATCCAGCTGGTGCCTGCGATCTTTACCAGATCGTCGGTTCACCTCGTCCACCACCACCTACCCACGCTGCGTCCATTTTCCATTTACACATATAATTTTAATTTCTATGCACGGTGTAGTTACTCACTTGTCGTTGAAGCCGCACAGCTCGTCGATGAGCAGCGCGCGCTCGTTGCGCGTGGCGTGCGAGACGCACTTCTCCACCACGTTGGAGGCGAACTTGTGCTGCGAGAGCTGCAGCACCTTCCCGCGCACGGCCGCCACCAGCCGCGAGCGGTCCTCCGCCGCGCCGTGCTCCAGCACGTGCTGCACCACGTAGTTGCCGTATTGGTCCTGGGTGCCCGGGGGGAAGGTATCGTGTTAATTATGTAGTCAGACAGACTAGATAACGTTAAAGTGCAAAATGTTCAATATGCAGAGTGCTGACCCCGCTGCGGGACTGAGAATAGGGCGACATTGACCGCTTGACATTTTAGACCTGAACGATCCCACACTCGTTACGGACTGTTTCACAAATTGTGTCCGAGTAGATTGATCAATCCTCATATAAAACATATCAGTCTAATAACATACTTGTTTCCTAATATAAAGTGAAGAATTATAATTTGATTTAATTTGGTAGTATATTATTTTATCAGGCAACTAAATTTTATCGGAGGATGAAAGCCTTTAACGTATTATCATCTTAAACTTCACTGCTGGACATCAAGGCGCGCCACATGCGAGGTTCGTACTTTCGTACCCAGACAGCGACTCCTAATTCGTGCAAAAGCAATTTCGCGTAGGTCGTCGCACCATAAAGCTATCGTCGTCTTCGCACATTTCTACACCCAAAAACCTAAACTAGCCAATCCATCGCATCTTCCATCGCAATAATACATTTACCCGTCGTACGGTTGAACAAAACAAAAGGCTACTCAGGTTTTAAGACTTTGTGGTTATTCACCACACTTCCATTGCACATGTTATCGGATTTATTACCACGGTTAGTATAAGTTAAGAGTCTACTTGTGACCATGACACTTGCAACTGCGTCAAAATATCGAAGTAAAAATGTACTAACAGTGGTAACAAACGCGACAACATGTGCGATAAAAAGGCTACTCCCACGAGCTATATCGCAAACGCTGCATTCTCTCTGTCCCCGCATACCTGTATGAGTTGATCTGTATGCGCATGTAGTTCGGCGAGCACGGGCGCGGTCTGGTCGGACGTGCAGTGCTCCAGTATGCGCTGGATGACGCGGCAGCCGTACGGGTGCGTGGAGAGCGCGTACACCTGCCCCGCGAACGCGTTGATTATGAACTGCAGCGCCGTCGGCTCCACGCACTCGATGCACTTCTGGACCTGGAATACGTTCGCACGTTAGGGCTCATTCGGGAGGGATCAAACCTGCACATTCGGGCGACGTTATGTGTAATAATGATACAATCTGGTCAGGCTCCCCTGGTAGCAGGGGAATCCTCCCAAACCACGCAAGGGATTTTGATGCAGTTTGCACTATCATATAGGCGACTCATGCGACATTCAAGTGACTGAATGTGTAACCATGATCCACTCTGTTCAAATTACCCTGGTAGCAGGGTCACGGAGGTCAGATGGCAGTCGTTACACTGTAATTAACTGATCTGCCAAACCCTGGATCATGGTCAAGGCGGACCCCAGGCCCTCGTGCGCGAGAGCACAACTGGGACATTAACGGCAAGATGATTATTTTTTATATAAGGGCGCATTCGTGTTTCCTATTGATGTTTTTGTTTTTGATACTTTGAATATTGAAGCAGTTCATAAGGACCCGAAGACTACATTCAAGGTGTAATGTTCATTTTGGCTATGACTGCTTGTTCTTGTGACTTGTTACAGTATTTATGTACCAGGCAGCAATTATCGAACAAGAGAGCAATGCAGGAGGTCAGGCACTTTATTCTACTGACATTTTCAGCTAAGCGTAAGCGCAACCACGGCCGAAAGTCACGTGCCGTCTTTCTGTTTCGCTATACCATGTGAAAGAGACGACATGGTGACTTTCGGCTGCTTTGTGTTTACGTTTAAATGAAAATGTTAGTACCATGTTATAGTGACGTGTATACGTTATACAATTTTTGGTGTAAACCTGCAAGCGTCGTTAACTTCCCACACTGTAACAATGAACACAAGCACGCCTACCAACCAGACAATAACTATAGCTATAGCCTATGGGAATTTTTGTGATACGGTTATGACGGAGACACCGCAAATATGACAAGTGTTACGAGCACACGCAATGATTACATTCTTGATTTTTTTTACATGATAGCCATGTAGTGTCCGACAAAACATCACACTCTTGCACTGACAGGTTTCTCATAAGGCGACTAATCCAGAGGTAGATGGAAGACAAACCAAACCTATACCATAAACAAAAAAAAAGGGACAGTGTACCTATACCATAAACATGAAATGAAACAAATCCTAGAGATTTCATCGCAAGATTTACAAAACTCACCACATGGTTGCCGTTCTGGTCCTTGACGCATTTGAGCACATGTCCGTCAAGCTCGCGTACTACTTCTTGCTGTTGCTCACCGGGAATGGATTCCAATGCCTTCTGGATAACACGGCAACCGTACATCTGCAGCGCTAGTGCTAGCACATGGCCGCGAACCTGGAATAGACACACACGTTCCAGTATCCGTTTCAGAGCAAAATCGTTGATGATCAACATACACACTCACAACCGTTTTAGAGATAGAGGCTATTGCGTGCCAAAATCTACAATCCTGAGTCATACACGATTGCTATGTTCCTGATTCATGCATCGTCTCATACATATACGCCGGTTGGGGTTACTCTTGACCGCCGGTTGGGGTTACTCTTGACCTGTGGTGAAGGTTTTATTTATTTGATCACTATTGTCCTCCTCGGGCGCCCTCTGCCGAGCCTCCCATTCTATATACCTTTCGTAAGCAGTATTTCATCTATCCTCTCCACATTGGATTATTTTAGTTGAAGTGTAGATGGTCTTTTCATCTTTGTACTATAATTATGTATATAGCATTAGTACCACTCAGTTAGCAAAGCCCTATCCCCGATTTTTCCACTCCATCATTATCAATCCTAGCGGTCAATCAAGGCAGGCGTCTGACAAAGTTCGTTTTCCTACTGAGCATCCTCTTCCTTGTATGATGCTAGCATGCAATTAAATATTTGCGAAAATCCTAAATGTCGTAAATTACAGAGTCACGTCGAATTTTACTTAGTAAGACGTATTGTCGAGCTGCGGAGTTCTTCAAGTGTCGAAACGAACAAACACTCCAGTTGCTACTTGAAGGTAAAACAAATTGATCTGAGCAAACGTACCTTTTGTGCCAATGTCGTCTTCTGTTCAGCAGTGCCGAATTCAAAGAATTTCTGTATTACATAGTTTCCAAACACATCAGTCATTAGGCTGTACGCCGCGCCGATGATTTCATTGAACACCATCTGTTTCTCTTGTACTGTGGCCCTCTCCAATTTCTGTTGTATAAACCTGGACACAAAAGTATTGATTTAAAACATAAATCACATTATTTCGTTTCTACATCTAAGAGCTATTCGGAATCAAAGTCATGATACTGTTGGTCTGAAGAGTGAGATTCGCCATTTATTTCTGCGGGGAAACAGTTCATGATTTGTTGTGGACAGTTCCGCTTGAAGAATAAGGTAGCTACTGTGTGTAGTTGTAGAGGTGAACGTAGAGACATATTTGATATACATACTTAGGTATTACATTATGTTTACTCGCATTTAATCATCCGATTAATTAATGAAGTTAGTTACTATCTCGCAGTCGGTCATTTCGTTTGAGTCTCCAGCAGCCGCCCTACATAGCGACAATGAATCTACTATGAAACCTAAAGCTGTGCATCTACACATGTTCATAGCATTTTGTTAATACTGAAGCTTCGTACGAGCTGATTCTGTTGTGGACGCATAGCCTAAATACATTGAAATAATACAGGTTATGGATAACCATCATTATCATCTCGGCGTTAAAGTCCCGGATGTGGTCTCATGCACGAGGAACCGAGCATCGGTTAACATTTAACTGATGTACATAACACAGAAAAGAGTCATTAGTACAGTCGAGTACATTAATATGTGAGTTTATTATTATTATGTACATTTATATTTGAAGCCTTGGTAATGCTCACATATTAATGAACTCGACTGTAAATGGTCGCAGTGGGTTTCGAACCCGCCTCTCGCTTACGAGTCTGATACCTTAATCACTTGGTTGCCGAGGCTCCTACAGTTTATGGATAATAATAATTACCGCTATGCGCCGGCGGGGCATCTATCACTATGGTTGTATAACAATTTTCTAGATGGTCCCTTGATTGCTTAAGACGGGAAGCAAAGCGCACAAAATATGTTTTATAGAAGTGCGTTACGGACTAGAGGCAGCCTCGGGCGAGACACACAAGGCTTATCCTGTTGCCTCAGGTGCGTACGCGCCTCAGTCTCAGGCTTGACTAATCCCGAGGCTACCACGGTGTGAGCCATTTAGCGCGATTCAACCTGAGACGCGTTGCCTCAGCCTGTCGTCCCATGTTGTTTCGAGTTGTTCTCGTCGGGAGCTGTGCGTGGCATAAACTTCTCTATAATTCGCTAAAAGCGGTTTGGAGATTATCCATTACCGCGGCCGTCATTATTTGGAACAAAATTTGAAATTTTTAGATTCTAAGGTCCCTCAGAACTGGTATCGCCCCCAATTAGTACGTGATGTAAACCAAAACAACGAATTTCACGAATTCATTACACATCACGTTCGAATTACATTTATTAAAATTCGGAATACGCAATTAATATGTTTACTTTTTAATATTCGTAAGTACATATTAGATTTGACGGAACTAAACTGCTCGACCCACTGACACCTTTTCCACTATAACTCGTCCAAAATTCGCATCATTGGTCACGTAAATTTATTGCTTTTTCATTTTCGCTAACAATGTGGCGCCTCGGCGCACTTTCCGGGATACAAGGAATTCCTCATCTAAATACGTAATTACTGGGTCCTCCCTATCCGACAGTGGCGATTGCCTCAATAGTAGCGACGGTGGTAGCGGCACTCACCTGGAGCCGTGCTGGTCCTGCGAGAACTCCACGATGTGGTTGGCGAGGTCCCTCAGCTGCAGGTTGGGGAATCTGTTGTTGCGGAAGTCCTCGAGGAGCCGCGAGCGGCCCGCGGGCGGCTTGTCGCCCACCAGCGCGCCCACGCCCACGCCCACGCCGCCGACGCCGCCCACGGAGCCCACGCCGCCGCCCACCAGCTCTGATGATCGAATACACAATCATTCACCCCATCTTATTGTCAGTCGCTTCGATTGTTGGGTAGGAGGACTATGTTTTTGAAACCCGTCCAAATTAATTTATTAAATTTTTATAGTTCACTTGACTGATGTAACAGTTTCGGGAGCCGGCACCACGTGACGATATTTCTGGTTTTACAACTCTAGTCTCCACATTAAGGACTGACCAACCGCAGCTCAAAGTACGCTGTCGCTGCGTATACTGACGACTGATACGTTCATGCATCACGTAGTTAAAGCGTGCTCTCCACCAGCTTAAAAACGCGTCATAATCACAAAAAGTAATAAAGTAAAAACAACAACCGTAAAAGACGCTACTGTCAAATATCAATCTGTCAAAAAAAAGTACTTCCTAAACTAAAACCTCCGAATGCTATAAAAAACTGAAAAGTTTAAAAAAACCGAAAGTTGAAATAAATGGGTGTAGGTATGTAGTGCAACAAATGTTTAATTAAACTTGAAAGCAGGCGGGGGTCCCATTTAATTTCTATATATAAAAATGGGGCCCCAAGAGCTTTCAAGTTTAATTAAACTAACATTTACTTCCAACAATCGGCTTGTTTTAAACTATTCAGTTTTTTAATAACAGTCGGGGTTTTTAGTTTTTAAACTTTGAACTTTTTAGTCGTTTGTATGACGTAATACGACTTTTTGCAAAAGCTTTACTTTTGATGCCATTCGTTTTTCCAAACTACTTTCAAGTACAAGTTATATATATTTATGAAATCAGCTCATTAAGTTCTTCATTTTTATACCTCACTCAATAGGTATGGGGATTTACAAACATACATACAAACAAGATACGCGCGAAAAACATAACCCTTCTTTGGCAGTCGGGCAAAAAGTGACGCTTGAGCCGATAAGCCGCATATAGGTAACGACAGCATATTTCGAGGTCGGATGTGGTCAGTCAGACGTGGGATCAGCTGGACTTTGAAATATACATTTCTTGCAGTCAACACGTGACTATTCGCAAACATTTCAAGAATGTTTATCTATTTTATTTGGTTACCTGTCCTAATCAGTTAGTTGGTCGTACAAAATACAATAATAATTTACTCAACGCAGAACTTCTGCGGGAGCTTAAATAATATTTACATTACATATACAAAAGGACATAGATCATGGTATGTCATTTACATAAAGGGGTTAGGTGACGAGTGCAGTAGTCAGTCACGATATGATACATTGGTTAGTGTTTGTGTCGTATATTTACAGGGTCTGTGTACCGACCTGAGATGGTGCCCACTCCGCTCAGTTTGCTGAGTAACGAGGATGAAGAGCCGAACATGCCATTCGACGTGAGATTTTGTGCTAAACTGCTGACAGCTCTGCAATGAAAACAACCACTATTCAAGGGTATGCACTCGCAGCGTAACCGCGGCCATGTACAAATACAGTTCACGATCAAACAAATCAGTGTGCATGCTAAATAATGGCGACATATCGGTACACTGTACACCGGCAGAGACAATACAGTCATTTACAAGTTACGTTTCACAAAAAAAGTAATGTATGTACAAGGCGGTTTTACTGTATACAGTATACACATATACCTAAGTGACGCTAATTCAGTCATTATCATATAAGGCAGTTGTAGTTCAATGACATTGTATTTTCAAGTTCAAAAGGTCATTAAACTCGTTACACAGAGTCTAGATTCTTTGTTCTTATTTAATTTAAAATATAAAAAATTGTAAATGGTGCATAGTATTTATGAGTCTATTATTTAGCAAGTTTCCTTGTTGTTTGGGAACATCGCGTGTCAGTCCGTGGAGGAAGGCAGGGCCATATTTGTATTCGACACTTTCCCATGTCAAGGTGGAATTTGGCGCAAACAAGCAAAATGCATTCTGCCATTTCTATGCACGAGACGTATAAAATATAACAGATCAATATTGGCAAACACAACTTGAGTTTCAAGTCACGCGAGAGCGACCATCGCAAGATGTTGGGGATCGAGCCGCAGCTCTTTAAATGACCAGAAATAGAGACGAACCGTCAATGTGATACTGTACACGAATTATTGTTACTTACCTAGACAATCTGTGTACCGGACAACGAAACAATTAATGATTAGTAAAATATACATCGACGACCGCAGTCTGCTGTACATTGATCAATGAATATGAACATCAAATGCCTTATAGTAAATTTGTTGTATTCATGCTTAAACTGTCGAAAATAATTCCTAGGAATTGTTTATAAAAAATTTACATCATGTTTTATCTTGTGGGCTCTAAGATTCAGAGGTTATACTATTTCCCGTAGTTGTTTGAAAATAACCTGTTTAACAAAATTTCCATAAACAAACAATGGAAAGTTATCTCAATGGTACAATACACTCTACTTAAATTAATGTCAATTACATTGAATTCATAGGGTATCTCAACGTAATTTATTTTACAAAAGTTGAGTTTGGACCGATTATTAGTATTAGACATAATATCGCGATATAATCAGAATTGGGAAATGGACGAATATGGCAATCGACGCACCAGGATATTTACGAACTGGAAAATGGATGAACCGAGACCGATTAGTCGGACGGGGAATTGAACGAAAGGGTTTGAATTGCAATATCGTTGTGTGCGAAGTACGTTAGTCGTAAATAAGTGCCTACAGAAGTCGCCAAAATGAGAACCGGTTCGTAAAGGAATCTTGCTGTACTGGATATTTTTTAAGTATTTCGTTTATTTTATATTTATGGTACACAGTACATGTGTGCCAACGGGAAATGGTATAACTTAGGGTCCTGACTCATTAGATAAAATGTAGTACCCCGATAAAAATCCTGTGCTTTCGCGAGAGAGACGATACTCACCGGCGAAATTGGCTTTGCTAATGATGCTATATCACGTTATATTTGTTTCGGATCACAATAACTTGCCCTCGGGCATGCAAGTGTCAAGGCTCGGTGGCTCTTACTGGATGTTGAATCTGAATCCTTGCTAAATAGGAGTTGCATCGGTGGAAACGAGTGGTCGGGCTTTATCCCGAAAAAAAATATATATTGCTGTTTCGAATTTTCATAAACCGCTTCCGTAAGAACGCTTGGTTTGCGAAAGAAAGTACCCAGTGCAACAAACGCACGTAAAACAAATGGGGCAAAGAGAATGTTCACCGATGAGTATCGCCCCTAAGGCGACGATGGCCGCGGCCGTACCGCACTGACAATCAGCTTGCTTAGAGCCCAGCGAGTAGCGAAGCCGACAAGCGCGCAATGCGGCCCGCTGCGCACATCCTCCAACGTTGGTATTACTTCGCTACCCCCTAGGCGCCTACCAAGCAGCTAGACGCTAAAACTAGAAACGGACGCTCCGATTTGGCTGGAGCTCCGACCAACCGTCAGTCGCAGTCGATACTAATCCTTACGATACAAAATGAAGTCACTTTTGAAACTTTATACAGCGTAAGGATGATTATCAACTGCAACCGACGGCGATCGGCTCCAGCCAAACCGGGACGTCTGTCACTAGCTCAAGCTAGCCACCAGCCAGTGCGGCTGTAGCCTCCGAAAACGAACGCGTCCTCGTCGCACCGTCCGACAGTGGTCGCACCGGCGACAGTGGTCCCTGCCGCACCTGTACTTGGCGGTCTCGGCGCCCGGCGCGGCGGACACGGGCCGCAGCCCGACGGGCCCCAGCGCGGCGCCCAGCGGCGGCGACAGCGGCGACGGCCCCCACTTGCGCGCGTACTCCTGCAGCGCGCCGCCGCCCGCGAACTCCAGCGAGTCGCGCCGCGCGCCCCCGCCTGCAACACCCACCGGCCCCGGCCCAGAGACACCTGTACACGCGCTAGTATTTACAACATGCCGAGCCGCGCCGTCCGGACACCGACGGCGCCGACGGCTCTGTACATAACACGGCACGGGGCACCTGCATCGACTGTTTAAAACGCTCCGATCGAACTGATGGAGGAAATTTTTTGAAGGAATTTCTTTCCTTCGTTTTCAAATATTTCGAGTGAATTATCCTCATTTACTTTCTATGATAAAATCGATGCATGAGACCCGTATCCGTTTAAAACTAATCTGCTTCATATTTTACACTAATGGTACGGTACAGACAAAAACTCCAAATTATGGAATTGACTAAAGTAACATCGAATTGATAACATCGAACAGTATCTTATGAAATGAGAATTGGAAGGTACACGCATTTAGTAGCAAAATAAAAACTAGATATAATTTTAATAATTTATCCACAAAATGTTACGAAATGATGAGATAAGTCGTATGTATATACAGTTGGTGTTACATTAATGAAGTATGGATGTACACCTACTACATTATGGGGAACTAGTTACAAAAAATTATAGAGCAAAAAGTAGTAACATGGACGTTTCAACCTAGCTATCAAACACATAAAAAGTTGTAAAATCCCAAGCTTTGTGTCCCGAGAAATGGCATATGTACGACGTACGCCCTTGATGCGGCGTAGTTCAATATAATTTACTTCAGCATAGTTAATTAGTAATTGTTATTTCTTAGCGGAAGTATATCTCGAGGCACACACGCCGGGTATAACATGTCTCTATTTACGTACAATCAACTCATGTCATGGACGTGACTATGCAATAAATCTACAAGTAAACAACTGTAAAACAATACAATTAGAATTAGTATGTAGGTATTCTGCTATCTACTGATATTAAAGTGAAAATAATACGTAACCTGGTTAAAATCAAATTGATATATTCCATGTAATTAATATTTTTAACACATTTGCGTTACAATGAAAATGGTATTGGAAAGTTAATGTTAATTGAAATCGTTCGTAATTTTCGGTTATGTGAAGTTGCAAAATATTTCTCACACATTTACATATACACAACCGTGTCTCCGTGTGTGCGGTGTGTAGAGGCGGCGCGAGACCGGACTCACCTGGCTGCGGCTGGTGCGCGGGATGCTGCGCGGGGTGCTGCGCGTGCGCGGGGTGCTGCGCGGTGGGCGCGGACTGCGCGGGCGCGGGGTGCGCGGCGGGCGGGTACTGCCGCGGCGCCAGCACGCCGCCGGGCGACACGAGCCGCAGCGGCGTGCCGTTGCGCCCGCCCATCACCAGCGAGCCGGGGTCGTAGTACGGGATCACGTACTGGCCCTGCCCGTTGACGGGCTGCTCGGGCTGCTGCGGCGTGAGCGGGCGGCGCGGCTGCTGCGCCTGCTGCTGCGCGGGCTGCGCCACCAGCCCCGGGTACACGCCCCACGGCGCCGCCACGCCGTAGTACGGCGGCACGCCCGCGATCAGCGCGCTCACGTACGGCGCGCCCTCCTGCCCCGCGTTTATCACGTACGGCCCGCCGGGGAACGCCTGCTGCGCGGCCAGCTGCTGCTGCAGCTGGAACTGCTGCTGCTGCTGTTGCTGCAGCAGCTGCAGCTGCGCCGCCGCGGCCTGCCCGCCCGCCGCCGCCGCCTGCTGCGACCGGAACAATTGCTAAAACAAAACGAGACACCGGTCAGATACCGAACGAAGGAGCTATGGAATCAATTACGCGCACTTCTTATTCATTTACATCGTTAAAGCGGGCCTGCGAAGGAATCGCATGGCAATTTAATTAATACAGAAATGTATCGTTTATTGCTCGCCAGGCGCACGGCCGGGGGCTCGAGGGCTCTCGTGAAGCGCGCTAATTAACGCAATCGTTTAAAAAGTTAATAACAAGCCGCGTCGCTGTCCGATGCACATGCCGCTATACCCAGTATTCTTTGGTGCAAAGGAAACAAAAAATGAAAAAATATGCAGCGTTCCTGTGGTGCGTAACATGAATAGCAATTATAATTCATAGTGCACTTCCTGCCTATTACTAATACAACTAGAAATCAGTTAAACCGTCAATTTACGTATATTATGTCATCGAGAAAGTGAACAATACAGAAATTGCAATACGATAACGGTAGACGGAATATTTTGAGTCAGAGTGGTCGACTTATTTTTGAATGAGGTGAATCATACATAGTGTTAGCGCATTGAGTGTGATGTCATCGGGAGCACGAGGACTCCATTTACCTGTTGAGAAGAGATCAGTTGGCTCGCGGCCAGTGGCAGCGCGCGCGCTGTAAACACGCGGCACGCCCCACCTGCCACCGCTCTAACGCACACATTGATTCATCACGCACCCGAATTGCACTGTTAATTTTACAATGTTTATTTTACGAGAATCTCTATATAGTTTCAACATAATGGCAATTCTTGCTTCCGCCAGTGTCTCGTTGTCATTTTTGTGCTCAATCGTGCAAAGGCTTTATGCAAATTCGTCATTGCAGCTTTCTACCTTCTTCACATCTGTTACGTTTTGATTTTATTATATTTTGTCTGGTAAAAATACCCAAAACAAAACAGGAATGCAATGATTGTTTAACAATGGAAACTTGAAACCCTACATACAGCAAAATTAATCCATTTTATCATCGTAAAACCGACTGTGGGCGGGCACATTTCAAAACAGATGGCAACCATTCGTCGGTAATTTTAATTACGGCGCCACGCTATGGAGGCTGTTTGATTTTTCATTAGCTAATTGACACGGGATGATTATCTAGCGTCGTCGTAAAGTTTGCGGGCGAGGCGCGATCCGGGTAAGTCGCGTTTGATCTCGGGTCGCGGGGCAATTTAATTCATCGGGCGTAATTGCGCGCGCGGGTGGCGGTACACGTGCGCAAAACAGAGCAACTTGACCGCAGCAAAACGGGGCTGCCGGCTGCCGTGGCGCGGAAGGTGGCCGGCGCCGGGCGACGTCTCGCATTCAATTAGACGCCGGCTAATCCGGCTGCGGCGGCGGCGAGCTTCGATACCAATTACGGGGTTATTAGTGACGGCACGCTCCGTGCCACCGCCGGAGCGCAGCGAGATCACCCCGCGCCAAAGCCTGCGTCCCTACTGTAAACACGCTCTATGCTGGAGTCATCTCGATTTAATCTACCAATTTGTGTCTATTCAATTGCAATGTCACAACTAACTGAGCATCGGCCGATTATAAATTCAATACTGACAATATAAATATTAATGAGCAAAGGTCAGTTGTTTTGGTCATTAATATTTAATAAACCTCGGCCCACGTCCTCGTCTTATATGTATATTTTACAAATTCATGGGCAACATTGGCACGCATTCCGATACGCTCTGGACAGAGCATGCGGTTTATAAGACGCTGCAAGTATTTATCATACAACAATGTCTCTAAATTATTAAACATGAGATAAAATAATTATTGAATTTGTAAATAAACTTCCATGTAATAGCTGGCCACTAGTAATTATTTATTGTCCAGGAATGTAGGTAATTCTTGTTTTATCGACATATTAGAATCCAATGGCAATGGCAACTGGTCTTCGCGATTTCCCAGGTGTCGCAGCCTATAAATAAAATGTAAATTGTGAACCGTAAATTAATGGGAGAAAATAAACGTTTATTTATTTATTATTATTATTTATGGGCGGCGGTGGTCACTTTTCATCAGGTGACCAGCTTGCTCCTTTGTCACCCCCTATTAGATAAGGTTTATAATGTAGATTGACTTAGATTAGAAAATAAATATTATAAATAAAAAACGTACAGCAACAATACATCAACTTATAGGAATTGCTACAACGGTACTAGATAGAGGAGGGTATATCTGACAGTATAGTCGGATAGTAAAATTAATAATTACTGGTTGAATTACGTATCATACAAAATGCGGCAAAGGCCGCATCTCGCTACCATGAGTAATGAGGTGCGGCTTTTAATTACGAGCTATGTAATAATACAGTGACCATTAGGCCAGGGTGGTGGTGCGATTCATCAACGGTAAAGGACAGAAGTAGATGCCGCGTCACGGGCGGGCGAGGTGGCGAGGCGCGAGCCGGCAGGGCGGGGCCGCGACGGCGGCGGCGATATTTATTATTTACGGAGGCGATGACGAGAGGACGAACCATGAGCCGCCAGCCGCGCGCCTCCCGCGAGGACGCGGGGGTCGCCAAACAAATTACGCGACAAAGCAATCAATTACAAGGACGAGAACCTGGCAGCGCCTCTCGAACCGAACGCTGCGTCAACAACAGGCTTTTAGCGGCGACCGACGTGCTACGTGCATCCGCCGACACCTCGCCGTTTAAATGTGTTCTCGAGGAGCGCCTGTTGAACGGGACTCGAATCCGCGGAGCGAGGAGGTACAATTGCAAGACAAACATTTTACCCGGTAGCGAATTAGATTGTCGATCGAGTACAAAGGTAATTTGGAGAGAATCGGAAGTGACGGGACCGGGGAGGAACGAGATTACGCGGATGCCGCGAGTGGCTGCGGCTGGCGTGCGCCCGTGCGCCGCCGTATCTCGCTCTAACGAGTTTATCTGCCCCGCGGGCTGCGACCCCGGCCGCGCTCATCTCTTTCTCTATCAGCTCCTAAATGTAATCAATTTCAAAGTAATCATTTTTAGAACGCTTTCGAGAAACACAATGACTTCTGACAACTCGTGCTAAACGAGGTTGCGAGTATGAACAATGTGGTAGGTAGGTAATATGTATTTATAACACAGACAATCTACACAAAACCTTTATAAAGCATATCAAGGTACAAGTAATTGGCCTAACTTATTATGGGCGATTGATGCGACGTAGCTTTATGTAAAATGCTCTGCCCTGATACGGTGAAAATAAAACGAAGTAGGTATAATATTTGTTTGATTACATACCTAACTTTGGGAGGATCACTTAGATTTTCAGGGAAAAGGTGGCAAAGGGCGAGGGCGGGCCGAGTTGGGCTGGGCGGAGCGAGACCACGCCCCCTGCCCACGCCCTGCCAGAATTTCAATACAATTTTATTTAATCTTAATTCATATTATAATGGTACGTAAAACGAATCCTTTCAGAATCTAATAGGATAAATAGGTATACTTACAAAATTGATGGAATTTGCAACCGCTTTGAAATATTGAGGTTAAAAATTATGAAAACACTGATGATAACCCCGATAAACAGTGCGAAATAGGTAGCGAACAGCCCCGAAAATCTTAAAACAAATGTACGAGTATAAGGGTATGTTTTTACAAGTATCTGTGCTTAAAGTATTCAAATAAATTACCCACGCGTATTTACTGGCGTGTCCCCTTTAATTACATATCTACATTATTTTATTTATTTTTCTACATCAGATCTGAGATTAGTCTTGTTCCGAATATTAATTTTGATCAAGATTGGTGCCCAAGGAGGTACCCGTTAAACCGGTATCGGCAAATATTTATAATAGTATGCCTAACCTTAATATAACCATGTATGTGAATGGCTTTCTAATGTTTATCGAATTATTCTTCAAAATATGACAATTTAGAGATTTGGCTGTATTAAGGTAATACTATTAAGAATATGATTAAACAATGAGTAAAATCTATAGCGACCTACTAATATTCCATATAAGCAAACCTTTGTAAGCACATTGCCTATGCACCTTAAAAGACTTTCGAAAGCTCTTTCACTAATAATAAAGAAGGAAGAGTGTGTGACAAAGGGCAATTTTGATTGCGGAAAAGAAAACGCTTCCCATGGGAAAGTTCACAAAGTTTAAAATTCCACGGGTGTAAAAACCCCGGGGAACCTGCAGTAGTTAATAAAATAATATTGTAGTAATTTTTATGACGAAACAATGTAGGTATTCACGTCTGTCTGTTTCTAGGCATCCTTAATACCTTTAACATATTCTAAACAAAGGACAGGACGGCAGTTTGTACTTGTGAGAATCAGAAGCGCGGCGCTAACTCCTTCGCTCTAGTAATATTATATATTGACAATTAGCGCGCCCAAGTACCTTTTGCTCCATACAAACTCATATAAACTATTATGTAACTAAGCGTGCTGACCTTAAATTTTATTATCATTCTCAGATTCCACGTTAGTGGAATTCTACACTGTCCACATTAGTGTGACGAGCGTGAGACTGTATGGCGAGTAAGCTCGCGAGACTATGTTCCGTCTTTGGAAGGCGGACATGGCTTGCGAGCAGTTTGGACACCGAACGCTCGACACGATTGTCCCGTTATCGAGGACTGGGTTGAGCGTCCGCATGTATTCCGATTCTACCGTTTGGTGCAGGTATTATTATTCGGACACGGGTGTTTCGAGTCGTACCTGCACCGAATCAGGAGGAAGGAAGCTCTATTGGACCACAAATGTGGCGTAGTAGAGGACACAGCACAACACACCCTCACGGCCTGCATAGGCCAGACGTTGAGCTGCCAAGTGTAATTATCGCCAAGTCTGGAACTGGGGAGCCGTAGTCGCTTTCTGAGAGGACATAATCTCGCAGAAAAAGACAGCGAAGCGAGAGAGGGAGCGGGAGGATGACCCTCTTGCGCCACCACTCTGCAGACGCAGAAGACGAACGTTCCCGGTGATGATCAGCAGGCCAAAGGTGCTAGGGGACCTCCGCCTGTATTGCATGGGCCTTCATCGCCGTGGATGGGAATGGTTCGGCGCTTCCAAACTTTCCATCCCCTCCAAGGCGGGCGCCGTGTAAGGCAGGCGGTCGTCGGAGGTGTCGTGGAGGACAAGGCTACTGCAGTTCTCATGATACCTCCTTTCAGACGATGCAGGACCGCCGCAGGGTTTAATGGATAGACCGGCGAGCGCCGGTAGTCTCAGACAGGCCCTTCGTCTCCCGCCGACGGAAGGTGCGTAACGCATTCAACGCAAAAAAAGTTATTGATTATGCGAGTCTTATAACATTCCACAACCTGGACCAGAATCAGAACATTTACCTATAAACAGTTTCAAATCAAACTAGTCGCTGTTGTTGGATCTGGCGAGGACGATACAATGTAGTATTTTGTTATGTATGTGTACTGACAGATATCGCGGTGTTGAAAATCATCATCGTCATCACAGCCGCAAGACTTCCTCTGCCGAACATAGGGCTTCCCCAACAACGCTGCTACAAATTTTTTTGTCTATGGAAGTCTTAGCTAACCTGCCTGTTTCTTATCTCAATGGAATGGAAGTTGAGAAGTGGTTGGTCCAACAGTACGAATGCTATCCTGCATGTCGATTTTACAACATCGACACCGCTGCAACTATTTCGAGATACTATGTACGCCAAGTTCACTGCTTCTCTACAATCATTGTACATAATATGTTTACATATTTATTATTGCTTTCTGATTTTGCATCGGGTTTTCTAAATGTATGTCTGTGTATGTTCCTTCATTAAAATTCTGAACCATTCATTCACAACCACGACAGAGCATTTAATATCGCCCCAGTCAAGAATTCTAGGAGTACCGGGAAAAACAAGGAAGAAGTAAATATTTATTGACGTTGCAGTCACAAAAATACATCGATGCAGGCAAGCGACGGAAGGGAGAAAGTGCACGGTGTGGAAGAGGTGTGGGTGCGGTGAAATGGATAGTGGAGCGTGGCCGCGCGAGATATGGGCGTGCAGGGCAGGGTGGCGGCGCGGGTGCGGCCGGCGATGCTTTTATCAAAATTAGCGGCGCACCCGCGGGCCGCCGCGGCGCGCCCCGCTCGTAAATACACCACATCACGCCGCTGACGACGCGGCCGCACCTAGCTGTCGCACCCCAACTGCTTACCCCTCGACTTATTGATACAATAACCGCAGTTTTGTTTGCTCCCCGGGGGGAAACTATTTTTTTAAAACAAGCTTTTTCAACGTGACAAGTTAACGGCAATAAAGGCGGATAATAAAGGCCATTGAGCTTAAACTGAACGCCGCGCAAGGCGGTGGCGAAACAGTGGAATAATAATAAGGAGGGATGCGGAGTACATTTGCGACACGCGGATTTAAAGGGATCACGTGTCCGGCGTCAACACGGCCGCAAGAATCCGGACTTTCAGCATCATAAGCCGCGCTATGTGAGTCAACAAGCTTTGTTTCGAAACCGCACTTCATTCTAAACTACACCTTGCTCAAGAAATGCCGTATAAATCATGTAAAAGAGACGTCACAGCAAAAGTATACGGTGCCATGGATTATTGGGCGTAGTGGCTTGAAAGTAGAATAATGTAGGTATGGTATTCAAAGTACATTTGAAATAGCTTGTCAGTTATCCTAGTTTTGGACCGCAACATGCGCTTGGCGAACAGAATGGAAATGGCACTAAATCAGCGGATGAATCGAATGTGTGACACAATAAGTTGGTCAAGCCCTCGTGTTGACTACTGACGATAAACTACGGACATTAGTAGTTTAGTACGCATAAATGTTTGTATTCACTACTTTACTACCCCAGTATCAAATGATATTGTAGATTAAATTTACAGGTAATACTAATTTCCATGTCACCGAAAAATTGGGTCGCACTAAATGTAAACAGGACCGCTTTGATAAACTACGCATTGCGACCAAAGGAACTGTCTGCTCAATTAAAATTACAATATTGATGGATCACCTAATTAATATTAATTATGATATGAAAGGTGTGTGATTTGTGTTCTGGTTGGCGCGCGTCCAGCGGCTTGTGTGCGGCGTAGACGCGACATTAGATAGGGCCGATTTGGCTGGCGGGCCCGCTCGTTACCGCGCCCGCGCCCGCGCTTGCCGTCTTATCATCCTACGTTTTGGTATTTACTAGGACATCATTGGCTTTCTATATTTAGTAAACAAGTTATGGTTGTGCCCATTAGGTTCAAAAATATCTGTCTGATATCATCTCATGAAAGCGTTAAATACTTTGACCGTATTTATGTATCTCATAATCTGTATATTTATGTATCACTCAATTAATAATAATAAAAATATACCTAAATATAGCATGGATATGGTAGAAGAAACATGATAATAGGATCTTCAATACCAATTAAAGATAAATTACGGAATATTGTAAAGGGAACGTGCTGAAACAATATTTCTCTAGACCCGGACGTTTCGACGCATAAAACCATAAACGCAAGACACCTTAAGAAATTGGTTTGGTCTCTCTAATGAAAGGATAGTAACGAAAAATATACGTGGCAGGAGTGAATGCAATTGTTGGATGGGGAATTCCGAGACGTATGTATCACGTTCAAGTCAATATTTCAAATAAAAGCAACATCAAGAGCACCCTAAACCGTCCTGTATGTATGAATAGGTAGATGAATCTGGAAGTAACAGGAGGTTTATCACTGTCAGGTAGCGAGTGGAACAATGTTATCTTTGCCTACTCCTACGGAAAAAGGCGTAAAATGTAAGTATTTATGAAACAATTATAAGGTAACTAATGTTATTGTTACTTTCAACCCCATGAAATAAAATGGTTGCAATGGCACGTGGAAAAGTAAAGCGGAAAAGAATAATAAGGATGCGAAGGTGGTGAAAATGTGAATATATTACACGGCAATGCGAGCGAGTAATCATACGCACGCAAGAAGCCGGGGCGGAGGCGGCCGCGCCGGCATACGGTTTATACTTTCGTTGGGTATAACTCTCCTAAAACCAATAATTCACAGCATACACTTTAATTTTGGGGCAATTTTCCAAAATGGTGAATTATGGCGAGTAGAAAGGCGTTGCGAAGCGGCTACTGCGCGTAGTATGCGGTAATGTTTGGGGGTTTGAAGGGCGGGTTGTGATGGCCCGCCGCGCTGTGATGGCATGGCCGGCGCCATAAAGTGTTTGCGGGACATAAGCGGAGGCAGCCCGCGGCGGCCGCGGGTAACGAGGCCGCGTAATGAAGTGGCGCGTCGGAGCCGCTCGCACCTCCGGCTCCGCTCCAATTTCCCGCTAACTGGACCCTTAACGCAACGACCCCCGGACCTACTTGCTCCACTACGCCAACACCTCTTAAACTAATTTGGGGTAGGACCGTAACAAATCTTGCGATGTACCAGATGGCTAACCCTCCTTGTTAAACGGCTCGAACGTGATCCTCGTTACAGCAGCAAAAAAAAGCTTAACTATCGTTGCGAAGAACAAAACAATTTTCCAGAAATATTAAAATCACAACGTCATTTACTGAAAACAAGAAAGGCGAACCGGCGAAGTCAATATAATTATGCCGCTTGACGTGGTGGAGGGATAGCGAAATGGCTTCCTTAATTTTTCCGCTTATTATGTTTTGTAAATGTAGTATAAGATAAGAATTTAAACTGTTTTCGACATCTAAATATGCGACGTTCCTAAAACAAAAAGATCACACTTCAAAATTTAAGTATGCAAATGTATAGCTACACTCGTATTATACCGACTATTGCCTTTTACTTCAACGAACAGAGCGACGACCCGCGGCATGTAACGGTATTGCGATCCAAATTCATTGAGCCCTCGTTTAAGTTTTACATCGTAAGACGTTTTCGAGTCATCATAATCAGCCACACGGAAACGTTATATTTTGAATTTTCGAGAGAGAGTTGCGCGGAGGTTGCTTCTGGTAAATAATATACGGACCATGAATCGCGGCGGCTAGTGAAATAAAATTACGGGTGTCTAATTACACTAACCAACTAAGATGGCCTGCGTTAGCCAGACCATGACGGAAGTTTTTATGGACTCATCTTTGAGATAAAAACTTAAAAATAAAAACTAATCTATTTAAAATACTATTTCTGTTCATAAGGTTGTGCTCTACATCTAGAATAAAACGAAGCATCGCATCGTCTGTTGCAAGTAGGCATGTAATTCGTGTCACCTAGTGTGTGCTTCGCGGAGTGGAGCCGGAGATGGCGACCGGCAGCGAGGTGAATGCACGCACGAAGTGTGCCACGCGCCGCAGCCAGAGAAATACTTCGGAGTGGATACCGTTAGTGGAACGCGGTCAAGCCAGCAGCGGTACCGCTGCGCTGTCCGCCAATGGCAAACTTCTCACCTTTCCCTTAATACGCTTATAATGGATGCCAATTCATGACCGCAAAGACGTGCACCGACAAAGTGCCGACTTACTGCGGTCTAACATCATGGACGAAATTAGAATTGTTACCAAATTTCGAAAACCATAAATGACGAGACAATAGAAACACAAATTTTGGAATATTGTCGTAAAATATAGACAATCCGCAACGGATGTGGTGGTACGAGCGACACGATGCAACAAGTTTACAGTAGTTGGCTCGTGGAACTGAGAATGTTGAGCATCTAAGTTCGGACTATGGAAAATAGGGTGGAAAGTTTTGGCCGTAAACTTAAGGAAATTTTTGCATAGCGTTTTTAATTCCAAATAGTGACAGTCAGGAACTATGGAACAAGCTCCCGACGACGTCGCGCTCGCAGGCGCTTTGGCCGCGGCAGTCTCAGCGCGGTAATCGGAGCGTTTCTAATACCCACGCTTCGACTCGGTTTCACCGCACGCTTCTTGCCTCCGTTCTTATTTATTCGTTTTGCGAAATCGTTTGAAATATGATAACGTTCGTCGGGTGTCTGCGTCTACAGGTTCACATGAAACTTCTCACAGACTTCTTGCAGCCAGTTAGCTATTGAATTCCCGCGATTACGACTAACGGGTCGGCAAGGCAACGGTGATATCAGATTACCCAAGGCAGAAGAAAAAAAGAACGATATTGAGGAACTTATCTCACGAGTAGTTTTTATCGGATCGTAACGTAAGTCAATAGTTTCTCAACCGATCTTGTTACTGTACAGTGGGCAAAGTCTTGATGAAGTTCAGACGCCGCTGCATTATGTAAATGCAGGTGTAAAGGCAGACAAATGAATATTTTTCACAATAATTACGGAGGTTGTGGCAGGCAAGGCGCGAGGCATGAAGCGCGGCGGCAGAGGCGACAATTTGCATCACAAATGCGGGTGGTGGCGGTGGCGGCCGCGGCGCGCGCCCGCGCTGCGCCGCCGCCACCCTCTACACAATGTCACAATCAACACCGCGTGGACGCTTTTTGGCCAATATGTGATTGCCGATTGTGGCCCGTCATATTAACCAACTATTTTATTACACCACTTTCGAAAACGGACCATATCTCCCATGCTAGCCCAGTCAAGTATACACCGATATAAGTGATTCCATATAAGTTTCCCTAGTCGGTACGATATAGGAAAAGTACAAATAAGCAATGGACGATAGGTAAAACACTGAAATAGAAGTGACCATCACCGAACGACACCTGGTGCATAAAGGATGGAGGATATTCTATAAAGTGGATCGTCTAAAACGGCTCCCGGTTCTACTCAAATAGCAGCAGAGGTCTTAAGCTGGTAAAAGCGGCCGAGTTGAAAGTCTGTGAATAAATAACGAACTTCTCCCGCGACGCGTGATGACGGCCGACACGAGTAGCGCATTAGACGCCAAACAGAAAAAATTCAAAATTTTTCCCCCTAATTACTATAGGCATTATTCCATCGTAAAAATTCTCTATAAATGTATTCAACTTGTTACTTAGACCGACAAGCTTCCTTATGTTTATTTATAAAGGATGAATTAATTGAAATTGCAAAGCTAACGTTTTACGTTTGTCAACGTAATGAAACTGTTTCAATATTAAACACTTACGTTACATACTTGATTGATATTATCACGCACGTGGACAAACTAAAATTACTTTTACAAATATGTTTGTGATAATAGGAGTCGGTCTGGTTAAACAAATGGGAGTCCATTCGTTAGCCTCCTCTCGAAGGTTGCGGTCTGAAATATGACCACTATCTCAGCTAAACGATGCAATCACTAGCGGATTTAAAAGATCCCACCGTGCGCAAACCAATTTAACATTTTTGTGGAAAAAGCAACTACCTACCTCGTCTTGTTTGAAATAAAAGTCTGCGCGGAGAGAGAAAATTTACAAGACTCGGACTTTCACCGCTTAATCGCCACGTTTGCGGTTGAAATAGCAATTTGGGCATAATTAAATGTTTAAATAAGCAACAGTTATTTATTACGGTATACCGCTGTTAAATTCATGATATTAACAAGCCGGTACCGTAAGAGAGCATTAACTCTTAAATGTACATAGATAGGTGGTGTTTCAGGCGGGGGTGAATGAATATGACAAGATCGTAAAAGACATGGCCACACGTAAGACGTGGGGTAACGACACCTGGAGGACGGGTTCAATATTGAAATAAATCTCCCGTGGAACGACTCTGTTCGAAATTAACCCGGCGCACAGTGTAGGAATTTCGCAATCTAGGGGGATTTAAATCCAAATTGAATTTAAAAATAGATGTAGTTAAATAATTATGTTGAATGGTATTTAAATAAATAAAAATACATAAATAGTGATAGAAAATGAAGTTGTATTAAAAAAAAAGCGGTATGAAAAAAATTTGTTTTGTTAGTCAATAAGTTCAGTTTCAGCCTCATTCACGGTTGGCACAGAAAGCAATTTTAGAACCTCAGGATCTAGAGGACTTCGTTTTCTCTTCATCATAAGCCTTAAACTAGATATAAAGGGATCTGACGATATAAGAAGCCTATTAAGTAGGTCGGTATTGGTGTCTATTCGTGACGTTTTTCTAGTAAAGAATTCTCTATATCTTCGGTTATCTTTGTTTCTAGCCTCTTGTGCCTCTTCCGATAACTGGCCAATCGGCAAAATACACGAAGCTATAACATCACGCCCATGAAATAAAACTTTGTGCACACTTACTGGCATGTTATACCATGGGTATTCCCTAAGATATATGTTTCTAGTTTCTTCTGTGTAACTATTGAAGGAATCTAAATCAACAGTAAAACCGGACCCGAGAGTTTCTAAAATTATACGAAACCTCGTTATTAATTCTAAATTTACCCCGGTAATATCAGCAGTGATAGTAGCACTTCTAAAAAATCGGCGTGCTGTGTTACCGTCATTGGTATTACCTGCTTGCTGAGTCGGCAAATCCACTAATAAACCCAATTCATTCCTAAATCGTGTTTGTATGTGTGTCTTTCTTGTCTGAACCTTATCTTTATTTTCTTGACCTCTCACTTGCCACATTTTTATATCGAGTCTGTAGGCAATATGAAGTATACACTCCATAAATCTTATCCAGGAATGTAAAGGAGAAAGCCCAAAAGACAGTGCAGTTTGATCGAGTGGTTTCATCGAAATAAGATATGGTTTATTCATCTCTGAAGGTTTTGCTCCACATATGTAGCAAGTTTGAGATGAGGATGAAACATTAGATAGAGCACTACATATTTTGCCGTCTATCATAGTCAGCATAAAAACAGGTTTCACTAAAAAATTTAAATTATCTAGATTTACTTCAACGGCCGATAACATATCGATTTGTTGTTGTATCGCGTCAACCTCTTCTTTAATCAGTGAAGTAGTCTCCTTAGCAAAGTTAAGTCTAATTGGCCGACAGTACCTTGTTGATGAAGGGGCTGGATTTTGCCAAACTATGATATTATTCTCTTCAACGTTTAACCTTAACTGAATAGGTACCATGGATATGCTAAAAAGGTTTTCATCGAATTTATTTTCTGAATAAAATTTTTGTTTATATGATTTTTGTTGTGCTCCATCACAACCCCACTTAATTAACAGTGATAGTTCCTTTACTCCACTTTGCAAGCACTCAATAGACCCAAGAACCTCTTTCTGAGTCACACAAAGTCGTTCGATACTGTGATCAACTAATGATTGCAGTTCACACGTGGCCGTTGATTCTGTAACGGTTTTATTGGAAGGATAAAATTTTTTCTTAGCCTCTTTTATTCTGTCATAAGACGGCAACAAGTTTTTAACCAATTTATTTATCCTTTGACGTATAATCTCATACTGATAGGTTGATAAATCAGCATCTACCATCATGCTTAATGCTTCATCGGTCGACAGAGTCACTTGAACGCTTTCACTGTTCATTCTTCTTAGTACGCTTTTTATGATGGAACCTCTCTTAGGTGAACTCATAGAAAGTTCTTTTACGATAGCTGCAGAGTCTCGTTTACCTGCGTTTCGAAGATTACATTCATGTGCAATCGTAATTTCCTCAGGGCTCGTAGACAATAATAGATTCTGAACTTTTCGTTTTTTAGTTTTATCGCAGCATTCTTCAAAACTTTTGTATGGTCTACCTGGTGAATGGCCAGATGTAGATGGTATTTCATTTAAAACATTATCTGGTAATTTGATGCACTCATTCAACCAAGTCAAATTCTTGTTTAAAAAGCGTTCACGATGCCTACCGCATGCTGTCCATTTTTCATTAAATTTGTTAAATAACCTTCTCAAAAAAAACTTAATGTCATTTATAGCACCTTCCAAAAATATTAATTGAGGGTAATGACCTTTTATAAAAGCTAAAACAGCATCAATTCGCTCATTTTTGGAAGTTGAGGTCCAAATATCAAAAATATGTTTTTTTGTAATTTCGGCGGTCATTCTGAAAACCGAAAAAAATGTATGACGGTCGCACAAAATCGCAAGTTGCATCAATTGTTCTCAAAAGTTAGGAGTCTAAGCTATAAAATAAAACAACAATAACATCGGGATATTCAGGTCATTTTTTTCTACACTCCTTTAAATTTGTAAATCATTTCTAAAAAATGCAAAATTTAACTGTGCTTTCAAATGATATTATGAGATCTATGTTTAACTATTATTTAAGAATAATACACTCTAACTTACCTTTAAATATATACGCAATACGATAATAAACCAATAAACAAGACTGTACGTTAATATGATTAGTAATTTCAAGTGAAGATAACACTCCAATGTTGTTGATCGTATTGTAAGGATACAACGATTATTATCAACCCACTTTAACATTTTTTATTATTTTTTTTAACCTACCTACAAGAATTTCTAATATGTAGCTGTAACAAATAGGGTCTTAGGCATAAATAAGTGGTACCATATTATCAATCATTACAAAAATATATTTTGATTTAAATCCCGCTAGATCACGAAATTCCTACACTGTGCGGCGCCGTGCAGGCTTTGGGACAGGAGGTACGGGCGGTATAGCGGCTCTTAATTAAATCAAGTGACGTCTCGCCGCCAACCCAGCCTCAATCACGCCGCGCCAGTAAACCCTGTATGACGAACGGAATGGAGCAAAAGAACACCTACAGAATAGTCTAATGAAACGATGAAATTAAACGATACGCTGTTTGTATCGAATATGAATGTGTATTCAAATTTTTAGATCAAAACTTGTAGGCCGGCGCGACTTCGTTCGTACCCCTACCTTACCCTACACCTAACCAAAAGCTACCCAACACCTCATTCACTTAACTGTTTCTCAGTTTTTGAAGAGAATATTTGGGTGCCTTTGATTTATTATATCCACTCTCTAAAGACACTTTCTGAACTAAAATATACCGTCTCAACTTGCTCTACTACGACAGTGTAACGGTAAGTTCACCTTAATAAGTTCCCCTTTATGCAAAATCACGTCTTGCCTTACTTTACATGTAAGTAACGTCACATTGCTACGAAATGAGTACTTACATGTATATTATCTAATCACATTGGTATGCATGTATTGTGACTATACATTTGCAGTTGTAACCTTAAAAGATGGTGAAAAAAACGGTGTACTAAGAAATAATGGTTCATAGCGGTGTATTGGAAGTTGATTAAACTCGTAAAACTCGTCTGCAGGGCACAATAAAAATGCAGGTAGGCATTAAGTCGCGGGGGCGGCCACGGGACAACTTGTGCAGTGCTGCGCCGGTCGCTCTCATTATTCCCGTAACGAGGCAGCGGCGCGGGCGGCCCGCCGCACTCGACCAGAGTTCAGCCCCGCCAATTAATTAACCGGCTAAACGGTATCGTGTTTTACACTGTGATGTTTACGCAGCTCTCCACCTATAATGTCGCGGGCCCGCATCGTCCGGTGACACTGCAATCCGTGCGCAGATTAATTAATAAATTATCAACTACACGACCCGCCGCTCACTAAAAAATTAAACAGCTTCATTATGGAGCTCGTTATGGTTTGTTCGTTCTGTGCATACAAATTGCTTATTTGCATTAAGGAAAAGCCAGAAAAAGGTGATGGAAAAGGTGGCAATGATACATAACTAATCACCGCGTTTTAGTAAAGGGGGAAAGCGCGAGTAATTATGAGCTATAAAACTTGTTTCATAGAAAGAAATGGGGCAAGAGATGGAGCTTAGGGCTGTGGAGGGGTAATAAACCAGTAGGGAGGAGTTTACTGTTGGTCATGAATCAATTCGCTCGTAATTTGGCTCAAGGTCCGCGGACGTGCGTGGGCGGGGATCTGCGAAGTCGTGTAAAAGCGGGGATCAAGCCGCGGTGACAAGTGATCGGGCGCAGGGTGTCCGCATCGCCAGGAGATTAATGAGCGCATCGGAGTGTGCTGCGCCCGTTGTTACACACCGGTGTGGCGTAACAGCTGGCAGTGGCTGTTACTTAAATTAGTTAACAATGACACATTTTGCTGGCAAACAAGCGCGAGGACTCTAAATAGAGCAGTTGCTATTCTTGAACTGCCGTCACGCCGCGCCCGCCGGTGAGCGCTGCTGATTCACGCACCCTTCAAGGTGATGCCGAGTGGCAGCGGACACAATACGGACAAGGGAACACCAATCGTCGCCTTGTAATTGCGACAGACAGATCAATCAATTGCAAAACGTATTACTTTTTGTGACCGAAACAAGTCTAATTTTATCAAATACACCATTCAAGTAACCAATTTGACACGTATAAATATAAACAAGGCAACGTCACGCACAGATACACTAAAGTCGTGAGTTCAATAGTGTCTGAAGCTCATGCGTGTTCGTTCTCCCTCCACAAACGTGTGTCAAGGTTTGCATTAAGTTGAATCTTCACGAAGTTTGAACAGGTATAACTGACACGTGTTTATGACTAGTTTATGTAGGTGTAGAGTTATTATTATAATGTTATTTGTTTACTAATCATCAGAGAGGAGAGGAGTTTATTATTTGTGCTATGGATAAGAAAATAAAGAGGTAGTTTAATTTGCCAGTATGTGGAATCGTGAAGGAGTATATCACACAGGCAAGCGCGCGCGCAGCCGCGCGTTGCGCAACATCAGCCGGCACCGGCCGCGCAGGACGTTGATCTCGCGCTTGAACTTGAATCACAATGTTGTATTTACTTATACATTGCCATACTACCCAATGTTAGTAAAGACCGTCACTGTCAATGACACTACTTTGTAATTTCTACGGTACCTCAACAAAAGGCTCAAATATACGGTACAGTAACAGGTCATTATTCTGTAAACAATTTTGTACAACGTTTGTCTTTCAACTTGTTGTTAGGAGGAACCATTAAATGTTGCACGTCCACGAGACAAGTATTATCTCTACAGGAAAATAATTTTCCAGCACATCGCGGTACCAAACGCTGGCCGGAAATTGTAGGAAATTGCACGAGAAAATGAAGCCGTAAGGTCCGACTCGGGCGTCCCCTTTGCGATGGGTATTTAGGCTTTCAAATAAATGTTTAGATGCAAAGCAAATATTGAATCGCTGCGTTGGAAGATTTCCAGCAAACTGAATATCGCTGACGTCTTGTGTTGCACCGTATGCACGCTTTCAAGCCGAATTGATGACTCGAGATGTCAATGTAGTTCGCCGCGTCAACAACGATTTGTATATAGCGTTTAATGTGCAAATATTGCATAAACATAAAGGGAACACAAGAATAAAGAGCTCGTCCATCAATCACCGCGCTTCCGTACGCGGCGCGGCGTGGTCGAGCGAAACATTTCTTTGAATAATGAATGTACAGGTAGGTATCGTGCGCCGTAACTGGACGTGATATACGCCATCGTCGGCCGCATGCATAATTTCACTTATTTTATGTGGTTAATTGTCGAAAATGACCGCCAGTGAAATATATTAGAGCGTACAGCCGGCACCACACCGGCGGCCAGGCTAATGTATTCCACAGCCCGAGCGCTCCGCCCTCGCCAGCGTTACCTCCGTCTTTGTTCGGTGCTACTCGCAGTAATGTACGGCGCTCACCGAACACAACACACACGCTTATGCAAATCAACTTACAAGGGTCACACAATATAATGTATTGACAGTAAAATAGTTTCAGAGTATTGCCATTTTTTATTGTTCAATTAATTCTTACGTTCACTTTAACAATTAATTGTAATATAAAAAATATATTGACTTTTACTTATTTCAAAAATAGCATTATAGCTACATGGCCATTGTAGGTGAGCAGAACACAAAAAACTCTGTAAGCCTATTGTTAAATAATAGAGGTGTACTTAGTATAGTACAGCATAACTCTGAGCGAACTAACATCTGGAACTTGGCGCCATAGTAAGGACACACTGAATATATGTATTGCTAAGTATTACACTGAGAACTAAACTGACCTACATCACATTAGACCAACAGCCCTTACCAGTCTATTACTGGACAGGAGCCTTCTTTACGTTAGCAGTGGGTTTTCCCATAATCTCTACGTATTTTCCGGCGACTTGGAGATCGCAGTGTCAAAAACAGTTAACAGAAATCGAAGCTGCCCATTTTCTTCTGGTCTACGAAGGTCTCTTAGTCGGCTTTTACGACACACGAAGTCACTCTATCGAATCCCACATGGCAAGCTAAACCAAACGAGAAACGACTAACAAACGAATAAATACATCATATGATTAGTTATTATTCAATAAAATGACATATTTTAGGTGTAACGTACGACCATGGCTGTTGATAATAATAATGTGGGTTTATTATATTACGATTCGCTATCTGACGATGATCCAGTTGAGCTAAAGTATGGACAGTATATTTGAACAGCGTGGCGGCTGGCTGGCAGAAGGTGGTCTATGGTTTTCAGCGGCGGCAGCGCAGCCGGTGGCATGCGGCGCGCACAATCCGTACCAGACCAACTCGCGTCTACAGTGCCGCTGTGGCTGCATTACAATTTTTCAAAGCAGACACAAGCAACGAGGCATAACAAAAGAGCCGGGAAGGCGCAAATAAACGAGCACTGCGGCAACCGAGCCGGGGGTGCACACGCACATAGCCCTTGCACAATTCACCAAAGGTATTAGCGCAGGAGTCTCAAATCATATTACATTACACCTTTACACCTAATGCAATTATTTTCAAACAACAAACTAGCTAACTACGCTATATTTTACTTTTCTGGATATTATTTTGTACCTCTGCCCTCTGGCAGAGAGATACATTTTTCACGTTAAAGATTTCATAAAATTTTGAATCATATCTTGTCCGTAACGCCCGTGCAAGACGTCGGCGATCCCAGCAAATAAATTTGAAACACAAAGTCGGAATTCAATTTGTTTAATGTAAGTTTTCGACGACGGCGGCGGCGGCGGCGGAGCGGAGTCTCAAAAAGCCAGGTGAGGCGGTTGTGTGGAGCCTGTATACATTTAGCGCTTTTCCGGACTGGTGGTGAATAGGGCGAGATCGGACGCGCGATAGCCGGCGCGGCCGCGGCCGCCGGACAGCAAAGGCGGACGAAGCGCAATCGCAGCCGCATCTAGAGAGACGGACGACACGAGCCGTACGCCAACCGAAACCGATTTTAAACATGTAATAAAAAACTAACATTTCTATACGTCTTTGTACTTTTTTTTGCCGTGTGGTGTTGGCCGTGTGGTGTCCGGCAGAGTAGAATAGCACCAACCCCTTCACTTATGGGTGTCGTACAAGGCGACTAATGTTTTCGAGGCAAAAGATCAAGAGTCTCCGTAGTCTGGAAAATGGGCAGCAGCATTCTCCATTGTTATATTTAAACACTGCGATCTCCAACCCGCCTGCCAAGCGTGGAGATTATGGCAATAACCCCCCTTTCGTGGGAGAGGCCCTAAGTCCTGCAGTGGACTGTTACGGGCTGTGATGATTGTACTTTTTTAAATATAACTTTCTTACTGGTGCTAGTACTCTGTCATGCCTGAGGAGTCCGTCTGGAGGGGTACCATCGCCTTATCTGATTCTGCTTACGAACGCTTGCGTTGTTGTTTCGATATGAAGGATAAGATAGCCAAAAACCAAGCGAGTCCATGGTCACATGACAGAGTCATCTTCAATCTTAACGCTCGCAGTGAGTTGTGCAAACAGACTTTGAATATAAACTGTGTTACGGTTAGAAAACTCGCATCTTAGTATCATAATCACGCGTATTAGGTACATTTTGCGTGCGACGAATATGAACTACAGAAAGTAGGTAAACGGTTTAATGTGATGATATGAATGTGTAAAATGGGTAATAACGAACCTATCACTGGTAACCGATAGAATTTTAATTAAAATTTTGATTACTTTTAAGTAACGAACCTACTTTCAATTATTATGTAAACAATATTGTATTGTGAATATAAGATCAAGCTAACGTATCTACCGCAACATCGGGTTTTATATTTTGGTAAAGACGAACACATTACAACATTTTTATGCCTTGGTTTCTATCGCCAATAAAGATCAAGTTTCAATGGATAACAATACCTATTTTTATCAACCTGCAATGTTTAACAGCATTTTTAAGGTTCCTTTCGCATACGTTATGGCGGTAGTAGAGGATAATTTTCACGACGATAGAGCCGCGGCTCTAACGAATGTATAGTAATAGTTTGTAACACTTTATCCACTGTGTTAAGGATATCCTTCCCGATTGGGATCTACATTAAGTATTGATTTGTGATTTGTAAACTAAAGTAACTTCAACTACGACATTTTAAATGGACACCAAAGGCTATGGTATGAAGTAATGGTTAATTTTCGAACTTCGTAACAAATTCAAATTACACTAAAGAATTGAGGGAAATTCAATTATTAGGCGAAATATACAATTCTTAAATTCAGCGCAGTTATAACGTTAACAACTACTAGAAATGTGCATAATTTTGGATAATCAAATTAAAAATATATCTAATTATATGTTCCGCACATTGTGTTGTTGACGAGATGAGAACCGACCGACTTTACATATGATACGAAAACTTGTTTTTCTGGTATAGAATTATGGATACGGTTTGGTACATTTTAGGAGGTTGGATTTCACACGGATCCATCCGCACAATTTCACAGAACAAAAAAGATTTACTTCTTACAATTTGTAATTTGAGATCCTTTCCGGCAGCAGCAGCGGCGGTGACCGACGTCGTCACCGGCGAAAGCCACTGGTGTAAGTTTATGTATCTTTTTGGTAAAAGTTTTAGGGAAACATCCGCTTGTGCGTAAGCACGCTCGAGACACGCGGCGGCCGCGCCGTCTAGGGCGAGCGCCGGCTCGAGCAGGGCGCCTCCGCCCTCTAGCACCACCATGGCGCTGCGAGTCTCGGGAGTAAACAACACTGCACAGTCACTGCACGGAGCTACATGTCGCGCGGCCGGCGGCGCGGCGAGACTGGCGGCACTGCCGCGCACCTGCCGCGCTCGCCCCGCGGCCCCCGCCCGCCGCCCGCCGCGCGCCCGCCCACCACATCGTCAACAAACACCGTTGCTGCAGCGGTCGCCCTGCGTCCACAAAGCTTTGCCGCCCGCGCCGGCCCGCCACTACTTTCGGCCCACTTTCCGAATTCTGAACAGTCAGAAACCAACCGACCGGTTTCCAAACGAAAAAGCTTTTTGAACGTGAAGCAAACGAATGGTCATGCATTTGTTTGTTTTGTTTCGCGAATTTGATACTATCTACCCACTTTACTGGCTTGTTGCATTCTACAGGGTGCATGAATGTATAAACGAAAATAACGGATAGGTCCGGGGACATCGGCTATCTACATATTTGCCCTAGCAATCCTGTAATCCCTAGTAATCCCGGTTCTCTTGAGGTTTGGTGGCGTAATTATAGTTTATGGTGTTAGTTAATGTATTAAATTTACACACAATTGTTACACAACATACCAACAACTAACAATTAATTGTTAACCATATTTATACATTTTAGATTTATTATCATAAACACAAAAAGTGTTGATTACTTTATCTATCTATATGACTGAACAAGTCGTATACCTCAACCGCACACCCGCCGCAATAATATTATGTGTTTGCGGAGCAGGATTACTTAAATTTAAAAAATGTATGGAGTATTGTCAATGTTCAATAGACAATTCGTCAATGTTATTGCTTTGTACGCAGGCTTTCTCTTATTGGTAGGATATCCACTCACGTGTGAGACTAAAGTCTGCACGGGTAAAAGCTCACGCTATCGGTTCCTACATTTATGCTATTACGTTGTATTCGTTATTATTGATTGATTAGATTCTTCTTCCTAGTGTTTTTGCCGTATCAGTTTCGGGGTACGCTTGACCATGATCCAGAATTTGGCAGATCAGGTATTTACAGTAGAGTGACTGCCACCTGACCTCCGTAAGCCTGTTATCAAGAGTACCTGGACCAGATTATTCTCCATCTAGATTATTAACAATATTACCTTAACAATCGGACGCATAAGTCAACCTACGAAAAAGACACGAGAATCCTTAGCGGCGCTCGAGGCGGCATCAATAGTCAAGAGACTAATTCGGGAGCTCCTCCTCTTTAAATAATTCAAGCAATTCGTCTCAAAATACAAACTTCTAAACAATTAGCGAACTCTCAATAATAATTAACGATCGGAATAATACGACATCGAGGCAGGGTAGGTGTGCGCGAAACTTTGCCAGCGGCGCGGCTATGGGCAGGGATTTATTGCTGTGTGGCCTGTGCCGGTACACGAGCGCCCGTGTGAAACAAAGAAACGCTCCACAATAGTGCGTGATTCCAACTTGAATCCAATTTAAAAGAACGTCCCCGGGAGAGACATGCCGAAACAATGGCAAAACTTGTGAAAATTTCCGATTCCATCACCCGCGAAACCCATTTTCATTTCAGTTTTCCTAAAGTACCTATCTACAATGTGAATAAGGTTGGTTGGCGGTACGTTAAGACAGTATACAAATAGTATTTTTATTTCCGACATCAACTTTAAAAAGAAAGGAAATTCGTGCAACGCACGCTTTCTCTTGAATATTTAAATACAAGCCAAGCGCGGCTATAGAAAAAAAGATGAAAATTTTAATAAAGTTAGTGAAAACTAATGATGATGTTCCACCAACAGAACCCGTAGGGCCCACGAACGCAGAGTTTCATTCGTATAGTGAAGGCTGCAGAAATTAATTTACCATAAACACTGGTATTAATAGACGCGAGACAATAAGCCACCCCTCGCGAACTTCTAGCCGGCGAGCTAATGTCAGCCGGCACGCGAGCGCGTCGCACCCCCGACCTCGAAACCAGCTCTCTACATTTGCATATAATACCAATGCTACGCGTATAAATTATAGTAAACTAGATACGACTGAACAACCTGCTGTCGAAACACAAAGTAAGCGACCAACCTGCAAACCAATTAGGTTATACGCGATCGTAACTGTTATATTATACTTTTATAATCAGCACATATCGCCCAACAGCAATACTCATTACAACGCCTTGTAAGATGCGTAAGATTACACAATGCATTAAAATATTACACAAGTTTCAACTTCACAACATTGTGAACATAACAAGAAAACTTTGCCTAGCAAGCTATTGGACACAAGCTCACATAAATGAAAAGAAACAATGAAGATGTCACCGGACCCGTAAACAAAGGTAGAATAAATAAAGCAACCTCATCAATTATTTCATCATTCAAAGGATTTTAGGAAACATTTCGTCTTTGCTGTGGAGTTCCACTGTCATTCCGTTTTGAACATAATTAACTTTCTTTTTCCACGCCAAGTTTGCCGGGAATTTAAATCAAAACGTTAAATTCTTATTTGCCGCTACGAACCGGAACCGGAACATTCTTGATCGAAGAAGTTGATTAAATCATAGACCAATGCGATTCAAGAATTGCACAGCGGGTGAAGACAAGAGGGATGTCGGATGCGTTCTAAACCACGTCATGTACGTGGTGGAGATTACGCGTCCGCAAACAGCGGTGGTGGCAGCGCGCCGCACGACATCCCGCGGCAGGCGTCCTAGCGGTCAATTATTCACGCGCCGCGCGCCGCCGCCGCATCACCCGCCAGCTGCCAAATTAAAAGTAAATAACCAAATGAAAACAACCTACCACCGGCCGCTAGAGACCCGCAAACCTTTTAACCGCTGCCGGGCAAACAGCACCGGCTAAACACACTTTATCATTTTATCGGCTATCTATTTGCGAATGCAGATAAAAACGCTGAAATCCAGTTAACAACGCGAGGCAAACAACAATGCGAAAACAAGGAAGCTTTCAATGGTATTGACTGCATCGCTGTATGAAACTGGCATGCTTATTTATTTTGGCTCTGTTTTATTCTTTGTAATTGAAACATCTATGGTATAATCCCAGGAATTGTTAACGTTTGCAATCATTTTATATATTGCGCGTAAGGAAATAGAATGGGAAAACTAGCTACACACAGGCACAGCTTTGTTACGAGGCAAAACAGCCAAAGCCTAGTAGCGCCACTCTGAGCTGATAGCAATTTCGAAGAACAATGAACCGGGATGAATGGGTGTGCAAGTAAAGTCTATTTTAAATCATGTGTATATTCCGACCAAACAATGAAAAAAACTAGCAATAGCAGATACAAAGCTGGAGCAGTTGCGTTTGAGCAGACAACTGTAAAGTGATATAATATTGTCGATTACTACATAATATTTCAACAGGTTTTTGTGCTTATTTACACAATGAGGTAAAAGCCAAGACATTGTGGGATCATTAGCGCCGACATCGGCCACCATGACAGGTAACGAGCGAGTGCCGACTCATCGTGGGGCGCGAGAGTGGCCCCTCGCAGCGAAAATTGTTACAAAGCAAACTATGTCACGAACTGTATCATTATTTCGACACATTTGTTAGGTCACCCAAGGTGTCAATTTTCTGCCGTTCACCGATAACAATAAAAATGTAAGAAGTACCAAAAAACGCTCAACAGATCATTCTTGACATTTAGCTTCCTTTGCATTCATTTCCTATTAATCTGTGACATCGTTTAAAGTTGACGAATTACGGACACGGGACGTGACAGTCAAGACTCTTCTACTACGAGACTATTTAAAAATGCTGCGTGTGCTGTAATGTGAAACAATGAGATCAAGTACGTGTGATGCGATAGAATGCATGTAGGAAGTGATGGTCGCCGAGCAGCAAGTCGCGAGCACAAGCCGAGCACGACAGCGGCGGGTGAACGGCCGCCGCGCGCCGGAGCGTGGCCGGCTCCCTGCTACATTCGCCTACATGCGATGCTCATTCAGAAAACACTGAAGATTCAGTAGACTTCATTAATCGCCACGAAACAAACCCATAAGCAAATACAATAACTTCATGGTAATGATGCTGACGATCAACAATGAGCCGCGGCTCACAAATAGGATTTACATAAACGGGGAGGACGACTAAACAGACTTAAGTGACAAAGCAGTTTAAACACAACAGAACCGCCACCGATTCGAAAGAACAATTACGCGAGTCAAAGCAGGTATCTCGGCAAGGCGGCGAGATATAACAAATCGCTGGCGCAACAAAAGAGGCTTTCTCGCGGCCATTACGGCGGGATGCACAGCGGCGCGGCGCGGCGGCGGCGGGGTGGCGTGGAGCGCGATTAGCGTATGCGGCGCGGGCGGCGGCGCGGCAGCGGCGGCCGGGCCCTGGGGAGACGCCGAATTTACGATTGCCGCAAAGAATATTTTCCAAGTGGCGTTTTTGCGAGCCACTAGTGACCATCGAACGGCTCGCTGTCGACAGCGAAGGAAGCTTCTTCCTATATTGCTTACCGCACAAAATGTAGAATTTATCTGACGCGATTGAATAAATAAAATTTCTCACCGGGAGTTCGGTGCGGCAAAAAGACGGTACCGGTGAAGCGACCGTAATAAGGGCCACCATAAAACGTTACATTAGGTAAGAGAGCGGCTTCTGGGGCGGCTATAAATATCTCCGTTCGGAAGTACGGCCAGTGTCCCGCGGGAGGACGTCGGCGGCGCCGAGGACGTGTCGCGCCAATAAAAACACGGCTCTCGCGCCGCCCGCGACGGCCGCCGCCGCCGCCAATCAATATCACTTAGCAATAACACCGACCTTTCATATGTGACCATTATCTCAACTTTATGTACTGCAGCCACAAAATTACGAGCTCTGTGTACCGGCGCGGTTTTACTACTCAGCCCGTAAACTTGTCGCAAGTATTTGGATTATTCATAAACCTATACAGGTTACTGTGAAACCACCCCTTCACTCGTGAATTTTCGCGTCTTTTAAATTTTTTACTGATGCATGTTGCGGATAAACCTACTGACAAGCCAGTTTCGTCACTAGACGAAAGTGCACTAAATATATTTTATTGCGTATTTGCGACGACAGTTGCAAAGTGACGAATATGTCCGGGATCTAAGTATTTAATGTTAAGTTAATTGCACTCAAGGAAAGGAACATAACGGTAGCGATTCGTGATAATTACTACAATTTTAAATGTTAGCGAGAATTATTAGGCCGTTTAATATTGCATATAAAAATAAAGTATATACAGTGAATTAGTAGCGATAGATAGAGACTGGTTGCGTGGCTTTCACGAGAGAAACTTACGTTAGTTTCACCGACGACCACGGGCAGTCGCTAGTGAAACCGAGCTTTGCCGCGGCCGGCGCCGAGCCGCGGAGCTCGCTTTCATTCAATACAAACAAAACATGGAAACATCCGCTCCTCGGCAAAAAACTCCCGACATAACAAACATTTTAAAGGATTAAGTAATTAACGTAATGTCTGTTCGTATAAACATATCTGTAGAAATATTTTCCTTTTACCATACTTAATTTCCTGCCACTGAGAACATATTTAATTTCCTGCCAACTGAGAACACATCTCTGCGTAGGTACATTAATAATTCGTCTGTGCAAATAAGAGTCAACTGCGTCAGCGGCGCGAACAATTCCAACAGGTTGAATAAGTCAAATCATCAAATCACCTTAGCAAAGCAAGAAAGTAAACAAAGAGGGGTACCCTCAAATTGCTGCGTTATTAAGCGAGCCTTAAAAGTTTAGGGCGAGCTTAGTTTGCAGAGTAAAGCTCGAGACTAGGTGAGTTTGTTTTGGCCAAATGTCAACAGTGCATGAACAAGCAGCCACCATACCCAAACAATGGTGTACTGAATTAAGGAGGCGGACGGACAAAATATGCGTCCTATATCATTTCGTCAAAGAATAAAAAAAGAAAATGAGACCGTCTGCAAAGGAGGACGTGTACGATGTATCTATGTATTACGTAGACACGATGGGCATGTATGGCGCAGTCCCTGGCGGTGCAATATACTCCGGCGCGCGTCCATCACACGTCGCTATCAATTACCGCGACGACCCGCCGCGCCCTCGGGCCGCGCGCCTCAAGGTAATTAAACTGTCGATGGGTGACATCTGTTTACTCATCAAAACCGTACAAATATCTCGGGCCGCGCTGAAGGCGAATAGTTAAATGAAAAAATAATTGAATTTTCTTGTTCTCGTAACGACAAACGTAACTCGTCTGGATAACAATCTCAGAGTGGAGTAAGTGAATTTTAAATAAATAAAAGAGCGAGAGGCGAGGGGTCGAGCGCCGAAGTTTTGTCATTGTTTCTATATTGCGCGGGGCAATTAGCGCAGTCTTGGCTGGCGGCTGGCGCGGGCGCGGCGCGCCGGCCGGCTCCCGCCAATCAAATTACTGAAACTCCAGCACCCACCCCGGCCCGGCCATTAAACAAACCTTTTCAATTCAATTCATGTCGCAACATCGACACTTCAACTAATGGTCGGCGGAAACCTCGCCGGAACTCTTATTTGGTTTTTAATTTAACATCAATTAATATTACAATATGGAAATGTGGCGCACTCGGATCACTTCATTTTGTCGTCTTCGATTTCCATCGATAAAAGCTTTAAGTAGAAGCTTTCATTTATTGATTTGTCCTCCTGCATATTAGACGCAAATGAAAGCGTCTAATATGCAAGAGCATCGGTAGCCGATCCGACTTGTAAGCGAGAGGTAGCGAGTTCGATCCCCAGTGCCGCCATGTGCAACTTTTTATGAGTTATGGTACATTAGTTGAACACTAAGCGATGCTCTTACAGGGATAACATCGTGAGGAAATCTGCATATTCATGTAACATGATTCAATCTGGAACAGTGCCACGGAAGTCTGTCGGCAGTCGCTGTACAATCCTAGTTCATGGTCAAGGCGGACCCTGGGCCCTTATGCGCTAGTGCACAACTGGGATATTGAGGCCAAGATAATTATTATAAGCGTCTAATATTATTTAGATAAGTACGATTAGGTAGACAGTGTATCCATTTGTTTTTCCTCTTGTTTTCAACAGTTTCACCATCACAAGTTACTGGGCCAATCTGGTAATTTCATATTAATCTGTGTCAGAAATTAAAATGATGAATGCTGTAATCACAGCATGCTTGCTTACTCTGGCTCGGCTGTTTTAATTGTCGTGTAGTTGTCATAGAAACGACAGAGGTATTGTCTTTACGGTAGGCAATGGTCGGTCCCCGTTCACGGCTAAGCGGCATTCGTAATTACCGGGGGCGGCGTGTGTGCCCGGCCGGCGACGTCGCCGCTGCACACCGGCCCCGCTGCACAGCGCCGCGGTAATTACCGCGAGGGGGCGATGGAGGCGCAGCCGATCTCCTGTCAAAAGCATCGCGTGCGCCCCGGACGCCAGTATTAAACGCTAGCGAAGAACCCGTGCTCCATCAGATAACATGCAATCAATTTCGCGATCTACATGCTTCTACGTCGGCACCGCCCACTTGCTGACGTCACGCCGATAAGTTCATAGTGCCAGCTAGTACCACTTCGCCTGGCGCACTTCGCTGCTCACTACCTGGATGCATTTGCCTCCCATACGTACATCAAACACTCGCAAGTAATGTGTTCCTCATGTACGTTGGTATGTAAAGTTTGGCCGTGTGTATTTAGCAATGTACCCAGCTTGAGCACAAAAAGTCTCGCCTAATCATGGCATTCGCCGGCGCCCCGGTCGGGCCTAAGTCACGCGATCGTTTTATCGCACACCTTCCTTCTGTTTTATAGAGCAGATAAAGTTTGTTTTAAAAAGCTCGCATGTCTTTACTACATCGACGTCCTTGTCGTGACAAGTGGTGCAGCCCTCGACATCCTAATATTGAACTAGTAACAAGAGGCTTGCCCAAGTGCAGTGAACTTTATGTATTTATTGAGCTTGAATTATTTTACTGCACCAATCCTGTACTAAATTGCACCCTCAGCCTTGCAGCTCACTCAAACTTGTCAAGTCATTGAAAAAGCCAAGAAAGTCGAGGCAATAATTTATCTTACAATAGTATCGTGCGACGTTGAAATATCAAGCACAAAAATGACAATATTCTGTCACTAAATTGAGTAACTATTGTATATTTCTAAAGACTGGCAGTATAACTAGAGGACGGGTTTCTGGCAGGATTCGAGCAACCACTTCACTCTATGCACAAAACCGTATGTGCCAGACGACGGGTACAAAGCATTAGTGTCCAAATGATTAGAGATCGGTGGCATAAATACCAGCAGTCCTCCAGGCGAAGTGTAGCGCAGATTCATTGACTTGTGCACATAATGCAAACCAATTATTATACGCAAGGGAGCATTTGGAAAGGGGCACGAGTAAATGGAGCTGAATATTGTTCACAGATGAGTGTAAAGTGATTATTTTTTATCATAACCGTCGCATTAGAGATGGAAAACGGGAATGTGAGCGATATTCGGATGCTTGTATTCACGAACTGGGCAGATTTGGAGGTACTAATGAAAGGGTGTGGCAAGAATCTCTCTAGCTATAACTGAGCTCACAGGAGTTCACCGAGGTCCAGAATACTATTTTAGCTTTAAGTCCGCCAATGTACTGTTTGTGCATGAAGTATAAATAAATAAATAAATAAATAAATACTAGTAAACGTTATATTAAGGAGGTCATAAAATTCCATGTGGTACTAATTGCGCAAACACTCATGTAATGCGTTTACCCGTTCGTCTGGCACAAAATGTTCTGTTTGGAGCGGGCGGGTACGAGTCGGTTTCTGCGCGCAGTCAAACGTACATAGTGGTCTTCCTGTGAGGTGGCTGCAAGAATTCTGCCAGAAACCTGTCTTCTGGTTTCATTCCCAGTCTCTTGAAATCGATTCCAATGCGAATGGCACTTTTCAAGCAATGTTATGGCTCTGACCCTGGCTTTGCAGGTCCACGTGTCTTCGAATCCTCGCCATAGCTCCTTCACAATGTTTATTTAGGCAAGTTAGAATACTCGAAAAGGATCCACACTTAAGTTGACTTTAAATCACCTTAACAGTGCAAATTGGGATGTTCGAAAAACTCAATGCTTATATGGTTTAATTCAAAAACTAAGCGACTGTTAAACTTCCAAAATGTTTGGTAACACTATAGAAATGATTGATGCTTCAAAATTATTAAATATCATAATTTACAAGTGTTTATTTTATTTTGGGCAGTATATAATCTGTAGACACTATGTAGTTTAGTAGATACAAACGCCATCACATCACAGATGCATTCGCTTCGTTTGCGATATTAATAGGAATCCGTTAAAAATACAATGAAGTAAGTACGAATATCTGACGAACGACAAGCGAAATAGACAATTTACAACAAAGTGTGAAGTCATAAAAATGCAGATTCCAGAAGACAAATTACAATTGGTCGAAAAATGCCTAAACAGCTGATGTAGACGGCGTTGCGAGAGATCATAAAAAGGATATAAAAAAAAACTGGCACACACGCGCGTACAAGGTCGGCGTGTAGTGTGGTTTACCGAAGGGAGTGTTTAGTTGATAGCGGGCCGCTAAACGAGGAGCGACAACAAAAGCCAGCGGCGGCCGCGGCGAGAATCCTCGCGAGTCGGTCCGGCATTAGGGCGAGCCGCGCGAGGTAATGGAGAGTAACAGCGGGCATGATTTACGCGGTTTCGCGGGCGCCACAATTATCGGCCCGCGGGCGCTCTCGATTACAACGGGCCGCGCCCGCGGGACCGCCCCCGGCCCCACCTGGCGTCGACGCTCTATACAAAATATCTGTTTAGAAATTCAGTCTTTTTACACAGCCATCCCGGAATGCACCATTTCGCTTTGTCCTCGGTTTGCCACACCTAGTGTTTCACGGCACATTCGCACATAATCACTCCACGTGCCAATCAAACAAAAATGCAACACCGTGGTGTCAAAATAAACTTCCTCAGTTTAAAAAATCAATTTCTTGTTTTTTTATAATATTTGCTTAAAACAATTAGGATGAATAGATTCGAATGCCACCAACAAAACCTCATTCTATCGGACAGGCTTTTTGTTTCTCTTAATTTTGTTTTAGGTTTTTGTATATCATGGTAAAAATTCAGCAGCATTTTCCATTGATATATTTATAACACTGCGATCTCCAATCCGCCTGCCAAGCGTGGAGATTATGGCAATACCCTCCCCTTTCATGGGAGAAGTCCTTAGTCCTGTCCTGGACTGTTGTAGGCTGTAATGATGATGGTAAAAAGCAAGTGAACTAAACTTTACATACATACTTAACAGACAATGAGAGTGCTGGAAAAGTTAAACGAAATCGTAACGTGTGCCTCTTTATTGCCCTTTTGAAACTAAACCGAGTCCGTGCCTGCTCAGTCTCTGCGGAGAAAACTGGGCGGGTGCGCGTCGGGGGCTCAACTACAAATCTTTCGCTTCTTACCGCCTTACCTCCAACAAGTTGCAAACGGCCCAATAAGGATCCAAACCCTTCTATATCGAGGTATATTTATAAGACTAACCGCCTATTACATATTTGATTAGGGGCCAAATTAGCTTCATTGTGATTTGGCAATACGAACGATGATACATTAATATTATTACATTACAATCGTAGCATTAGTAACTAGCGTACCTACAGACTGTGTGGTATCTATTTGTGTGATACCCCAACTAGGTGGAGGTTTTTTACGGGCTCAATAAACGAATAGCGCGGTTTGATGGGCGTTGCGAGCTGGTCGAGTGGTGCGTTTTAATTTGCGCGGCGACACACGAGAGCATCCGCACTCCGCAGGCCGCTGCTGCGATGCGATGGCGGCGAGACGTCGAGTGCCCTACTAATTGCGAAGCGGACCTATACGCCCTCGTGCCTGCCACTCGCAACACACCAAATCTGTACACTAGTAACTTGCTAAACGCAGGCCACTACTGCATCAAATAGGCGGGGCGCTCTATTACGGCGAGGCATCTGATTCGAATAGCCGACGTGACATACAGATTTGACATCATTTCGTTTGATCATCATCAGCAACTGCCGTCCGTCGCAACAGCAACCATCCGTCGATGAGCCTCCTCATACATACATAAGCTATATATACACGCTTGGCCAGTGGGTTCGAGATGACCATATTTGAAACGAACATGCCGCTGACCATTTTTGGTTTAGGAATGTCCCCGAACGTCTGCCTCTAAGACATTAATCGCCCGTAACTGGAAAGGGTTGATGCGTTTAAATTCTGCCGGACACCATACATACGTCCAACAATTTGCAGTAATTTAACGAAGCTTCATAGGATACGCGCATTATTTATACGCTACGGCACGCGCATCTCCCAGCGGAGTGTCCTGATAAAACTGGTGGACCGTAATCATATCGGCGTGAGCATTAATTACGCGATTTGACAGCGCCGGCGGAGTGCGACAACAATCTTAGCTAATTACGGGGTAATGTGTGCTCGGTGGGAATCGCTGTTCCGTCCGTGGCGCAAGGCGAGCGGGGATCGTCTCGAGCAATTTCTGAAGAAACAAATGAAACGGCTCCCCCTTCGCACGGCGGCGCCTCGCAAACCGCCCGGCCCATGTAATCGGATAATAAAAAGGGCAAACGCGGTAAATATAAGATGAGGAAGACAGTTTTACGACCAGTACCTAATTAAGTGGTGAACCAAACAAAACGAACAAGCGTTCACAGTAACTGTAAAAGTACCCAAAGCGTATGTTAACGGTAACGGTAATAAGTATACTCTAGATGGTTGTTATACATGTAGGTAAAGCAATGTATGAATGCAGTAAATATTTTGATTTTGAAGCAATCATGATAAATATGTTTCGTGCTGTTGCAACAAACATAATTCATTCATTCCTTTGAATAAGTTTGCAAACACATATTATCAATTAGTACGCACATAACGACTACATTATAAAATAGCATGACATTTGAAGTGTTCTAACTTTGTCACAACATGTGTGATCTTTCATCTCTGTAAATAAATGAGTTATTTATGAGGTGTTTTACGTGGTACTCCTCCGCGTATTCATAACGCGGGATGTTTGCGTAAAGTGCGAGTATCTGCCGAAAATACCGACGCAGCGCGGGCGGCGGGCGGCGCGCGCGCCGAGTATTTCGGGCGGCGCAGGTAGGGCGGTGCGGCGCGCACAGGAATTCGACCTCACCTGAGCTCGCCGCCTCTGATTCACTAGTGCTAAATCAGTCCGCTCTACATATTTATTACACATCAACTCTTTGATGCCACGTTTAAAATTTGCAACATAGAACCGTTATTATGTGTTGATTAATGAACGCAATAACAGCCTAACGTAGTGCAGCGGCGTTTTATACAACGAAACCTCGTAAATTCTCTTATGGGTCACGCACTAAATCCCGAGTCTGATTGAAAACTCCGTGGGTTTAGGTCAAACAACGTGATTAACGGTTTATTTGTAGGTCTGTAACATTTTAAGGGTGTAAACGTTTAATTGTGTTAGGGTCGCGGATAGGGTCCGGCTTGGGGCGATTCATTAGCTCGAAGGCGTCAGAACAAACAAATTAACGCGCTGGCCGTGTTTCGGCGGGCGATAAAAGTGGGCAGCGGGCGGCGGGCGGCCGTGGCGGCCGGCTGCGTGAGGCGCGGCGATAAATCCCACTGCACGCGGCCCGCGCGCGCCCCGCCAGACACCGCGACGCTCGCCGGCCCGATGGCAAGGGCTACCGTACAACTTCACCGTTACCTAATCCTTACTAAATAAATCATGAAACTCGTTCTGCAATCCGGACGACCCGGACGATGCATCGGGAATTCAACGTATTGTAGTCGCAGAATGCAGGGCAGCCAGCTACTAGGGCGCCGTATGTCGCGCGAGTCCGCTAACAGGTTTAGAGCAGCGATGTCGGTGACCGATGCCCTACGCGGCGTGGCGGGCCGTCCCGCAGCGTGTAAACGGCTTCAGTTAATTAAGTTTAATCAGCGCCCCGATGGCCTGCACCGCGCGCCGCGCCGGCGGCCATCTGCCACCCCCATTCACGCCCACATATACGGTTACATGCGTAAACCATGTGCTTTTGTCAATTGGTTATTGATGAAACCTTATACTGCCAATAATAATACTGAACAAACCAGCTTGCCAGAGTTTACTGATAAAATGAGTATACCCGTCAAAGTAATATTTGTATAACATGAAACTATTTGTAATTAAGAAATCGATACGCTTTTCTATGGTACACAATCAACTAAAATGTCCCCAATTTACTTCTATTGTCTAACATTTTTAACAGTGTTGTGATATGACCATTGTGTCGCAATTGAACGTTAGCATTGCGGGCATAATACTCTATATGAATATCAACCAACTCGTATTGTTAAAGTTTGTGTTATTTTTTAAGGATACAAAGACGATAGATACATATGTAAAGCAGCAACATATTTAGTTTTCCAAGAGTACCACTATCAAATTTAGTTAAAAATGGCAGCAAGCGGGTCGGTCGTGCTTTAAAAGTTATTGACTCGGGGTCGCGCGGGGGGACGAGGATGGCCAAGGCTGGCGGATAGCGGAGGGATAGTGGCAGATAGTCAAGTGTGGCGTGCTGCGCGCCCATTAACGCAGCGTGACGAATCGTCCGCCCGAGTTCGCCGGCACGCGGCCCACGGCAAGCCGACCGTGCGCCGCTAGCAGGGCTGTTACAAACTGTGCTCAATATGCAAATTTACACGCGATAGCTACTCGTAAACTCTACTGCAAATAATTTCTTATCGTTATTACAAAACACGAATTAATTGGTAATCATTCAATCGACAGGACGGAATAATTGTCGAGGCCGCAACGAGTTACTTGCTTAGAGTAATGCGTGTAACGCCATGTTCGAACGGCGAGCAGCCCTGACGGCGGCCGCCTCTCACGCGATGTTATCGCCTTCCGCGAACATCGCATCGCACTGCCCGCCCGTGTCTGTTCCGTGACTGGCTTCGCCCTATCTTCGTAAAGGCATGGCCATAATTTAAATTTTGACTTTCCACTACGTTAAAATCTAGCACCGGTGCTGTAGTTAGTTAGCAGTGACAGTCTGAGGTTGACCGGGGGCTGTACGCGCGTAATGAGCGGCGAATCCTTTGACCGGCTGCAGCGGCGCACGCAAACGCCCGGCTAATTAGGTGGCGCGGATTTCAACCCGCCGAATTACTGCTATTGTACCGCAGACTGCATTTAACTAAGTCACCACTGTAACTATTTTATGTAACGTATTGTTCGCTGCAGCAACATAATTATCTTTCAATTTAATATGAACAAATACAAAACTTAAATTTACGATCAATGTTGTTGTGAACAGGTTTTTATATAGGTTGAGGTAATCAAGAACTTTTGTTGTTTCTATCGTCTAAAGCACCATTGTTTTCCGCATAATATTGCTACAACATAAAAATTCAAGGGCCGTACGTCATGGATCGAGGAGCTCCCCAATGCAAATATCAGTGTGAACTTTAAATGTCATCAGCGGCGGATCGTGACTCAGTTGATAGAGGCACCGCAGCCGCAATAAATATAGTTTTCAACTTTATTAGAAATGCATAAGCTCAGAAATTTGTTCAAATCTGACAGTTATTTGGGGGCCTGACAGTCTTGTATTACAAGAAGGCCGCATTCATCACGAAAGTATGAAGTCATTGTAATCGACTATTTCAATCGACGCCGACGACCTACTTTTTGTTACACGAAATAGGTATAGAAAAATTGCAACACCAGGGAAATAAGAAGGTTTTACAGTTCAAGTTAAATACAAATAAATATCATTATGTAACGCAAATAGCTTCTTACTCGGAGAACGAAACATAAAGTTACAAATTGTTTTGTATTGCTATGGTTTCTGTTTGCTGGCACGTATTGTCTGCAAATCAGTACGCAAGCATCCAGCGACATTCAGCGTCAATAAACCCTCAATCCTTATCGGGCGACCCTCATCTATTTCCACATCGATTGGGCAGCGTAAAAGCGAAACGTGAACGTGTTATGTTTCCACGTGCCCTATTGTAAACTTTCCTCCCCATTCTGCCTCTATTAACAATCAACAGTTTAACTTGAAAAAGGGTCATCTAACTTCCATTACGAAACCCAATTTAGTTGAAGCCTTTCTTCGTGTCAGCTATCAAACAATCACATCATTTGAATGGCGCTTGTGTGTGTATTCTCCAAACTGCTAAAAGGCGTGACGGTATGTATGTGTGCTGCTAAAACCTGGGCAGCGATTCGTTTTGTGGAATGCATTTAGTATGGAAAGTCATTCGTAACAAGTTAACCCCGTCCACGAACAAGGCTCATCTCATTAATCTGGGTTTCAACGCAAAGCCGGGATGTGCCGATTGTGACACAGAAAAGCCGCGTCGGCCGGAGGGTCGTCGCTTTAAATCCTTTCTCGGAACTCGCGACAAATGTAAAGAGCAGCGTTCGTGACATTTGTATGCAGCAAATATGCTTCAGTACGTCTTATGCTGGCTTGTTTTCAAACTTTCCTTACCATTGTAATATCTGTACTTGTATAAATAGAATAATTTAATACTAGACACACGTAGTAATCAATACCCCAAGACGATGAACGCAACATGAATACGGTCAGCTTTATTAATAATGAAGCATGATGTATAATGAGGCTGTGCACTCAGGATGCGGTTAGAAATTTAATCACGAGTCTGGCCACGGTTGTACGTAGACCATTTCTCATAGGTGGTGGTGCAGAGTGCAGAGCAAGGGAACAACAGAGCGGGCGAGCAAACACACCTGACCATTGTGCAAGCCACACGACTTGCACGTCGAGCCGTAGAGACTTAGCTTTAGTCAACATTGGGCGGTCAGCTGAGGGGGGGCGCATTACATCACAGGATATACAAAACGTCCATTATGAGGCCATTCCGGCGGCGGCGCGCAAACATCGTGTAATACGCTGCTGCATATACTCGTAGTGGCAGGCAATGTATTGAAAATCGCAGATTATCCTCGAAGCCGCAAGTGAATTACCGAAATAGTGGCTAGAAAAGCGGGTTCCAACATGGAATAAAACAATAGATAGTGGAGCACCCTGCACGCCGCGCGAGGCGCTCGCGTGACTGTCTCGCGCGTGGTTTATACGACTTCCTTTGTTTCTTCACATACCTCGCCTGCAGTGCACACTTTCGTACCGGCTCTGTACGTATTTAGTACGGGATAGATGTGAATGCAATAAGCTAAAATGTAGGCTCTTTATATTTTTTAAATTATTTAAAGCCCACCTTTTCAATAATCCTACTCATATTATAATAAATGTACCTTGTATGTTTGAAGTTTGTTACTCAATCACGCAAAAACGGATATAACAGCTTTATAACCTGGATTAACGCCGGATACTTTCATATCCAATTCAATGTTGGTCCCGCGGGAATACGGCATAATTTTTAATATTACGTGGACATCTCGCGGCTAGAAGCTCCTTTATACATACTGCCTTCCTATTTTTGTGAAAAAATGGATGAAAAACTATTAGGAAGGTATTCATCGTGCCAATATGACTGGAAGGCTCGGATGATAGAAGGCTATACACCCTTCTCAAAAAAGGGAAAGTCAGGGAATATTCTCAATTGGCGTAACTGTAGAGTTAGACACTATAGATACCTATATAGGGGTAGGCAGAGGATTGCCCCTGTGGGATACGGGCCAAAGAGCGAAAGTACGTATTTTCCAACAATGCGGCGCAGCAATTAATTTGGTTTAAGAGATAACTGATGCAACGATAGTTATGCAACTCATGGAAGAAGTTTACTTCAGTGCTTAGACAACGAAGTGACAAACAGAACAGCGTAGGTGCCTGTTGCAAAGCCAAGGAGAAAGTTACATAAAAACAGCCATCAACAATGGAATAATAGTGTCTATACACATGAGACCGTGATTCACACAAAGGACACTAAAACAAAGGTTTACAACGCAGCGCAATTACACTCACCTACTCATTTATGAATGTGGTCTTCATAACAGGCGCTATTCGTGTTTTGTAAGTAAATACAATACGTATACCTAATGATCATCATGCTTAGGCACATACAAATCAGTGTAAACAAATCAAGGCAAACTCAATCGAGTGGATAACTCAGTTGACAATTATCAATTACGTAGGTACTTGACTTTGTTCGTGATTACTCTTTGCCACTTCCGGCCGTTTCGAAATACTTAGGTAAGCAGCCCGATTGTCGTTTAGAGGTCAATTGCAAAAACAATCATCTAGGTAAGTAGCAATACTGTTGTAGTACTAAGTCACGGAAAACGTATTTGATTATTTATTCAAAGTTGTATGTTATGTTTGAAGAGGAATTTATTAGTATTATTTATAGGTTTTGAAAAATGCAAAATAGGAAATCTGTTTTAATTGATACACACACCGACTCAAAATTATAAGGCTTTTGCTACAATAATTGGAACTTCTAACTTTGTATCGTGTCAGGTACGTTGCGATGATCGATTGGCACCCAAGTTATAAGTTTTTTTTTCTTTCGAATTCTATACAATTATCGCTAATAAATGACACACTACCGTAGAATTAATAGCTCCGCCTTTTAGAAACAAGAGGAGCACCGCTTGCAACTTTTTATGTTGAGATAAATAGGAGCACAAACGAAGTCGGGCGAGCGATTAATCTAAGTTTAGAGAGTAAACAAGAAGGTGAAGTGATCAGCGGGAACGTTGTTGAAGTTTAATAAGCGTTAGTTAGCGGCGGGGCGGCGCAGCGCGGCCAATAAGGCGACTAACTCCGCCGCGCGCCTCGCGAGCTGCCTCTACCCGCCAGACGAATCTCCCGACACGTTATTACTCACCCAACACGCCAGATAACCTCATCATCGTATCAATTAACACATGAACGATCGATTCCGACCCTCGCTCCACCTGTCTCGCTTCATAAACGTAGCGTGCCATTGCACTGTAACAATTGTGCAACCCCGTTATCTAGCAAATTGGGATTTTCACACGAAATTCCCACAAATTGAATGTGTTATGAAACAGCAACGAAATTAGGTATGCATTATTCGCTTGGAGAATTTAAATAATATGACATAAAATGTGCCGGCACAACAACATCAAGTCGTAAAATAGCCAATTAGGATTTTAAATGTAAACGAGGCGAGCTCGGCGCAAAGCGCAGGCAATGCACGCGGCCGAGGCGAGCCGTCAAAGCGAGAATAATCTCATAACCGCGCGGGACGCGGCGGCTTACGCCGAGCGCCCTCGGCCCGAGGGCGGCGGATGGCGCTCGCCGCTTTGAGCGCCCGCGCCGACGCCGCGGACACATCTCCGCCACGCAAAAATCTTCATTAACTTTGCACATTATACGAAGTCTCGCTTCATCGTGCAATATTGTATTCATGCACGGCGCAATTAACGTCACGATAACTTCCCTTAAAATTGAGATTAGCGGTAGCGGGACAATTAATCGGCGCGAAGTTTCGCAAGTGGTTGCCAAGCGGCGGTGGGGCCGGGGCCGGGGCGGCTATTCTAGCGGTTGGTGCACTTCAATTTCTCCGCGCCCGCTGATGCGTGGCGCGCAATCGGGCGCGGCCGAGCGATTCCGATCCGATTCGCGCAGCCGTTAACTCCGTTGCAACATTAACGCCTTCCGCCGACGTAAGCAGGAGCCTCTTCGCCTGTATATACAGGGACGGCTTAATTAGAATACCGCATTTAATTTACGTCTGAGAATTTTCATTAAAATTTGTCCATCTAACTGTAAATACACGCATTGTTCGGTACGAGCACCAGGTATGAAATGAAAACAGGAACAATGAGCGTGCGGTTGGCGGACGGAGACTAAGGCAAAGGGGACTGCGGGCACCGCACTGATTACGGCTCCATATTTAATGATCCACTCACGCGGGCTCGCAACAAGCCGCAAACTAATTTCAATACCCTCGTGGATATTTGATGTCTATCGCCACTGCTAAAATTACAGAGTGTGGGAAAACGAGTGCAGTTGTAGACGATAAAGCGACGATACTAGGTAGAGATGTAATTTTCTAAGACACGTAACAAGCGAGTAGGCGTCGAGATTGGCTGATGTTGCAACGGTGAGAATGGCCTGGGAAGTGCATCTGCAGAAAAATCGGGATATCTGCGAATGAGAGAAAGTGTTTTTCATGTGTGAAGAGGGAGGCGCGCGGTGGCGGCGGGCGCCGGGCGGCAAGACGGCCGCACAGTTTAATTTCCCACGAGGTCGATCTCCGCGCCGCGGAGCGCAGCCCGCGGGAATTAATTGCCAGTAATGAATAGTCAAGTGAACGTCCGTTAATTATGTATACCTACCGGAATTCGGTGAAATAACACAACATACAACCAAATTTAAAGATTCCTTGAGAAACACAATGACCATTCCATTGTACTTCAGATGCTATCTCTTATAAAAAATAGCTCGCATTAAATCCGGGACTAACAGCAAAAAAACCATGAGAAAAGTCGAGAATAATAGTATTAACGGTCGACATAATGTATAATGTAACTAACAAATTAAAGTTATATAGGTCTCTATCTGAAAGTCACGTAATAAGAAATGTAATTTCACAGAAAGCAAGACAATTTGATTTCATTCACGTTCAAATAAATTTTCTATGGAGTATTTTGATTCACAACAGCGAAATAGGTGTTTTGCCACTATGCAGTCACGGTGTAACCCAGATTGCCGTTTTCACACGGATTGCAGACCCGAACAATGCAAGTAGACCCGACTACAGTTGCCAAAGTTTAATGACCCACAGTTTCTTGTGGCTTAACGTCACTTTTGCGACAACTTAAGTAAGGAAAAAACTCGAAACGGTTTTGAAACACGATGAAAAAGCCATGATTTGTTGAGTGGTAGTAGTATTTGAATTTCACTTGTTTCTTCTAGATGGTCGAAGAAAAATCGAATTCGGTAGGTGGCTTAGATGAAAAAGGGCGGCAATAAAGTTTATATTTATTGCATCGTTTCACGAGTAGTGCGCTCTGAAGTCGGTTAACCTCAGTCGTGTTCCCGGCGAAATAAAGGCAGGCGCGTGGGGGGCGGGCGCGGCATCGCGGCGATTCGATAAGGCGTTATTGACACATCGCGCCGGTGGCGATGGTGATGGCGATGCCGATGCGGCGCGCGATCGTCGCCGATTCTATCACATGTGCGCCGTTACAATCGGTAATGGCGTGTGCAGTTAAGGTGTAGCTTTATTGCTTCCTTGTCGTGGGGCGCCGTGGGAACAGGGCCGGAGATAGTCGCTCGTTAGAGAGACACGTGTCTATCCCACTACACGGCTAACGGTAACGCCACCTATTTACATAGCATGACAACACGCGCTGTGCACGCTTCATAAGTACCTGCGTACGAGTTTGTATATACCTGCACCAGTAAGCAGATTTACAAGTTAAACTGGTGTCTACCACCTCTACCGCATAACAAATGCAATTCAAAATGCATGGATGATCATTACGCGTGCATTTCATATGCGTAACACAAGTTACGTAGTGTAGTTATATTGTAATTAAAACTTCGCATTTACTCTAGTAGGTTATCGAACTTGTTTATTGGCTTACAAAAATGATCGTTGATAAGCTACAAGTACTAAGTTGTATTTATTTTTGAGATCGCCGCCTTTCAAGACCTTTATTTTGATACCCAACTCGATTAGTTTTAGAAAAAAAATTGTCGAAAGTCACAATATGCAACAATAAATTTTCAAGTTTTAAATATTTTAATAGTCGTATACATACGTACATACTACCATACTACGCTCGAAAAACTACCCTCCTTCTGTCGCAGTCGGGTAAAAATGCATTTTATCCAATTAGTCCATTAGCCTGTTTTGCTAAATGATTTTATGAAATCGGGCATGAATACCGTTCACGCTCTGATTAGACAAAAACACGAACACCTCTTTCACATCGGGGCTGAGGTAAAAACTTCTGTGAACACAGGTAAACGTGAGAAAGCAGCCGGCGGCGGGTCGTGTGGCGGTTCGCACGAAACTCTCCATGCCAGTGACAGACAACGGTATTAAGATTCATTCCACATTGCTCTTGCTTCCAATCTTGTTAAGTTTCAACTCCGACTCGAATCGGTAATAACATATTTTATGGAAACGACTTATCCGTTAGCTAACGGTACATACAGATTCATTCTTGTACATTCGCTCGAAAGTCCTTAATTCCTTCATCGAATATCGGTAATAAGGAAATCATAAATTTCATTAGCTGTAATTCCGCCGATAATAATGTCTATGAACTGTACAGAATACAGCTAGCTAAACAATGACTGCCTCTCGTGAATTCATGCACGAACGATGATTCGGCCAAAACTCGAGTCTTTTTATTTTTAGAGCCGTGAATACTGAAGCGAGGACGTATTTTTATTTTTTATGGATATTTCTATTGCAGGTGCCACTGCGGTTTTGCTAAAATAACTTTATATAGTCTGCGATTGTGAACAATAATTACTATGTGGAATAGTATTATATTTTTAACATAAATATAATAACTGCACAATGTTCAGGACTTGTTTACAGATTGCTGCTATCGATTGATAGTATAGACAGCAGTAATAACATTCCCTTGTGTACAGAGCGCGTTTGTATTGGTTACATTGTAATATGTAAATTATTACTAGAAACAGGCCCAGACCAGGACCCAAGAGGGATTGTATAACCGGTTCAAAAGGTGACGGTATTTACTATGCCGAAGAAAGGATGTTCAAAAACCGCCTCATATTCGATAAAATTGTACCCATGTCCCCCAGGGTTTAAATAATCTCTACACCTAGGTAAATATTTCGTTTTGGAGTATACTCCTTACCCGCCCCGGCTTCGCACAGGTGTAAATTACGTCTTATCCTAAAACTTATCGTGAGAATTAATATTTTTTCTGAGTATCGTGATTTTTGAGAGTGTATCCAATTAGCTGATTATCACTACATAGTATAAAACAAAGTCGCTTTCTCTGTCCCTATGTCCCTTTGTATGCTTAAATCTTTGAAACTACGCAACGGATTTTGATGCGGGTTTCAACAGCAGATAGAGTGATTCAAGAGGAAGGTTTATAAGCAAGTAGAAAGAGGGTAGGTAGGAGTAAAGTAGGTGTACGCGAACGAGGTCGCGCCGGGTCCACTAGTAGTACAGTATGGAGAACTTTGCTTTACATTTCATAAATACAGTTTTCAGGTTTACCTTGGTCAACGACACGGGACGTCCCGTCCGTGACAATGAGCAACTGTGTTCAAATATCGGGCTACTCGTTAACCAAGGTACAGAAATAACATGTCTGATAATAACCTCGAATGCTTAGAACATTACGTATGCTTTATAGATATGAATGGCTATATCATAAAGGTGAAGTTCAACGTAAGTATTATAAAGTACGAATACTTCTCAAGTCCATTGAGCATAAGAACAAGAATTCACCAGATAGATTCATTACAACATTTATACAAACATTTAAGAGAGCTTAGTTGGTGAATTTATAGGATTTTAATAATTCATTTTCTATATTTACAAGGTTAACAGTTCGTTCGTAAAAGTATGAACATTTAAACTATTGAACGTTAGAACATATGAATATATTAAAAGAGCAGCACCAAAAAAATAATGAGAGGAGTTATGACGCTATATTTTTTGTAGTATGGCGAAAAATATATATTTTCTCTGAAACCTACTTAGGGGGGTATAGGGGGGTATTAAATGAAATGACTTTGGCAAGCTTGGACTCATGGAAGCAATTTCGGGAATATTTATGTTCAATATTTTTTAATTATTTTTTTCAATATTCCTATAGCTGTTACAGCAATCTATTATGAGAACGTGTAGCTCATAAACGATTATCAATTCCATACCAATTTCTATTTGCAACATTTAACCGAATTTCGAGGTGTACCCGCTAGCAATTACTATCGGTAGTAAATATGAATTGATGGAGGAACGTCGGTGGCTGAGTGGTTACGGTATCCGACTCGTAAGCGAGAGGTACCGGTTTCGAATCCCACTGCGGCCATGTACCAATGACTCTTTTCTAAGTTATGTACATTAGTTGAATGCTAACCGATGCTCTTACGGTGAGGGAAAACGTCGTGATGAAACTTGCACATTCAGGCGACTGAATCATGATCCAATCTGGTTCTCCTGGTAGCAGGGTGGCTTAGGTCAGATGGCAGTCGCTCCACTGTCATTACCTGATCTGCCAAATCCAGGGTCATGGTCAAGGCGGACCTGCGTGCGCGAGCATCACCGGGACATTAACGCCAAGATGATTATTATGATTTTTTACGTATCGATGGATACCAGAAAGTTTCTATATTGACGCGCAAAGCACCTTTAAAAATGGTTTTAGGTAGGTTGATGTGCTGCTTTCAGTACTATTTGTATTTGAGTTATCAATGACGAAATTACTCGTATCAAATCGAACAGCATATATTCAGAACGATGTGACTCACAATCGGAGTTAACCTGAAAAATAATCTTAAGAATAAACGCTCGAAATGAAAGAAATGCGTGGCTAGTTTGAATTTAATAACAAAAAAAATGTTAAAAGGCCATGACTGGTGCATCCACTAGATAAAAATATATAGTACTGTGCAGATTTTATTTCCTGGATAATATATAAGATTATTAGGATTATTTGGATAATTCAGATCAATGATCCATCGGTAATTAGAGTGCCAAAGTTATGGAAGGGTTGCCCCAAGCTACACAGATATGAAGCTTGAGAATGAAGTATAATTTACTTTTTTTAATGAAAATTAAAATAATAAGGTTTTACGCATACTTATTACATACATGCCACTCGGTTTATTCTTTTAGTTTAATTTAGTATAATTCAACTTCTTACAAAAAGTAAATAATAAAAGCTTTTTACATCCTCACTCCGTTTTACAAAAAATGAAGTGTGTAATTTATTTGCATTGCACTTGACCTCAACTCACCTGATGGTATGCGACGCTGAGGTCGAAGATGTAGCACGCTTGCCTGGAAGATACTAACGCACAAGCTATATTTATGCAAACAAGGACACGATGAAATGAGCCTGTGGAGCTCCTGAGAGCACTCACCGAAGTGAATCCGATAGAAGACACCCTACGTACGAGTAATCGCCAAACAGCCTTTTGGCACGTCAGTCGATAGTAAGACCTTCAAGCCGATACTTGGCGATCCCATCCTAGATGTGACCACAATACTCCCTACAGGGCCGGAATAACTTAGTACAAATTGCAAAGCTATACAGGTGTAAGTTCTTTTTTTTTTTCATTATACAAAACTTATCTCACCTGATGGTAAGTGACGTTGCGGCCGAAGATGGAGCATGCCGGGTCTTGGAACAGCCTATTTACTCTAGCTATTGATGGCATCCAGATTATACTGGCAATTATATGGATGATTGGATTATATGGCTGGTATTTATAGCAATAAAGAGTTTACATACATTATACTGATCAGGGAACACACTCGCAGGCAAAGCGTTAAATTCCTTCTTCACCTTGATGAGGATTCCAAAATTTACGTAATTTATAAGTCTGATGCTAGTGTAGTGTAGTCTGAGTTAGGTGGAACGGGCTTCTGAGACACGCCTGGGTCTTAGAAGGTTAAACTTGACCAGGTTAGCATCGCCCCAGTCAGCTACAGCCTTGTCTCATGAATGCGCTTGAGTAATGCCTCTATTGGCCTAGACCAGAGCCTTAGTAGCTCGCGCGTTCGACTGGTATCTCTACAACAGTGCTTGTCAATATCCAATAATACCAGACTTGAGCAGATCGTTGACGTGCAGCACGGAAAGTGGTGCAAAGAGGATGGACTTCCGAGGTTAGGGCATTGATTGACATTACGTAAGATGCGTGACCTACGACCAAGATATGAAGCGACCGTTCTTTTAAAAAATCTGCTATCTAGGTACATAAACGAGGAGATAATCTATACGCAGGAAGCTTGCTTGGACCCCGCACAGAAGGTTTGGAAATAAAATCCAAGAACACAGCTAGTGCTTCTCTAGACTTTGAGTGGCGTACGCAAGAAGGTATCCTGTTGATCTGCTATGACATAAGAATTATTGATGGTCACTCAACAGAGCATTTGCTTCGAGGTACGCCAGGAGTCGGTTATACACCACACGCTCAAGTACGACAATGTACGTACGTAATGTGTCTACGTAGGACAATGTAATTTTTTTTTGTATTATTATTTTTTAATTTGTTAATTTTTTGTCGTTTCGTGGTTTCTTGTGGCAATAAATGTCGTTATTTTTATTCTTATTCTCAAGTGTGTTACAGACGATGGAAATTACGGATACAGGGCTTTAATTTGCTGGATTAGCTCGACGACCTCTTTTTTTTAGCTTAGGTCGTCCAAGTGGCGGACAAGGAATGTCAAGTATGTATCATTTAATGAGAGATCCTAAAAAACTGGACGGATGGTAATGCGGGGGGGGGGGGGGGGGGGGACGGACTAGCGCATTTCAAATCTACGATAAGCAGATGACACCACCTTATTTGCGACTAGCGAGCGCGATATTTAAATTCATTGCGGAAAATTGGATTTACTACAGCCTTCAATTTGGATTAAAAATAAACCGTAGTAGTAAAAAACAAGATAAGTAGACTGCCTCAATTATAATTGGCCGGAGATTAGAGCGACTGCAGGCAGCGAAGTCGTCCCCTCATATGTTTATGTTAGAGCTCTTTATATCAACGGGGGTGGGTACGTTGATGAAATGAAAATTCGCATAGACATTGCTAGGTCCGCTATGGGCAAGCTGGAGAAAATTGGGACGAACAATGACAATCCATTTTATTTCCAGAATCCTGACGCAAGGGATCCCAATAAAAGAGAATAAGAAGACCAAGTAGCAGCAGAGGGGGCAGTGACGGTTGTCAAAAATTCACCTCGACTAATTTGGTCACGGACCAGATAGCTTTACGTTCCGCAGGGTATGAAGCCAATTTGTTCCCGGTCGAGTCACGACTTTTTGATTACTTTTTTGCAGGACTTGGCCGGAATGTCATAGGTTCTCTTATTTTTGCGTATATCACTTGATTTGCGGCGCCAAGCGACAGCCTTGACTTGGCTCTTGTTTATGCACTAGAGCACGCCAACATTCCGGTCCTAACCAACGCCGACGTGTGTTGAACATTGGCATGTCCGCGAAGATTTCCGCCATCGGTAGGGCGATCCGGGCGAGCGATTCATCCTTATGTCGTGGATCTGCCAGCTATCCGCACGAGCCGCTTTGCCTCGACCTTTATAATGCGTACGGCTAAGGAATCGAACGCGTTGCCTGCGAGTGTGTTCCATGATCAATATAATCTGGATGCCTTCAAGGTTACAGATAACAGGTAGAGTGAACAGGCTGTTCCGAGACTCCAAACAATTCCATCTTCGGCCGCATCGTAACTTACCAACAGGTGAGATGGCGGTCGAATGTCCGTCTTGTCCAATAATAAAAAAATAACGGAATAAATACTCCATTGCGCAACATAGCTCTGCTACAGCATCCGCACAGGTTGCAGGATTCGCAGTAGGGAAGCATGTTTGCCGCCAAAGGTAAGACGCAAATAGTAAGAGATCCGGCCATAGGATCCGGCGATTTTCCTGAATAACAGATGAGGGAATAGTATAGGCTATAGTAGTCTATGGCCGGACTGATAATGCCGTTGCCGTGGCAGACTACTGGGCAAGCCAGACCTAAAGCTTTCGAAAATTGACTCGACGAAGAATGGAACACTATGGCCGCCGGATCTTAGACCAAAAGAAGGACAGCATGTCCCATCCTTCATAAACGACGTGTAAGTTCCGCGCTTGGATTGGGTGGCGAATATACCGATTTCACTAGGCAATGATCTGACCCACCGATGAGTTAGGACACCGACACTGAGAATCGTTCTGGATCGAAAGTCCTATCCTAGTGGCAGTCCAGACAGTTCTGAAAGGTTCAGCTTTAGGGCTTGTAGTGTAGATCTCCCCCTCCCAGCATGATCCGCGCCATTGTATAGGAAGAGCCTTTGGCTATTGTGGCCACTGAAGGAACACCGGTTGGGCGGAAGGATACCTCTGCTGACTTATGTCAGCCGTCTCTATGAGGTAGCTCGCTAGAGCGGCGTAAAGGATTTTCTCTAGTTCCGTATCCACCAGTACCCAATGCACAGAGAAATTAAGAGTTTATTTATTTATTTATTCTTAGGAAAATTAACAGCTGTCGTAACTTAGATTAGAAGTAAACTAAAGTATCAGAAAGCCAATTACAGATTCTCACAGATAAAAACAGAGTTTTCAAAATCACATGCATTCATGCACACACCTGCCCGAGCTTTCATTTTGTTCTCAAGGCCGTAACCGGGATAGAAATAGTATGTCGCGTCAACGAGACATCTGATCTGCGTCTCCGTGAGAAACAATAGGTGAGTTTAGAGATTTCAAGATGCTGATGGACTGGTTCGAGAGTAGCTTGCAGTCCTCAAATGTTTGAGAGATACACGAGTAGCAAAAAGACATGCTTCCGCGGGATAACCGTACCCTTGTCATTGTAGTGGGAGTGGAAGAAGGTAGGAAGAATGAAAGTAGGTCAAAGAGCGCTACAGACTGACACAGTGGTTACTGCAAGAAGAGCTACAACAAAAGGGGAAGCAGCGACTTCACTGCGACTGACGATCGGAACCCGTTAGTTACGTTCGGCCAGCGCTCGTAGATCATCATGGCAAGACCCGAAGAAAAGAGACCAAGGAGACGCCCGAGGCCGTCCAAGAATTTCTAGCAGGTCCTTTGCTCTGGTCGCCAACCGGCACGCTAGCGCACCCTGGGATTTCTCGCGAAATGGGAGGGCAGGCCTTCGAGAGTGGCTGGCACACTGCTTGGGTCCTCACATATCTGCGATCGGCCAGTTAATCGTGCCTCGGATGTCGCTACCCTCCCGAGTCTGACTATCACCTGGGCATCCATGCAACGTAACTGGACCGTCATGTAGCACGACCATACCCGAGCCATTCTCCAAAAATAGCGTCCAAGGCCATAATGAAACGTGACGAGTTCACCAGAGGGTGATGATAAAAGCCGCTGGCCAAGGCCAACTATCGTTTATTTATCTACAAAGGTTATAGCCTCGAGGAACATTAAGTCGTCTTTTACGACACCCTAAGGCAAGATTATTTAATCGCTTGCATTCATGCGAGCACCTTGCCTTCGTTACTTATCTCTTTCAAACTTGTGGTAAGTTGCTACACACAGAAGAGACATTAAAAGACGAGCGCTCGCGAGGATTCGAGCGTAATTCGAGCCTGCGTAGGTATTTCCTACCGATTTTTTTCCCAGTGTGATCAGTGATCCCAGGAACAAAACTAGTATAACATTTTCTAAGCAAGATTGTTTAAATCACAACATGACCCTTTCTAGTATACCTTCATTTGCACCTGGATATAAACAAATGTGATTGATATTGTTGGATTCCTTCCTCAAATCAATCATAGTGTTTACCAGGGTTCTGTCCTGAGCTCTTACTTGATCTGTGTTGGGCTTGGTACCCCTTCTCAGCTGAATTTCTGAACAAGTCTCCACAGCTTAGAGAAATACACTTCTACTCCATCTCCAATCGTACTGTATTTCAATATACAGGGTGTTTCATAATACATGTATAAAGCCGAAAGTGTGTTAAAGTATAGCTTGCAAAGAGTACACTGGCGACTTCATATTATCCAGACATTGAATTTTAATTTTTATAAAAAATCTTCGTTTTTAAAGAAAAATAACCATATCGACTACGTTGATGCGCAGCTCTATTTCAAGTTGATGATCCTAGAAGGAGAAGTTTAACCTTTTAAATTAAAATTACAATATTTTTTTGTACAGAACTCAAACCAAAAAATACAAAACGGCTAATTTAGATATCCTTAATATCCCATTGCGCCTAGTACTATGAACTTGAGTGACCTTTTACAACTGATTTCTAGAGATGCGGTCTTTCGTTTTCAAAATGTCGATTATCGACATTGAAAAGGTAAAAGTTCGATAGTCATTTTCTCGCTTACTATTCCACGCACGAAAAAAATAATTGTACCTATCGTTTTAATACGTTTAGCACTCCATCCAGTTCACGGCTTTATACATGTATTATGAAACACCCTGTATTTGAAGATCTCTCTCACACACTTTTTACATACTCACTTATTTTTAATACAAAAATTTTACTTTCTGTACGATTTTATATTTCAACCTACAAATTAGCGTTCATAGGAATCACGGATAAAAGTAGGCAACGCGTAATGCAGCTTCAGAAGCTGATGGGCAATAAATTTAAAGACGCGTCTGGTAGTCCAATAATACATTTCGAATAATACGAGCGGTCTAAAAGTGTTCACGTCTTAACCTACGCCAATGCAATCATTATTACTATGACAGAGTAAAACTCACTTCACTTAGTTTGTCTCCATTTTCTTTCTTTCGTATCTCGATTCTCCGGATTATACTGTCGACATATCTGCTTTTATTTGAAATACAAATTCCCACATACTATCTATTTGATTCCTTTCGAAAAATATTGTGAGAATCGCCTGTCATCCGAGCCGTGGTCGAGGGCAAATAATAATTATACTCCGCTGTCAAGTAGGACAATCGGCGCGGTGGAAGCTCACGGCGCGGTCACCTGGTGTTATGACCCTAAAATCCCTGTCAAGCTCAAGGGGCTAAGTACAAGCATAGAGTGTGTAAGGTAAGAAGCACATTCGACAAAAATGTGCCTAAATCTGACAATATAATGAATGAAATGCCGAGGTAAATAAAAAAAACCGATGGATTGACATCACCGAGTCGGATATGAGAGTCAAAGGCATACGCGGCATGAAAAGGGTAAATTTCTATAGTCCGAGACAGTATACAAATTTGCTATGCAACAAAGGACTATGCAAAAATAGGCCACAGTCAATGGCTGCCAATTGATAGGGGGTATTCGAAAATGGACTGTCAACTCGGGGCTGTGCCCAGGCAAATCTTTGATATGCCTGGGAACGCTCCAAAATAAACAAAGGATCGCAAGTAGTTTTGATTGTATCCCAGGGACGAAATAAACAGAAAAGGACGAGTTATGAACCAGAGGAAGGGAGGAGGATATTAACCTGACCTTGAGTGTATTGAACTAGAATGCCAACGGTCAGAAAATGGCCAACTGATATATTTTGAGGTATTGTATTTTAATGTTGCTACATTTCAAGCGCAATTACGTTTTAAATTTATTGTATATGGGTATTTTATGCCTGCAATAAAGATTTTATTATTATAACTTATTATTATTATTATTAAATAAGTGATGTGAGCGTATGAGGCGGGGCGCTACCAACGTCATAAAAGGTCCCACCATTGACGAAAGGCGCAGCGCCGCTTACATTGTATTGCAAATCAATTTCTGAAAGCTGAAAAACCTTTTACACTCCGCACACATTAAATTACACCGATGTACACTGAAAATAAATCCATCAGATTAACTAAGCAACTGACCTGTACTTCGAAGGGTTGGTGGTGTTGTGAGGAGTCCTGCTGCTGTTGCACTACAGAGGCGCCGTTGACGAGGCTGCCGCCGCCGCCGCCCACCGCACCGCTGCCGCCGCCCACGCCGCCTACGCCACCCACGCCGCCCACACCGCCCACGCCGCCGACACCGCCGACACCGCCGACGCCACCCACTGCGCCGCCGTACTGCACAGAACAAGAGGCTCCTTAGAATGTGTACGAACAGGCAAATTGCAAACACGTTGTGTTGTGCATTCATGATGGAACTTCATTATATTATAGATTAAAATTCATTCATATTATATTTAGTTCTACTAAATATAATATATTTATAAACTTTTAATTAATTGCGACTGGTTTCCGACATCATCTTCTGGTAATAAAAATAAAATGTATTGCATGATGCAATATATTTTATCCCTGCTGCCGTTTTGTGTTCCGATTCGAAGGGTAAGGTAGCCAGTGTAAGTACAGGGCTGCCATGGTCGTTTACAACCTGCAGTTAGTTACAGTCGCTTTTTATCTGGCCACAATAACTGCTTACCATCAGGCGAGCCGTAACCTTTTTTGCCACCTTAGTGGTGTATACAAACTGGTGCCTTCATAAAACTGTATACACTGCTGCTGTACTGCTAAGACATATGGTCTGTGATGTAAAGAATATGTTATTTCGAACGTATTGTCAATCATTCTACACCTGTCAGCTCTGGACTGAATACACAAAGCGGTCTTACGACGGCATTCGTGTTCAGTACAACAACGTATACAGACACCTGATGGGTCTGAAGCCTTGGTGCAGTGCCTCTGGAATGTTTGCTGAGGCAAGACTGAACACCGCCTATATCAAGAATACATAAGCGCTGGCTGCAAGTAGCGGCTTAGTAGTTACTGCAATTTAATATTGTAAGTAAGGTTAGGTTAGTGTAAGTGAAGATGTGTTATTTTATTTGTACCTCTATATATTTAATATTTGTGTTAATGTTAGTTAATGTATGTGTGTGGTGAGAAGTCATGTTACATTAGATATTGTTGTTTTTATTTCTTTATTATGTCTTTTGTACCTTATGGATCTTGTGTCTGACAATAAAAGTTTTATTATTATTATTAAGACGGACCCTAGGCCCTCGCGTGCCGCGCGGGGGCGCAACCGGGACATAACGCCAAGATGATGATGATGATGAAACGCGGAGTAAAAGAATGGTGCATGGCTATCCAGAAGAATTTCGATAACTTAGTTCGTCCAAGGAAGGATCGGTTCCAAATTAAATTCAGCTAAATATACAGGGTGTTACATAATATGTGTATGAAACCGTGTACTGGATGGAGTGCTAAATGTATGAAAACGATAGGTACAATTATTCGACGTACGACAGAAATAATTGTATCTATCGTTTTCATACGTTTAGCACTCCATCCAGTTCACATATATTATGTAACAGCCTGTATATCACTCAATTATTGTTGGTAATTTACCTCCGTGTACTTATAATGTTAAATGAGTCTTGCCTAGTTTAAATCAAATTGACAGTGTCAATAATTGTTTAAAATCTGTCATCTCCCTCTCTTGCCTCTGGGTGGGCTTAAAACCAGCTCATGCTGTGCCCATACCAATTTCAGCACTGTGCAAGATGTTAAAATTTATTATGTATAAAATATGTACTAGTACAAAAATGTACTAGTCAAAATGTAGCATGAGAGTAAATTTACATACAGGTAAATTTACTCTCATGCTACATTTTGAGTGAAATAAATGGTGTCGTATTTGTATTTGTGCCCAATGAACTTCGATGTCGGTTTTGTAGTAACCAGACTCAACTAGATTAAACATCTTGACATAAAGAAGAATTGTAGACGTCAACTTTTATATTCCAAATAAGACCAACATAAAAAACCTTGTAGAGCTACCTATTATCAAAATTGAGTTGTGTGTTCGAATGCCTTCAATGAGCGATAGCAATTACGCAACATTGAAATGTTTTAGTTTGAAGCGTGTTCATATGCGTTGTTATTAATTTATAAGGCATCGACGTCTCGCGCTTATCGGGCGCGCGGGCGTCGCAGGCGCACGTCACGCCGCGGCCCGAGTGAGCAATATCAGAGTCCATACAATTCTCGGAAATGGTAAGCCATGAGGCAATTCGCAAGTACCGTAACAATAAGAGTATTGTGCGACTACTCAGTGAGCTCAAGTCTACCTGTACATGTGTAGAAAGGTGATACTGTTGCCGATAAGAGAATGGCTAATCGTATAATGGCGGGCGACGCAGGAAAGCTACATCTAAAACTCTATAATTGTTTAATTCGCATTACACTCACATACAAGAGAAGTCAATTGTAATTACCTGCTGTGTGCTGGCAAAGCTGTTGTTGTCGAATTGAGGATGCTGTTCCATTTGTAAAACGAGTTCGATGTGTTGGTTCATGGAGTCGTTTAGGGTCATGCCTGCAAATAAAAAACACCATCAATATTATTCTCTCATATTTATCAAGATTTCACTACATTAACCGCACGCCGCGGCGCCGTGCGTCCAGCTATTCACGGTTTAAACTAGATTAAACACATTTTAATTTGAGTTAAGAATTTATATTTCAATAAGTGTTTGTGCTTATTTCAATCATAGCAGCACATTATCACAATTTCACTCATTTCAATCAGCCATTTATAAATCGGTGTTAAAACAATGTGTGGCCAATCTTGTAGTTTGATGTTCTATTTTATCGTAAGGCGTCGCCGTCGACAGAAAATTAATTTCAATTAACTTTTCCGCCTTTACCGCGGTTGTATATAATAATATAGGCATGGCATTACATAGAACCATTGTTTACAAGATTTAATATTATAATATTAAGCTGACAAATACATACCTGGATGGATTTGAGGGTGCTGAGGATGCGGCAATCCCTGCAGAGGAGCCACACTCAACATCCCGGGGTGGTGCTGTAACAGTAAAGAAATAACACATTCAATATAAATAACACATTAACATCAGAGGCGAAGAATATTAAATGTATGCAGCTCTAATGTTTTAAACTATTGCGGTTATTATCACACATTTTGAGGTATGTTTCGGGTTTCCTATTACGTACCTTTGTTTACTAGTAGCCCGATATTTCGATGCATCATGACGGGTACGCGGTAGGAAACCCGGAACATACCTTTAAAATGTGTATCTAGCTCTGTTTTCTGACTTGTGAGCCACAGAATGCGCGGAAGTTGCAGTTGTAATGGTGACCGGGGAAACGCTTACGACAATAACAATGTATGCTATCCACCCGAAATATCATAAATTTAAAAGTGGATTAAAATTGTCAAGTGTGGAAAGTATCTGTTACCTATTTTAACTGTGAACAAATTTTGTACATCGGCATGTAATAGACAGTCCAAATACCTTTTTGATTTTATTGTACATTATGAAAATACTAGATCCTATCCTAAAATACTAAAGAGATATGTAGATCAGAATGTGATTGGATTGTTTAGCATAGTAGTTATACACCTACGAGGGAAGAGTATAGTAGATGATATAATGATGGGTTAGTGGGTGGAAAGGGGACCCTTGCTGAAGCTGGGTCAAATCTGTTAGGTAGTTGAGTGGGTAATTGCCTCGGTAACAGAGCTGCGGGAGAGAAAGGTGTAAGGTAGGGGGATTGGCAAACAAATAAATAATTAGATAATGGATGGAACCCGGACCTCGTAAGGCATAAAAAAAGTGATGGAAACTGGACCCTGGCAGAATACGGGAATGTATATTCATCTACCGCCCGGAATAAAGATCAGCGGGTATGGAATTTATCTGTGATCGGATATTTAAGAGGATGGAAAGCGGATTCTACTTTTACTGGGTCTGCCGAGGTGAGTGATAGCATAAGTAGCTAAGAAACTAGACTATTCAGAGTGATATGAGAAAACTAAGCCTCATGTAAATAAATAGGAGTTCTAGTCAGAGCGATGTTGGAGTCAGAAAGTCTAGTAAATAACCACAAAAGCCTTAAAACCTACATTTATTGTCAACAATGTCCGCCCATATAAGAATGGACTTTACGGCTGTAGACATTATATAGATTTATTGAGATCACTTTGGAATGTCATTTGGCTTAACTACTTTTGATGCGGACTGTGCAGTCTGTGATAAGAATCATTTGACCCCTATTTCAATGCGTGCTAACGAGAGTCCTGTATAGCATTGACAAGCTTGTCACACAAGATATAAATTTGTGTTTCTCTTACTATCAGCGCAAATCGAAAGATATGACAAGTTTTTATTGTCTAGGGAAGCAAATGGTCAGACGGTCCACCTGATGGAAGAGGACATCGTCGTCTAGGACATCAGCAACCTAAGAGCAGCGCATGCGATGCCGCGTTTTAGAGGTACTTATTTCAATTTCTGGCACGACAAAGCCCGTCATGTTATTCAGTTGGTCTAACTAAGATGCCAATCGCTTCGTAGAGAGATGCATTGCAACTGTCGTTCAGAACTTATCGGCTAAGTTCGGCCAACATTGCAGCGTTCGCGGTATAAGCGATCCTACACCAAATCTCATACTTAAACTCTATACTACTATCGATAGAGATTTTTATACTCAAAACTGTCGGTCGCAAAAACAGAATGCATCTTGGCTATATCCTTCATCATGTGTTGGCGCTACCTGTCCGCGCGTCGGCGCGGTGGCGGAGGGGCATTAGGCTACCTGCTGGTGGGATATTAGGCTACCTGTTGGGAGGGGCATTAGGCTACCTATTGGCGGCGTTAAGCTACCTGTTGGAGAAGCATTTGGCTACCCATTGGCGGGGCATGAGGCTACCTATTGGCGGCATGTTGGTGAGGCATTAGGCTACTCGTTGGCGGGGCATTAGGCTACCAATCGACGGGGCATTAGCCTACCCATCGACGGGGCATTAGGCTACCCATCGACGGGGCATTAGGCTACCTGTCGACGGGCATTACGCTACCTGTAGGCGGAGAATTCCGACACTAGTCTACTATACGGTACTGTACCTGCGGATGGCTGAGATGCGGCAGATGATGCATCTGCGGCTGCGGCTGGTGCTGGTGAGGCAGCGCGTGCGGCGGCAGGAGCGCGAACGGCGCCGCGTCCCCGTTCCGGCCCGCGCCCCCGCCCAGCCCCTCCTCCTCCGCGGGCGACGGCTGCCGCGAGCCCGGCGTGCGGCTGCGTGACAGAACGGGGTGGGTTGGACACCAAGACACCGAGCTGTTCGGACGGATCATAAAATAATAATGGGTGACTTTAAATTGGGTCTCGATTAAGGGGTGGCGTGCGCTGGTGATGGCGAATTTTTGTTATGGCGACTCGGAAATTACGAAAATAAATACATATGTTTCGTACGTCTTGGCGGATTCGTTTTCAATTCTGTACGAAACAGCTGTTTTTATCGCGGTGTCAGAATTGGAAACGTAGTAAAATATTTATTTGTGCTGCTCGGTGACAAACGAGTTGTTTGTTATCTTTTCACGAGCACATGCATTGTCCTTTCGGTATCCCTCTTAGTATCAAGACTTAATTTAAAGTCAACATATGCATAAAGTAATAAAATATAACATTCAGTCAGGGGGTGCCAATGGGATCCTGAGACTGTTCAACAACAATCTCAGGGATTGAACAGTTTTAGGGTACCCAGCGAAAGAACTTTTGTATGGATATGACGTAAAAAACAAATTATAGAAAATAGACTACAAAAAATAAACGAATGACAGACAGATTTAAAAATAATCAACCTACGACCTATTTTCAGAAATCATTGTTATTGTTAGATCAATCGAACTGTATGCCCTTGCTCCGAGGATGCTGCTGATGTTTATCTAATCTCGTTGCAATCGTGCCACAGTTTTGCAATAATAATTTTACCAATGACACAAAAACTTTTTGAAGCAACTTTCATCATTAAATAATATAATCAAGGGCCGATTTTGATGAATTTTTTAGCAGATTAGCCCAGAATCCTACGAAGTTGGGCCTAGACTGCGAAACTAGTTCAAAGTTCAACGTCATTTAGTTCAAAGTGATGTACTAGGATAGGTACCATACTACCGATATCGGAAGAATTTGCATTCAGTGTAGTTTTCCTATTGTTTCCTGGGCTGATAAGGGATGGGTCTAATCCAGTGAGACTAGATGTGTAGCCTGAAGGGTACGCAATGAGATGTTATAAATGGGATTCATTACGTAATTGATAGTGTTATGTATCTTGGGCTCTCGGACTATGATGAGTTTTCTGTTTGACTAGCTTAATGATTGACCAGATTAATGAATTAGGCTATAAGCTACTCAATACTTATAGATAACAGTAGTACATGGAGATTCACAAGTAGTGTCCTCCTCCAACCATTTCTAAAAATAGCAACGCAACCAAGTAGTTAGAAGCAATTTTACACAGTATGCTTGTTTAAACTCTTTACATGTGCAAATGCCTTAATAAACAAACTAAGGACTTAAAATGCTTCGCTTCATAGTGTCGTCTATGAGGGCACCTATTTACTTCTACTAGTACGTCAGACTTAGAATAAAATTACTATGTATAGCAGCAAACAGTTTAAGGTCATTGTTCTATTCAGTGATTTAAGTTGGAAATAATGTATACAGTTTTATAATTAAACTGTGTGAAATTATTAGTTTCACGCACATAACAATATAAAATAATAAATTGTACAGCGTTTAATTAATATAATAATATATTTTTCCCGATAACAACGCATCGAGTACCTACCTAATCACGCGATAAATAAATGCAAAACATACAAAATTATTACCCGGCAATGTAACATCTAAGTTATCTGACCGAATCTGTTAGCGGGGTGAGTCACATTTGTATAATAATGATAGTGACATGATAAAAGATTGCGTCTGGGCCGCGTCTGAGGTGCGCAGGCGGCGTCGGCGGGGCGCGCGGGGTGGGGTGTGCGGTGGGGGGAGTGGGGGGGGCGGGTGGCATTGACAGAGGCCATGATCCGTGTGCGGTTATTGGCCGCACGACCCGCGTGCGCCGCGGAGGCGAGCGCTCGCCGGTTCGCGGTCGCGCCCGCCCGGCGCCCGCGGCAACGCGCGGCCTTCGCGACGACGCTCTCAAATTGTTCGCTTATAAATAAATACAAGTCTATTTCCAGAGCGGCGTGTATACGGTGGGCCTCATTCTGGACATAAACCGACGGCTAAATATATAATTAACATTGACGATTCGACTGTTGCCGTGACGCAACGAACTTGGATGTGACGTGACCTATAGAGAGAATCCGTAAATAGGTTTACGAGAACAGAACAAATTAACAATGACCGTCATTCACTTATCGCACATAGTTTGGACAGTGTTATCAGTGAGAAACTTCTCAAATCGTACGAAAACAAATTGACCTGACCCACTATAATTTCACCGCCGTGACAATGACTGTATCTACAAAACTAAAGCTACCAACTTATCTATTCAGTACACAAAATCGGAGCAAGGGCATTTTACTAAAATTAAGAGTTTGAAACACCCATTCCTTCGCCATTGACGACACCATCAACAGAGCTGATAAGTTGGTCGCACTGAACCTAGAGTTCCTGCAACAAAGTTACAAATAAAAATGAAATCACTCACTTGAACGCCTTGTCGTCCTCCTGTCCGTTGTGCAGGCCGTTGGGCATTTGCGCGTGATCGTGCAAGTCATGCAGATCCTTGTCGAAGGGCGAGCCCGCCTTGTCGTCGCCGCGTTCCTCGAGCACCATTCCCCGGAGGCCGACCACCACGCCGGCCACCTTCTCACCACCACCGGCCGCGCCGCCGCCTTCTGCGGGACAGTACGCGTATTTGCCACTATGCCGGATGGCTAAGACTATCATATCAGCCGGATGACGCCCACTGCTGAGCATAGGCCTCCCCCAGAGATGTTCACAAAGGCCGGTGTTATGCCTTCCGTATCCAGGTGGTACCTGCGATCTTTACCAGATCGTCGGGTCCACCTAGTGGGAGGCCTACCCACGCTGCGATCGGTATGCGCACGTCTGACTGACCTTATGGACAATTGTTACGTAGTAAAAGTAAAAAGTCAAACTACTTTGTGAGATGTATTTTGTATCGAGTACAACTTATGTAGATAATATTTTGGTTTCAAAAACAATCATGTAATGTAGCAGCAGTAGAAGTCTGTATAAAGAAAAACGCCAATGCCACATTGATCTACGATTGGCCAATATGTTAATCAGCTGGCAAGGTAATAATTTTCAAGGCACCTCTATGCGAATATTGCAACCTTTTTATTCAATTACAATAATTAATCAAAAACACACAACATTATAAAGTTTTTCCATATTTCTGCTAAATATGTTGGTACGTCATGTAACGTCCCGTGAAAACTGGGAAGAAAAGTACAACTTACAGACAGTACAACTTAGCAACTTGGATGTTACCAAGTTTGGATGCTAGACTGTTCTAAATTAATCTCCAAGAGTTCACATCGCGCACATGGTAACTTCACTCTTGCCGTATGTAAAGTAAAACAGCTGTTTGCTGCTAACCTAACCTAACCTGAACTTTAATAGACACAAACAAAAAAATTAAAATATACGTCTACAAACTTATCTGACCCAACGACGGCGTTGCTGATTGTGTTGCCGCCAAATTACATTTCAATTGGCGACACTTAGTTCTAGTTACGGTCACCGGGTCAGAAAAGTTTGTGGCACTATACAATATAGTTCTCATAGTCAGACTGACCTGTGGGCGAGCCACCGAGCACGTACTCCACCATCTTGACGCCGAGGCCGGCGGTGTCGCGCGGCGAGAGGATGCTGCCGGCGTCGCCGCCGGGGAACGCCACGCCACGCCGGGTGCCCATCATCGGCACGCCGTGCTCCACGGCTACAAGCGGATCGCCGGTTACAAGATAATCTAACTGACTTATGTCGGAGAACCCGGACAAAAATATAGGACAACCCACCCTCTGAACGGCTGAACCGATTTTAATTAAACAAAGCGAAGAAGCACCTCGGTTAAACTGATTTTTAAATACAGAAAATCGCATCGTAATCCGTCCATCGGGAGATACGATGCCAGACACACACATATTATCAAACTTATATTAACAATACCCTTACAGTTGTAACCTATATTCTACAGTAGAAATACGTATGAAACTCCTGTTGTACACCTGCGCGTGGTGCGGTCTAGTAGTTACCGGGGCGCGTAAGCATTGCACAGAGTAACGTACGAAGCAACCGCGGCAGGGCTCCGATACTCGCTCAAGAACAAGCGATATACATGAAAGGTCGTGCAACCAAATGAGTCATGATGAGAAATTTGAAACTATAGTAGATAGGGCAATTTGTTCCTCCATGAGGCCGATATTAGAATAAAGAATACCTAACAGCGGGAATCGAATCCGGTCAACTCTGGTTTCAGATTTCCCCTCACTGACCCATTTAAATTGCTAACCCTGTATATGTACTGGTTAGCGTACTCCCAGGAGTACAAGGGACAGAGGGTTGCCGCCACACACTTAATCTCAGAAAGTTTCTCAGCTGTAAATTTCTCAAGAGCATAGAGACTTCAAGCAAATTTTTGTGATAAACAAAAAACCGTACCTGAAAATAAACTACATAGTTATTTTTTTAACGGTGCTCTACGGGAATCATCGTTATGAAGGCTGTTTTTACCGGCTAGTTTTATGAATTATGGCAACGGCGTTTTGTTTGTGGGTTTAGGTAAATAGACGAAAGAACAACTAAATGTTGTGCTATGTTTTACTTTATGGTGTTTGTTTAGGGTTCTATTTTACTAGCTTTTGCCAGCGTTTTGTTTTCTAAACACCATTATCCAAAATAATATGAATGAAAATTGTCTATCGCCACGTAGGTACAAGTAGACATTTTAATCGTTGTATGTACAACCCTAGCGCGTTCGCTCGATGACGGAGCCACTCGGTGAGCAAAGCATCTTCAACTCTCAATACACGCACAGAAAAAACACTTCTGCTTGCAGCCAACTTTCTTTTATCTAATATAAGGTAAGTATTTTCGCTATTGTGTGTAGTAAACTTTTCTAATGCGTGACCGTGGTTACCCCCACTTGGAATCTTCTTCCAAAACGTGTACCTACTTAGTGTTTTGTATTTTCGTGTAAGTATTATCCCACTCCTGACTGCAAGGCGCTCGGTATTTCAGAGAGCAAGTCCTGCTAAGTCGATCCCGATTGCTATCGACAGCGGTCGTCATAAACGGTTATTGTACACTCGCCATGTTAAAGAAAACATGAGTAAAATCGCCACATTAGGTTTTCCATACTCAAAAATCAAACAAAAAGTAGAATTTAACTTACTTCATTTAAGCTAAAATCATCTTGGCGTCAATATCCCGGTTGAACCTAATCTCGCGCGCGAGGGTCCGCGGTCCGCCTTGACCAGGATTTAGGATTTGGCAGACCAGGTAATTACACGAGAGCGAATAAACCTCCTTGACTCTGTTAGCAGAGGTGACCCTCTTCACAAATATCTATTTATTTCAGACGCCAAATCTGAGAACTCAGCTTGGTGAATCTATTTATGTAATAGTGGTATGAAATGGAGACTTGTAGCGAGTTTACTTACAATGTATGGAATATACAAAAGTGTGACGAATTTACTTTGTGGCAACTTTACAATAACCCATCGTAAATTGTAGGAGATATCATGACTTACATGATACATGATATCTACCAAAATAATACGAAGACTGTACCAATATTTAGTAATATTGTGACTTTTTTGTTGCGTACGGCCAAAAAATAACAAGAAGGGAGTTATTTTGATGGGTGATGCCAACAATAGTAATGAATTCCAATGAAGACGAAACATGGACGAAAATCTTCGGTACCCACGTCCATTAAAAATTACAATACATTGCACTTAGGAATATCTCCACATGCCGTCTTAAATACATTCAGTAAAGTTAGTCGCCGTTAATAACCGTTAACTAAAAATGTATGCGACTAACAGTTAGGTACTTATTAAGAATTACACTTAGCTAACAAAAGTCAAACTATGCAAATCATAAATACGGCGGTAAGGCGTCGCCATTATTATTATGACGAGTACAAGACGTTTTTGCCACACAGCAGAAACGGTACATACACGCACAACTTTTGCAGTACAAAACCTACAACTCGTACAGTCGCACAGTAATACTTTTAACTAGTTCCTGTATTGAATTGTCGAGTGAAATTTTTCTTATATTAATTTACTTGGCTCTACTATTTGTGTAATCCATCAAGAAGGCACCGAAATATAAATATTTCAATTATAATTCAATAATAATAATGTTAACATATTTTACATAGTTAAAATAAAAACTTAAAACTAGATATCCGTATAACTTTGTCATAAAACAAACTAGATGTTTAACCCACTCTTTGCCATTCCCGGTGCAAAGGTGCCCATAACACTAGCAGCGTTGCCACCCTGAATGGCAATGGACAGCCTTTGCAACAGGAATGACCCAGGGAATATTTCAATGAGCAGTTTTCCAATAGGTATCTAAAGCATTCCTTATCACTCGCTAGATGCCGCCCCTACAATTTTGGTAATCGAAGATCGCTTGAAATAGGTACTTATCAAAGAGGATATAAACACTGGGTATCTTGTACTGGATCATATCAATACATTTCAACAATTTGAGGTTTAAATAAATTACGACAAAAAAAACATCAATTTGATTGAGTCATTTCGTTTCATGGACGCTAGGATCAATAATTAACGTAATTCAAATATTAAAGGTTTGTATTAAATTGGAACATAGTGCCTCCTTACATAAATATTTTTTTTACATTTCTTTCAACCTTCAAAAGCTATGTTTATATTAATAAACATTTTATTTTTAAGTTTAGTATTAGATGGCTGCATGAAATCACTGGCACCATCATACAGACTTAAAAAAGATTACCAAAATTGTAGGAGCGCCATCTATTGATGCTTTTTGAAACCAACTGACCTACCTATACCTACTGGAAAACTCCTCATTGTTGAAATACATTTTGTATACTAAACAAACGAGCCAGCAAGTCACATGGTGGAAAGTGATTACCGGCGCTCATACAAACAGCCACAACAATGAATGGAAGGAATGGGCTAGGACGTGCGAAAATTATGTGTCTGCATTAACATAAGGTAATACCCATGTTGTAATGTGTTATCTGTTGTTATATCAGATAACGCACAAAATACACGAGCCGATACTGCAACTTGAAGACACAGATGATTCCAACGATTAATTAAAAGCTGATTACAATCTTGATAACTATTCCGTAGTAGATAAATAATGAAGTTAGCATAACATACCTTGCGCAGACCAGGTGGGGTCACGCCACATCTGCTCGGGATTGAGCTGCAGCGGTGGCAGGTGCGGTGGTCCCTTACTATCTCCGCCGGCACCGGGTCCCTTGTCCCATAGCTTCTTTGCAGCTGGCGCGATCTAGACAAACACACTATGCTTTAACAAACGTTTATACTACCTACGCTGAGTGTTAAAGAAAGTTTGCGGACTGAGGAATTTTGAAGAGTGCTAAAATACACGTACCTATAGGTACTAGGTACAATCATGCAAATGTCATGCGTCACTGCTTGTACTGTCGAGAAAACGTGAATGTTCGGAATATAGTAACACAGCCGAATTCAGAGTTCAGTTGCAAAACGCGCGATGCGCGGGCAAGGCTAAGACGCCAGCGCATACTAACAATCTCTGCTTCGCCACATGGAACGTTTGCTCTCTTGACTCGAGAGTCAGTTGGCGGCACGTTCACGTGGCTTTCCTATTGAAGATAAGGTGGGGGCTTCAAAGCCATAGAGATCGGGCAGATATACAAGCTAGTGTACTTCAAAATCCAGATCGACAGAAGGTAGGAGTCGCTAAAGTGGTAAGCGACAAACTCTGGAGTAGCAAAGAGGTGAGACAACACTGAGCAATCGACTAATGGCGCTGATTGAGAGAACTGTGCTCGTCAGTTCGGATGTGCCAACTCTAAAAACTTCTTTGTGAAATCGTTTTAAAGACACCGTATGGCTACGTGGACCAGATGAGAAAGGATTTGGACTAGAGTGGGTGAAGGCTTTGATTTGGTTTATTGTTTCCACTTAGTTATCAGTTTGGTACTATAAGATAATTTTTAATACAGTGATTTCTTCAAAAGCATAGAAAAATACTAAAACATGATGCTAATTTGAAAAAAAGGCCAAAAAAAGCTAATGTAAATTTTTAATATAGTGATTTCTTCAAAAGCATAAAAAATACTGAAATATGATGCTAATTTTAAAAAAGGCCAAAAAAAAACTGATACTAATTAAATCATCTATTAACACAATTAAACGAAAAACATCAATGAATTTGTATGAAAGCTTGAGTGAAATTTAATATATATTATGATAGATGAGGTTAAAAAATTAAATAAAGTGTCCACCACAACAGTTTGTTTGACTAACTAAACATAGAAATTGGAATTAAGTATAGTTTTAGCTAAAGTTAGGTACATTTTGTACAGATGTCTGCAGTGGTTAATGCATATTGGCCTGTTCGATTATACCAAACACCAAGTTTGCTATAGGGCTTTTTATAGGGATTTGTATAACATTTTTCACTTTATCAGAGCACAAAGCGATTTCATATCTTATTCATTATACAGTTTATTTGTATAAATGCCAGCTTTTCTTTTTTTATGCCAAGTGCTAAACAAATAGGCAAACAGACTCCAAAGTGTCAAGACATTATTATGTACTTTGCATAATTTTTCGGAAATTCAAAGAGAAGCTCTTGCTATAATACTATATTCAAGGCCCACAAATTGGAGATAAAGTATTAAAGAAAACACTAGATAGGAAATTGTGCTAACCAAACCCTATAGTTTGTAAAACATATTCATTTATTTATAGTAAATATTTTGCATTGTCATACAGCATGATCCCTGTTATTGTAGATTGTTGTTCACCTGCTACAGTGTACATTCCATACCCTGCCAAAGGAAATGGCAAGGGATTATTGGTCCTTGGCATGGGGCAACATACAATGAACAATCAGTAGACTGTTTGCCAGTTAAATCTGCTTTTATGGCTGGTTTACATTGAAGGCTTGTAGCAAGTGACAGAGACAGGTGCCACAAACGCTGTTGTCAGCAATAACATGACATTTAAAAATGCTAAATTTAGTTCACGTTTAGGTCGCTCTGTCAAATAAGTTTGTGACATTTGCAAGCCAAGTTGATTTGCTACTGATTAATTTACACCAGTGTAGTTGCTCCCTTTACTTGTCAGCTAAGCTAAACACTTGAACAATGTAAACCAGCCATTAATTAGGTGATGGTGTTACTATCATTGTTTATGTTGTCTGTTGTTCTTGTTGGCTGTCTGTAAAATTTCGTTCCTTTGTCATCTCTGAGCATTACTAACTGATAACTAGTATAGAATTTTTACACAATCAATGTTTATCTGGTGGTGGGACTCTGTTAAGCCGGAGGGAGTCTGCCTGGAAGATTACTATTACTATTTCTGCCGCCAAGCAACAATGCTTGCATTGTTGTGTTCCGGTGTTGTGTTCCGGTTTAAAGGATATGGTAGCCAGCCAAATTACAGGCATTAGGCATTTGATCTTAGTCCTCGCAGTGACAACACACCTTCGGTTCTGCTTCAAGATGTTATAGGCGACAGTTACCACTTACCATCAGGTGGGCTGTCTGCTCGGTTGTCACTGAGTAGCATAAAAAAAGAATACACACATTACTTTATAGGTGTTTAGAGGTAAACAATAAATTATGACTGCCATGTATGTATCTCAACTCAATGTGAAAAAATGCAAAGTTTGATTGTCTGTCAGTCCCAACTATGTTGCTAACTATAGTTAACTATATGACTTTAAATAATTTCTTGATACTAAGGGGCACTCATGTGCTTGTGACAACAAATCACTTTTACTATGGCATCAATTCTGAAATCACAAATGTAAAGCAGCTGTTTCAATTCTGCCAAAATTAAAAAAAAAAAAAAAACAGTTTTACAGAATATAAATATGAAACAGCTGATTGTTTTGTGGCAATTTCAGAGTCGGTGCCATAGTAAAATTGTTTGTTACCATTAGCACACTAATATCCCTTGGTATCAAAAATTAAATTTATTTCAAGAAATTTGACATGGTTGCTTTTAAAAAAGAAGTCATTTGGTTCAGAAAGAAAAGTTTGTCTGCAATTAAAAATAGACATTCAGAGTCAATGGTAGAGCTATTTATATGGACAAATAGCTAATTTCGTAGGCATCAGTAGGTTGGTTATTGTTTTTCTGACCAATATGCCAGGTCAAAAATATCTTCAAATAGTTACAATAATAATATTTGCAGAATACAAATATTAGTAAAAAAGACATTATTCAACTAATACAAATAAGTTATATATTAAGCAATTATTTATTTATTAAAGGACCAAGCCTTTAATGTTTGTTATGGTAGACAAACATCAAATCGTTCATCAAATAGATAGAGAACGGTACTAGACTCTGAGGGAATTCTGTAGGTATGGTTTGTACAAAACTGATTGTATCTCGGAAGCTGACTCGGAAACAGAGGTTGCTCCCAAAGGGACTTTTATTCAGGGCATTTAACTCTATAACATATCAAAATTAACTGAAACCACATTTTCTTAAGAATTTTTGTGGGGTCTTTTGTCAGTAAACATATTGCCTGTTTAGAAGCCCTGACCCAGTAGGACCATCACTTTCTTAAGAACCTGTACTTGAATTGTAGGGTAGGATTTATTTAGACAGCTATTATAAAAAATGTATAGTACAATACAGAAGAAATAAAATTGTGACCGACAGCAAAGTCGATTTTAAGTTGCTCTCAAACAGAAATGAATGACTTGTCTTGTTTTGTATATTATACTTTTAGTTGAATGGCACACATCCTGTGCAAGTATGGAGAATTTTTATCTTAATTCTGCTTACAAGGCAGTTAATGCAGCAGGAGAAACACTGTAATATACATTTAAGGTGTCTGTTCGCCAATTATCAACAGTTGGTATAAATAATGTCATATAAACAGAATAACATACTACATTTTAAATATCTTTGCTATTATCTGCCAAGTATGGAGATAATGACAAACCTCTCCACAAATATGGAGGGGTTCATGTCCAGCACTGGGCATACTTAGAACTTGTATAGTTTTAGAACACATTCAATTAGTAAATATTGTCAAGTGTTTCTTTGATACACTTTACTGGTCATACCATGACTTGTAGGTATATATAGGTAGGTACTATATGGCCACCAAACCGATCAATCCATATTCCAAATGATTGTATTTCATATCTAATGTGATAAACAAGCATTTTCATTCGAATAAACCAGTAGAATCGGGACAGTTTGTCTCGTTTTTTGCATAAGTTCCTAAAATAATTGAAATTACGCTGTGACCGGTGAACGAATTCGGAACCAGAAATGGCGGACGCCGGTGACAAGTAAACAAAACAAAAACGAACCTGTTGCAGTGAAAAAGGAAGAATTTCGTTGTTTTATGACTTAAAACTTTAACTTTACTAAGTAATTTACAAATTGTATATCATAAAACTCACCATGTCGGGGCCCATATCCTTAACATCAGTTTCGAAAAAAAAGTCACTCAAGGGTTTCATACGTACAATACACCTAAAGCTCGATCATGCACTACAGCGAAAGCTTACGTGAGAAAAATATCACTTCGGATAAAGATCACTACTTCTTTAGTATATTTGAATGATGTGCAAATACAATATAGCACATTTTTTGCACTAAAACGTTTATTTTCAGCGAAATAAAACTAGAAAGATCTAAACTGAAAAGCACAATGTTGATTTGTTTCGAACAAAGGACGTACGCCGACCACAGCGCCTGCGTCAAAAGCCCCCATACACGGGAGCGTCGGTAAGGTTTCTTTTCACCATCAACAGATGGCGCAAAACAAATAACACTGGGAAACGAAAACGACTCACGATAGAACGTAACTTGTTACGGTTTTAGGTCAGTGATCCATATACTGTACAATATTGAACATCTTGTGGCTCTTTTTACCCGACTGCCAAGAAAGGGTTATGTTTTCGCGCGTATCTTGTATGTATGTTTGTATTGAGGTACCTATTTTTTAGGTTTGTTTATTAGGTAAGTACCTTGTATCTTCTAAACGGCTGCATGGATTTCGACAATTAAGGTATCGTTACATTCGTCTCAAAAACCCAAGTGTCATTATATAGTTGTTTTAAAAAAATTAAAGTTTACGTATTTTGGGCGCAATAATGATAGTGATAATAATGGTTAAAAAAAGTAAATTTTTTGCGATACAGATAGTGTGGCATATCAAAATGAAGGGTAGATTAAAAAAAAAAACATATATCATATGCAAGGTATAACTCATATACTAAAAGTTTTTACAAAAGGTCGTATTACGATGAACAAATGGTACCTATCATTAAGCTAAAAAACGGAAAAAAAAATCAACGATGAAAAACCCTGTTTAAAACAAGCCGCATGTTGGAAGTAAATAAGTGTATATAGTGCAAATGTAAGTTTAATTTAAACATAAATTTTCTTTAAATCAATTGGGCTATTTTTTAAGCGTACTCTACACGTTCGCCAAAGCTTTCGGCAAAACTTTTGCTGGATCTGGTAGACCCTCTACATTCCCACCTATTAGGGATGTGGTAGGTGTCAAAAATGCGTCGATATTATATCGTTTCATCGGTGTAATATCGTTTATCTTATACGTTCTGCTGTAAACAGGGTTACAGAGGTGATGGCAGCTGCTCTACTGTTATTACCTGATCTACTAAAATCCTAGATCATGGTTAAGTATACCCCGAACCCGTTACGGGAAAAAGCGCTAGGAAGAAAATTGTAAAATGGATACATCGGTCATCGGATACTTCTATATTTTTTTCTGCGTAGCAGAGCTGTCTATGCATATTGTACATTTTGTTTCTAGTGAGTGAATTTACTACTCTGTGAATTATTTTTGGATTGACCTAGTAGATTGTGGACTAGACAGAACCAAAGTGATGTGATTCAGCACAAGGGGAGACGACAACAAATAATCGAATGATAATGTCTACTTAGTCTATGAAATAGGCGAGACATGCCAAACGGGACGGGACTACACGAATATAGGCGAATACTCCCTCTACATTCTCGTGATCCCGCGGTTTGACAAACATGTGGAGTGTGCTTTATACAGGCATCGGTGTATATTGCTCGACTTGAATTAATTGCTACTTTGTGTGGCGTAAATAATGGAGTTTTTTTTTCCATGTCGTTGGGGTAAAGCGTACTCCACATATTCGCCGAAACATTTACCGGGACTTTGGTAGACTCTCTACATTTTCGCCTGTTAGGGATGTGGTAAGTATCAAAATGCGTCGATATTATATCGATTCATCGGTGTAATCAGGATCGCAGAGGTGATGGCAGCTGCTCTACTTTAATTACCTGATCTACTAAAATCATGGCCAAGTATACCCCGAACACAGACATACCAGACTAAACACAAATCACAAATATTCCCTGTTCGCTCACTCTACAATTATTATGAATCTTGCTATCCCGTTTTTTCGTCTATCCATATAAGCTCTAAGAAAATGACGCGCACAATGTTTTGAACGTTCGACATGCTGCTCAAGCTACCAACGTCCTGACGTATTTTTTAAACATCGGTGTAAATTTTAAAATCTCTTTATAAAATTTAAATTAAACCATTTCAAAGACTACCCCACCTGTGGGACATAGGCGTGAGCTTTATATATGTATGTATGTAAAAGACGGTGTAATATAGTGCACAGTTATGTGAAAGCGCAAAGTATGGAAATACACCTGGATTATCCTTTCAACGGTAAGTAAACAATTGTGGTCGTGGCTATCGGGAATCAATTTTAGAAATTGTGACAAAAATATGCATCGTAATAGTGTGAATTTGCAATAATTGAAATGCTTTACCTTAAAACAACATGCCATTAAAGATAGATTTAAAATTATTGGCAAATTGAGCAATATTTCGGTGATCGAAAATATTTTGATGCTAACAGGGTCGTATTTAGTATTTATTGTATAAAATTTTAATACTCAAATCTTGTAAATAGAGGTCCTCAATTTTATATGTATAAATTAGGGTTTCATACCAAAAATGTACCTAAATGACATTTTTAATGATCTGACATTTTATGAAAATACTTAAAGGATTAATCGCGTATTTACTTTTATTTACATTTATTTGTTTTTCTAGGTTTCCTAAAGACTAGACATGGCTATGTCTGGATTGCAAATTGGAAGTGTTGCGTTGTAAACATTTTGAAGAACAAGATAATAAGTAGAGGCAAGTCCCTTCAGTCCTGGTGTATCATTATCATATGAATTTTTACTGAAAATAAAGAATATGCTGCCTGTTTAATATATTAATTTGCATTAGTGTGTGTGTTTCAGAGATGTGTGACATTTTGTCTCGAATTGAAATTCGGTATGTTCTCTCTGCTTCTGTAGATATTTTTTTTCTCTATGACCCCAAACCGTTATGGGAAAAGAAAAACATAAAATCGATACATCGGTCATCGGATACAAAAATATTTCTTCTGCGTAGCAGAGCTGTATATGCATATTGTATATTTTATTTCTTGTTAGTGAATTTACTTCTCTGTCAATTTTGTACATTTTAGGATTGACCTAGAAGATTTTCGACTAGAAAGAACCAAAGTGATATGATTCAGCACAAGGCGAGGAGACAGCAAATAATCGAATCATAATCTGTACTTAGTCTATGAAATAGACGAGACATGCCAAATATGCACGGGACTTCACGAATACTCAATCTACATTCTCGTGATCCCGCGGATTGACAAACATGTGGAATGTGCTTTATACGGGCATCGGTGTACGTTGCTTGACTTGAGTTGCTAGTTTGTATGGCGTAAATAATGGAAATATTTTTTTTTTTTTGTTTTGGTAAGGCTACTACAAGAATCCGGGACGGGACAGAGCGAAATAAAAATTGTCCCCTCATTCAATCGGTACGGCATTCAAGCGGACCGGATCCGTCCCGCGAGCCCAATATATCTTGCCGGCGATATAATCCGGCCCTGCCTGCCGACCTATAATATTTTTTAACTTATTCGAAATTCGTGAATCTTTCAATTTACGAAATTCGCGTAGCGTAGGTATTGTTTCAACTTGGGATTCTAAAATTCAACAAATGCTAGGTGAAAAATCACAGCTGCATAAGAAATGTATTTAAGACCGGTGCGAAGATTTGTATCGACAAATAAATAATTATAACGGTTGTGATTTTATGACACATATATCTTATTCATTCGTTTATGATTTTTGATACGGTGAAACATTTCGACCCGCTCTACATGTCCGTACCATCTCAACATCACTCTTTTATCAATATTCTCAATTTTGGTAAGAATGTCTCGATACAATAATATTTTCAGATTTTGGCCTGTTTATCTCCTAAGGTGCGATATGTTACTATGACCTATAACACTAAATAGCAGATGGCCATCTTCATAGAAATGACCGAAATGCGACGTACACTGTTACGTCACTTGTTTGGGTTGTTTCGGTTACACCTAATAAGGGAACATTGGCAAACCGAAAAAAAAAATATTAGTAAACAAACCGGAGATTCCAATAAATCTGAAAGTTAGTGGATATGTAGAGTAAAAAAAAACTCTTTCTGAGCTTAATAATATTTTTAGTTTATGTCCTGAATCACCCTGGATAGAAAATACTACGCCCGCGAAAGGCCGCAGCGCCGCAACGGATTTAAAAATTGGGAGAAAGCACATAGGGAATCGCATCGGGTGGCGCCCCAAAGTAATTATTCCATTTACCGTATCGTCCCTTACCACTGAGTGAAATAGCCGCCAAATGCTATTGCTATGCTAATGCTAGTTCTTAAAAAATAAATAAAAACAGCCTTTGTCCAAAGTGACGGATAGATCTGGCGAATTTTATTTCATGAATCTGCTGTTTGACCAAAAGATAAAACAAAAAAAGGAACGTAGGGCTTCATCTGCAAGAAAGATGATTGGTGAATTTAACTTGCTTTTAAAGAAGATGAAAAAATATATTTCAATATTTGAGAATTATTTATTAATAATTAATGTAAAACGCGCACCGAGGCGGGACCGCAATAAACCTAAATTATTTTGGGTAGCGAAATGATAGGGATTTCATTTTATGAAAATAATATCATCCAAATGGGTTCAACTTTGTTCGACAAGAAGCCTCTGATTTCGGGAAGCGCACCAAAATATTAAAAATTCAGTAAGAACGATTCGATGCGGAGGTTTTCACGACAAAGATTTACATTAAATAGTTAAATACCATGAAAGTTCGCGGTTTACTATTGTACATTCTCTGTTTATGTGAGCGTCACTCGGTAAAGTAACTTCGGTCACTTTGGTCGTGAAAGTTTTGAACTGAGCTTACTGCATTCTTCATAAATTTGAGCGTTTCGCAAAAACTATGCTTCCAATGTCCAAAACAATGTGCAAGCCGGAACACATTTATTGGATGATATTATTTTCATTACATTTATATTACAATTATTTGTACAGTACGTTATTGGTTTTTATGCGATACTAGCGACGCGCCTCGGCTTCGCACAATTAGTACACCTAAACCTTCCTCATGACTCACTCTGTCTATTGGTGAAAACAGCATGAAAATCCATTCTGTGGTTTTCGAGTTCATGGCGAATAGACAGACATATAGACGTTGCGTAGGACTTTTGTGCGATTGCACCAAGCGGCCTGCTGTGAATATTTTCTAATGTTCGTTAAGCTTCGCTAGCCTCTCGGCCCTAGACGAATAGCTACCTTCAAGGGATAAGCAAACCTGTCACTACGGCCGGAACTTTACTTAAACATACATAAAGAGGTAGGGCATAGCGGGGTATCTCGTTCGAATTGGAGCCGCCCGACTGGGGAAGTACCTCCACCTTACAGAATATCGCAGCTAAATAATACTCTTTTAAATAGTATTGTGTTTCTGCCGGTGAGTAAGGTTTCCAGTGCTTCATGGGGTGGGGATTTGGGGAACCGTGGCTTTGGCAGTGGAGTAGCATTTGCCTTTTGCTGCCAGAGCAACGTGTTATAGAGGTGGGCAACGCATTAGCGATACTCTTGGTGTTGCTAATATCTATAGGCAGTGGTGACCACTTTCCATCAGGTGGCCCACTTGCCTGTTTGCCTACCGTATGACATAAAAAAAAAGTCATAATCAATGCCTACATCGGTCCGGAACCTCTCATCGCCTTCACCTTGAAATTGTTTCTGAATACACATATCTGTTGCAAACCTTGCAGTTAACCAAAACAATTTTGAGAAGGGGGTCAAACCACAAGTCATGGCCAAGATTCGGGTTCAGCAATTTGTGCTTTCACATACGCCGCCACTATGTTTGAGCGTTTCAAAGACATAAAATCTGTTTCGTTTTTTTTAACGTGATACGGCAGGCAAACAGTCAAGCTGGCCACCTGATGGAAAGTGGTCACTACCGCCTATGGACATCAGCAACACCAGCGGCGCTACTAATGCGTTGCCCGCCTCTAAGGAGACCTCTAATGCACCTTTTGAACGATCCCGTGTCTTAGTCCAGAGAAACACCGTGCTGAAGCCCATGTCTGCATTTGCATTTAAAATTCCAAACATACGAAATCGATTCAGAAGATCTTGCACGAGGCGCTTGGTGTGATAATGTTAGTTTATCGTTATATCGCGCATTTGCTATCCGACGATCAAGGTGGCCCGCGTCAGATGGTGTAAGAAAACTCTTCAAAAGTTCAATCGAGCAGAGTCAAATCACGTCTACAACATCATCATTGGTGACGAATCTTAGATATATGAGACATTATTGTAAACACTTGAAGTTATCATGGAATTAGGGCTTGCAATCGAATATTCGAATTATTTGTGGTATTTAATCATACGGATCGTGTGAACGCACCCACCGAATGCTCGGTGACTCTTTTAGTTTATATATAATGTGATTTTAATTTGTATCACTATCTTATGATATAAAGTTCTTTCTTTTTCTTGTTAGGTCCAAAATAGTTTAACGTACCAATGTCGTAAAATACCCTGATCTTGGGATCGCACTGACCTAATGCTACCTCCTCACTCTCATGAGGGCCTCGCGTGAGGTGACACGAGGCGAGGCGGGCCCTCTTCACTCTCGTGAGGCAGGTACTTTGTATTTTGCTGAGTTCGGGACTACACGGGAGGGAATCGCGAGGCAAGGCGACTCAATACACTCTCGCCTCGCGAGAGTTAAGGGGATTCGATTTCCGTACTAAATAATTTTTTTGTTATTGTTTAGTAATTGAATTATGGTTTATACTATTAGTAAATGTATTCAAATGTGCGGTAAATCGCTTTCTATAGCTTAATGATATAAAATAATGCAGTTAAATCGTAAAAACCATATTCGCCGCTAGGCGGCGTTGTTTTGTAATTTTGTGATTTTTATTTTTCATTGCTTTGTTTTATATTATTAACATGTAGAAATCCATTTTACGCTCATTTGGATACAATTACTAACGGCCAATTGCTCAAACTTACATGAAAAACGTTGTTAATACCCTGATTCGAATAATATTCGAATATCACCAGCAAAAATATTTGAATACTTAAATTTTCGAATATATGTTAGCCCTACATGGCTTCAAGCCCTACGTGATTCAATGCTCATAACAACAAATAAATAATAATAAAAAATTAATGCCAAATAATTGGTTTTTCGGTATCGCAAAAATTACAACGCCTTTAAGCATCAAAACTTTGTTGTACTATTAAAGATTAACAACAAATAATAAAAACTGGTCAAGTGTGAGTTGGATTTGTGCATAAGGTTTTGAAATTAATAGTTTTATGAATTACATGTTGCTCTGGCAGCAAAATTAAGCAAATTCAAAAGTGTGTACGAATGAAAGCGGCTCAGCCCGAGGCATGCTCGCCAACGCCTCAGGCTGCTCAGTTGCCCATTAGTTTGTGAGTTGAGGCAACGTGCTCGCGGCGTGTTAAAAATGCGCCGCACAAACAAAAGGGCATCGACCGATTACAACTGCTGCTGCTTTTGTCATAATGAGCAGTTTTCCAATAGGTATGTAAAGCATTCCTTAACACTCGCTAGATGGCGCCCCAACAATTTTGGTCATCGAAGATCGATTGAAGTAGGTACTTATCAAAGAGGATATAAACACTGGGTATGTTGTACTGGATCATATCAATACATTTCAACAATTTTAGAGGTTTTAATAAATTACGACAAAAAAAAAACATCAATTTGATTGAGTCATTTCGTTTCATGAACGCTAGGATCAAGAATTAACGTAATTCAAATATTAAAGGTTTGTGTTAAAATGGAACATAGTGCCTACTTACATAAATATATTTTTTACATTTCTCTAAACCTTCAAAAGCTGTTTACATTAATAAACATTTTATTTTTAAGTTTAGTATTAGTTGGCTGCATGAAATCACTGGCACCATCATACAGATTAAAAAAAGATTACCAAAATTGTAAGAACGCCATCTATTGATGCTTTTTGAAACCAACTGACAATACCTACTGGAAAACTCATTCACGTCGTTAACAGAAGACTTTTTCTTAAATTATTTCATTCATATTTCTGAAAACACTGAAGGCCGAAGGTGATGCCTGTCTAGGAACAGCCTATTCAGCCTCACTCTAGCCTTGAAGGCGTCTACATTATAATGATCATTGAACACACGCAGGTTATGCGTTCCATTCCTTGGCCGTACGCATTAGTTTGGTTGAACTGCTGGAAGCCCCACAACATAAGGATGAAGCACTCGCCCGGATCGCGACTCTCGTTGGCGGAATGAGGTCGTGCAACTGCTTCGCACACTCTCCGAAATGCAACCTATAGAAGACCGACAAACGCGCAACCCTACGCCGATGCTCGAGGCTCTATGTGCATAAACGCGGTGTGCCGCGAGCTGCGCGCGAGTCACGTACGAAGGGCGAGCCATGCGTGCCTCAACCCGAAGTTGCCTCTAATTCGTAGGCACCTTTATCTGTGTTAATGGTACTGACTGAACCCTTCATATATGCGAGTTCGACTCTTACTTGGCCGGTTTTTAATATAAAACAATAGTATGGAGATCAGATGATAAGTAAAAATGTATTAAATTCGAAACCTTGGTACACGAGTCTGGCTCACACATAACCAGTTTTGATTATTTGTTATTATACTTTAGTGTTCCCAAGTTTATATGCAATTTTATGTTCCTCTCCCGATTCTTTCAAAGAAGAATTGGCATTTTTGTATTAAGTGCTGACTGACAAGAACAACCTATTCAGGTGTGTAGTTCTAGACTATTTAATTACCACTAAATGATTATTTTGTTATTAGTATAGTAATAAAGGCTGTAGGTACAAAAAGTGCCCATAACTTTTTTCTGCATAGATAAGAGTTTGTGCCCATGCATACATTTGCGACAAATAAAGCATAGCATATTGTGGCCCTAATTTTTGGCCAAAATACACTGAGGTCTCCAGCATATAGCAACCTCGATCAACCATGCTGGCTTTAGTGGACCTCCAAAAAGTGCTACCATTGAACTGTATCAGAGGTTTTATTGCTGGTCTATTCTTTTTCAGGCAATTTTTGATATTTTGTATGGTCTGGGTTTGTATATCCCTTGTATATTACTATACAAAATTGGCAGTGTGCTATCCATGAGAATGGAATAACAGCAACTCCTTACACTCATTGGAGTTGCACAAGGTGACAAATTTTTTCGAGACAAAAGATCTATAGTCTCTATAGGCTGGAAAATGGGCAGCAGTGTTTTCCTTTGACATGCATGCCAACAGACTCACCACAAAGGATGCCGAAGATCGAGCAAAGTGGGCTAAGAAAAGCAGGAAGGCAACCGGGATTTAACACCGAGATGATTATGATGAATGTTTTCCATTGTTGTATTTATAACACCAAGCGTGGAGATTATGGCAATAAACACCCCTTTAGTGGTAGAAACCCTAAGTCCTGCAGTGCACTGTTATGGGCTGTGATGATTATACAAAATTTCCTCAAATTTCGTTCAGTGTTTTCACGTATCAAACATATAAAAAAAATATTTTAAATAGTCTATTACTTATTTCTCATGGCTTCCTCTACTTTATTTGCAAAAATTTGAAATGTACAGACAGTAAGTCTACAATTTTATTATACATATAGAATACTAGCAGTGCCCACAGACATAGCCTTTGTAAAAACTATCACTTACCTGGTTCCTTATAGCAGCTACAGGTGCAAGTCCTAGCTGGTTTTGTCCTTGTTGCAGAAATTGGTTAGTTCCAGGCCCAAGCATTCCAGCTTGGCTCAAGTACATAAGATGCTCAGCACTTTTACCGATGCCATTCATGGCTTGCATAGGGTTTCCATGATGCTGGTGGAAATCACATATACCTTGTTGGCCTAATTGAGCTGCATTCTGAATGCCTTGCAGTGGCGGTAACATCATAGCACTGTTTTGTAGTGGCATATTGTTACCGAGAGCATGGCTCTGCAAGGGTGTCAGCTGGGTATGGACCATGTTTGTTGTTAAAAGGGCCTGGTGACTTCCAATCACTGAAGGGTTTATTGCCAGTGTGCCAACAGATGAAGATATACCTTGGTTGACGAATGTTTGTTGATTGGTTTGGGAATTTTTAATTTGTACTGCAGCACCTTGTTGATGCATGTTATTCATATTCATTGGGATAGTGTTTTTCCATTTATCTGGTCCCTGTAACAAAAGAGCAGATTTTTAGTGTTTTATTAATAACAGTAATTTGATATTCTAAAAACCTCTTCATCATCCATCTTCAGAGCGGTCAATCCTGGCTTCTGCCAGCGTCCACTTTCCTACTTACTCCTCACATTCCATAAACCTATTTTTACTTAGTATCTACTGGCGTGACGGCGACTTACCGACCACAGCCTACAAGTATCATAATAATGGACATTGTGACTTATTTATCGAAGCCAGAGCTTCGAAATGTTATTATTTTATAGGCAAGTACTATTAGCTGATTTTATGTAATAGTTCTTTACTTATTTGTACATAAATGAACCCATAATCGTCACTCTACAGGAATTTCTCTTTGTCTCAGACAGGTAAGACAGCCGCACTACAGTGGCCATATGATTTGTCACTTTCTTTCAAATTCAATAATTTCAGTGAAAGACGAAAAATACCTATTTTTACTAAAATAGGTTTATGGAATGAACATCAAAATATTTACTAATATGTCAGTTATAGCATAAAATAACTAATTATGAATAATCACAAGGTTTTGCAGTTTTAACAAAATACTTCTTTTTGAGAATAAAATGAAATAATTTATAGTCATAGATACCAAATAAACACATTTAAATTATTCCAAATTCACGGATACTTGTTTACACAGCTATAATTGTAAATGAATTGTACTCAGTAAAATAAAGTGAGGTTATACTGTCAGCTGTAATTGGTTCTGTTTGTCATTGATTAGGTTGATTCGTAATAATTGCCAGTTAACAAACCTCGGAAATCGTGTCGTCGCCAACAGCCCAGCGTTGTTTAGGAGCTAAAGCTGACAAATCATTTTCTTGAGATTCCCGTTGAAACACATAATGAACAACAGCGTCATCCTGGGTGCGGGTTTGTGAGGCGCGCGCGCCTTGCAATCCTGCTTCTCCCGCCTCTTCTTCCACTCCCGTTCCCGGCCACTTCATTGGGCTACCGTGAGGTTCAAGCATTCAGTTTCACCTTTACAGTCCTTTAGAATCGTAAACAATCTCCCACAATCTTCTTGTTTGATCTATACAGCACTACGCCAATACTAATCAAGCTAAATGTTTAGTGGAGATGTTTCACATTATCAAACTTACTACATTTAACGAACAAGGTCGTTATGAAGCCATTTAGCGACAAAACAACCTTTTTGTTTTTAATTATGACAGTTCGTAGATTTATCCAACCGCGATGACAGCCGCTAGAGGAAACCAAAATATTGCAATTGCAAGCGGTGCAACGGTTCCTTTGACGGATCGAACACAAAGGCGAGCGAAGTAATCGATGAATATTTCCGGAACGAATTCCGCAGAATGAGAATTTGATGTTATTAAGTGTTATTCCGATGTACTTTTATCAGGTTTCACGAGATTTGTCGGCGTCGAAAACTGAACTGATTAAACACTCAAAATAATACACTATTCACACAAATTCTAAACAAAACGACCACAAATATAATTACTATATGTACACGGAACTATTTACAATGTACAATTTTTACAAAAAATCTGGTTTATGCCATTGGCTACAGTCGATACTTTCCGATTTAGAAAAGACGACAAACATTCTTCACTGCCTGTCCGCCATAATCGTCGGTCGGTTCGGGCAGATGCGATGCGCGCGCAACGCGCATAAATATATAAAAATAAACAGTATACACGCTGACGCTCCTTTTCTACTACAAAATTTTCAATTATATTAAGTTTTTCTATTAATTCCTCATATTAAATTGTTCTCAATTAGTTTTTAAGTATGGACGCATAAGTTTCACTGAATTAAACATTTAATAAAGTCTCGGAGAACATTAATTTAACTAACTCAAATATATTTTATGTAATATTATCTGCGTAAAATGAATTTAATTAAACTGAAAACAAACTGTCAGATTATGACATTTAACAATAGAACGTAAATTGCATGGCGTGCACGATACATTTAAGTCAAAGCGCCATCTATTTGTACCGACTGAAACGTTCCATCTACAGCTAAGGTTGCCACCCGTACTATAATTTATAGTATTGTACTATATTTTAGACAGTTGTACTATAAATTATAGAAAAATAAATATAGTACGAAATACTATATTTCCACTGTCGAACTTTTTTACATTAAGTTGTAACAGGAACGCATCCCCACCAAAGCATGGAACGTTTCAGAAGGAATCATTCATCGTCACACCTTTTTCCTGCAGGGGTAGGAAGAAACCACATTTGTTCGTTCCATTTGTTGGCCAAAGCCAATATTTTTATCTAAATTTTCCAAAAGTACTGTACATTTTGGCTATTAAAAAAGAAAAATACTATTTTTCTCCAAAAAAAGGTGGCAACCCTATTATTATTATACAGTTAAATTTAATTTTATTCACATCGAACGACCGATTTCACTTGTAATTTTAGTTCTTTTCATTAATTTCTATATGGAATCGAAAGGTCAATCAATCAGTACCAAGTAGTTCAACAGACAGAGCTCATAAGATTAACTGACCACCCGGCCGAAGCCCCTTCAAGTCAACAATGGGCCCTAGCCTTTGACATGGAAATTCTCTGGAGAATCACTCCCCCACTTCGTATGATGCAATCGGCATTTAGACCGACGCATAACCTGGCGAGCGTACCTACCTACTCATGTAGAGCAAACAGAGAACTAAATCGCCTGTAGGTAGGTAGGTAGGTACCAACCACCTCCAATTTCTTAAGAGTTTCGGCAGAGAACTCTATACACGTCGTTTTGAGGTACATCAACTTTGCAGGAAGAGGGAGCTCACTATCCACGTTAAAAATCTAAGCAGGATCTCCTACATACAGAGGGATTTATGACAATTTTGACTTATCGCATCCGCATGGTTTTAATAAACTGAACTGTCGCCTTGTACGGTAGGTAGGAGTTGTGTGGTGCTTTATTCAACTCTGCCGGATACAGCTATGGGTATAGTTATATCTAACATTGTCAGACGCCCCGGTCCCCACAATCATGAAATCACTGGAAAGATAAATCGAGGTACCTACGTAACTAGATAGAATAATCCCCACGCCTGGCGGGGATGGCATGGCCAGACATTTGTTCCATTCATCAAACGGTACTTTTGCAGCTTAACTGCGATGTCACGCCTAGGTGGACGCCTAGGCTAATTGTGGCGCGAATGTGGGCGTTTCGGGTGCGGTCTACTTATGCGTGAAACACATCCACCATATCATCGTCATTTCTGTGACGCCCAGCTCCTGCTTTTGCAGATCTAATAGAGGCCAAGCCTCGCTGTCATATAGAAGAGCAGATCTAATGAATTGGTATTATAGGCCGTCCCATCAGCTTTTTCTGCACTTTAGGGTTACTCCTCACGTCGCGGATATTTGAGCTTTGACGTTGTTGTTTTCGTCCCGGTTGCGCTAAGTACCTAGTTATCTGACTTGATCCGTGCCATAGTCCGTGCACTCGACCACATATTTGACTATACGGATGCTGCAGGGACAGAAATCATGATTTTTGTGGTGCAGGCCATGTACTCAGTCTTCGACACGTTTAAGTTCAGACCACCGCCGTTCTCAAGTGACTCCTTTCACATAAATCACAAGTTACCAAAGGCTGTCAGAACGTTCGAAGAGCTTCATGGTGTGAGATATCACCTTATAGCACAATTATTGCATTCCCGCGCCGGCTGAGCCCTTACCTACCTACTGAAGACTATTGGCTATTGGTTAGGTATCTTCCCGGTGAAGAAGATGCGGTTAATAAGTCGGTACAGATGCTCACCAATACGAGATTGATTTACTATTAATAGGGTAAATAAAATACTTACGAGTTCCGCCCACCCCAAGTGCCCAGGGTCTAGTGCGGTGAGGAGAATATGAGTCGTACGTAAGGGGCTGGACAATACCTGCTGGGCACCCAGTGCGGGCAGTAGAGCAACCTAGTGCTGTACGCGAGCGACGCGACACTGGCTGGTGAGACCGTAACCTTTCTCACGATGTCGAGTAACGTCTACACCTGCTATTGCGGTTTCAAAAGCATCTTTGAGTTGGTTTCGATAGGTAAGTGCGTAGATTTTTGTAACAGTTGTGTCTGAAGATGATCTATCTACTTACCTATTCATAAAAGCACCGGTTATAGAATTCCAAGGCTTTAAGCGCGAGTCTGACTCACTCACATAGAGGATTCCGTACCTATCATTCGATATTGCGAAAAATTGGTACGTGCGGAACAAACTCGAACATACCTACTGGAATCGGACGACTTGCTACAAACCCGATCTAGCTAAGTAAGTAGCTCGTACTTAGGACTTCTCATTATGTGACCGAGATATTCGAGTTTCCTTTTCAAATAAGTTGCCAAAAGAACTTTCCGCGATTTACCCATTCGTCCCAGCAGTCCTGTGAGTGTCCATGCTTCTACGCCTTACAGGAGAATGGAGAAGAGGTAGCGTGCAAGCCGGGTATGGACCTTATTGTTTGGCTTCCTGTTGCAAATAACTTTTTTGAGCTCAGATTACTGCTTGAAAGGATATCAGTATCTTCTCCTGAGGTGGTCTCATTTACACCAGTCTCAAAGATTATATGTATAACTGTATAGTTTGTAACATGTATTGCTCAACTGTAAGGAAAGTGTTGAAGATTGATTTGTTTTGCTTGCCAAAAAATGCTTTCATATTAAATTCACTTCAAAAAAGATACACATACCTTCTGTCTACCATATTGGTGGCGAGTCGAGAGTCACTTTAGATACTAAACTAAAATTCACCTAAGTATTACATCAATAACATAGTTAAACGATCTGCACAAGCACATGGTTTTATTAAACATAATACAAAAAGTTTTAAAATCAAAACAAAAATAAACTTGTACCTTAGTACACTCTCATCTAGAATTTGCTTCATCAGTTTGGAATCCCAGTTACGCAGTTCATTTACAAAGAATTGAAAGTATACAAAGGTCCTTTACCCGACATATCACCTACATATCTTCAGAAATTTCACACTGTTGTCCAGAAGAGCAGCGCTGTCTGCATTTTGGAATATCGTCATTGCGTCGCTGGTCTTTATAGTGCTCAATGGGCACACTGGCCGCAATGACACTTCTCAATAAGTGTACCATTCAACCTACCCAGAAAACTGATGTCTCGAATCTTAACAAGCAGTTCAATAGCTAGGACAAATATTCGATCCCACTCTCCTGCCTCCCGCATATGCCAAACCTACAATGGATTTCAACAATAATCCTCACAAATTGACCTCTTTTCCAATTGTTTTGGCAGTTACAAGAAGTTTATTTATGATTTTTTGTAATTTAAGTTGCTTTGCTTAATATTGTATAATTTTTAATTTTTAGTTTAAACCTAATTCCTTATTCTTTGTACGATTCACACTGAACGAGATTGTTGTGTCATCAATATGGAACGCATATTAAACAACCTATTTTGTGTATACCGTTTATAATGTAACAATGTATTCTGCAGGTGTACCTTACTTAAATAAATAACATTTTGAATATGTATGTAATCCTCTAATGAATTAACTTTTTGTGATTTTTGTTATTATAATTTTTTTAACTTAGAACATGAAAACAATACATGTTTACAGAGGCAAAATGCCATACTAATGCTCTTTGAAAGGTGCATTACTACAGGTGCAGCTGTGTGAACTCAGGTGGATGTGTCACGTATGGGGAGAAAGGAGTGTAACATATAATTATCATAAAAAAGCGATGATACTACCACAACGTTACAAGATTGTGATGCACTTTATGGCAAAGATCTTCATTGTGAAGCCACATTTTAATGTCATTACTGCGAAAGGCCTTCGCTGTAAAGCCACTAGATTTTGAAGCACGTTAATGCAAAAGATCTTCACAATGAAGCCACCATGTACTGTCTATCGAGATAATGTATTAGTCTCTACTGGTTTAGCGACGCAGCGTTTGTGCCTATACTATATAGCTTTACACTGATAAATTATTACGTACAATTAAAATTTTAATTCAATATTCTCATGACTGTAGGTATAGAATTGATTGAATCCACAAAATGTCACAAAATGTTTATATTTGGCTTAAATTTACAGTAAAATTAAACTTATATAGGCTTAATTTTAAAATGTAGCCCTATAAGGGAAAATACTAAACACTTGAGATCTTGGACCAAGTAGTAGAAGCAGCGTAGACCCTCTGGATCACGGGATTGGTTCACATCCACGAGTGACCCCGTCTTGGATGTGGTGAAGGAAATGTGTTCCTCTCCAATCACTATTTCCAGCTCCTGAAATATTAAATTGGAATCTTATTATCAATCTTTCTGTTTTCACTACAAAACACAAATATTAAATGGTAAACATTAGAAAATAAAAAGGATAGCAGAACATAGACAAGTGTTACATTTTTGTGTTGATAGGTGACATACACACACAGCCAGACAAAGAGACAGATGTTTAAATCTACTTTCTACACATGGCCAGGGTGTTCTATTTAACCAGAAAAATTATATATTGAGGACTATGAGAGTACTAGGTGAAACCCCTTTAAAATATCTCAAACTTTAATCCATTCCCATGCTACTTTCAGCATTTATAGTCTAAATGCTGAAAGTACCTGGAGCTTTTATCAATACTATCAAATTCAAGATACTTATAAGAGTTTGGCCGTATGGTGTCCGGCAGAGTAAAATAGCACCAACCCTTTCGCTCATGGGTGTCGTACAAGGCGACTAATGTCTTTGAGGCAAAAGATCAAGAGTCTCCGTAGTCTGGAAAATGGGCAGCAGCATTTTCCATTGTTATATTTAAACACTGCGATCTCCAAGCCGCCTGCCAAGCGTGGAGATTATGGCCGCAACTTCCCCTTTCGTGGGAGAGGCCCTAAGTCCTGCAGTGGACTGTTACGGGCTGTGATGATAAGAGTTTTTAGTAGAACTTGATAACGTAAAGTAAAGATCACTTGCTAGATTAAAAATCAACATAACATAATACAGACTGTCATCTCAACCTACTAACCTGTCTGCCAACTCTATCTGGTTGCGGCCAAAGCCGGTCATCTTCGTGCATGATTTCAGAATCCAAAATTACTCTTTTTAGCTCTTCCATAACACAAGGATGTACATAAGCTTCCTTGCGGATCATTGTATCATTTTTGTAGTTAGAATTATTGGCGTAACGAAGCTTGCCATCAGGACGAAACTCAAACTCGAGAAACTCGTGCCCGAACTTCCCTTTATGTCCAACGTAATATCTTATATAGAAATCTGTCGACATTTCTGCAATTTATATTGTTACTTTACATTGAATTATTCCGAAACTAAAGTATTTACGCACACAATACCGGCAAAATCAACCACGGCTTACTTGCTCACTGCACGCTCTATGAAATGAAGTAAGCAAGTAACAAAGAGTATACAAACACTATATACGTTTATTAGTAGGTCCATGGCCACAAACTAGGGTCCAATCAAAGATAATATAAACTAATGTCAACGCTGCTGGCTTGCAAGAAATATTTATCTTAACGATGTCAAAATAAGGTTTCATTTCGTAAATTAAATTTTACGAAACATATACTACGCTCCCATCAAACCCACACCAAGCTATACCACAGACTCTGTGGCACAGAGTATTAATCACAATATAATTATCATAATGCCAAAGAGGCTTAAGATCGTGCACAGGCAGAAAAAAGCACTTTTGTGCTATGATTTTTACTGGGTTTATAATCAATAATTATTGTGTGGACAGTCTGCAGAGTAAACTTCCATCGAAATCAGGAAAACAAAACATCTGAACTAATAAAATAATTCATCTTGGCGGTATGTCCCGGTTGTGCTCTCGAGCACGAGGACTCGGGGTCACCTTGACCATGATCCAGGATTTGGCGATTAGGTAATTACAGTGGAGCGACTATCATCTGACCTCCGTGACACCAGGGAAACCTGACCAGATTGGATCATGGTTACAAATTCAGTTGCCTGAATTTATTTATTTATTTATTTAAAAACTTTATTGCACAAATTACAGCAATTGGCGGACTTAAAGCCATTGAGGCTTTGTCTAACAGTCAACCAGCAGACCATGCAGAGAGGCATGCATGAATTTGCAGGTTTCATCACGATGATTTCCCTCACCGTAAGAACATCGGTTAGAATTCAACTAATGTACATAACTCAGAAAAGAGTCATCACATGCCCATGGCCGCAGCGGAATTCGAACCCAGTACCTTTCGCTTACAAGTCGGATACCGACTCAATCGCACGGCCACGGACGCCGCTCTAATAGACAAACTAATACAATATCATAAAAAATAAACTGTACATGAGAAAGTACCACCGCTGCGCCGTGGGTAGGGTTTGCAAGTCGAATAATCGAATAGTAATTTAGGTAAAATTCGAATATTTTTAAATCATCTGAATTTACGTACAGGTGTCTTATTTTTGTGGTATTTAATCAAACGGATCGTGTGGACGGTTCCACCCATGTTCCACCGAAGTCTCGGTGAGTCCTGCCCGTCTGACTATTCTGCACTGCGTAGAATGTGAGATGCATTTTGTCTGATATAATGTCTTAGTTTACATATATGTAATTTGATTGTAATTAGTATCACTGATCTCATGATATAAAATTCTTTCCATTTTCTTGTTAAGTAAAAAGTCGGTTAGCATCCTAATCTCGTAAAATACCTAATCTTAGGATCTGACCGACCTAATGCTACCTCCTCACTCTTACGAGGGCCTCGCGAGGCGGCCTCGCGTGAGGTGACGTGAGGCCAGGCGGTATCTCGTAATGCAGGTACATTGTATTGTGCGGTGTTCGGGACTACTCGGGAGGGAATCGCGAGGCAAGGCGACCGATTACACTCTCGCCTTGCGAGAGTTAAGGGGAATCGATTTCCATGCTAAATTTATTTTTCCATTCTTTACGTCGTTTGAGTGTTTAGTCATTGAAATATGGTTTATACTCTTAGTAAATGTATGATGATGATGATGATGACTCTTAATAAATGCAATCAAAGGTGCGGCAAAAGGTTTTCTACAGCTTAAAATAAAATAAAGTACAATTCGCCTCTTTATGGTGTTGTTTTGTGAATTGTCAATTTCATTGCTTTAAATTATATTATTAACATGTAAAAATTCATTTTACGCTCATTTGGATACAATTACTAAGGCCAATTGCACAAACTTACATTAAAAACGTAGTTAAACTCTCCGATACCAGATTTCACAATATTTCGAATAATATATATCACCAGTAAAAATATTCGAATACTTAAATTTTCGAATATTTGCAAGCCATGGTCCATGGTGTCCGGCAAGGTAGAATAGTAATTTTCTCTACTTCGCCCGGTCTCGGCATAAGGACTCGGCGATGTCAATACATCCCTTCTTAGGTCCCCTGCAGGGCCTTTTTTCTGATACCGGCTGGTTCAGGCACTCATTGACAAAGCCTTAAGCAACGCAACATGTGACTAAACCAGAGCATGCAAGCCTTCTCGATCTTATATGCGGTATTCCTGACTCCCTCTCTGCATCCACCGCAGCATTTTTATTTTGTCGGCGTGGAGTTGGCGGTCGTGTTTCGTCTGCGCTGAGGAAATTTCGCAGCAATAGAGCATCACAGGTCTAATTAAACTTGCTAATTAATTTAACTTCACAGAGATTGTAGGGTCACAGATGACTGCCGTAAGTTCCCGATGTTTAGCCAAAGCTGTAGAGATTTAACTTGACATCGAGACCGATATCGGTAGTCTGGTACATCACGGATCCGAGGAATTTATCTGTTCTATTGACATCGTTCCCTATATGGACGGTTTCAGGACCCGCGCTGCAGCTAGCCATATACCTACACTGTTTTGGTGACATTCTGTTTCGAACTACCGTTTCCTAGTACCTTTATCCTTCCACATGTTTACCCTGGCGTCAAGATCCTGTCTAAGCTAACAAATAAGTACAATGTTGTCAGCGTCCTTCATGAGCCAATTAGGCGTGTCCAGAATTTCCGCTGAGAGGACATCCAGCACAACGCAAAACAAGTAAGAGCTCAGCACTGAACCTGGTGAACCCCTACAGTAATCGGGAGGGGATTAGTATGGCCTACGATGATTTTGACGACGGCTACGGTATTGGTGTAGGTTGGTGTAAGTTTTATACGCTTCGGGCACAAGCGGGGTGTAGAATAGGAGGCGAATAGTTTTTTATGATTGTAACCTCTTCTTGAGGCCAGTAGTTGGTAGTGTATTTTATTTTTCATTCCTTTTTGAAATTCATGTCATCGCTTGTCTTTTCACGGTGATGTTTTTTTGTTTTTTCTTGTCCTTCTGCTCTTGCTAGTTGTGGTGTTTTCCGTGAAAATTCTTGAATTTTTTATTTATAATAAATAAGTGAAAATTCTATGATTTGCTGAGCTCAACTATGTTTATCTTCGATACTAAGTAAAAGTGAAGCATAAGTTGTGAAGTAACAAATTTGAAAAGGGCACTCATTAGTTTGCGGTCCTTTGCATTCCTATTCATAAGAATAAATTAATGTCTTCGAAAGATTACTTCTTTATTACAATATATTATAAGAACTTCCGAAGAAAATTTAGCTTATTTCGACTTTGTAATATAATATCGGAGTGTACTATAGAACCTGTGTGAGCGAGGTTAAAAACGTTCATAGACTTCAGTCCATAGACTACAAAGGTGTAGAGGTATAGTAGTCCCGTACGTCAGACAAATCTTTTCTTTTCCGACCCAGACAAGATGGGTGAGTACATTCCGCAAAATTTTATAAAATCTTTATGAATCTGTTATATTTACCTGTAAAATACTAAATCTGTGTGAATAACATTTATAAGTTTGCTTAATTTTTATGATTTCATATGTATTTTGGCAGTTCCTTGTCAAAAAACGTGAAAGTGTTGTGATAATTTTGGGGGTTATAGTTTGTGATGTGATCTGTGAAAATGGCTAAAATTTTATGTGATATTGTGCAGGTATCAGTCGTGATCATTGGCATAAGCGGAGGGCTACCGGCGGCAAGCGCGCGCCCATCCGCAAGAAGAGGAAATATGAGTTAGGTCGCCCGGCTGCCAACACCAAGGTAATGAGTACATAGTGTTCCCACCCTATCGTAGGTAATGTACAATAGAAGATCTTGTCATGTACCTATTTTAAAACTCTTCATTATACCGTAGTTCATACCCCAAACTTACCGTAATTGATATTTTTCACATAATAAATTATAACCTCTGTAGACCAAAACAAACATGTGTACTTTACTTTTTTACATATTGTTAGCAGTCATGTTGTAGTGTCAATTTCAATAGCATAAATTGAATTATATGTGAATAACAAATATTTTTTTCCTGTTTTAGCTTGGCTCACAGCGTATTCACTTGGTCCGCTCTCGAGGAGGCAATACCAAATACCGTGCTCTTCGTCTTGATACTGGAAACTTCTCGTGGGGATCTGAATGTGAGTACAAAAATGTTGTAATATGCAAGTGCACAAACTGTGCCAGAATAATTGTTTAAAAATCACATGTTTGTATATAACCTTTCTCACTCGTAAATTCTTAAACTGGTCCCCTAGATACATAATATTGACTTACATTGTTTTTATATTTCAGGCTCCACCCGCAAGACCCGTATTATTGATGTAGTATACAATGCATCCAACAATGAGTTGGTGCGTACCAAAACCCTTGTGAAGAATGCCATTGTAGTGGTTGATGCTACACCATTCCGGCAGTGGTATGAGTCTCATTACCTACTGCCCCTTGGCAGAAAGAAGGGAGCCAAGCTGGTGAGTTTAAGTTAAGCTATTGTGTTAAGGCTTTAGTATATAGACTGTCTGTTGCGGAGCCATGTAGTTTTTTATACAACTTTGTATCTGAAAAGACACTCAACCCGCAAGAGGTATTTTAGAAACATGTGCCAGTTTTTATTGGTCACTCTAAAAAATTGTAGATTTGGTTTTCGGTTTGTGGTGGTTCATAACAACCAACCTAATGTTTCGATAGCCATTTTCACTTAATTGTTTTGGGAGAACTACAAATCTCTGTAAAGTGAAACTTTGACCTGTTTGCTACAAAATGGTGGTCACGCAACTCAACAGACCATATACTAAAGGGACAATTGTCATTAACATTTAGCTATTAGCCCTACATGCCAATAAATAATGTGCATTACTGAATTTGCTGTCTGATCTAATAGCTATGTTAATTTTGTTTAAGCTTACGAAATTTTGTGGACATAATTAGCAGTTAGATGATTAGATTTGTAGCAAAGTTATACCAAAATGACAATGGCTTTTAACATGTTATTTCATCGAAATCAAAATATGACAAGTTAATAGAAATGCCATGTGGGGTGCTGAGAATGCTTGTCACCAATACCGGTTATCTGCTTGTTGACAGTCATGTTAAGACAAGTAAATAGAAATGCCATGTGGGGCATTGAGAATGCTTGTCACCAGTACCAGTTATCTGCTGGTCGACTATTATTTCTTACTATTGACTTATCTTATTTCGATTTCTGTGTGATAGACTGCTTAACAAGAAAGAACATTTTTGGGAGATTTGGTCAACCAATTCTGAAAATATAAACTTTGAATTTTAAAGGGGTGTTTTAAATTTATGCTATATGATCATAAAAAAAGAAAATAACTAAATGCAATCTTTGGATTTGTCCACACTTGATGTAAAATAATAAGCACATGAAAAGCTGCAGTGTGACTCCCTATTGTCACAGTTCAGCTCATACAGTCACCTGTATCACTGGTCTAGGGCATGGGTTGGGGAAAATTGGGACAGCCACTAAAATGTAAATAATTGTCAACCGATTATTTAAAAAATTAAATGATGATTGATTGCGTGTCATATGATAATGTATACTAGATGATTATGATACAATCATGTTTCCTGATAGCTGTATGTTGTGGAGTACTGTCTTAAATATTGTAGATTAAAAGCACTTGATTGAACTTCCATCTCTCAACAGACTGAAGCAGAAGAAGCCATCATCAACAAGAAACGCAGCAAGAAGACTGCCAAGAAGTATGTAGCGAGGCAGCGCCTGTCCAAGGTTGAAGGTGGTCTGGAGGAACAGTTCCACACTGGACGTTTGTTAGGTAAGATATAACATGAAGTACATTGTGTAAAAGTGCAAAAGAAATATTACCACATGGTATGTAAGATATAAGTAGCTTTTCTACCTATGTTTTGGTGTAGAAAGAGTGTGGCAACTGAAAGTGTATCCTGAAAATACTCATGAAATAAAAATCTAACACCCGGTTTCTGAAACGCTTGTCAACGCAAAAATCACGTAACAGCTTGTTAAACTCTGATTAAATGCAGTTTGGGTTTCTGAAAGGGCCAATTGACGGCTTGTTAACAGCTTGTCAACGGATTGTCAAATCTCCAATTAACGGCTGATTAATGTAATTTTGGGTTTCCGGAAAGCTTTTTCTCATGTTAACTGTATGTTATCGCCTTGTTATTTTAATTAGCGAAAATCGACCAATTAACCGATTGTCAAAAGAAATTATATCCGATTTTCTTGGTCTAGGTCTTGGTCATGGCCCTGGTCCAGGTCCTAGTTTTAGTCCAAGGCAAAGTTCAGGTCTAGGGTCCAGGTTCTGGTCCAGGATCATGACCAAAACTGCAACCTTGATCACAATTTGAGCTTGAACCAGAACCAGGACCTAGACTAGTGCCAGCACATAGACCATAAATATTAGCTGGACCAGGACCTGGTTTGGGGCCTGGACATGGACCTGAACCAGGACCAGGACCTGAACCACGGATATGTCAGGGTCCAGGGCCTGGACCTGAACTAGGAGCTGGTCCGGGGCCAGGGCCTGAACCTGAACCAGGACCTGGTGCGGGGCCAGGACCTGGTCCGAAGCCAGGACCTGGACCTGAACCACGAAGTGGTCCGGTTCCAGGACCTGGACCTGAACCAGTACCTGGTCCGGGGCCAGTACCTAGACCTGAACCAGGACCTGGTCCGAAGCCGTGGGAGGACTGTATTCAGCAGTGGACCGGGACTCACCTAACTGCCTAAAGATGATAATGATGGGATTACTGATTCACTGGAACCCGTGACCCTATAACATAAATATTGTTATAATTTCTCTTTTCTCGCTCTGTATATATTTTTTTAGATAATATTCGATGTTACACGAAAACTATACAATCGCTATCAGTTTCATCTAAAAGTTGAATATCCCGCCACTATCAAAAGGCCGCTAGGGACAGAGACAAATCAATGCGTTAGACAGAAACAAAACATATATGAGTGAATGAATGTGACTGATTTTAGCAGGGGTAGCCAGACGAAAAAATTGATCTCTTGTTAATGGTCGATTAGCTAACAATAGATTGATTGGCCTTTCAGAAACCCACGGTGATTTAACAGCTTGTTAAATGTGACAGTCTGTTAGCTAATCAATGATTTGACAAGCGTTTCAGAAACCGGGTGTAAATGTGGTATCACAGTCTAGAAACAGATCATCTTCATAATTTAATTTGACACTACATCATAATAGAGTAAGGCACATGGAATATTGGCACTCATGTCAGTAACAGACCTTACTGGTATTCGATTAAACTGAAATTTATGAAATTTAGAAAATACAGGTCAGATGGCAATGCAATATTATGGTATCAGACAGGTAAATTTTACATGTCACAAAAACTACCAAAGTTTTTCTTTTGTGCAATTGATAAAATACTGATTAAATTACTTACTAGGTAAACCCTTTTATATGTGTATGAATGTACTATTTGGATAAATTGCCTTAAAAAAATCCTTCCATTATTTCCTGAGTGCAAAATCAAGGATATGCAAGAATTAAGACCTCTTGCAATAGTGCAAATATCCAGTGATGAAATCGAGAAGTTTTGAAACCGCAATATGGATTGGGACCGTTTTGGGAACAGTCTAGTGGTTGTATGACCCAACTTGTCATAGTTACTCTGATTGATTCGTCATAACGAAGATGTTTCGTGTAGTGTTTAGCAGCATGATAACATTTTGCTTTGTCGCAGCGTGCGTGGCGAGTCGGCCGGGGCAGTGCGGTCGTGCCGACGGTTACGTGCTTGAAGGCAAAGAACTGGAGTTCTACCTGAGAAAGATCAAATCCAAGAGGGCTAAGTGAGAAGTGTAATGTATAAATAAACATAAAAAATACAACTTTCGTCTTTTATTTTTGTTATCCCTAGGTTTTTTTCTTAATATATGTTTTGTGGTGATACATAACATTTAGGATTACAGGGGGATTAGGGTTGGGGAAGAAGGACTGCAGGAAACAGATTAGTTTTGACACTATCACTACATACTATAAAACGAAAGGCCCAGGCCACGTCTGTCTGTTCCCGATAAACTCCTACTAAACGGATTTTCATACGATTTTCACCAATAGTTATTCTCAAAGGTTTAGAGGTGTAATTAACTACCCGTGCGAAGTCTGGGCGTTTAGTCAACGGCCACTATCGCGATGACTCGTAGATATTTGTGTTGTCGCGACACATTAGCGCGAAGCAGTATCCTCGCGAACACGAATGCCATTTGTAGCGCTGTCGGTAAAATGCCGCGCATCAAAGGGTTGTATTGCTTATTTTTTTTATAATTTCTTTATTAGGAACAACAAATAGTTTACAACGTATGTCGATAAAACACTTGACACAAAATTATTTTAGTTATTGTAAAACCAGCCACGTTATCCACATTTAAATAATTTTGGGTAACAAACGAAAAAAAAAATTTAATTAACAGTCACATATTCGATAATTCATACATGTATCTACTATGATACTTATCTGATTACCACATGCATGACCACAGCGTTACGCATTTGATTCCAATAATTTTAGCAATGCTGTGCAGCGAAAACATTAATTTCAACTACACTAGGGCCCCCGAGCAATTTATTTAAAAAAAATTAAATGTTCGAAGACTGGAAGGTGAAATGATTAAAATTAACATGTAGTCATGCATCATACGTCTCAAAGGTACACGCTCTCCGGCGTTAGTTGTACACGTTTTAGTTGCAACGTTATTTATTTACCGGCAACGTTGCGAAGTTTTTTCTCGATGTGGCCAAATAGTTTTAATTTTTTCGCAAAGTTTTATCGCGATAACGCGAACACGAATCTTCACCTCATGGTGTGGCATTATACCTATACACCAAAAGTAGTAGTACTGTGAAGAAGGCATATACATTGATGGATTTGAGAAAAACGATGGCGAGTAATGACGGGAGGCCTGGATGGTGATGAAATTTGAAAATATTGCAATTTAATGCTGAAGCAAGGAATGACAAAGAAATATCTGTACATTCGATCGCTACTAAACCTCAGGATGATCGAATCCTGTAACATCTCATGCAAAATAATAATAGGATCACCTGCTGGGTTAAGCTGACGTTTGCCTAAAAATTTTATCAAAATCGGTCCAACCGTGTTGGCATCCATGGAGAATATGTATTGATTACCTACATTGATTTTAATATAGGGAACAAAAAATACATCATCTGTATCGTTACCAAACTTAATTATCACTCACTAGCTAGGCTATTTAAAGATGCCTGAAAATTTCATCAAAATCAGCCTTTTCGGCTTTCCCATAAGAAACATACGGTACATTACATCATAGAGAAAACAAATTATATACAGGCATTACGTTTACACGTCGATGAAGGATTAACAAAATAAAGAGCCGGCAGCTCGGTTCGGTAACTATAATAAATCACATCAACAGCCCACAACATTCCACTGTTGGGCTTGAGCCTCCTTATTTATTTATAAACTCTTTATGTACACATAAACAGGACAACAAAAACAGACTAGCAAGATTACAAACGTACAAGGGCGGTCTTATCGGCAATAGCAATATCTCCCACAACAAGCGACAAAATCGGTGGACTACGGCAGACTTGTTCTTTTTATATGTAATACGGCAGACAAACACCTGAAAGTGGTCACCGCCGCCTTTGGACATCAGCAACACCAGGGGTGTAATCCTAATCGTAGTCTCGCTTCACTTTAGCAGTAAAGTGAACTATAAATAAAACAACTGATAGATACGGTTTGAGTAATTATAATATTCTGTTGTTGAGCGGGTCCACCATCTTGCCGGCCATGAGTGCAACGTTGATAGTGGAGTCCATCACGAAGTAGAGGAACGGGTAGGTCGCCAGGAACGATACGGACTGAAGCCGCGTCATGTACTCTGGAATACAAACAATACTTTTTTTAAACTTGTTCTATCTTGGCTGGCAGGGATATGTAGTATCACAGACTTAATTTTTTGTCTCTGAGTGTAAGTAATAACGGCTTGATGTGATGAACGGCACTAGGCTTTGCCGGTGAAGGTTAAAAAGCATTTGCCCCATTTACCTGTCCAAACTTAGCATTTCTAACCCTATAGTATTTTATGTGTAGGCAGGGCCGGATTTAAATTTTTGCCGCCCTTGGGCACTTAAAAAATACCGCCCTATCACTGAAATTATACTTAAAGTTTTTGTTTTAAAAAAATAAAAAAATGAAATATTACCATTTCAATTTTTCAAGGAAATGAAAAAATCAAATTATTTCGATTATTAATTTTTACTTAAGGTGCCAAAATTGTAATTTACAAAATTTTAGTTTGACAAATAATGTATGAGTTGAATGTCTTGATTTATCTATTATATAATAAATGATTAATTGAAGGAATAAAAAAAACCTATTAAAATTTTTTAATAAAACTAAAAAAAATTTTTTCCTCTTTCTAAATTTTGCCGCCCCACAAAATTTGCCGCCCTGGGCACTAGCCCCGACTGCCCCTAGTGTAAATCCACCGCTGTGTGTAGGTATAGGTACTATGTTGTCGTGTTTTAGTACATTCATAGGTGAGCATTAAAACTTATAAATTCCGTTAACAAATAGTTCCTTTGTTACGGTAGATTGTTGTAAAAAGAGTATTGGCAAAAATGAATAAATTACGTCCTTTCTTTTTTAATAAATTACTCATATGGTATAGTTAGTGCACAAGTGCGATGTGTTTGTGCAGGTGGCATTGATTAATTATTATAAACACGTTAAAGTTTTGTAAACTAGGACGATTATTTCATCCGTGACCTTGGCAGTGTTAAACCCGCCAAGCCAAATAGAAAATTCGAAGCTAGCCGCGTGCCTACTATTTGGAAACGGACGGTCCCTTATACTACAGCATTCCCATGATATGCGCATTCCGTTCCGAACGCGTCGTCGCTATCAACATAATAGCTAGATGAAACAAAATAAACCTCCGCCGGCGGACGACAGGAAACAATCATCCCGTAATTTCCCCAGTTACGATCATTTACGTAATTGAAAAAGGCTATCGGCGAATCGTAATTTTCATCTCGCGATTACGCATTCAGGCCACGGTAATGTCAATGTGGTTTCCCTAATTGTATGCATGCCGCGGCTGGGCCGGTAGGGTACCTAGCCTAGTGCCGGCGGCGGCGCGCGCGCATCAATGGACGCAAATGCGCGTGTCGCCGCGTTGCGCCACCGCCGGAGACAATGGCCGCCCTCCGCTCTCGCCACTTTGCACCTCGGAACTGCACTCTTTTGGCAACAATTATTTCGATCTCGTGGCGGAAAATGAGGGCGCGAGATCTTTAAGTCCGTGTGTAATTCGCGCCTAATTACCGCTCACGATTGTAGATTAGCATTGTCAACAGCGTAACGTGTCCCCGTGCGTTTCGGTTTGCTCATCGCAGTTGGTATTTGATTAATGCGTCCTTCATGGTCGCCAATTCAATTAATTGTGGAAAATCAATTTTGTAGATTTTCGGAGCGCATCAATGTCACACGAGGATTTTCCTGCGGGTCAGCGGGCCGTGACGGCGAGCCGCGGTCTCGCCGTCCGCCGGCCGTCGGTCGCGGGTGGGTATCTTCCGCGTACTTGTTTGTGGTATGGTATCTAATTAAATTGTTCACACCGGAACCGTAGGGTCAAGTCAAGCTTCGGAGCTTCGCGGAACAAAAGATACAACTGAACTGACGATGCGCGGTTGGCGGAGATGGATAACACTAGGTACCTACCAAAAACGTTGAGGAGCCAAGCGGAACGGTATAACAAACTGATTCATATGTGGAGAGTAAGTGGATGCCTAAATTAGTAGGTAGGTAGATTAGGTAATCTGTGTCCATGAGCTCTATAACTAAGTACCATACCATAATAATAACTTTATCTGATATTAATAGGACCTGACCTAGGTCTTTTATGGTCTAAATAGGAAACGCGGTCTCTCTACCGACTCTTTGGTCTCTTTACATTATATTATGTACAAAAATACCTAAATGTCTCTATCACAAAATAGGTTACGTTGTCGCTACGAACACTAAGGCTGACGCCACGCGAGCGTAATTTTGTGTGTCGGTCACTATTTTCATGTTCACCTTTAATTATTCGCTGCCATCCATGAACACCCGCAACACCAAGGTGATCAAGGGTAAAATGGCGCGACCGAAATTGCGCCGCTCACGACTCACAAAACTCCGCTCGTGTGGCGTTTACATGCCGCATACGAGCCTGTAACTATAGGTACCTGTCTACCTTATCCTTCAAAGTAGGACAACAACATATCATTGTTGCAGGAAATCGTCTAGACGTCAACATCGTGGTAGAGCTCTCGCGCGTGAGGGCCCGAGGATCACCTTGACCATAACCCAGGATTTGACAGATCAGGTAATTATAGTGAAGCGACTGCCACATGACATATTAACAGGGGAACCTGACCAGAGTGGATTATGGTTAACTACGCAATCAGTCACCTGAATGTGCAGGTTTCCTCACGATGTTTTCTATCACCGTTAGAGCATCGGTTTGTGTTCAACTAATATGCATAACTTAGTAAAAGGTAATTGGTACTGGGAAGTAGGAATCGAATTTGGTAGCCTCTCGCTCGCGTATCCGACCCCTTAACCATTAGGCCATCGACGCTCCGTGCATGGGAATGTCATAAAAGTACTCACTGCCCCTGGTCAGGTCGTCCGGATGGTACTTCCGTATAATAACAGAGACGGCCTGCTGGATGCTGCGGACGTAGACGCCGGGCTCGCGCGTCATCGGCGTGAAGTCGTGTTGTCGGGGCTCGAACACGTGCCTCATGCCCATCTGTAACAAATAACAATGTATAGCTAAGTGATTGTGCTTGCCACGTTTCTTAGGCTGTGCTGGAGTGAACTGACCCCCTAGCAAACATTCAATTTACTTTGCAGCTGACTTTAGCCCGACTACCGGTACCAGCGGTGTGTACCGTCTACGGCTATGACTGTGAGAAGCTCTCGCATCTTCCACATTCATTTTCATACATGAACGTCGGTTTAGGCTCTAAACTTTAGGGTAAGTCTCTTGACCTGATCGTCTCCGTCTTCCCCTTCCGACCATTCTATTCACTACCTGCCATTTATTGATATCTTTTCCGTTAATCTGTCTTCATTTAAACAACAAGCTAAACATTCATTTCTCTATCCTAGCATCTTGATTCGCATTTATAGATTAGAGAATATGAAAAAATATATATGCTTACATGCGTTTAGATGTGCCCAGATTGCTGAATTGATAACACGGGTAGGTTGCCTATTTATTTGAATTATAGATAGGGGTATTAATGGCCTATTCTATAGCTAATGCTACATACTTATTCGTACGATTGTAGGTACGAAACCGACTCAATCAAAATGTTGATGAATGTGGAAAAAGCGAACGGTTTCCTACCGTGAAGTGGAATTGTTATCTTAGGCTGTCGCTATACCTCTGAAAAATTGTGTGACATTATGTAGGTACTACATATATGTACGTAGAGTCTGCTGCAGAGTGAATGGACCCCCCAGCATACATATTTTAATGTACTGCGACTGTACCTTTAGGAACAATTATTGATTATTTAGATTTGGACAGTGGTCAATTACAGGTTATTATTATTTCTTTAATTAAAGCAATAAATAAATAGTTTACGTCTTCTCTTCGATTGACAATACACTACCCCGTCTCTAGTATCTTTGATTTCACAATCTGCGATACCTACGCCTAAAGCTTAAATAATTATATAGGTACATAAGATTTACATGCTTTTTACTTCACTTATAGTACCTACTTTATATCAATGTTCCAACTTTGTAAATACTTATTACTCAGATATGTCAAATGTAAATATATTAATAATGTTCTAACTACTTAAGATATATTTAATGAATAACTTGGTACAATACCATTAGTATGTACAAAATTTATTACTTAACCTTTGTGTTTATGTATAATACTTACTGTTAAGTTAAAAATTGCAGTGCCCGTAAGGTTCAAAATGTTATGTAACTTATGAAGCAATAAATAAATAAATAAATGCATTACCTGCTTTACGATCGATACGAGTTTTGGCTGGGGCCGACCAACCGTCAGTTGCTGTTGATACTAATTACGAATTGCTTTTGGATTAATTCGGAAACACGGGCGACCTTGGTCGAACGTCCGACCACGTCCCCAAAACCCACCCAAAAGCGACTTTATTATATACTGCGGACACAAAATAGAAAACTGGGGCGGGCCGTTCTTTGTTTTGTGCTGCGGATTAGTATCAATTGCAACTGCCAAATCTGAATCGGAATGTCTGCAAAAGCTCGTAGGATAGAGGTAGAGTCGGGTAGGAAGGGGTACAATAAGGTTTGGTAGGATACCACGCGTACGAACTCGTGACCTGACGGGCCTGGCCAGCTAGAATTTAATAACAATTAGGTGGCTGCACGACCTCTAACCTCAGGTTCAGCCTGAAGGTTCAGAAATGTAAACATAATTTCATTTGTTTATCTTTCTCCATTAAAGCCCTCACAAGCGCAGTTATCGTCAAGCTGGGAGAGAGAATGTAAATATTATCGCTTTCGATTTACATAACAATCGTAGTCACCGTATGTTAATTTACTCTGCTAACTAACGTGACATGACATGGTATGCCCCTATTTACAACCGTGGTCATTGTGTGCCTAATTATTCGTTGTATGTCTTTATGGCCTACATTGCTTACTATAGTCGCATAGTAAAATGCTATTTTCGTTTAGATTGTTTTAATGCAAAACGCATGTTTTTACGTATTTGTGTGACCAAATAAGAGTACTACGAAGGTCAAACGGTTAGAAACTTAGTTAGTTAAACTTAGTTAGAAACGGGCCTTTTTACTTTGTATTGTGACTATGTTTCTAATGTGTTTTGTGCAATAAAGAGAGGTAATTAGATTGTGACTATGCAAACATGCGTTTGTTATGATAGCTGGCGGTAGCTTAGATTGTAATAACTAGATTTACGGTAAGGCAATAACATACCCTATGGGTCCTTTAGAGGATTCCCCACGTTCAGTGGGAGCCCGGCTGTTATTGCTGGTCCTTCGTGTATTTCGTCGCGCGCTATGACGTACTAATCCAATGGATCTGACCCGCGCGCGTATCCCGCTTAACTTAGGCTTAGTTAGTCACTAAGGCGCTGTGCTAATTGGCAACGGTCCTGCGACGGGCGGTTTTGAGGTCTCATATTGGTGAGGCAACGTCCGTCGTACGACCATGGTCGCACGACCGATGACAAATAGGACGGCGCCTAAGTGGACGCCCCATGAGAATTATAAAGCACCAAAAACCTTTAGTTTGTGAACGACCGGTCGTTATCCATTGCCGAATGTAAATAATTCTGTTTTTTTAATGTTATAAGGCAAACAAACAGGCAAGTAGTCATCGCTATGGACATCAGCAACACCAGGGGCGCTACTAATGCGTTGCACGCCTCTGAAGAGACCTCTAATACACCTCTTGAACGATCCCATGTCATAGTCCAATGGAAACACTGTGGCTGGGAGGTCATTCCACATCCGAATCGTGCGAGCGAGAAACGTTCTTCTTATCTAAATGTCGAAACATATCTAAATATTAAGTTAGAGGTACTTAGTGTTGGCCATGTGGTGACCGACGAAGTTAATGTAGCACCAAAAACAGAGTGTTGTAAAGCAAACGACACCTAGCTACCGATTAATTTGTTTCTACTAAGGTAGGAATTAAGGTAGCTTAGAGTAGTATTAGAGGTCTTCACCCGACTCCCGAAAGTTGCTACATTGTGACAAGGATTGCCGAGTTAATCACAGTTAGGTACCTTTTTTTGCAATCCTACCTCACGAAGTTTGTAAAACCCATAACTACGCCGAACAACTTCACTTACCTACTACGTTCACGATTTCGGTATTTACTTAGTAGGTATGGATTATCGACACTGTATGTGCCGTGGATTTAATGATTTCGCAAATTGTCCAAATTAAGATCTTTGTTTAAGATTTTGACTATATCTAGACGAATAAAATATTAAATATATATATATTTGTATTTTTATAGTTATTAATTGGTAGCTACAACACTGCTTAATTTTATCAAAATCCGTTCAGTACTTTAATGCACGAAAGAGCACAAAACACTCATCCGACTTTGTAAACCCGTTTTCCTAGGTTTTGGAGAACAGGAAATGATAACAATCAATTGCATAAATAAACAAACTACTTACCTCTCTTTCGATAGTATTATAAAATTTATCAAGTTTTAATATTACAACAAAAGAATATTAGAAAATAAATTGTATTGTATTAGTGGAGTGGCAATAAATGTGTACAAAAATGGAAAAAGTTAGTCTTTCTAAAACCAATCAACATACCCGTTGCAAATCCGTAGTCAAAGAGATGTGTCCTTTCACGTTGAAGCTGGGCACGATAGCGTGGACCCTGCGCGGACGCAGAGCGTTGTAGACATCCGAGAGGTCCGATTCCCTCGCCATCCTGTCCAGCAGCCGCCGAAGCTCGTCCGGCCCTGGCCGCGAGGGGAGCACCACCAGCAAATAGTAGCGGTCGCTGTCGAGAGGCAACCGTAACGCTTGTGCGTCAAGATGCGGTAAAAATGCATGGTCGAGCACGGAGTTGTACTGCATGTACGTCACCTGCAAGAGTTGCTTTGTTGATAAATTGTATCTGTTATTGGTGCTGCAAGCTGATGGATTCCCTATAGGTAAGAAAGTAACCTTACTATTCTTCTCTTCTTAAATTTATTTATCATGTAATAGCCCACTGTTGGACTCTACACAGTATAAGACTGTATTCTGTTCCGCCTCCATGTTATCGTAACTTTTATAGAAAGTAATTTCCGCGCCTATGGAGATCCCTGCTAGTCTGGCTCTAAGTCATTGTGGCCGTTGTGCTGATGATGATGAGATAACGATTACTAATGAAAAAATAATTAAACTGACCTGAATATTTCTATGTCCATCAGCTAAAAACATCGTATGATCCTCGTCGTGAGGACGCTCCGTACTTAAGGGTGGCAATACTCCATAGGCTTTATACGATCTGTATGCGTTGTATATGTCGTTAATGTATGGCGGATTTGTATACATGTAGTCTGCTGATTTCTTCTTGCGTTGAAGAGTTTCCAATGTTGATCCGACCTCGGACGGCGTCGTGTCTGAAGATAGCGATGGCGTTGTAGATGTAACTTCGTTTAGCGGAGTCTCTGTCGTTAGCGTTGTTTCTGTTTGCGCTTCTGGCATTTCCGTGGTCGTAGACGTCCCTTCGGTAGCACTTTCAGTTGAAGAAACGGGCGCAGTATTTGACATTTCTGGAGTACTTGACACATCCACCTCGTTAGTCATCACTGTCTCGTCTGTCAACGCTGCTGAGGGTGCTGCCGACGTTGACGTTGCCACTGTCTCTGTTTCGGCGGCAGCTGTTGTAGTTTCGATAGTAGAAATTATAGTTTCAACTGTGGTCGGAGGTGTGTCGGTTTGTTGCTCAGTTGTTGTAGTCATTGTTGTTTCTATGTTTTCAGTTGTAGCTTCTGCAGTGGTTAATATTGTAGTGGCCGTGGTTTCTGCGTTCGGTGCTGAGGATGGGCCCATGGTGGTCGACGTGAGGTCCGCCTCGGGTATTGTCTCGGCGCTGGGATTTAGGGTGGTCTCCTCTCGTGCTGGGGTGCTCGCTACTGTCGTGGTCACTGTAGAGTCTGCGGGCGCCACCGTAGGGTCTGCAGGTGCCGCTGCCGCCGGAGCCTCCGTGGCTGGTGAGCTGCCATCGGTCGGGGCCCGAGGCGACGAGGTCGGGTACTTTTCATTGTCCAGTTCGAATCCGTAGAATCGTAATATCTTTCTGTAGCCTTCGGTAAAAGTAACGTTGTCGTTATTCAAAGCAAGACCGGCAAGGAAGCCTTCTTCTGGGATAAAGTATGTCTGAAATTGAAAGAAACATATTAGTAGATAGATACATACAAGCTTCACGCTTCTTGAAAGATGTTTATTTTGTGTAAATATTAATAACTAACTTTGCCCGCGACTACACTACTTCGTTCGCGTGGACTACTGAATGTTTTGTATGTCTAATACCTATAATGCTACACTGTGGTCTGGTGAAGCGCTTTTATGAAAAAAAAGAGCTTTTTACTTTGGATTTGAAAACTCCAAGGTTGTATTTATTAAGGGAAAAGAAGTCTGGTAGAAAGTTCTGTTGAGGTTCGCACAATTAATATTGAAGCAAAGTGGTTAGTAATTTCGACTGTAAAACATCATGTCGCCGAGGCTCTCCTCATTTGGTGGTGGAACGAAGCCTATACAATAAAGTGCACACGCCAGGAGGAGCGTCGGTGGCCGAGTGGTTAAGGTATCCGACTTGTAAGCGAGAGGTACCGGGCCTGAATCCCACTGCGGTCATGTACCAATGACTCATTTCTGAGTTATGTACATTAGTTGAATGCTAACCGATGCTCGGCGAGGAAAAACATCCTGATGAAACCTGCATATTCAGGCGACTGAATGTGTAACCATGTTCAAATCCAGTCAGATTCTCCTGGTAGCAGGGTCACGAAGGTCAGATGGCAGTTGCACCAATATAATTATTTGATCTGCGAAATCCTGGATCGTTCCTGGAAACCTGGCTGGTCAAGGCGGACCCCGGGCCCTCGTGCGCGATATCACAATCGGGACATTAACGCCAAGATTTTACACGCCAGCTTAAGATAAGCCGTACGTTCAAAGGTACATACATTCCGGGTTTCAAGTTATTTGGACCTAATAATGAAGTGTAAAGTTAAAAGCGGATTTCGCGCTAATGAATTAGAACTACCTAATTACCTACACGTCCCTCTCCTATGGAGACAGTTATGAATTTAGCGATAAAAAGAAAAGTACCCAATGTTCTACGTCGTAGTATGAACTCAAATCATACCAAGCTTCATTTGAATTCATTCAGTTAGTAGCTTCGAAATGTTGAGCGGCCAAAATACACATTGACAGACAAAAAAGAAAACTTTCAGTTTTGGCTTCAATATCGTAAGGGTACCTAATTCAGAACCGTAATCACTTTATGATTGGTGCCCTATTAAAAAAAATATAATATCTTCAATGTACAGAATTGGACTTGTTACAGTCTTATTATATGTGCCTATAGATGTATTGGCTGTGTGGTGTCCGGCAGAGTAGAAAAGCACCAATTCCTTACACTCGTGGGTATCGTATAAGACGACTAATGTTTTCGAGGCATATGATCTAGAGTCTCCGTAGTCTGGAAAATGGGCAGCAGCGTTTTCCATTATTATATTTACAACACTGCGATCTCCAACCTGCCTGCCAAGCGTGGAGATTATGGCATTAACCTCCCCTTTTCGTGGGAGAGGCTCTAAGTCCTGCAGTAGACTGTTATGGGCTGTGATGATAGGTTTATAAATTTTGTAGAAGTTATAAATGCAGAGCTTCTAAGACTGCATAAAAACTTTCCATAATAAAAATAACATTAGGTACAGTCGAGTTCATTAATATGTGAGCATTGCCAAGGCTTCAAATATAAATGTACATGGAAGGGTACTTATATAGCAGATTCATCAATCAAACATATGTACATCTGCTCAGATATATTCCATGTACATTTATATTTGAAGCCTTGGCAATGCTTACATATTAATAAACTCGACTGTACCTAATTATTAGCGGTGTATACGTTACGCTAAGTTATAAAGCTTTATTTTGATAGGAAATATACAATATTTTGTAGATAGAGGTGTTGACCGTATCTCCTATTCCATTCATTCGCTTCTATCCGACCCCAGCCAATCAGTTGCAGCACATTTCGTCAAAACAATCGGGGACAATGCCCCGAGAAAGCGAGAGTGCTTTACTTTTCAGTTGTAGAATAGGTTAAATAATAAATATTACCTACCTTGTTAGGTTAGGTTAGGTAATATTAGCGCGCAATACCTATTTCAATTTCTGCTCAGCCGGGAATCAAACCCGGGACCTCTGCGTGGCAAACCGGCATGTAAACCAACATAACCACTCCGGTTGAGTTCATATGTATTTAACACAAACAGCTAAATATTTTGCTATTCTGCCTACATAGTAAATTAATTACTAAGTCTACCTCTATACAAATGTTTGTACTTATATAGCTTCTAAGTTTAAGTTGTCTGTGTGTGCATGAAGTATGAAATAAACCATATTCTATTCTATTCTTTTTGAGGACCAGATATGGAATCAGTTAACCCATTGTGAAGAAAAACTACCTACATTCTACCTACTCACGGTTACAGAACAACAGCGGCTATATGTTTACTAGCATATGAATTTACATAAACTGCTACATATTTTGCTATTTTGCCTACATAGTAAATTAATTACTAAGTCTACCTCTCTACAAATGTTAGTACTTATATAGCTTTTAAGTTTAAGTTGTCTCTGTGTGCATGAAGTGTGAAATAAACCATATTCTATTCTATTCTATTTGAGGACCAGATATGCAATCAGTTAACCCTTGTGAAGAAAAACTACCTACATTCTACCTACTCACGGTCACAGAACAACAGCAGCTATATGTTTACTAGCAGCCGAATCTGAGCAAGGAACCAATTTGTTTTGTGTTAATATTCGGCTCATGCTAAAGTGGAGTAGCACCAACCCCTTCGACTAAGCGGGTATAGTAGGTACAGGACGACTAATGTCTCAGAGGTAGATTGACCTCCGTAGACCAGAAAAAAAGACAACACTGCAAAGCCACAACGACAAATGAGGTCTGTTGATGATCCAGAAGAAATTTTCATTTCCATAAGGGTTTCATTAATCATTAATTGCCGACGCTACATTGTCACTGACAGTGGAAATTGGCTAGGTATTTAATTATCTTTCAAACGGGAATATAAGTCCTTAGCAAGTACCCACAAGCATTATTTCTTGGCGGTAGAATTTATACATAGACCATATACACACCCACCCTCCACGCTTGCGGCGGGCGGGAGACGACACCGTCAGCGGTAAGCGATGAGTGATATTCATTCTACCATAATAGTCCAATGCAAGGCTTGAGCTTCATCCTCCACATTCTGGCTTCTGCCAGGGTCCGCTTTCCTATTTTTACTTTTCCATTTTGCCCGATCTTCGGCATCTTCAGGTCCTATGCCGTTGCCTCTCGTGTCCAGATACAGGCACACGCAATACGTGGCCAAACCAGCGCAGGCGTGCGTGCCTCTTCAATCTTATCCGTACATTATTATTATTGTATTTATTTTATTTATTCATTATTTGTATTTTGTATATTGGGATTTTTATTGCATTTAATAAATATATTATTATTATCCGCAATGTCGCTCACGCCAAGGCTAGCTACGTGCGATGTACTAGCGATATGCGGGTTACGCACTCCATCAAGCCGTAGCATTTTCATTTCGTTGGCGTGGAGGTCGCGGACGTGCTTCGCGGCCAGGTTTCGTAGCCAGCTTCACCCTCCACATTAGTAGAGATAGCAATAATGATACATATCCTACAGAAAGCGCCTCTGACCAAAGTGTGATCATCTTGGCGTTAATTTCGGTTGTGTTTTTCCGCGCGAGGGCCCCGATATCCGCCTTGACCATGATCCAGGATTTGGCAGATCAGGTAATTACAGTGGAGCGACTGCCATCTGACATTCGTGACCCTGTTAACAGGGAAACCTGACCAGATGGGGTCGTGGTTACACATTCAGGCGCCTGAATGTGCAGATTTAATTACGATGTTTTCCCTCACGGTAAGAGCATCGGTTAGTTCTTTTTTGTTATGCTAAGCAATGACAAACGAGGTGACAGACCACCTGATGGTAAGCGGTAACTGTCACCCATAACATCTACGATTCATGCATTCAGGTCGCAGGCAACGAAAATGTAAGACCGCAGTTACGTTGTCACTGTGAGGACTAAGATGAAATTTCTCATGTCTCATGCTTCAAACCGGAACACAACAATGCAAGCATTGTTGCTTGGCGGCAGATATAGATAAGTTGAAGGTTCTCCTTTGCTTTAATATTAAGGTCGGCCGACTCCTTAGGCTTGACAGTGTCCTACCACCTGATAAATGTTAAACTATTGTAATAATTAATTCGATAGTGTTCACTAGTACATGGCGGCATAAGGGTCGAACCCGGTACAAAAAACAGTACCGTGTGGTACGAGTTGGACCCCTTAACCATTAGGCCACCGACGTTCGCTAGCTATATCGACTTAATGGAAAATTAATTACCCCCAACAACCGGCTAGAAAATAAATAATTAAAAGAAAATTCCCCTTCCGTAGTTAGTTACGCCGCGTAGAATTATTGAATGGATTTCGGAAACCATTTTACGAAAAGTCTACAAGAAGAAGAAAAGAGTCCCACAGGATAAATAAAAGTTCGCCGTTTCGAATTGCAAGCGAATGAAATCCGAAAAGTATGGTTTATGAAAATATTATTAATAGGTATCTAGCTTAATATATTATTTATTAATAGGTATTTAAGTATGAAGTTACCGTTTATTTTGCTCATATTTTTACGTAACGTATAAAAATGAGTAAGAAATTGATTTCAAAAATAGAGTACCTATGTCTTAATGCCATTGCCTACGGTATCATTTATAATACTTAAATAAAAAGAATATTTAATAAGTTCATAAAAATCTCTGAAAATACCCCTATATATTTTGTCGTCAGTTTTTGTTCTTTAACCAGTTATAAGAAAAATGAAACTTAATTATGTCTATGCACCTACTAAGCTCTCAAGAAATTAAAAAAATTGTTTTATGAAAGTTACAGTTTTGGCCATTTTATTCTTACAAAACGGCAATTTTATATTTTAAGATCTAATAGGAGTTTCTATTATAGCATTGGTCTCTCAATTTATTTTGATAAAATCTTTACGTAATTAATTATTTAGGTACTTACCTATACAGATGTGTTATAGCTTTTTATATTTAGAAAGCAATTAGATACCGAAGTATATAAACAGCTACCTAAAGCATGCTACTTTTTAAAGCCGGTTTATTTTAACCCACTACGAGCGAAGTAGTGTCACCGTTAATTTGCTCTACATAAATTCGCAATTGTAGGTCACAGCCGTCCTAATCCACGGTTTGGTTAGTTATCACAATGCGCGATGACTATGCGACTCACTTTCAATGTCCGATGTATATCTCTGAACCCTATCCTGAGGACGTTCCGGTTCCAGGGCAGCTGCATGGCGCGCTGGAGCTGCCGCGCGGAGTCCCCGTCGATGCCCTCGTAGAGAGCCACGAGGATCCCGGTCAGCCCGTAGGGAGAGAAGGCGATGTTGTTGTGGCTTATGAAGTTGTGCTCCGCCAGGACCCTCAGCCCGAATCCGTTGGTGATCTCTACCATCCTGGCCAGGGGCTGCGAGCTCGAGTCCCACACTTTGACTTCGACCGGGGAGCCGTGGCCCCCGCCGGCGGCACACAGGCACGCGAGCAGCGCGAGGCCGCCCGCGCGAACACGACCGTCCATACGCATGTCGTCCGCGGGTCTGCCACTCTGCTGCCGCCGCTCCACTGACCACGGCCCGCGCTGGTTGCCCTAATCTTTGCTAATTAACATCAAGACCCCGCGGGCTTTCGGTGAATGCCCTCGCTGGACCTGCGAAAAGTTCGCGCGGCTATTGTTTCCCACGTAAGAGATTGCCTAAAAGATTGGTTAACTTGCTGATTGTTTGGATTTACATTCGTGAGTTTATTTATTAATTGCACAGTATGTTAATGACCCTATTCTTGCTATACGATAATTGTTCCATAACGAATATTAAAAAATTGTTGTTTCGGAACTTTACTTTAACAGACTGATGCACTCGAATTGAATCAAATCGGGTTCGTATTCCATTGCGGCGATGTCGGACTTCTGTGTTATGTAGATACATTAGTTGAATGCTAACCGATGCTCTTACGGTGAGGTAAAACATGGTGATGAAACCTGCACATTCAGGCAACTGAATATGTAACCATGATCCAATCTAGTCAGGTTCCAGGTAGCAGTGTTACGGAGGGCAGACGGCAGTCGCTCCGCTGTAATTATCTGATCTGCCAAATCTTGGATAGTGGTAAGGCTTACTTTGGGCCCTCGTGTGCGAGAGCTCAACCGGGTCATTAACGCCACACAAATTGTTAATCACAAAACGTCCAAAAATAATTGACACTGGCACAATAATTTACTTCTGTTATACAACACAGCTGGTAAGTCTAGTTAATTTCTTACACAAAAAAAAGGAATATTTTCAAGAAAGTAAGCAAGGTTCAGTGCTCGACCGACGCGACCGACGGTCAGGGGCTGATGTCGTCGTAGCTAGTTGATCATTGTCTCTGATAGAGCTACGTTGTAATCCATAAAACGGCCAAGCGGTAGGTACTTTCTGACAAAAATGTAGGTATCTGTTATGAACTTGGCTCTTAATGAGATCTGAGGGCCTAGTGTGAGTTCCGCTTCGATTTTACTTAACTATCGCGTTTGCGTTTACGTCGAAATTTGTATGAAGAAAAAAACTTCATTTACGTACCACTAGGCGGCGCTATATATTTTTTCATACTAATTTTCACGTAAACGCAAACGCGATAGTAAAGTAAAATCGAAGCGAAACTCGCACTAGGCCCTCTGATAACTTTTTCACAGTGAAAGCGTTAAGAGCTTACGAGGCTTGGCAACCAATTTCACATGTAAATGAATGAGAAGCACGTTGATGTCTATGCTATGAAAACATAACGTCACGCCTTTTTCCCGTGGCCAGAGGCCGAATTTTCTAAATGAATACAAGAGAAACGCGTTGATGTCTATACTATGAAAACATAACAACGTCTTTTACCCGTCATCATCACAGCCCCCAACAGCCCACTGCAGGACTCAGGGCCTCTCCCACAAAAAGGGAGGTTATTGCCATAATCTCCACGCTTGACAGGCGGGTTGGAGATCGCAGTGTTATAATATAACAATGGAAAATGCTGCTGCCCATTTTCCAGTCTACGGAGGCGCTTAGATCTTTTGCCTCGAAAACATTAGTCGCCTTGTACGACACCCACGAGTGTAAGGGGTTGGTGCTATTCTACTCTGCCGGGCACCACACTTTTACCCGTAACCAGACTGAATTTTCTAAATGAACGATTGAGAAGCGCGATGATGTCTATAGGTAGTATGAAAACATGAACGTCATGCTTTTTCCCATAGGCCGTAGGCCGTAGAGGAAAGAAATCTAAATTAACACATGAGAAGCGCGTTGATGTCTATAGTATGAAAACACAAAGGCACGCCTTTTACACATACCTAGTGGAAACCAGCGACCGAATCTTCCACTTGTTACGGTCCTTTTACGAAGTTATTTTTAGTTGGGGGGGGAGTAAAAATTACAGGTATCTTCTAATTATGGGTATTCTCTACTCAATGAGCGAGCGCACTGAGTAAAAATAAATTGCCTACCCTTTTTAGTGGGGAGTATACGAAATGAATGAGCGAACGGAGTCAGCTGTGAAATATTAGGTTTTAAAACCTGGGGGAGAACAACGCATGTGTGAGGGAGCGGAGCAGCTCGAAATTTTTGATATTTTGGGTCTTAAATGCTGCGGTGATAAATGAAAGAGCAACCGGAGCGAGCTTGTCGATTTTTTTACGTTTGAGGTCTTAAAAGCTGGAGTGATAATTGAAAGAATGAGCTTGGAGAGCTGAGAATGGAGTAAGATTGTAATTTGTGATATTTTGGATTATAAAAGCTTGAGATGATCATTAAATTATCGCCATTTTAGACATTTTTGGTCTTAACAGCATTGGGTAATCCTCACAATAGTAATTTATTACAGTGACAACTCTGGAATCGTTTTGGTAAAAAAGTTGGCGAGGTTGGATGGAGCCAGAGTGATCTACATGACATTTTTACCAAGAGCACTTCGATCAGTGTGGTATTGAAGAATTGATTTTTCTGTGTGCCATAGTGTATTAAACTCAATGTTATTAAAAATGACACTTTAATCACTCTGGTTAAAGTGTCATTTTCGTCAACGTCCCCAGTTATGGTAAATTAAAGTGAACATCGATTTGTACTGGAAAATTCGGCCTATATGACCAATAATGTTGAGTACGTATATGTGTACTGTACAAATCGATGTTCACTTTAATTTACCATAACTTTTATCCCACAGCTATTCGAGAGTTGTCGCAATAGTGAAAGTTATAGAAAATGGAAAATCCTTTCCAACGGCATGTCGCTCAATGTTATTGGTCATATAGGCTGGGGTGCATACATTTCTGCCTTTCTGATATTTTGGGTTTAAACAGCAATGGGTGATGTTTACAAAACTTAGTGAAATGAATTAATGAGCGACCGCAACGAGCTTGGTGAAAGGTAAGAAAAGTAACTGAAACCTATAAATGAGCGAACGAAGCGAGCAAATTGCACCCATTGCCCCCCTGGATCTGCGCCTGCCTACACCTACCCTATACCGTAAACTCAATAAACTTCACAAGGTCATTGTCCGTGAAACCGACAGTTTTCCCTCGTTTTGTATACCTTGGCACAGAGCCTGAACGGCGATCAGTCGCCAATCCAATTTTTTCGTCGTCAATTCCACAGAACCATACTATACTGACGTTATATTATATTGCTCCTCTCTTTAGCATAAGCGAAATATTTTTTCTATGGTCCTCACCATCATGCAGGTGGGGTCACGGGGCTTACGATGAGCTCTTAAGTGGCTGATAGACGTGCAAGTACTTGTGGCTCGACGACCTTGCTCGCTCGTGTGTAAAACCGGCGAGTAAGTTCGCCGGCGATCCAACATGTTTTGATTATTGCTCGTAGCTCGCGGCTTTGGTTCGCTCGTCTGTCAGCGCCGCAAGCCGCGTGCTGCCATTTTTTTTGTGAAGTATCTCGTGCAGTTTTGGTTATGCGTAAAATTTGTTTAGGTTTATTAACTTTATGCCTTTCTGTTGCAAAAGTGACTAATTTTCGAAGCAATTGACTCGAATTATTTACGGAGTTCATATAAAATCGTGCTGCGTTTAAGTACGTACGTGTGTCGCCTACTTAAAAAATATCATCATGGCTCAGTCCAAAGAGAATAGACTATGAGTGACTGTGGTGTAAATAGAAACTATCATACTACCATATCAAAAAATTCAATATCAATATGATCGTAAGCAAATCAAATGACACTAGCGCCATCCTTTGCGTTCAAAACAAAAATCAATCATCTTTCGATGTTGTCTATTTTTGATTCACCAAGCAAAAATCGTGTTTGGGGATGCTGAATGCTGATGTGGAATTTTGTTCGTTTGTGTACAAAATTGAACATTTAAAGATCATCGTTTTGGTCTGTTTATTGTTTTTATAAGTATGTTACTACATGCTTATAAAATTTGAGCAGTTTTGTCAAGGTGGCAGGTCAGTATTGAGTACTGTATTTATACAGTATATTGACATAATTATTAGGTATATTTTCATAGAAATGTGTTAAACTAACCGGTCGTATTGTTTTTATAATTATCTTTCTCTGAAGCATGTCTAGAAATAAATAAATTACAAAAAATATTGTCAAAACTAAGGTTAACAAGAACCTGATCAGGTACTTTGAACTGCTTCTGAGTATAAACGTAGGCGTCTAGGCCACCCAAGGCCCAAGAATAGAAGTAATAATAGGTTATATGAATAAACTCATTCCTGAAGGAACACAACAGTGGTATATCATACCTTAGTTTTGGATATGGGATAAAATAAAGATTGAAACAAGGATCCAATGCTCTGACACACGTATGTGTATCAGCAAATTTATATTACTTGAAAGAAAATCTACTACATGATAACATTTTAGGAATATTTGTGTTACATTTATTAATCGGTGGAGTCCTGAGAAATACAAAATCTATTGTTTGCCGACTTCATATTGAGTCACTGGGATGTGACTGGTTTTATTTGGAATTTTATTATGTATTCATGATGTGAACTATTGCGTAAAATAAGCACTACGAAAATTCAGTATATGGAGAAAACATTTGAATGTGCCAGAGTAGAGTTTTGTGATAATGTATTTAGTATATGCACTGTGAGTGGGAGTTGATGTTACTATGTAAGTATGTCTACATCAACACGTAAGTATCTATTCAAATATAATACATTACCTAAGCTGCCAATTTATGGTATAATAAATTCTGATGGAATCTGACTGTATTTTTCAGTTGAAAACATCTGGAGGAAGATAGAAGAAAGAAGGTTTACGATTGTGGGAAACAGTTTATGACCGTATATTGGCCATAAACTGTCTTAGTGTAGTGCTTCAAGATGGATCTCCCCGACTGCCCCCCTGGAGCAGAAGGCTATCACGACTCAGTCACTGAAGTTGCTAAGAAGCCGACCGGCGAAGGGGAAGACTCTTGCACCAAGGTAAATATGCCTTTATTTATTTTATTGACATCTATACAATTATAAAACAATTAAACATATTTTTACATTTATCTAAACTTTTAAAATTCCGATGGAGTAAGATGTATTTCTTTTATCAACACACTCGTGTGCCCTTCCTTTTTCCTTTACTTTTCAATTGATGATAGTTAAAATAGTGTTTTTACTTAAAAAAATATTCCAAGACAGCATGAAATTAGTTGAAATATAAAATAAGAGATCTACTCGACATTGATAAATGAATAATAAGATATCACAAAGGAAATATCTCAAAGTACTGTACTAATGTGTGTGCTAGATAATGTTTATTACTATAAATCAGTTAAAATTTATCATTAAAAATATAGAGTTAAGTATTTTGTCATGGCATTTATAATGCTTGACTACCAGATTTATGATTCTTGTATATTATTGTATCAGCTCTTCCTATGTTTATGATTATGAGGATTGTCCTCGTAGTATTTGACCTGGACCCGTAACTCCTTCTTGACATTTCTTTTCATTACCAGTCAGGTGAAAGATAAGCTAGTGTATTGTTCATTTGATGAAACAATAATCTCGTATCCGTCTTTCACCATCACCATCACCAGCCATCATAGCAGGTTTTGAGTGAATATATTAAATTCATTTCATTTATCTGGTTGTGGGTGAACCAGAGGAATAATGGAATTTACAAATTTGAAGGAACTGTACGATTGAGGGCTGAAGTATTGGCTTTTTTGTACACATATGAGTAGGTTTGCTTAATCATTGGTACACATAATGTCAACCATTCCGTGAATTAATCTTTCATAAGGCAGAAGTCTATATTGTATCCATTGTGACAACATGACACTAATGGATCACCGATTTAAGTAAACAATGGCAAAATAATTTGGGTATGAAATATATGTATATTGCATTATAAATGCTTTGGTATGGTATGTGAAGTCTAATATTAACGTTCCTTACTTTAATTAGTAGGTACTAAAATACAATAACTTTTACACCAAAATGGACATTCACAATGATAAATCATTAAACACAAATCTTTTAAGGGCTGTTTTGGTGCGTAAAACTTACATAGTTCAGTGAAGAAATGGCCCAAAATGGAATGTAGAGTGTGTGAGCAGGGTTGTTCCTTGTTAATTTCTGATTGTTGTTCTTAATTATAGGATAAGTAATTATATATTGTCAGTTTGGCAAGTAGATTCCAGTGTCCGCCCATAAAACAATTTACTGATTACTAACTACAATGTCTTGTATGACAGTGATAGTAATATCTGGAACATGAGCAATTAGAAATTAGTAAACAAGTTCAACCTTGGTCAACACTGTCACATATTTTAGTTTAAGTTTGAAAATTATCTATTGCAGGTTAAGCATGTTATATTACTATTTATATCTGTATGTATAAAAACCGGTCAAGACGTGTCGTGCCACATGCAGCGTAGGTTTCCGTAGTCACCTGCCATAATATGCATATAAAAGAGTTATTTCTGATAGTATAGTAACACATTACAAAGTAACTAAGCTAACTCCACTTTTTTCCATACAATTTGTATGAAATGTTTGCTAATCCAATTACATTTCATAAGTTGATCGACTATTACTCGTTAACTTGAAGAGTCAACTAGGCAGTGATTTCATTATATTATTATGTTTAATTTCATCTATTCTTCTATTTAACTTTATTATACTATTATGGTTAACAATTTTTACATATCCAAAATATTACGGTTTAACAGCTACAGGAAAGGACACGTGTTTCTATCCAAAAAATTCACTTTGAAGCTAAATATATCTAAAACGGAAAGCTTAATCTAAAAACGTTCTTTAGATTGCCTAAATGATTTCACACTTCCCAAAAAATTCATCCCCCGTACGGGGGATTTTACGTGTAGGGGAGGTACCCATATAAGGGTACTTTTAAAATATATTATTTTACAACTTTGTCGGCGAGATAAATATGTATAATTATACAGAATTTCAACTTTCTAGTACCAATAGTTTTTGATATAAACCGCTGAAGGGCAGGGTTGCTTGATTTACTACAGAACGCTAAAAAAAAGTCATCATCATAAGCGTAAGCGATATATAATCGCATTGCCGTACTGCTAAAGAACTAGCCTTTACATAAAAATCCGGACAGATTTGTAATTTTGCTGGCTCGCATTATAAACTAAGTTTTATTCGAGTCAAACAATGATGGAGACAATACAATCGGAAGCATATATGAAGCAAGCAAAACATGTTGGAATATCATCTTCAGTAAAACTATTTTCTATCTCATCTTGTTTTTAGGGACTGCGCTGGGGCGCCAGGCATGACTCGTTCGCGGCCTCACAGGTAACAGATCTATTTCTAATCCATTGCTCCATATCAGGCCATCCGTCGCATGCGCCGCGTACTTATACCCGCAATGGGTTAGAAACAGACCTGTCATGCTGCTGACCGCTAGGGGTATCCGCGTGACGCAGCGTAGAACCTTAGTTCGCATTGTACGTAATTCTTAAAATGAGTATGCCTGTAAAAAATGCCAGGAAATCTCATCGTAGACTTCGCAAGCATTCAATCCTGGCGACGTTTGTCAAGATCTGCTTTCCTGCTTTGTTTTCTCCATTTCGCCCAGTCTCACAGCCCTTAACAGTCCACTGCAGGACATAGTGCCTCTTCGTCCAAATGTGAGGTTATTGCCATAATCTCCACGCTTGGCTGGCGGGTTGGAGATCGCAGTATTATAAATATTACAGTGGAAAACGCTGCTGCCCATTTTCCAGTCTACGGAGTCTTTAGATATTTTGCTTCAAAAACATAGTCGCCTTGCAGTCTTACAAAACTCGCAAGTGTAAAAAGCCTACCGGACTTTCACATCCAACTCATTGATATCAATCCATCGCTTCTTGTGCCTCCCGCGGGACCCCCTTTTTAGTACCGGCAGGTTTGGACACCTATTTCGTATCCCTGGTGACAAATCATGCTCGGATGCAAGTACTCTTTACGGACTCTGTATCGTTCGTTTGGAACTTATTCAGATGGCGTGCAGACTGCATCGGTCGTACTTTGTCAGAGTCAACCAAATTCGCACCTGAGCCCTCTGAGCTTGAAATAGATTTTAGGATCACAGGTGACTGCCCTGAACTTCCGCCAATTGGTGCAAGCTACGCAGATAGATACCTTCTAAGTCGTGTAGGTAGCCAAGAATCCGTGGCACTTGAATTAGTTTTAGTGACAGCTTCGTTCAGTCCTGTTCGTTCTGCTGCAGCCATTTAATGAATGTACTTACTCTGTTTTGGCGACGTGGATCGTCAAACTATCGTATTCTAGCACTTCGTGTATTGTTTTTATAAAACAGAAACATACAAAGAATTGGCCATGCAATAGAAAATGGCATTAGACTTGATATTAATTCACCTGTCTTAAATAAAGGTCAAATCGATATATCTTGTTTAGATAGAACAATAAATGGACACGGTATCTAAGATACCTAATTAAAATCCATCCAACAGTGTCACTGCGTTGTTTACTATATTCTGAAAGACGTGTCACATAAACTTTCTATTTTAATATAAGCTTATTCTTTACCTGAATTCGAAAATTATTAATTCATAGTGATTCAACAAAAGGCACTAAGCACTAGCTAATCTCCTAACGTGTGCTCTTTGTGTAGTGTATTTTAGGGGCTACTGTTGATGAGAGAGTTTAGGAATGGTTTAGAGTCATCTTAAATTATGATTTGGTTATACTCTTTGGCTATCATATTTAGTCGGTTCAAATACATAGTAATAAATATATGGTTGAGATGTAATGAAATGAATTGAGGAAGTTCAGTTTGATTGAGATTTGATCACATACGTGATCCTTCATAGAACTTACGTACTCAGTTTACAAAATTTAGGATTGTAGGAAATACGGCTGATCATCATTGAGGATAGATGATGAAAACAGAAATACGAGTAATTTATAACCTGACGCTGAGCGCCGTGAAATTGCATGGTTGAATATAAATACCAACAACTGAAGTTCGGTAACGTCGTTTTAAACAAAATATGAAATCGATGCAGGCAGGCAAGGCTCACACTTTGAAATAACAATAAAAATGCGTTATTGTGTTTATTAAGAGTTATCACAGCGCACTTTCCGTGATAAACATAGGTAACCACACAACACAACGTGACGTGGCTGTGGCTCGGTAAGTATTTTTATTTACGACAAAGATATCTATTAAAAATTAATATACAAATAAACAAATTTCTTAATTGAAGCGGAGACTGTTTTATTTTTTACTATTGTCCCACATTTTTGCGGATTGGGGATCGGTATACGTGTATGGGCTCAGTTGGAGTTGGCGGAGTGGTTTGTTACTGGTTTTTGACGTTGGAGGGCTGAGAGTATCTGGTGCGGTGTGTGAGACTTCTGATGGCTGTTCGCAGGCGGAGCAAGAGTTCTCAGAACACCTGAACAGTTTGAAGATCCGCGTGGAAAATGCTGGCACGCGGCCCATGGTGGAGCGGCGCGGGCGCGATGTCTCCGGCAAGTGGATATACCTGTGCTACCCGTGCGCGGCGGTCTGCAGCGGCGAAACCATACTACAGGTATTTTTTAGTTTCCACGCGTCTATTTCTATATTTCCTTCTCGTCTCTGTGATCCGCTTCCGCATTGAGGGCTAGAGCGATCGATTTGCAACTAAATGTGCTCATCTTTGTTAATGCACGCATTGTATTTTTACTGGATCACTTACCTGATTATTACCGCCGCCAAACAATAACGCTTGCGATGTTGTGTCTAGGATTAAACAATAAGGTAGCTGGAGTAGTAACAGAGACGGAAGCGGTGTGGTTTGGATTTGTACTGTCATTACGAAACACAATGTATGTGCGACGGATGAGCTTTCATCTCCGTGATAAGATCAGAAACGACTAGTATATGTAACAGGATAAATTCACACACATTGCTCTAACAAGCTTAAAACGGAAGAGGCGAGATGCCGATCGGGAATCGTAGGGAGGCGAAGGAGCTAGGGTACAAAGTAAGGCCTCGGGGGAAGGCCAAAGTAGGTAATCACAATCGCCTACGGAGCAGCAATATCGCCCCCACTTAGGTTTGGGCGATACTTACAGCTTTTGTCATTTCGTTGTTGCAGACCCATATATCCGGCAAGAAGCACAAGACGAAGCTGGCGTTGCGCACCATTTGGCCGCAAAGTATATTTGATGAACATCCATATATCTTGAGTGAGAAGGGCTCCAACAAACCAGCTGCCAGCGGTCAAGGTGATACTACTACTACTTCATTATTATAATTTTACTAGTGGACCCGGCGCGACTTCGTTCGCGTAGCGTTCTAACCCTACACCTGCCCTACACCTACCGTACACCTACCCTACACCTACCCTACACCTACCCTACACCTACCCTACACCTACCTTACACCTACCCTACACCTACCCTACACCTTAGGTGTGAATCTAAACCATTCCCAGATCCCCTTGAACACACACAAAAAATTTCATCAAAATCGGTCCAGTCGTTTGAGAGAAGTTCAGTGACATACACACTCACAGAAGAATTATATATATAAAGATATGAATACGAAAGCTGAGCCCGAAAAAGTGCTCCCTTCTAGTTTGTTCTGAAACTATTGAACTTTCCCCCAAAAACTTCATTTTTACTTTCGCTATCTCTCGGCCCTAGTGTTAGGTATGTGGGCTGGGTTTTTATGTGTAATTTTTTTGAAATATATAGAACAGACGCTATAATTTTCAGAGAGCACGCGTTGTAATGATTTAACACTACAAGAGCTGACTATGTTTGAAGGGGCGTTTCATAATTAATTTTTTCATTGTCTCATTATCATGTGTTAGCTTTTTGCAGTTAAGGCTTCTTTTTCGAGCTCTTTTTTCGTATGTGTAACCCTATAATTAGAATAAAAATATAACGCACACTCAATAACCTCATACGGTATGCTCATCAATGTTTGTAATATTCCTAAGGCATGGATAAAGTGCTACAGAAGATGGCAGAGGAGGTGGAGCTTTTCAACAAGAACGCTTCAGAGCTGGATAATGTTTTCGCCAAGTACAAGAACGTGCCCTGCCATATACAGGAGAGCATCGATATTATCAAGTGAGTGCCATCTGTGGTGACAATTAAAATTAATCTACTACAAGTGACGAAGACCTGTAGGCCTAGCAAAAGTTGCTCTCGCGCGCGATAAGCGAGAAAAAGCGCGACATAGGTATTGCTATCTCTTTCGCCTTAGTATTGAGAGAAAGAGACATACGCCCTCTCGCGGCGCGAGCTTTGTCGCGGACACACTTGTGCTAGGGCAACTGAGCGAGCTGGGTTCGATTTCCGGGCGCGACAGAAATGAAATGAATTTCAACTTGTTATTGAGTGCTTATGATAATAATTTGTTTTATTTAAAAACAATCATTGTGAAATTATTTCTTTATAAAATATGTCGCAGCCATCTGGTTAAATCAGCCATTTAATGGAAGGCTAGTCTGTTAATTAATCGCCGGCATTCAATTGAACGCCTAGGCCGATAGTACACTGCACTAGCAACACTCAACGTTTAACTAGTTGGCTTATAGTAAGCTAGCCCTTTAAAGACGGCTGACGCTAAATCAGGCAGGTGATTTAAATGTAGTTCAAATTGTATCTGTCGCAGCCATCTGGTTAAATCAGCCATTTAATGAGTAGGCTAGCCTGTTAATTAAACGCCGGCATTCAATTGTATGCCTAGGCCGATAGTTGATAGAGCAATCAACGCTTAACGTTTAACTAGTTGGCTTATTGTAAGCCAGCCCTTTGAAGACGGCTGCGTAAAAGCAGGCAGGTGATTTAAATTTAGTTCAAATTTTATCCACTGCAGCACTGGTAGTCATTAAAACAAATATGGCGTCAGACAATTCGCACAGCAAGCAATGTTTTTGTATTTTTATCGTTTTAACTAAATTTAAAGTGTGGTACCTAGATGTTTTTAAGTAAGAATAAGGATAACTTAATTTGTTCATTTTCTTTTCATACTTACAATTAGAAACAAATGTCTAAGAAAGTTTCGTGCCATTTTATATTTAATATTATAAAATAAGAAAGTGCATTCTTCCTATACTACATTGTTGCAAATAGTTAATAAGTTATAAGTTTAAAGTTATTATTGTGGTAAATACTATAAATGTTATAGGTACTCGCAATGCAATTACTAATTGAATTTGTTGCCACTAATATTTTCGTCTCTAAATAAAAATTATATTTGTTAATTCGTATTTTTTATCTTAAGTAAAGTTATCATATAATTTACGAATGGTCACTCAAACCAAACATATATATTCTATTAACAAAATGGCTAAATAACGTTCAGCCAAGTAGCTGCACGTTACATTCAACTACTTGGCTAGTTGTCCTTTAGCCATTCAATTGAAGGCCGGCGTTTAATTAACGGACTAGCCTTCTAATTAAATGGCTAATTTAACCAGATGGCTGCGACATATCCATTTCGGCGCTGGTAATGCAAAAACAAATATGGCGGCAGATAGCTCACACAGCAAGCAATGTTTTTATGCTTTTTTCGTTTTAACTGTGGCACCTATATGTTTTTAAGTAAGAATTAAGATAACTTTAAGGGACAATTAAGATAACTTAATTTGTTCAGTTTCTATTTATAATTATAATTAAAAAAATAAATGAATGTCAAAGTTTCGTGCCATCGCATATTTAAATTTTTTATTGTTCTAAATGCATAGGTAATCGCAATACAATTAATTGTATACTTACTGAATGAATTCGTTTCCACTAATAATTTCTTTATTACATAAGTTACGTCACTCTAACTAGACATCCCTTTAACAAAACGGCTAAATAACGTTTAGCCAAGTAGCTGAACGTTACATTCAACTACTTAGCTAGTTGTCCTTTAGCCACTCAATTGTATTTAATTGCGTTTAACTAACTGACTAGCGTTCTCATTAAATGGCTGATATAACCAGATGGCTGCGACATATACATGCAAAACATGGCTAAGTTAGTAAACTCGACCAGGAAATTACCTTATCACCCTAAGGACGAAGCAATTCGATTTTCCCTTGCAATAATATTATGTGTGTCATTTTACGGTCTCAAGCAAGATATTTTCGTTACACTATTCGTATTTTCAAAACAGATAAACCACTTTCTTGGCCAGTTTTGCATACATAAACAAATATGAATACGGAATAGCATTGTGCGATATTATCCGGGGAGGTTACGGGGCCCCACTATCATCTCGGGGGCCAAGCCAACCTCACCTGCTCGCAGCCCCCCTGCTGTTTTGGAGGTTATGGCACATCGGCTTTTCCCTGAAGGGTTGTGCTGGTCAAAACGCAGTCCCCCCCCCCCCCACGTAAATTCCCAAAAACACCGTTTTTTTTTATTAAGGATTCTGGTAAGAAACCGCTTTTAACCAGTCAGAAAGCGGACGTACCTAGAGCGGACCTTGGCTGGCAGATTTACTGCTAGAATGACGAGGAGGAGCAATTATCATCATATCAGCCGAAGCACGCCCACTGCTGGGCATAGGCCTCCCCCAGAGATCTCCACAAAGGCCGGCCCTGTGCCTTCCGCATCCAGCTGGTACCTGCGATATTTATCAGGGCCGTCGGCCCACCTTGTCAGGAGGCCTGTAGGAGGAGCAATCGTCGTCGCCCTAGCGCTTATCCCGGCCTCTGCCAGAGTCCGCTTTCCTACACAATCTTCTCCACTTCGCCCGGTCTTCGGCATCCTCTCGTCGTAAGCAATGTCCGATATATAATGCAGCATCTGGCAACTCGTAGGGCTCCGCTGCTGGGCGTGGAATACCTGATCGAGCATCCGCCGGAGCAGTCGCACTACGAGCCCTCGTACATCTGCACGCTCTGCACCAAGCACGGCCACCCGCGTACCATCATCAACCACATGACCTGCTTCTGGCATCGGTACAACTATCTGGTAAGTGTTCAGCTCTCTAGTGGCGAGAGTGGGTACATTATTGGGAGTCTCTTTCAGGCAAAAACTAGCGGAGTCTACGTGCTGTGGTTGCAACACGATGTTTTTGTACCGTGCTGTAACAGAATTTTACTTTTTTGGATTTCTGATAAATTCTTATGCTTGTCAAAAATAATCTTTTTCGCCTCGCCGATCTTCAAATTGGCCTGATACTATCACCGGGCTTGACTGGATCTACTTTTTAAAGAGCTGCACGCCTGAAGTTGGACAGGCAATGGAATATGACAGTTTAGACAAAGTAATACGACAGAGAACCAATCTGTCAGATATACAGAGAATTAGCAAGATGAAGTAGCACTGCGATCTCCAACCCTCACGCCAAGCGTGGACATTATGGCAATAACCTCCCCGGGCCCTAAGTCCTGCAGTGGACTGTTATGGTCTGTGATGATGTGAAAGAGATACTTAGCGCACGCGAGCGCTCGCTTGGATGCGAGCGATTTGGACCTCTGGGGTTTTACGCCAAGACGATGATGCTAATCTGCATCACATACACCCTCTTGTCAGGTGCGTCACTTCACGAAGGCGTGCAAGATGCTGACGCCGTACCGCGCGCAGCCGAAGTACCGCGAGGGCGTCAGCGTCATCATGAACCGCGTGGCGCAGCGCATCGAGGACACCTTCGGCCGCTTGAGGCCGTTGCACATTGACAAGGAGGAGTATGAGAAGGACAAGTGAGTAGCGAAAACTAGTAGAATCTGTAAAATGGTTAATTTGCAGCAGTATTAGTTGAAATTAATATTGTATGTGTTTCTATATACTGTGTACGTAGCGTGATTGTTACGGCAAGTAGTGATTTTAGGTATTGTTTGTTCATAAAATAAGACAAGTCAGTCTGGACTACTCTGGACAGATCTTCTTCTTCTTCGCTTCTGCCTAAAACTAGTAACAGACGTTTTGGCTTGAGCCGACGAACCGTCAGTTACAGTTGATAATAATCTTTTTTTTTTTCTTTTTTTTGTCAGTGTAGACAAACAGGCATTAGCAAAACCAAGAGTATTGCTAATGCGTTGCCCACCTCTATAACACGTTGCTCTGGCTGCAAAAAGGCTAAATCCCCACCCCATGGAGCACTGGAAACAGTGGCGTAGCATGGGGGGGGCGGAGGGTGCGGTCCGCACCGGGCGGCACTTTGCCGGGGGTGGCGCTGCGGAGGTGGCAGAAAAAAACATTAAAATATAAAAAAAGTTAATTTCTTTTAGTGTTTTTTTCGCCATTTTTTTTGTTGTTACCTAGCTGCGAGCGCCGGTGCGCGCAGGTACAATCGGAACGAAAATAGTAACATGCCAAATAAATATATAATATCTAACTACCAAACTTTACAAAATGGTATTCTAATATAGGTGGGTAGATACATATTCCGAGATTAACTAATCTAGCTATATTGTCGATTGAACAAGACCTCACTGATGCAATCGATATTGAAAGTGTGATCAAAAACTTTGCTGAAAGGAAGACTAGAAAAGTTAAATTTTAATCTTTCAGTTGAGGAGTTGAGGTTAGAATGATACTCGTGCGCAAAAGAGCGTTCGTGAAGTAGGCGATTTCTCCATTATTGTATTACGTTTTCTCTGTAATTTTTCTAAGTGATATTCTACCTTCTACTCTATGTCAAAAAATGTTAATTTCACTTTAGTGTTAATCAATAAAAGTACTCTTTTTACCATGCCCCAAATTTTGTATAATGGATTACAAAAATAAGAGGGCGGCAAATTTGGAATTCGTACCGGGTGCTAGTGACCCATGCTACGCCACTGACTGGAACCTTACTCACCGGCAGAAACACAATACTGTTTAAAAAAGTATTGTTTAGCTGCGGTATTCTGTAAGGTGGAGGTACTTCCTCAGTCGGGCGGCTCCTATTCGAACGGGATACCCCGCTATGCCCTACCTCTCTTAACGCAGTATAACATAAAGTCGCTTTTGGGTGCGGGGGACGTGGATGTCCGACCAGGGTCAGCTCGCTCGCGCATCCGAATTAATCCACTGCAACTAACGGTTGGTCGGCTCCAGCCAAATCGGAGCGTCTGTTGCTAGTTTTACTCTTTAGGTAGCTTTTGCGATAGCTTTATTACTTCCTCGCATTCGTTCTCTTGTCGAGCCCCTAGGCTGGCTACTTTATTTAGCGCGCTTTACTCACGTATGAATGACTTTTTGAATATAACCCAAATTGGGTATACGAGTATATCAAACTAACAAAATATTATGTTCAGATACTAATCACGTGGACATGAACAATTTGATGATTGTCGAATGTTTCAGGGAGCGCATCCATCAGTGGATATTCAAGGGCCACCATTTCTCGGAGAATACTGGACATTCGTTCGAGGAGGTGGTCGACGTGGACCTTATCACGAGTCTGCATGATTCCAGTAAGATTTCCATTATTATATTCGTAACGGTTGAATTGTCAGTGACAAATTACTAGCATGGATCATATAATTTTACTTTATTATGTCATAGATTAGTTGATGAACATTTTAGCTACCTATTGATTGATCTGCTTGTTTGATTTATTCGAATGGCAACTTCGAAAGCTCAAACTTTGAATTTATATAAATTCCACCTTTATTCTACACACTTATTTTGTATTTTATTTTTCAGATGAGGAGAGCAAAGCTAAAACGATGAAGTAAATATTGTTTGTTTATTTATTATTGCCTTCATGTACAGTTTATCAATAGATCTTATTACTAGTCACAATCACGGTACATGATCCCCAGTGGGGCATTGCAATTTACAAGCTTTGACAGTTGACTGTTGTAAAAAGGATATTACGAATATGTGTTTCTCTTTCAGCAAAATGCGAGACCCGTCTCCGCCGGTTGTGGCTGCGCCTTCGAAACCCCACTACGTGAGTATATCTATGATTTTAGTGGGCCCGGCGCGACTTCGTTCGCGTTGCGTCCTACCCCTACCCTACCCTACGTCTACGTCTACCCCTACTCTAGGAGTAAAGGGGTAAAGTCGGTATAGGGTAGGCCCTACACCGACTTTACCCTTTTCTTCTTGCCTATAAACCTTCCTCTTGAATCACTATATCTATAGATGAAAACACACGATCGATTCTATTGTGAACGTAAGTTTGCCTGTTATTGGATTTACATTTAAGTGTTAAAGATCTGTCATGTATTATTTCAATGTCACAAAAAGTGTAAATCTGTTGGCAAATAAAATAAATAAATAAATAAATAAAAACCGCATTAAAATCCGTTGCTTAGCTTAAAAGATACACTCGTATCATATATACTCGTAACATACATACCTACATAGGTACAGAGGGACAGACGACGGGAAGCGACTTTGTTTCATACTATGTATAGATTGTTTTATCTAGTGCTTCGTCCTAACTTTGAATTGGTACAGAATATTATTTTAGTTCATTGCGAGCCGAGCTATCCATCCGTATCAAAATCAACGGAGAACCGTATCAAAATCATATCACTGCATTCTGTGACTTCACATCATCACATTAGCAGCCCAATATATTTTAATATTAGTGATTATTGGAAGTTTGCCTGAGGATGCTCCGTGTCGAGGTTTTCAGGTTGTAGTGTGTTGTGAATGTGGTGAAACATTGACGTTCGGGAGAAAGCTGAAATTCATATTAAAAACCACATATAAAAACCCTATGAAAAGTAATTCTAACTAAAAGGCATTGATTTAAAGCGGAATTTCTATATGGTAGTCTTGGTAAGTTTAAAATTGGAAAATGCATGTTAATTAACAAGTTCGGTAATCCATTCGGTATGGGCCGGTAAGAAATCCATTTTATGCAATTCTGATGTGACGGTAAAGTGTATATTTCAGCCAGTAAATTATTTCACAACACTAACTTAAATGTTTCTTTTTTTCTTGTTCTTTCTGATATTCGAGACTCTCCAGTCAACACTGGCTTGAGGCAACGGAGCCTCCTGTCGTGGGTCTCCTCCTTGTCACAACACTAACTTAAACTATGTGAACCTAGTTTTGTTCCAAAATTTCCATTTGTGAGTTGACAAAGCTCCTCAAACTGCCGAACTATTAATTTAGCCACTCCAACATTTTTACCACGCATTTATTATTATACAAGCTTTTATTTAACTTGCACTGTTTGTATGTATGTAAGTTGTCCGTCAAAATTTCTAAACCATTTTTCGATCATGTGTTGGTATCTGTTGGAGCTGAAATTTGGTATTCCTATATAATTTGGACAATTAAATTAAAACTGGTTTGATGATGGAGTCGGAAGGTGGTCATAGGAACTTATGAACGAAATAAGATTACCCCATCGTGTTTGGGCTCTGGAATGGTTTTGATGAGTAGGCACTATACCGAGCGATAAAAGCTGGTTATAAAAAAATCAGTTTCATTTGAGAACTTATTTATTACTATCTGCTGTTGTGCGCGACTTAGATTAGACCATTTTCATATCCCTAATTTGAGAAATTTCCTTGTATATGAAGCTACTTAAAGAAACGACGATAAATGGCGCTGCCAGGTGGTTAAATAGCTGTCGACTGAACAAGCTCCCTATATACTTTTATCCTATTTCACCCCTGCAGATTTCTTTTTTAATCCCCGTCGAAAAACTTTTGACGTGTGTATCTTTGGCTTTGTGTATCGCATGTCTGTGGCATCGTAACTCCTGAACGGATGGTTCGATTTGGAAGCGGTTTTCTGTTTGAAATCCAATTTCAATTTCTCTATTTCGCATGCAGTTTAATCAATATGGTTCTTGGCTTGTGTTTCATTAAAATAAGTTTAAAGAAAACTTGGTCGGGGGCATAGAGGACCTACCCAAAGTCGGGGGTGATGCTACTTTTTCTGGCGGTTAGGTTATAGAAATAAAAAAGTAGTCGTATGTCATTCCCCAGGTTTTCATCTAATGCTCGGTTCGCTCGTATTAGCGTACGAGACACGACCTCGTACTCCAATACGAGTACGGTACGCTAATACGAGCGTACCAGCGGTCATTGTACTCGTACACCAAAAAAAATCCTAATTGTTTAGAGACATAGAATATGTGCGTCGGCAGTTATGTATGTCTCAGCCGCTGTAATCGACCGTGCGAAGGAGTGTAATCCCCCGTCGCCTAGCAACATAGCTCGTCAACTCGTTTCTAGTTCTCTTCATCGTCGGCGATCGGACAACTCCCTTAGATATAGCACCGAAAATGTCAGGTTGTTGTATAATTTAAAAAATCACTTCTGGCGCGATTCTGGATTATCAGACAGATTCAGAGGAGAGGGTTTCAATTAACAGTTTCAAAATGTTGTGTATGCAACTGTAGGTAATGAGGTAATAAAACATTTGCCAAATGCCAGATGAATAAACTCCTATGATTCGTTACAAAATGAAGTGACATTTTCGATGCTATCTCTCCGTCTCTCAGTTTGGATTGTACCGACTAATTTTCTTTTTATTACTATTCATGTTTTACTGTCACACTAATTTACCAACCATAATAACCGTCCTAATGTTTAAATAACAGCTATAAAAATTATCTGCCATTCAATAACATTAATCTCGATCTTGCATACTGGATACTGGATCCATGAATATTGTTGGCTGGAAGAGATCGCTTTTAGCGATGACGCCGCTTAGATAAGAAAGAAAGAAAAGATACATGATGAGATGATGATAAGAAAATAGATACATTTATCTACTTTCTAATCTATATAAATATAAAACAAAATCGCTTCCCGCCGTCTTTATCTTATATACGCTTAGATCTTTTTAACTACACAACCATAGAAATGAAGTCATTGTACACAACGGATCTTCATGCGGTTTTCAACAACAGATAGAAGGTTTATAAGCAAGAAACTAAGGGTAGGTAAGGGTAAAGTAGATGTATCTAAGGGCCGGGTCCACTACTCTCCATTAAAGAGTTACAGATAAAAAAATAATAATTTCCCTCCCTTTCGTATGGTAGCGAGCCCGCGAGCGTCGGCCGTCGGCCGGCTCGCTGTCGGACATCAGCGACGAGCAGCGGCCCGAGCGCGGCGGCGGCGGTCGCGACCGACCGCCCTTCAGGTAACGCCTTTAACTATACGTGTTTCTTTTCTTTCTTGTAATATCATCAGCAATCAGTCCATCGAACTAAATTCAGATGTTATATAGGAGTTACGGGACGTTCAGAGTTGCTTCCCCAGTGGGACCAACTCCTTAGTTAACAAGGTCTATAGCTCTTAGCCTCTTCAGACGCCTCTGGTGGTCATGCAGTACCAAGTGTGCAGCCAGTGGATTTGGGTGGTGTTCCAGCCTTGCTTTGTAGCGTCTGGCAATAAATTTTATGAGATAGATAAGAATAACAATAAGAACATTGAATGCCACAAGACACCACGACACGACACAAATTAACAAAATTGGCTGCGAGTGTCTTCCCTGATCATTATAGTCTAGCTAGACGCCTTCAAGGCTAGTGAATAGGCTGTTCCTAGACAGGCATGCTCCATCATCGGCTGCATTGTCACTTACCACCAGGTGATATGGCGGTCAAATGACTGAATAGACTAAATAATAAATAAGTTAAATGATACAAAACAAAATGCATTTGATTAGCAGCATCTGCAGTAAATGGAACTATTACCCACACAAGTAAACGTACACCTACATTGATTCCCGTGTCGTGTCGATTCATTTAAGCTTTACAAAATCGGTGTCATAATATTCAGTGACTTAGCGAGTTTAATTTTCTCAAAGGTTTGTGTGTGCGTGCTTTTTCTTGTTAGGAATATTTTAAATCAGTTCAGGTGTTGCCTAAAGTTTAGCGCAATCGGGCGATAGTTGCATAATTTGTTTTCTTACAAACGAAAATGATGTTCTTTTTCTTTATTCATCCCTTTTATTAATCCCCAGGGGTGTCCGCAACGAGCCCAAGCCGCGCTTCGAGCCGTACGCGGAGCGCGAGCGCCGCGAGAGCCCCACCTTCCGCTCGCGGTACGCCATACGGAACAACCAGCCCGAGAAGGGGAAGCCTGTCGAGAAGGTGAGAGACCGTTCATACGACGTGCGTAACTCAAATTCGTGCGGGAGTGGGATGGCTTCTACTCTTTATTTTTTATGTAATACGGCAGACAAACAGGCATGCAGGCCACCTGATGGAAAGTGGTCACCGCCACCTATGGAAGTTTGAAATACCAGGGGCATCACCCATGCGTTGCCGACTCCGTATAAACCATTTCATCCCCTTTCTTGAAGAACTCTATGTTGTACTTTCCAGGGTAAACCTGTCCAGGTAGTTCATTCCGCAACCTTAGTGTGCGTGGGAGAAAGTTCCTTTGGAACCGCATAGACACACTATTTTGGCATTTAGTCGTGGGGCCCTCAATATAAAGCCGTTTATGGGGTCGGTCGTATTTTGTTTGTGTGTTTCGTACGTCTCGGACATTCGTACGAATACTCAACCAAAGAGCGATAGCAAACTCATCGCAAAGGATGCCAAACACCGAGTGAAGTGTACAAAGAGACCCCGGGATTGACGCCAAGATGATGATGATGATTTCTAGTATCATATCTATCTCGGATATGATAATCATTCCATTCAATCCATAGGTTATGGTTACAGCTTATCGTGAGGCTGACCGTGACTGGCTTAATCAGAAATTCATCCCTAATGTGTTGTTGTCCAGGATAAGAAACCGCCCAACTACGAGTACAAAGTGAAACTGGCGGAGGAGAAATGCAAGTTGGCGGAGGATTCCGCCAAGAAGACGCTCGCCTACCACGAGAAGAATCCGGAGAAACACCCGCTGTACCCGGAAGAGTGGAAGAAGTTCTGGAATCGCCGCTACAAGGAGATACAGGCAGGTCAGTGCCAGATCAATGCTATGTGTTAATATTTAGAAATTGAGAAATGTTTGTGAGGATACGGATGCGTGTTTATTACTCATTAAAAAACTACTAACCGTATTTTGATGGCACCTTTCATAGACATAGACGTGACTTATTTTGAACCAAAAACTCTATGTATGCAAGATTTACATAATACAGGTCATTTTAGTACAGTTTAATAAACACGATTATAATAACAGTAGCAGACTAGCTCACAGTATCGGGATTAACCAAATTTTACGCAGGCGGCTACACTCGCGCAATCATTCATATATTTAATCTCATCATGAGGAGAGGGAGGGGGGTTGGTTTGGTAGTGTGTTCATATTCATATTTATTGATTGGTAATATTCCTTACATGTCAGCTGTTGTAGATATAAAAATGTCACAAATTACATTAATTTGTAATACATAAATTAAACATTATCAAATGTCATACAAATATCTTTTTTTGTAATTATTTATTTATTTATTTAAAACTTCATGCACATTACAGTACAATGGCGGACTTAAAGCTACGTAGCTTATAAATATCATCATACAAGTCAGTTTGCATTATCTATAAGTAATGTAAAAATAAATAATCAGTGTGGTAACAATATATCATCGTCATCATCATCTCGGTCGCAGAACCCCTCTTATACATACCAACTTATTCCTACCGTACTAGACCCGCACAACACGCGCCCAATTTAATTTCAACTCCCAACTCCCCACCCACCAGAGGGCAAGGATCCATCGAAGCAAGACTTCAAGCCCAAATGGATCGTGTTATCGTCTCGGCCGCAGAACCCCGCCGGTACATAACCTATTCCTAACGTAGTGGAACCGCACAATACGCGTTTTTTTTTAAATGTTGTTGTTATTCGCAATTTTTCCTCCCACCAGAGGGCAAGGACCCATCGAAGCACGACTTCAAGCCCGAATGGATCGTGTTCTGGACGAGCCGCATGAAGGAGCTCCACGACCAGGAGCTCCGCGTCAACATCCACGAGATATATCGGAAGCTGTGCCTGCCGCCGCCGCCGCCCGCCGCCGCCAGGGACGACAGGGAGAGGGTTGATGAACGGCGGAGGTTTGTGGTTCAGTTTTTTTATTTGTTTAGCCATGTTTTTAATACATTTTAAGGGTATGTTCCGAGTCGTTGTTGTTGTACTCGTCAACAAAGGTAGGGCTCGTCTAAGCTGAAATGACGCGCCCCATTATCGCATTAACGCACACAAGCAAATTTAAAATATGGACGCAATACATATACAAATGCCGTTGTAATTGGTCATTCAGTTGCCGGTGAGACTCAAACGTAGGACGCGTCGTTCGATTGGAGCAGTCGACGCTCCCACACAGATGAAGTGTCGTTATTAATATTTGTACTTACACATCGAAATCAACTAATTAAGTAGAGGGCGCGTCATTTCAGCTTAGACAAGCTCTACGCGGTAGGAAACCCGGAACTTACCTTTAAAATAGCCCGTACCGACTTATAACATCGTCGTCCCGTGACCATGACGCATGCAACTGTGTAGAAATATCGGACTACTCGTCAACATACGCGGTAGGAAACCCGGAACATACCCTTAAAATGTGTAACCATGTATTGTACACAAGATTGTTACAAAACTATGTGACGTAACATCATCATCATCGTCCTAGCGCTTGTCCCGGCCTCTGCCAGGGTCTGCTTTCCTACTCAATTTTCTCCACTTCGCCCGGTCATCGAATTTATTGTACACAAGATTGTAACAAAATTATATGACGTAATTATCAGACACAACAGGGCAACTTATTTCTCTATAAAGTAATTTCATTCAGCAGGCCTACAGCAGATAAATCGTGATAATTAAATGCTAACTTCATTACGGTCGGCACTAAGACGTGCAAAAGATGCTTATTTAAAATAAAATAGAATAAAAATCTATACTATACAATAAATACCTAATTTTAAGATTGAAGAATTGAGATATTTCGTGTTATTGTTGTTTCAGCCGCACTTTACTGTTGATTTATTTGTTTATTTAGGAAAACAAACAGTCTTATTTAAGTATTACACAACATGTCAACAGACTCATAATTCTGATACAAATTTTTATTTATATCGAGCTTACAGAAGTAACACAGCGCATGAAATAGTAATTTTGATAAAACGATTATCAACAAATATATAAATCTGAGTAATAATGTTGTGGCATAATGCGTACTGCCCAGTTTGACATGAAGTTTGCCGTACATCACAAAGTATAAAATACTATAGCCACGTATTGCATCAAAAATATACCCGATTTTGGAGTTTCTTCAAAACTTACTGATTGTCTGCGTCCGACAGAAGCCCGGAGCTCCGTCGGCGGTCGCCGGAGCCCCGTCGTCGATCGCCCGAGCTCCGTCGGCGGTCGCCAGAGCTCCGTCGGCGGTCGCCGTCCCCCCGTCGGCGGTCGCCATCCCCACGGCGAGCATACGACCCGCGTCGCCGCAGCCCCGAGCTCAGACCTGTCCGGCCCGACCACCGCCGGGACTTCGATAACCGTCGCCGAGAACCTGAATACCGCAGGGATATCAGGTAGGTGCTACGAGAGTCGCTGGAGTTCCATAGATATAGACAGATTAATTAATTTATTTTGTTCTTAACATTTAAATATTACATGAAAGATCTTTAACACTTAAATGTAAATCCAATAACAGGCAAACTTACGTTCACAATCATTACAATTATATCAAACAAGTTGTAACAATATCGACAATTATAGGTATTACATGTTAAAACTAAGGTAGATTCAATTAAAATTTATGGTGAATATTGTAGTGTCATGCCAAATTAGAACTCAGCCCAGCATATGCTGTAGATAGAGAAACCACAGCGCTGATTTTCAGCACTCGGCACTGATGTGTCCTAAGAATAAGCAATTTACAGAACAAAGTCCGCAGTGAATGCGGTCGGTCGGTCAATAACTAACCCTCAATAATATTTTTGTACTTTTTAGTCTTAAACACACAAACACATTTTCAAACATATGCTCATCCCTAATAAGAGATCTCTACCAGCCAACCTCACATTTTGTGTAGAGAAAAAGATATCTCATTGTGTCTTATTCATAAAAGTTGACGTTTATTAAACCTGGTTATGTTTTGCGACTGTCTTTCAAATTGAATCATTTCAGTAACAGATAAAGACAAATCATAGTTTAGCTAAAATGTCTATAATAAACGTCAAATAACTGTTATAAATAAGGCGGTTAATGTAATACCTGCTATCTATTTGCCCCTTTTATTTCAGGACGCCAGACTACAGGCGCTCGCCCAGCCGGCACATGGAGAAGCGGCCGTCGCCGGGTCGTATCAACAACTTCGTCCCAATTCGGTCCCGCAGCCCTGTGTCCAGGTAATTGTTGGAAGATATTGATATTGTTGATATCTTAGAGGTGTCTTTACAGGCTTTGCCCCACCACTCATTTCCACCACTGCAACTCCTGTGTAGCCAGGAGCCATTTTGTATGTTCGACGTGGCAAGACAAAGGGCCGATTTCTTTGGTATAATTTCTTTGTTTCGGCCGTCAAAACTCGCCGATTTTATCTGATGTACGTGGCCAAGTTTAATCGTACAACGAGGTTTTTATTTACATTAAGTTTGTAGTCCTAAATTCTAGTGTCAATAGTCCAGTAAATTGGGGTTGAAGATTGTCGTTTCGGGGCAAAATTGGGTACTTGCTTGATACTGAAAATTATTCATATTTAACCCACTTGTTACTGAATAAACATAATTTGTGCTATCGGTTTGAAATTTCGAACACGTAAAACGTTGGATAACAATAACGGATAAAAAATCTCGAAAAAAATTTTTCACTTATGGAAAATGCCGTGTCGTAAAAGACACAGTAGGGAAATATACTACTGTGATAATTTACTAGGTAGTCTTACACGATAATTTAGGAATTGAGGTTATTAAAACAATTAAGATGTTTAATAATATGTTGTAATTACATTTTTATATGGCTTTACTTACTAGGGGTATGATAGCGTTCAAAACATGATTTCGGGTGAAGTGTTACATTACACATTATGCAATAAAAATTAGCACTTTTGTGACAAACGCCACATCGCAACCGATCTTCCCTATACTTTACTAAATGGCCTTGATACGGTTGAAAACCAAATAATGTACCCAAGACGCGTCGCTCCCACCCAAAACTTGTAACCCCATCGTATGGGTTTGCCTCTTATAAATTGCTTGCATTGCATTGCCATATTACCATATTGCCCACCAGAATATGGTACCATGGCTTCGTCAATACTATGACACTCTTGAAATGGAGCAAAATCTAGGAAGTGTGAATTCAACAAATCAAAAAGTGGTCTCAGCTTTGAAAATTTGTCCTGCATAGTCAAATGCGTATTGTCGCAGCAATGCATATTCGACATAATAAAACTAAATCTGTCTCTTGACATAGCATTGAAAATAATAGGCATACCGCAATCAGAATTATTTTTCCAATACATGTTTCGCCTTGGGACAACCACATAACTACTAATTGGTAATATTCCCAGAAAGCATTTCATTTCACTGGTCAAACCATTACCAGTAATTCAATTACGCCGTCGTCAAACATAAGTTCGAAGTAATCAATAGGTTTTAAGTTATTTATTGCACCCTGTACGGGTTGCCACGGCCTGTCTTTCGGTTGGATATCCCTGGACCTCCAAGTATATTTTTTATTTTTGAAACTTGGAACATTTCGTGAAGAAGACGGAACTGGTTCGTCGGCCTGGAAAGGGACAGAAATATTTACTTCTGGTTGTATAGAAGCTCCAGTGCAAATGCTCTGATCGACAGACTTAGTGCGACGCTTTTTTGAATGTTGTGCTAAAGATAATTCACTTTCGCTGTCATCAGATGAGTCTCCGTGATGAACTTCAGCAGGTGCTCTGAGTTGGGACCCAGGTAGATTTTGAAGCAACACGAAATGTTCGTCTTCAGAGTCCTCGTCAGTTATTTCTGCGTTACAATTTTCAAGCGGCATGATAGTTATAGAATCTGGAACGATATCTTCATCATTTTGCTCCAATTCCACAATTATCTCATGCAAAGTGAGTTGTTTGCCGGGATTCCTAAAACAATGAAGAATGCATTAGAAACGGTAGTACATTTCCCTACTGTGTCTTATACGGAACAGGCTAAACAAAGTATACGGAACAGGCTAAACAAAGAGATATTCCTAGGAGAAAGTGTTCTACGACTGACTAACTATTTTGTATTTTCAAAATAAATAGGAACTAAATATTAATAATTACATTACAAATAAACAGTCAACACCTTAAAATTTGTCATGACTTACCTTGAATAACTCATTGTAAATTCTACGAAATTTAACCTTATTTTACACAAAAACAATAAACTGCAGCCCACGGTTATCACTTTGCAATGACAAAAAAAATCTCAAACTACCCTCAAAATGGCCCATATTTTTAAATAGTGGGTGTGTCGTTAACGACACAGTAGGCGTAAGTGGGTTAATAACAAAGTTGTAGAGAACTTTATAGTCAATGGACCATATTTACATACGACGCCCCGTTTCCGAGTTTTAAGCGAAAAGCTGAATATTTTTACATTCTTTGTGATTAATTTTTATTTCGGGAAGCAATCCTTTGCCAGGCAGAGGAAAAATACTTCCGTAATGTAGTCCCGAAAATAATATCTTCTTCTTTCTCTTTGCTCATGTAACATTTTTGCATTTTCTTGCGCAGCGGAACTCCGTCACCCAGGTACTGCATGAGTAATGAGTGATTGTATATGTTGTGGAAACAATTATAGCATTCCGAATTACTAAAAGAGAAGTAATAATTGCTTTTAGAATTAATTAGGAACAGTGATGATTATTATTTGTAATCATTATGATTAACAATTTTATCGTATGTTTAGAGAATTCTATGGCTACTTGTAGACCATTAGGGTTTCAGCATTTATGTGGAATAAAATTATGCGCTCTACAGTTATGCTCTTTAATATTACGATATTATGACTTTCGGCAATTACGCTTGCCGATCATATTAAAAGCTGAAATAATGGTGTTCAGAAATTGTTTACTAAGTGCTTATTTCTTTGCTTCTATTTCTTTACAATCGTTTACTCGATAGGGAAGAAATTATCAACTTTTAGAGTGATCTTTCAATTTGACGTCAGGTTGAATGGTCACTCTAAAATCTAAATGTTTCAGTTATCTTCCAACTAAACGATTAAGTGTGCAATTGTAAGTAAATAGAAGCAAGATATAAGCGATTAGTATGCAATTACTGGACACCATTTTAGCGTTACACATGATTGGTGACCCGTCATTCTGACGGTCACCCGATATGGACCTTTATGCGTAAAACTAGTAGAGCTCGTCTAGTTTAAAATGACGCGCCCCACTACTTAGTTGGTTGATTTCGATGTGTGAGTGCAAATATTGATAACGACACTTCATATGTGTGGGAGCCAATTAACGACGCGTGCTCCTACGTTTGAATTTCACCGGCAACTGAATGACCAATTACAACGGCATTTGTATTGCGTCCATATTTTAAACTTTCTTGTGTTCGTTAATGCGATAGTGGGGCGCGTCATTTTAGATTAGACGAGCTCTAACAGACTAACAGAACTAGAAAACAGAGCGTTTTAGCTGGAGCCGACCAACCGTCAGTTGCAGTTGATGCTAATCCTTACGCAGTATAAAATTATGTCGCTTTTACGTGCAAGGGACGCGGTTGGACTCGCCCGCGCATCCGAATTAATCCAAAAGCGACTTTAATTTATCCAGCGTAAGGATTATTATAACTCTTTATTGCACAAAACACATTAGAAACATAGTCACAATACAAAGTACAAAGGCGAGCTTCTCCCTAAAAGAGATCTCTTCAGCCAACCTCACCATCCGTAAAGAGACCGTAATGTCGGGATGTAATACGTGCAATTGAAATTTTAATTGAAGTAATATGTAAAGTAAGGATTAGTATTAACTGCGACTGTCGTTTGGTCGGCTCCAGCCGAAACGGAGTGTCTGTTACTAGTTTAACACTTTCACCTGCCCGTTCCATTTAATACGCGCGCTACGATACTTAGCACTGCTTTAGTCTCTCTGGTATTTGAGTTAGTAGCGAAAGTGTTAAAACGAGCAGTCTGCCTCACCGCCAACCTTCCAGGGCCCGCAGCCCCGCCCGCACCCACATAGTGGTGGAGTCCCTCCGCCGCAGCCGCAGCCCGCTGTCGCGCCGCGGGGACCCCGGCGCCGCCCGCAACCGCAGCCCGCACCCGCCGCACCACGGCTCCGGGGACCTGCACACCGTCATGATATCCGACGACGAGCTCAAGCCGTGAGTACCGCGCGGCTAGGGCCCCGCGGCCCAGCCCGCACCCGCCGCACCACGGCTCCGGGGACCTGCACACCGTCATGATATCCGACGACGAGCTCAAGCCGTGAGTACCGCGCGGCTAGGGCCCCGCGGCCCAGCCCGCACCCGCCGCACCACGGCTCCGGGGACCTGCACACCGTCATGATATCCGACGACGAGCTCAAGCCGTGAGTACCGCGCGGCTAGGGCCCCGCGGCCCAGCCCGCACCCGCCGCACCACGGCTCCGGGGACCTGCACACCGTCATGATATCCGACGACGAGCTCAAGCCGTGAGTACCGCGCGGCTAGGGTCCCGCGGCCCAGCCCGCACCCGCCGCACCACGGCTCCGGGGACCTGCACACCGTCATGATATCCGACGACGAGCTCAAGCCGTGAGTACCGCGCGGCTAGGGCCCCGCGGCCCAGCCCGCACCCGCCGCACCACGGCTCCGGGGACCTGCACACCGTCATGATATCCGACGACGAGCTCAAGCCGTGAGTACCGCGCGGCTAGGGCCCCGCGGCCCAGCCCGCACCCGCCGCACCACGGCTCCGGGGACCTGCACACCGTCATGATATCCGACGACGAGCTCAAGCCGTGAGTACCGCGCGGCTAGGGCCCCGCGGCCCAGCCCGCACCCGCCGCACCACGGCTCCGGGGACCTGCACACCGTCATGATATCCGACGACGAGCTCAAGCCGTGAGTACCGCGCGGCTAGGGCCCCGCGGCCCAGCCCGCACCCGCCGCACCACGGCTCCGGGGACCTGCACACCGTCATGATATCCGACGACGAGCTCAAGCCGTGAGTACCGCGCGGCTAGGGCCCCGCGGCCCAGCCCGCACCCGCCGCACCACGGCTCCGGGGACCTGCACACCGTCATGATATCCGACGACGAGCTCAAGCCGTGAGTACCGCGCGGCTAGGGCCCCGCGGCCCAGCCCGCACCCGCCGCACCACGGCTCCGGGGACCTGCACACCGTCATGATATCCGACGACGAGCTCAAGCCGTGAGTACCGCGCGGCTAGGGCCCCGCGGCCCAGCCCGCACCCGCCGCACCACGGCTCCGGGGACCTGCACACCGTCATGATATCCGACGACGAGCTCAAGCCGTGAGTACCGCGCGGCTAGGGTGTGCTTGGAGTGTTAAATACGGGTGGATGGAGCGACGATCTTGGCGAGACGGCTGGCGTTAATCTCCATCGCTCTCCGCGACCCGCTCCTACGATCAACGGTACTCGTAACTTGCTCGGTTGACTCGCTTTACTCCGTATATCCATTGCAGCATTTTTAATTTTATAAGCGATTTCATTGTGTCTCACACATAAAATATAATCATCTTGTCGCGCGAGGGCAGCGGGGTACCTTGACCAGGATATGGCAGATCAGGTATTTACACTGCCACATACACATGCGACTGGAGGAACCTGTCCTCTGTGAATAGGGTCACGGGGGTCAGATGGCAGCCGGTCCAGTGTAAATACCTGATCTGCCATATCCTGAATCATAGTCAAGGCGGACCACGGGCCCACGCGCGCCAATGTGCCAGTTTCATGACGATGACCGTAATGGCATCGATTAGTGTTCAGTTCAACAGGCAGTTATATGTGCACATTTCATCTTGCGTTAAAAATACTCTTGGCTAATATTATATCTCTTTCCCCCACCCAGCGACGACGGCGGCGTGTCCCCCTGGAACTCGTCGCACTCGCTGGAGTCGCTGGGCTCGCTGCCGGACGCGCGCAGCCCGCCGCGCCCGCGCTCGCGCGGCTCCCGCGCCGGCAGCCTCGCCTCGCACGCCCCGTCCCACCACGGACACAAGCGGGAGTATGGGCGGCCGGCGGACCCCCAGGTGAGACAACCTCCCCCCTAGCGACCACGGCGTATCCCCTGGAACTCGGCCACCCACCACGGGCACAAGCGAGAGTATAGGAGAGCGGCGGATCCGTAGGTGAGGGAGCGTTATGTGTGCTAGACGACAGCATATCTCGGCGTGAAATACCACGAACACAAGCGCGAGTATGCGAGGCCGGCGGATCCGCAGGTGACTCACAATTTTTACAATAAACTAGTATTGCACTCTGTGCTCGGCCAGCTCTGTGGCCTCGAGGCTAAGTGCCAGCGGGGGGATGATTGGAAAGCGTCAACCTTTTAAAAAGAAATCCAATAGACGCTATTATGTTTGTGTGTAAGATATAACTAAATATAAATAATTCGTTGTTCCAGTACGCTAGAGCGGCGGACCTGCAGGTGATAGACAATTTTATAATATGATTAGCGGTGGAAGTGTTAATAGATTTAAGGCCCTTTTATACAGACACATTTTTAGTAAATATAAAAAAGTAATATACCATGCTAAGTGATCTTTGCATGGTATCTTAAAATGTCATAAAACATGTACCTACAACTAATGTTAAAATATATGTTATTGTTCTGCGGAACCAGCAATGATGTAACAATTTTTTGTAAATGATGTGTTTACCTGTAATTGGATAGGCACTAACAAAAAGATTGTAATACCATAGAAAAGATGAAGATAAACCAATTAAATAAAACAATAAACTAGTATTGCGCTCTGTGCTAGGCCAGCAAAGCTGTCCTCGAGGCTAAATACCAGTGCCAGCGGGGGATGCATGGGTACCACTTTAAAAAAATCCAAAAAAACAGGGAATTATGTTTGTGTCTGGCAATATACTTCAAAAAACTTGGAAAATAATCTTGTTTTATACTATGTAAGGAGGAGATAATATACACATACACATGGGATAAAAATAAAAAAGGTAACAAAAATTGTTAAAGGCTAGCTTCATTCATCAAAATTGATTAAAACATTAAATTTTCTAGTTTACGTCTATTTTAAATGGCGCGGCATACTCGACGTCACATATATAGCGCCCCTCTGCCTAAATAGCAATTAATTAAAGTTTTATTCTGACAAAGTTGTTAAAATTGGGTAGGTTCAAAAACCTACTGAGTCTCAAGTTAAGTTCGAACCTGGATTTAACTATTACTATGGCACAGTGACGGCGGTATAGTGCCATAGAACGACGACCACTTGCTGGGTTTGCTGCCGAACTCTCTATGTAATAGTCGGAAACCACCTAGTGTAAAAATAACGTTAAAGAATTATGGGATGCCATGTAATTGTTAATACTCATCTAAATGTTTTACTTGATTTTTATGTATAATGTAGATTATTTGGTTTGTATTTATGTATCAATTTATGAAACTATAGGTCTTTATTTATTATATGTTTTTAAAATTTTATTCTGTATAAGACTGTTTGGTTCTAATAAAAAAAAAAGTTTTATTTCCAGGACCTGGGGCCTGCGGAGAACGTGGTCGCCACGCTGAGGCTGCTGGTCGCTCTCGAGGACTACCTCGGCAGCCTGGGGCCTAAGATCGTCGATCTGCTAGCTGAAGCGCTCAAGATGGAGAAGGTAACGCTATCTGTTGGATTATAACTGAATTGATTGTCGTATTGTTGTAAAATATCACTAAGTTGGACGATTGAAATAGAGTTGTTAAAATACTTTGGAAGAATAGAAGGAAGATGAGTACTTCACTTATTTAAGGGAAATAGTAGTTTATGCAACTGTCATATAAAAGGGGGTATTAAAACATGAGTGGCTGTTTATCATACGAGGCGTAGCCGAGTATGATAATAGTTTGACACGAGTGTTGTAATACCTAATTATATGCAGTTGCATACACTACTTTATCTACACTCATATTTTTATGTTACAATATCGTACCTATAATTTTTTCAACTTTGCTGGATGTAAGCTGCGAGTCAGTTCTGTTGTATCTACGCGTCACGGATATCAAGCGGCGGGAAATTCACGTCACTACTTTCACATTTATCTATTTATTTGCTTCAAACAAGAAAAAACATTCACAAACACAACTAACAACGATTAGAAAAGAATATTCTGTTTCGCGGGAAAATAATTACTCACAAATATAGACAGGAAAATTTTATATTGAATTTGTTAAAGACATTTAGGTATTCAGCCTACATTTGACCGCGTACGGGCGCCCGATAAGAATTTAAAAAATATAAATGTTGCATAATGATTAAAAAGTTATTTTACGTTACAGCTGTAATGAAATTAGTATGGGAAATGCTGTATCGAAAAGTATTTCTTTTATATTTTATGGGCTGGCGTGCAAAAAGTGTCTCCTTAAACGACTGTTTTCGAATATGCAATTGGAACATTACGATACGAGTGTAGATAAAAGTTTTTACGGCGTCAAGGCGCTAATGACATTCTTGGTATTGCAAACAACCATGAACTCCGGTAACTGTTTACCGTTACCGAGGCTTTAAGAGGCATCGAGTGTCTGCCTGTTTGAAAAGGGAATTCCACCACCGATGTTAATTCATTATATGCGCGCAGTTTGAATCCCTGGTAAACATTTCAGGATATCCCATTATTTTTCAAGATCAAAAGTACACTATGACACTCGGGAACAATGTATTTTCTTCTCAGTAATAGTTTTTTATTTTCGAAATTGATTCTGTAGTTTCCTGGATTACCCCCTTTTTTATTAAATCTGCTGAACTTGAAGTTATACAAGATATAAGACTTAATTAACTGGTATGGTAACAGTGCACATCCTTCGAAGATAACATCCAAAATAGACTTTTTTTCTTATACAGTGTGAGGCCTGGAACCCTAGGAAAATAGAGATTCTCTAGAGTATAAGATAATGTCAACGAGACGTTCCGAGCATCTCCGAATAAGTACGATGCAGAATGAACTCGATCGAATTGAGCGGAACTATTGTTGTGTTTGCGTTACATTGAATTTACGATTAAGTTTGTTAGTAAAAAACTAAATGTTAAGTTTTGTTTTTAATTAGTTGGGTCTATGATGATTTAATTACTAGTGACCTATAGAGCTTCCGTTTTTAATATTTGCCCCGGTTCTGGGCCACACACTGTATAATGTTGAAGTGATATGTTAGAATCGAACCGTGTGACCTTCAATAGTTTTCACCTACCCTGTCCGACAAAGTCACGTATAACAGAAAACCATCCACCATCTAAACCCCCAACCCTCCCACCACAGGAATGCGCGAACTCCTCCGAAGAGCTGCTAGTCCGCGAGAGCGCTGTAGTACTCCTGGAAACCGCGAAGGAGAAGTTGAAGGGCGCGGCGCAAGCTGGGTTGGTCCCGTCGGCGGCGGCGGGCGCGCTACGGGGCGCCGTCGTACGCACCGCTGCCACGCTGCACGAGGCCGATACTAGGGCTAGGCGGAAGCAGGTGAGCAGCCTAGTACAGTATACTCAAAGGACGGCCTTGTATAGGCTCCCCTTAGTCCGCGAGAGCGCTGTAGTACTCTTGGAGACCGCGAAGGAGAAATTAAAAGGAGCGACTCAGGCGGGGCTGGTCCCGTCGGCGGCGGCGGGCGCGCTGCGGGGCGCCGTCGTGCGCACTGCTGCTACACTGCACGAGGCCGATACTAGGGCTAGGCGGAAGCAGTCGAGCAATTTTGGACAGTATACTCAACACACAGGACACACCACCACATAGATAGACAGACACACACAGGGATAGGGCTTCAACAGTGACTATAGTAACAAACCCGACAATATGTGTTGTGAAAGTGTCGGCCCTCATCCGCTCATCTTAGGTTGGAGATAAAGTGCGAACTGCTGCTACGCTGCACGAGGCTGATACCAGGGCTAGGAGGAAGCAGGTGAGCAGCCAAGGACAGTATGCTCAAAGTTCGATCCCGTATCTGCTCATCTTAGATTATAGATAATGTGCTAACTGCCGCCACGATACCAGGGGCAATATTTTTTAATCGCTCGCTTCGATTCGGTTTTCAATATTGATTTTCGGCATAATAGTTCGATATTTTGATGCATGATGCTGATTTTCCTTATTTAGAACCGTACTCTTTCGGTGTTGCTAATGTGTTTTAAAAACTATTGAATATTTAAACCGAAAATCAAAATTGATAACCTTTTGACCTGGCTAAGCGGAATCAGGTATTTGACTAGGACGGTATACTAGTGGGCCGGATACAAACTGAAGGGCGCGGCCGCGTTAAGGGTCCCCGTAGTGTGCACAGCCCTAGTATCAGCTTGCCAGCCCTAGTGTGGGGTAGCCATGCACGAGGCTCATACCAGGGCTAAGCGGCAGCAGGTTTGTGAAGCTATAGCTTTATCGTTATTATAGTCTATTATATTATAGTCTTCAGATTTTGTACGAACGGAATTTAGAACCAAGCTTTGTCAACATGAACGGCTTATAAAATTCCACAGAAAACCGTGTGGAATAGGTACAGATGTATGGACCCCGTTGAGTAAAAGAACCCCGTTCAATCTGATCTTGTGATCCATTGAGACAATGGGATTTCGACAGGCTTAGTTCGCCAAATCTGTTGTCATATCTGTCTTGTCTGCAAGAATTAAAACGCGTGTTCCCATTCCAGCAACAACAGCAGTACACCAGCTCCGCCAACACTAGCAGCGGTTCGGCAGCCGTGCCGGTGGCGGGCGTGGGCGCCGTCGACCGCGAACAGATCGCTGCCCAGATCGCGGCAGCGCTCGTGGCGCAGGGGAAGACGGACGTCTCTACTGAGGAGCTGGCACAGCTGGTTGATGATGTGGTAAGTGTCGACCGAGCAGCAGCGACACTGTGGGTCCTCTAGTTGTCCGTATCGGGCGTGGGTGCCGTGGGTCGTGGCGCAGGGGAAGACGGACGTCTCCACGGAGGAGCTGGCACAGCTGGTTGATGATGTGGTAAGTGTCGACCGAGCAGCAGCGACACTGTGGGTCCTCTAGTTGTCCGTATCGGGCGTGGGTGCCGTGGGTCGTGGCGCAGGGGAAGACGGACGTCTCCACGGAGGAGCTGGCACAGCTGGTTGATGATGTGGTAAGTGTCGACCGAGCAGCAGCGACACTGTGGGTCCTCTAGTTGTCCGTATCGGGCGTGGGTGCCGTGGGTCGTGGCGCAGGGGAAGACGGACGTCTCCACGGAGGAGCTGGCGCAGCTGGTCGACGACGTGGTGAGTGGGGGTGGACCTGGACCGAGCAGCGGCGACATACTGGCTTCTCTAGTTGCCCGTATCGGGCGGTGGTGCCGTGGATTGCGAGCAGATCGCGGCAGTGTTCGTGGCGCAGGGAAAGACGGACGTCTCGACTGAGGAGCTGGCGGCACAGTTGGCTGATGATCTGGTGAGTGTGGACCGGGCAGCAGCGACACAGTGGGTCCTCTAGTTGTATCGGGCGTGGGTGTCGTGAATTGCGGGCAAGATCGTGGCGCAGGGGAAGACGGATGTTTCCACCGAGGAGCTGGCATAGCTGGTTGATGATGTGGTGAGTGGGGACCGAGTAGCAGCGACGCATTGGCGTCTCTAGTTGCTCGTATCGGGCGTGGGTGCCGCGGACTGCAAGCAGATTGTGAAAGATGTAAAAAGGAGGCATGTCTACAGGTACCTTAAGCCGGCACCGCATCCGCTTCCCTTGATTGCAGACGACGGCGGCCACATTCCACTAGGTGGACCGTCTGTACGTGTATATCCTTCGAGCTTAGGTGCCGTGGACTGCGAGTAGATTTAAAAAAGGAGAAGCATGACAGGGCTTTATTTTAACATCAGACCTCACGTCGCAATAGCGTCCTCACCTAGATTTTGGCCACTCTTATTCACACGTATAACGGTGTCCACAGGTGGGCATGGCGGAGGCGAAGAAACGCGAGGCGGAGGTGAAGAAAAAAGTGGAAGCGCGCGCTTTTGCGGACAAGGCGTCGCGGCCGCCGCCGCCCGCCAAGTCCAGCGGGGCTTCCGCTCTGCAGATGCTACAGTCCGCTTATGACGAGAACGATAAGAAGTGAGTACCTGGGATGGGCGGGCGAGGTTGCTACCCAGCACTCAATCAATCTACCCAGATTTTGCCGTGGTGTGGACACTTGCAACCCGATGGTTCGTAGATAATTTAATAATGGATTGGACTACGTACTTGGGACGACTTGACATTAAATTTTTATGTTGAGCTTAGATTTACGTTTAGGATTATATGATAATCACTGTAAATGACATGTAAAAAGACAAATTAAAAACTGTGCCTTACTACTTACTTGTGCACTTCATTAAGTTCAGGCTCTAGCCTCTCACTTCTCTCTAGGTCTAACTCTAGTGAATAGGCTATTCCTAGACAAGCAAGCCCCACCTTCGGCCGCATCATCACTTACCACACCAGGTAAGATAAAATAAGACCACGCTAAGTCCGAATCGCATATCTAAAAGAAAATCTCTAAATGGCAACTTATGCCATGTATTTTTATCCGTCATAGAACGTCATTCATAAAAGTCGTAACAAACAAATTGATTTCTGTAGGATATTTTCGTAAGTTAAGAAAAATATTATTAAATAATAGGCAAAACTATTATTAAGGAAGTGCGGAAGATAATTTTCACCATGATTAACAATTTAGACAAAAGTTCAAGCTAATCGTGATCAAATAACTGAATTTACAAGAAGGACTGACAAGGACAGATTATCCCCAGATTATTGCCATATTCACACTTTATAATTTGCACTACTGTCAGTTGATTCGGACTTACCGTGCTCCTATTATAGCGATCACATGCATGGCTAACGCTTATAAAAAATACAGTCTCTAAACACTCAACCACAACATAAAATCCTAATTTCCACCCGCAGAGAGAAGGAAAAGGAGAACGCACCGGACGCGATGGACGGCCTCTCGGACTCTGATCTCGAGACACTGCTCAAGAACTTCAACGAGCTCTCAGCTGAGGAGCAACACAGTCTCATAGCGTACTTGAAGAAGCTGGAAGCGCGAGAGCCTCAGCGCGTGGAGAGGCTAAGGCAGTACGTGAGCGCCGCGGCGGACGACCCCCCACCGGTAGTTGCGCAGGCGCCTCCGGTTGCCCCCACTAAGCCTGTGGAGACTATAGAGAGCGACGACGAGGACTATACCGTCGAGGAGGTAGGTTTACATATAGACAATACTACGTGTAGTTTAGTACAGACTGTCAAAGAAGTCGTGAAAATGAACTTGAGCTTTGTGCAGATAATAGTGCTCGCGGATGAAGGAACTAATTTTGACAGACAACAAGAACAACTCACAATATAAACAGTGAGAAGGACGCTATAACCTGAAAGCAATCTTGTCTGGCATGAACTCTACTGTTCTTGCAACAATAAATTACTGTCAAACTTGAGTATTTCAGCCGTCACTTGGTATGGTAGCGCCCTCATAATTTTCACGATTTTCTTAGCAGACTGCGTTTCAATAGAAAAAGACAAAACAATTCGAGGACGACGACGAATATACTGAATGTGGCGTAAAAAGTAACTGGGGGCTTACCATGAGCTCTTATAGCAGGACCTAAAGAGAACTGCCCTTAGAACGAGACAGCGCTATACGTGTCACATAAGCTTATCTCGTTCTAAGCAAGGCAGTTCTGTTTAGGTCCTGCTATAAGAGTTCATAGTAAGCCCTCTGACATACCGATGCTCTGTTGCTAATAATTATCTGATTTCAATGATTAAAATTGTTATTTTTGCCATTAAGTATCATGGGTTCAGTTACTAACAAAGTTCAATTGCAATAATTTGAAAGTAACAATTTCAATCATTGAAATCAGATAATTGTTAGCAATAGAGTTACGTTATTAGCCTGCTGCTGTGCACGCTTTTTCCGAACGATTAAATATGGATATCAAAACAGTGTATTATGATATTGTATACGTCATGTGCATACATATAATTATGTAGGCCAAAAAATCATCTCAGTGGTTTCACGTTATAAAAATAATATACCGTCACGGGGTACCAATAGCCTCCGAGACAGTTCAACCAGTCTCAGGGTCCCCAGCGGAAGACCTTCCTCAACCTCGTTATAAAAATAACTAACGTATGTCGTTTTTCTTCCCGCTAGGTATTCCAATCAGCGACGCAGAAGGTGAAGGAGGATCAAATTCGCCAAGAAATGGAAATCGTCAAAAAATCCTTGGAGGAATCCAAAGCTGTAGTGCCGGAGCCAGAAGTAGCTAAGCCTGCCCTGTTGGATATCACGAAAAATATATCCTCGGCGTCAGATATCTTCGCTCTGGTGCAGGCCTCTATCCAGTCGAAGTCGTCGGGAGGGTCGGCGCCGGTGAACCCCACGCCGGACGTGGTTACCAGCAACCTTCAGCCAAGGTCCTTCGGCGATCGCCCGGACGCGGCCCCTGTCCTCACCGAGTCTACAAGAGCACTTTTACAAACGCCAATGAATCAGATGCCGACGTTACAGTTGAATAGTTTTGGCCAACAAGGACCAGGGAATCAAGCTCCAGGGTTTCAAGGACAGGGGAACCAGGGTCCAGGGTTTCAAGGACAAGGGAACCAGGGTCCAGGGTTTCAAGGACAAGGGAACCAAAGTTCTGGGTTTCAAGGACAAGGGAGTCAAAGTTCAGGGTTTCCAGGACAAGGTAGCCAAGGTCTGGACCTTGTCCTTGAAAGCCTGGGCTTTCAAGCACAAAGTAACCAAGGTCCAGGCTTTCAAGGACAAGGGAACCAAGGTCCAGGGTTTCAAGGACAAGGGAACCAAGGTTCAGGATTTCAACAAGGACATGGGAATCAAGGTCAAGGCTTTCAACAAGGTCAAGGTAATCAAGGGCCAGGGTTTCGGTCCGGCCCTCCAAACGCTCCGCCTAACCAGAACTTTGGTGGGAACAGAAACTTTCAGAATCAGAATGATTCTTTCAATAATCAGCCATGGGAACAGCGACAGCCTATGAATAGCAACATACCGCCTTTGAATAACAATATGCCGCCTATGAACAATAATATGCAGCCGATGAATAACAATAATATGTCGTCGATGAATAGCAATATGAATGAGAATCGCGGGTCTCTGCTTGGCCCGCCGCCGCCGCTGATGGGGCAGCGGCCAGCGCCCTTCGAGAACCAAAATCAATATAACCAACCCCCTACTAGAGGCAATTACATGAATGCACAAAATAATATGAACCAAAACCAACAGCCCAACATGAATAACATGCCTCCGCAACAGTATGGCAACAACAACAACAACCAAAGTAACTTCAGGGGCAGAGGCGGCAGAGGCCACTACGGTGGCGGCGGATCGAATATGAGAGGACGCGGTCGGGGTTATTACTAAGTAATACGATAATGTTTAGTTCATTATTGTGCTCGATAATTTATAGTATTATGAAATAAATAATAATTGATTGAAAACCCTATTTATTTCTTACTACCCGGCGCGACTTCGTTCGCATACCTACCTTTTTTTCGTGCTTATAATCTTTCCTCGTGAAACACTCTATTATTGAATACGGCATTAAAATCCGTTGCGTAATTTAAAATATCTAAGCGTACAAAGATGCATACATAGGGACAGGCCGTGGGAAGCGAGTTTGTTTTATACTGTGTGTAGATGAATAAACAATCCTTGAAGGTGCAATATTTGCTCTCATAAATGGGTGATAGCATTGCCTCCTTCATCTTACAAGCCCTGCGCAGAAGTTTGACAACGTCGCATTTTTTAATTTAGTGAACCTGAAAACTTCTGAAAAACTATCATCGCGGTCGTCGTCGTTTTATGTTATTAGTTATTTAAGTGATAAAGTATACTAAAAAGTATATACATTAGTTAGATAATATGTAATTGGATAGATTCCTGTCCTATTTACCTATCTACCTACTTGCAATTGTATTATCCTAATATTATAAATGCCAAATATAATCTATGTTTGGTTTTGTACGTAATGGATGTTTGTTACACCTTTACGCAAAAACTACTGATCGTATTTTAATGAAATTAGGCAGTTATATAGAATAACACATATGCTATAATTTATCCCGATATTTAATGTGATTCCCGCGAGAACGGGTCTGGCACGTTATAGCAGAATTTTATGCGGACGCAGTCGCGACCAAAAGCTATTATGAAATAAAATAATCTATGCCAGCCAAAATATTGCCTAATTTATTAAATATTAGGTATAATAGATTTTAAACAGTTTTATTTAAGTGCCTAAGTATATAAAAACTAACTACTTACTTACTTATTGTACCTATATACTTTTTCAATGCGTAGATCATCGTGGATAATCAGAGATCGTGGTTTAAAGTAGTTGTGATAACTTTCACAATGCGAAAATGTTTGCTGCTTACAAAATATCCTTTGGTGGGACTCCAGCATGCTTGGGGAATAGCAGAAGTCCATTTATTTAATAGAATTACATCTTTTGGAAAGCAAAAAATCGGCACAGCATCTTTCCCATTTTTATGGTTTAATCATAATTTTACTTGCATTTTTCAAATGCAAAAATGCCTTGGCATCTGTTAGAGAAAGATTACGATTATATTTCGTCGCTTCATTCTTCAGATATAAGATAATTCACAACGTAGTCCCTTTAGCCTACAAGGTAGCTTCGCACGTTTATTTAAAGTAAAATCGATTTGTTTTCAATCGATCATTTTTATTTTTTTTCGATCCTACGTATCGATACAGCCAGCCGCCATTTTTACGTCATTCCTTTTTCGTGCGAGGTAGCGAGCACATCGTGCACACGTGGTGCACAACAAATTGTTAAAATTTTATTTCAAAAGTAGAAACGCAGCGCCGAAAACAAGATTCGGTATTTTAAAAGAAAAAGCAAAGAACCTACGATGTCACAAAGTGGCGATATTCTCAGATTCCACTTCAGATTCCGATAAAAATTCATGTAAGTACCTACAATATTTTCGCCGAATGTAGTTACTTTTATAATTTATGCATTGAGTGTATTAATACAAAACCTGGGGGTTGGCAGTGAGTCAACACGACGGTGATTTAGCTTTAATGTATATACAATAAAAAATGAATATTATTAAAATTTCATCTGGAGGTTGGTCGAGAATCAACACGACGATATCAAATAACTACGCATACGCCGCCTGGGGGTTGGTCGTGAATCATCACAAAGGCAATATGCAATAATCTAGTTTCTCAACCTGGTGATGATCGAGGTTTTTAGATACTTTAGATTCCGATTAAAACTAAGTAAGTTTCTATTTTACGCGATTTTCGCTTAATGTGATACGTGTAATTTATGCATCGAGTGTTTCAATGTAAAACCTGGGGGTTGGCCGTGAGTCAACACGATGGTAAAAACCTGGACGTTGGTCGAGAATCAACGCGACGGTAAAATTATACACCTGGATGTTGGTCGAGAACCAACACGACGGTATCGACACAAAGCCTGGAGGTTGGTCGTGAACCATCACGAAGGCAATGTGCATATTCACCTGGATGTTGGTCGAGAACCAACACGACGGTATCGACACAGAGCCTGGAGGTTGGTCGTGAACCATCACGAAGGCAATGTGCATATTCACCCGGATGTTGGTCGAGAACCAACACGACGGTATCGACACAGAGCCTGGAGGTTGGTCGTGAACCATCACGAAGGCAATGTGCATATTCACCTGGATGTTGGTCGAGAACCAACACGACGGTATCGACACAGAGCCTGGAGGTTGGTCGTGAACCATCACGAAGGCAATGTGCTTATTCACCTGGATGTTGGTCGAGAACCAACACGACGGTATCGACACAGAGCCTGGAGGTTGGTCGTGAACCATCACGAAGGCAATGTGCAATAATCCCAAGTATCTCAACCTGCTGATGATCAAGAATCATTTAGAGGTCTATGACATCTACCTACCCGCCACCGTCGATCGAGAATCGGCAGTGCGGATTTATTTTGTGGATATACCCACATTCTTCATATATCCGTGGTTTTATCTTCGGAATGGTTTTTCGTTGATCGGGGATCAATACAAACACCTTAATATATTATGAACACTCGATGAACGATGAGAATAATACTTTAAACAGTGGGGCATTAAGTACCTACTAGTAAAGTAGGGGGTGTAATCGACCACTCGTTCGTAAACTCGTTTGTTCTAAAACGGACATAATATGAATTTGTCTGCGGTTTTAGACATCGACACACCTCCGAATGCAATTACTGAGAGGTATTACTTGCTACTGAGGCGTCAACAGACCTGCCCCAGGTTGCCGTCGCCGCTAGAGTAGCGAAAGAGCCTTCGTCGGAGCCGTCCGATGCGCCCGCGCACAGTTAGACCCACAGCTGGTGCGGGTCCTCGAAGCCAATATCCATAACGAACCCGAGCACGGGAACAAAATACATAATACAAGTCTATTGTGACTCCCTTACAAGGAAAATATCCTTAAGAGTTATTTAGTGCCGGAAAACATAAAGTTACCCCAGGCTCAAAATTAAAATTTCGTAAGCGGTCATTTGCGCCGCAACACGTACTCCAACGAGGAGAATACCATATTCATCGCCGTCAAATATCTGAGTGACGCTCGCCGCATACTCTTGCGATCTTTATTTTATGGACTCGAAATCGAGAATAAAACTGATAATAATAACGCCTAACGATAAGGCGTCCTTGAGTGTCGTCCGTAACACTCACCGAAACGAAACGCTATTCGAAAGTACTGTGTGGGAATTGGCTCCATCAACATACTCTTTGCTCGCCCACGCTAGCCCGGGAAAATGGCCGGCGCGCGGGCATCCGCAGGGAGCGTCGGCCAAGCAGCCTCCCCGCGCCGCGGAAGCCGCCGGCCGGCCCGTAGCCGCGCCTACATAGTCACCTAAGTGACTCAGGTGCGCCACGTTGGTCGCGGACAATTATTTTTTAATTAATTGTTGGCATTGATTCGGGACGGTTTAGAAGTCCCATTCTATATTCCGTGGCACAATATCTATGTTGCCCCTGGTATAGACAAGTATTCTGTCTCCTGACCAATACCAAACTTTTTGCTCCTGACAAAAAGAAGGAGTCCCCTAGTCCATTAAAATGTTAGTAGATTCGGGTGCGATTTTAGTGTTCAGCCGAACACCTTGCATTGGGCAGGCGGCAGCCCCACATACCTAATCAATTTTTATCTAAAATATTCCCGCCACCTAAACCGATTGGGAAAAAAGATTCACCATTAATCTAAAATCACAAATAAATTTATACCGACCGATACGATATACGACCGGACCACAGAATCATTTCAAAATAAATTCCAAGAAACACATTTTTAAATATGATAAATTTTAATTGTGAACCATAAAAGCTTTAATTCGATGGCAGAATTTACAACTTTTTAGCCTTACCGTATTAGTATCTCGGTTGCCCCGCGAGGGTTTAATAAAGTGACGACTAAGGTCTCAAGGCTCAAAATCCGTGCTATACTTAGACGATATCATTTGCATTGGCAATGACTTCGAGGAATGTCTAAGCAATGTTAACGAGGCCCAGATTACTTCAATGTCTCGGATTCATAGTCAACGTTAACAAACGCAACTTGCAACCTAAAAATATGTGTAAAATTCTAGTGTTTATATGTTTTAATTTTGAGAATTTCACTTAATTTTTTTTAACTGGAGAAAAGCGACATTATAGCACAATCAGTGTATATAAGTATTTTCGTCTCTTCCCCGTTGCACAATATAAGTTCGCTCAACTTATTGCTCTGTCAGTAGCAGCTTATCTAGCGCTACAATACAGCTGATTGCACACAAAAATTTTGATCTATTGTTAAAATGTATTTAAAAATATAATAGCTACTTAAACTTTAGCATAAATATCCCCCCGTTCTACGTTCTTTGAGGATCTTAATTGATGGGCGCAAAACATTGGCCCTTTATTGTCCCGCAGGACTTCATTATGTAAACGAGAACTTCACTTATGGCTATCGTACTGACTGGGGTACCGTCTATGGCGACGATTGGGTCAACGGGTGTTGGAAGCAATGTGAACTCAAGTATCCCATTAACTGGATTTACTAAACCTAAAAATGTTGCATCATACGATAATAATTGTGATATATTGGTACGAGTAGATAACACCACAGCTATCAGCTATGTAAATTGTCAAGGAAGTATTGAATACCTTCATGCAAAGAATCTAGCGCGGCATATTTCGTTATGTGATATTAAGGTTGACGAGGACTCAAGAGAGTAAAGGACATAGAGTGGAAACTTTCTGACTCGGCTTACCGATAGATAGTCCACACTTTTAGACAGACTATGATTGAGGTACCGGTAGATTACCGATTTCATGTCTCGCGTCAATGCCGACTGTGAGCGTTATTTATCCTGCAAACAAGACTCGGAGGCTATCGCAGTAGATGCGATTAATCTCATGCATTCTCACTTGCCGCACTTCTCTCGATTTGCAATTTTGATTGCAGAATAATACTGATCCATATGAAGATTCTAACGAATTTGTGATAACATTTTAAGTAATTGTTTTAATACGAATGCTTCGTATGACACTTTGAACAATCATCGTTCAGCTCCGTATCCCATTTTGGTACCAGTTAGGATGTTCGAATTAAACGATCACTAAAAGGAGCTTTCAAATTCAATCCAAGCGTGCCTAAGTATACTGCCACTTGGAATTCACGAGAGTGTATATAACATTTCAAATTCGGTCCCGTCCGAATAAACCGTCACCCCACTTTTCTGTAATGACAAACATGGCGACTGTAAATTCGGACCAATAAAATGACAACAGCAACCGGTACAATTTCGTGTCGCATATTCGAGTCGTTCGGGTTCGTAATTCTTTGAAAAGACTAAATCGGAGGAATCCGTCTCGTTACAATTCAGCCTCGAGTTGCTACATACACTATTCAGGTTAAGTGGGGTTACATTTACATTATTCGGCACATTATGACACAACCTTGCATAGCATGGTGTAGGCAAAACATTGTCATGCGATTTTCGAAATAGCAAGCTAGAACAAGTTTCTGATTCCGAGCGTTTGTTCACCTGTCTCGTATTACAATAACAAGAAACCGCCGATTGACTTAAGATATTATTTCGGCACAAGTTGTACGGCAAATACCTATTATTTTCACACATGTTCAACCCAATACATGCAAACTGTGAATTACATTTTGAACAGTTTGAACGAATCATACCTTTCGTTCCGCAACCATAGCAATATACCATAGCTGGATCATTGTTTACAACAGTAGAGTTCTTATTTCTAAGTTTGTTGCAATTCTCTTTTAAATGATTATACTTTTTGCAGTAAGTACAAAATATTTTTTTTGGTACCTGTGTATCGGTGTGATTACCATCCGAATCTGTAGAAGGCACGGTGCGGGCATTTGCGTCAAAGGGTCGGGTAGCGCTAGTGGCGGACGCGGCGGCGCGATCGGCGCCGTCGACAGGCAAAAACATGTTGGAACCTGTCTGTGCGGCCGGAGCGTCGCTATTTGCTTGAGCTGATTTCTTCGATTCCCTCAGCGACTCCTCGATGCTCCGCGCTTTGTGCAGCAGCACATCGAAGGTGTTAAAGGCCTCGCGGTCGAGTCGTTTTCTGATCCGACGATCGAGTATGCTGTAGGTCATGTCCAGCTCCACGCGTTCCGAAAGGTCTCCGCTTGGTAGATGGGCCAACAAAGCCCTAACTCTTGAAACAAATAAATCAGTGGTACTTTCACCCTGCTGCAGTGTAAACAATTCTTTGTATACACGAAAAGGTGGCTTTCTAGCTCCGAAAGCACATTGTAGTTTTTTAACAGCATCGCTCCAGGTGGTGGTGGTTCGTTTTATACCCTGCCACCATACCGCAGCCATCTCCGTAAGGAGCATGGACAACCCTTTTACACTGTTGTCATCCGTAATTTGAAGACACGCTCTGTAGGCTTCGACAGCATCCAAAGAACCATCTACCGATTCACTGGGTGCACCGCTGAAGCGGGCCGTGCACTGGGAAAAGTTCGCTGGTGCGGCGGGGACGGTGATGGTGGTGGTCGTCAACTCCGCAGGCGTCGAAGCACGAACTTCTTGAATAAGGCGTTGGAACATCTCAGCATTTGACTGCTGGATAGTCGAGAGCAAGGCGTTGAAGTTTTCTGTAGTCATAGTTATAGAATTATCGCCGGCGTCGCCGGGGTCGTTGATCGAGCCGGACGGATTTTGTCGTGTATTCGGCATATTTATAAGTTCTTACTTATTACCACTGTTATGTATTTGGAGATACAATTACGAGGCACAAGAACACAGTCCAATAGGTACACAGTTACGAAAATCGCACAAAACCACGTAAAGGGCGCCAGTGTAGAGGTTATTCTCTTGTACGGGTTTGTAATCTGCAATAAAACCGATCAAACTGTGCTGAAGAACGTTTATTGCATAAACACACACAATTACACTTAGAACTCACAAATCACAATGAGATAACTATTTTATAACGTGCATAAAAGGTAAAAACTAGATAAAATTACGGAGCGTAGTCCGCTAGGTAGTTAGGACGGCGCGAAGAGCGTTTCTCTCGCCCGTCTATAGTTATGGCCTCCGTGCGCATAGGTGGCGCTAGTGGTAGGCTCATATGGGGTTGCCGCGTTACAAACATAATAAAAAGTTAACCAGAACATTAGGAATATTGGCCCTGTGTACCACACACAAAGGGTACAAACGCTATCACTTTTAAGGATAATAATATTAATACCACCTCAAATAGCATTAAAATCATAATTAGTTACAACATTAGGGTCAGGTCGCTAGTATCCAGGGCTCTTTCGTACCTAATTTACGCATAACCCCTTCCATCACACTCGAGGAGTATCTGATTAGAATCGAGCAACTCAGTACTGGCACATACTAAGTATCTCTTTCTGTCGTGCAAACCACACCATAAACAAGTCACGGACAAACCATTAGCCAATGGATTGGCAGGGTGATGACAGAGAGCAGTGTGTCATGGGTCCATGTGCTGTGGCTCGGTGTGCCCGGCGTCCGGTGTCCGGCGCTGGAGCCGGCGGCGTCTCCGCGGCGGGGCCCGCAATGCGCTGGCCGCAAGGACCAGCACATCTGGTTTTCGCCAGATATTATATCAGGGCGATCGCTGATGTCGGCCGATTTGTTAAACCAGTTTGCTTTCTTAATAATGAATTAACCACAGTGTCCATTATGTAATATGTTTAATTTACGGTTGATACCGTATAATTAATACATTGTTTAAAATGTATGAATAATAAATATTTTGTTTAAAATTTGCAAAACTTCCCTCTCCAAACATCTACGTTGTGAATTATCTTATATCTGAAGAATGAAGCGACGAAATATAATATATGATCAAACGAACTTCGCGAAGTTCGATCGATATTATATGAGTCGCTTCATTCGAAGATATAACACCCGCCCGCCCATATTCCCAGGCGTGGGGAAGTTTCGCATAGCATCTCTAAAAAGAATGACGTAAAAATGGCGGCTGGCTGTATCGATACGTAGGATCGAAAAAAAATAAAAATGATCGATTGAAAACAAATCGATTTTACTTTAAATAAACGTGCGAAGCTACCTTGTAGGCTAAAGGGACTACGTTGTGAATTATCTTATATCTTCGAATGAAGCGACTCATATAATATCGATCGAACTTCGCGAAGTTCGTTTGATCATATAATATACAACAGAATTTGATTTATGAAATAAGCTAAAAACTAACAACAAAAATGGTCAAGGATTGTTTTTCAAAAATCGTATTTATCGAATTTTAGCACAATTATAAATATATTTACTTTTATTTACCTTCGTAGATGGTCCATACAAACGCGTTAATTTACAGTTTTAGCAATATTTTTTAAATTTATCATCATAAAATTCATAATTTTCCCGCACATTGACATGTAAACAATGAGTAAATCGGTTCACAGCGACGTTGCCGTTCCGTGCTACAGCATGGCTTGTAAGATGAAGGAGGCTATGGTGATAGTCTACATCTAGAATATGGCGTCTATGTCATTGTTTTTATTAGGAGTTGACCCAAAGTTTCCGGAGTTCTATTATCCACCGCAAGCAAAGTTATCTTGTGTGCCCTAAAATCCGTTCATTCGAGATTTTCCCTTGCCAAAGATTTTGACATATACATAGATCTCCTCTGCTAAATTATCTTTGCCCAAAGAAATTGCATTAGGGGTCAACCTCGGATGAACAGAAAAAATGTAACAATGAACTTTATTGGCAATATACGAACATTTTAACGCCTCTTCAGATTACCGGTTATGCTCTCCAATTCCAGGATCTAGGGTATGGCAGATCAGGTTAAACAGTGCTATTTGACCTCTGTGACTCTGTTAACAGCGGAACCTGAACAATTTGAATCATGGTTACATTCAGTCACCAGAATGTGCAGGTTTTCAAACTATGTTTTCCCTCACCGTAAGAGCATCGGTTCGTGTTAAACTAATGTACTTACATAATTCGGAAAATATCATTGGTACATAGCAGCATTGGGGATCAAACCCGCTAGCGGCTAGACGTTAGGCCTCCAACGCTCTAAATATTGTTTACTTTCGTTAATACAGACACTACCTATGCGAAAATGTTATAGCTTAAATAATTGTGCTGGATATGGTCATTCATCATCGTCATCAACAGCCCATAACGATCCACTGCTGGAGTTGAACCTCCTCAACTCAGAAGGTCTTTCATATCTCATCCTCTCCACGATTGGCAGACGGGTCGAAGATCGCAGTGTTGAACGAACCCCAGTAGTAAAATTAAACAATGTTTATAATGAAAATGTTTTATTCCATTTATATTGGATTTACGTATTTACAACAAGAAATAAAAACTAATACATTTCCATTAAAGCATCATCATACTCGGTTTCGGGCAAAATATCAAGTTCTATAGGTTCAGACTTTATGCTCCCACTGTTCTTAACATCCAAAGAGAAAAATCTAAACAATTTGGACAGATTTATCACAGAATATGCCGAGTGAGATAACCAGTCTTCGACAGTCTCTTTCAGCAATAGGAATGACGAAGCTATTTGCGGATGAATTCTTGATTCTGAAAATAAAATCGGTATTACTTTTCTATTCTAACTAATATCTTTAACAAACCAATAAACATCAATATTGTAAACTTACTTGTGTTACTTTTGCTGAGATCAAAAAGGTCCAAGAAGAAGTTGAGTTGCAAGTACAAGTCCTTTTCCGTGTAGTCTCTGAACATGACTCCTTTCTCACATTGCCTGCACAAGGGATAGCCGCCTGCAAGTGTCTGCGGCAGGCGTGTGGTCCGGAACCCACACGCGGGGTCCTCGCAAGACACCCACCCAGCGTAGTACTGGGCATGGAACTGCCTAATCTGCGTACTCAATTGATTCTGAACGCAAGCCAAGTAGTCCAAAGGCTTTATACTACAACTGTCGTTCTGGCATTTCTCCAAGAACGTTATGAACTCCTTACCCATCGGCTGGAACGTCTCTCTTATCTTATTTTCGGTCTTACAATTTCCATTCGCGCAAACGAATACGAAGTCCTTGCAAAATCTGTATTTAATCTTCGAACTCTCCACTTCATAGGTTTCCGAGTCGTTCGTTTCTTTCTTTAGGATGTGTTTGTATCCGGACGGGTCGAGGCCGAGGCAGTCCGCCACGCGCGCCGGGTCCATGCCCTCGATAGGCTCACAGATTCTGGATATTACCGGATGCAACTGATGCGCCAGATAGTAGTTGTAATCCACTTTCAAATGCTCCGAATTCTTGAGCTCCTCTATGTGGTAAGCTCTCTGTGTTGCAGTGCTAGCAGTTCCATCTTCACAAATTATATAGGGCACAATGTCGCCTTTCTTGAACCTTCTGCTGTTCTTACAGTTCAACCGCAACGCGACTTGCACGTGAGGTTGTAGGTTTTTGTCCGCGTACTCATTTGGATTTTTAGTAAGCTGCTTGGTAATTGTTAACATTGACAGTGGGAGTTTCTGATCCAGTAAATCTTCTTTGAGCTTGTTTAGATGAGTCTGTATACTCTCGAGCCTATCATCAGCGCTACGGTCCGATAGTATTTCGCTCAGAATGAATTTGCCTGCTTCGGCAGCCAACTGTGACCAGTCACGTCGCACGATATCCAAACCTTTGTGCTCTTGAGTGTATATCAATTCGCCATTCTTATTTTTACTCACCAAAACAGCAGCGTATTTTTTCTTTTTCAAAAGCAGCAGGTATTTGAATACTCCGTCGATGTCGAGTTCGATCTGTCTGTACTTTTTGTTGATTTCCTTTTTGAGATCATTGCCTATTTTGAAAACGTAGTCGTAATCTAAACAGTTGGTGTTGATCATCAAACTGTCTGTGTCTCCGTATACGACGTCATAATTTAACTTTTGAACGATTTCTTTGGTGTCCATGAGTATCTCTCTGCCCTTCATGGTGACGAGTGCCGCCAGCGGCTTTGCATAAAATCTCGAATGTGTGAAGCCAAGGCACCCATACATGGAGTTGGCCGTTAGCTTCAGAGCTGTTTGCCTAATATTATACTGCATATACTGGTCTGCCGCCAGATCTGGCGATTTCATCAATTTCTTCACATCCCTACGGCTCTCAACCAGTTTACGAATCTGAGTCGGAAGCACTCCGAATTCCGCATTAGAATCCGGTAATACGATGTTGGCGATATCATCGTCAGAGGAACTCGCAACTTTCCTTTTTATGGTGGTAAAGCAGATGTTGTACTCTTGAATGATACTCGGATATAATGAGTTAAAGTCCATGAGAAGAATGAGATTATCATAAAAACCTTTCTTTGGTTCCAAAACAAGACCACCAGAATAAGCAGCTTTCTTTTTGCTTTGAGTTTGTTTTTTGGAAGTGTTATTACTCGTCTTAGCTTCTTCGTTATCCGCGTCATCGACGGCAACTTTCCTTCCATAAATTTTATCGGGAACAATGTAATTTTTTTCTGTGAATGCATGGAGTAGCAAGTATTCGTTGCGTTCAGACCGGCCCCCCATGAGGGTCCTCGACATGACGTTGCCGGCTATTTGAGTAATTTGCAAGGCCAACGGAATTACGTTTAATTCACACATCATTTTAAGAATGTACGATGTGTCTTGCATGCTCAGAGACACAAGTTGTAGCAAATCTCGGCTGTTCTCATAGTAGCGCGGAAGGTCTTCTAGGGACACGTCGGTGCGTTCCCCTTCTTTCATTTTCAATACATTAACACAAAGAGTGTCTAGATCGAAGCTTCTGGCTCTTATCAATTCCATCGCAGAGAGTTTTATGTCACAAACTAACCTGCCCAAAAAGGCATCTTTTGCAGCGAATTTTCTCATAGGTGGATTAGATCTCTTCAGCCTACCTAATCGGGACCAGTTAGGTATATTGGAGTCTAAAATATTGCCAATAAGCAAATCCTGTTGGAAGCCCTGTAGGTCGTGACCAACAACAAGATCAGGGTCCAGTTTCCAGAACTGCACCATAAAGCAATTGAGCAGTTCTCTTTCAGAGTCGCATTTGCTAAGTTTTGTCGCTTTATATTGAGGTAGGGCTTGTTTTAGGTCTATAGGCCATATTTCATTGCATTTGGTCATCACTGAAAAAATTAAAGATTTATTGTTAATTGAAAATAGTTCTTAAAGTTAAATATAATCAGAAACCAACTTTAGTACTAAAGGACGGGGTCACTCAGGAGCGTAAAAGCGATAGCTTTTAGAGACTGTCGCCCTGCGGTGGGACCGTGGTGCGGTAGCGCCCTATTGGACATCAAAAGCAATGCTGTACATGTATCGTAGCTGTACGCAGGTGTGGCAGGATGCTATTGAGTTCTGCTCTCGTGTTCGCGGCCCACTGTATCCCTCCCTCGTGTGCCGTTGTACACGCACCGTTTACTCTCCCGCACCACGACTGCTTTCGCACTACGACCGCTCTATGTATGTTAGGTTCCATAAGGGAACTCAAAACATTTCATTTTAATTACTGCATTTAATTCGACCGCTTTCCCGCCTCTTAATGACCCCTCCCTAAATTCTAAAACTTACTACAAAAATGTTGTTGGAACGGCGGGTTTGGCGGTGGTTTGTGAATCGGGAAATTCGAGTGGGACAAGCAACTGAGCATTAAAATTTTTGTCTTTCTTGTCTTTGCATCCATCGTCGTTCTCATATTTATCTGTGAATAATGAGACACTCAATGAAGTATCTTATAATATTTTAGTACAGTACAATTTAGTATAAAAAATTAGTACAAAAATTATTTCTTACTGTAGCAATAACAATAGGAGGTGGATCTAGGTCATTATCGTTTCTGATCACGTTGATTTGCGACATTTGGTCGCATGATGCCTCCAGTTTACACCAAGACACCTTCGCTTGGACATTTTCAGGTTGCCTGATTTCCAGCCAGCAGGGACCTCTGATTTTGCGATCAAGTAGAAACGTCTCCAACGATGATGTTTTTGCGCCAAATATATGAGAGAATGTCAAGTATTTTTTATCAGTGGGCGGCGGCGGGAGTGATGCCTAGAGGAAAATTTAAAGAGACATTAAATCACAGTAGGATAATTTTAAGTGAGTAATTTTGAATTAATAAATGACTATGAAAAACATATTATGATTTAGTGATTACACAATTGTTCAACTTACAGAATATTTGACCTCCAAATAATCAGATTGGGCAGGTATGTCGGGCAGGTTGAAGCAGTAGTTCTTTGTGACAGAGCGGGACTTAAATTCTTTGAGCCCTATCTCACTAGCCACTGAGTTGTTAAACTCCTCATACACATCCATCATGCCCACTTCATCATCACTACTTTCAAAAGTAATTGGATCAAGTTTCTATAAAAAAATATTATTAATTAATACAAATAAAGACATATTATTTCTTTGTCAAAAAATAAAAGCGTGGTGACAGTATATTAAACACTAAAATGGAAATGGACCATGCATATATGTTAAGGAACAAAAAAAAAATGGACAAATATCACAACACAGTGGTATCCAAGAGGTAACAAATGAAGTAGATGTGGACAAAATGATAAAAAGATGATTTCAATAAAATAGCTGGCCCTCTATGGACACAAACTGCGATGGATAGAGAAAGATGGAGATTGTTGGAGGAGGCCCTTACAAGCAAGAGACAAGAGACAAGCTTGTACAGAAGACCAATTGGTTGTCAATGTGTAGTAAACTTAGATTTAACAGAAAGAAATTTAATCAGCAATAAAGCCTTATTTTATTTTATTAATTTCTTAGTAGGGTACTTACATATTCTCTGGGTAACAAAAATAACTGCCTGTTTACATTTTTGACAACCAAGCAGCAAGAGGCACAACCTGCTTTCTTATTTGAAGGATTGACATACACTTTGCCAAATAAATATACAACTCCTGGCTTCACAAATCTGTCTTCCCATGCATCAAGCCAATAGAATTTTAGTATTTTATCTCCTTTTTCATTAGTAGTGAGGGGCAACTGCCCATCAGTCTGAACTGAAGTCGTGACTTGGTTGTCTGCAGCTTGCTCAGACCAATTACTGGATAATGGTTTCAGTTCCTTTGGAGACTGTTTCTTAGTTTTAGGGAATATTTCAAAGTCATCATTGAGGAACTCATCAGCAACATCTGTTATGGTATTAGCTGTACTAGGAAAATCTTCTTTTTTGGTTTGGGTTTCAGGTGCAGGTGGAGCTTCATTACTAAAATCATCATCAAAATCTATGTCCTGTGTATGGAACTCTTCAATGTTCTGAGATGCTGAGTCTTCAAGTTCTTTTTTTATTTCTTTGTCAATATTCCATTCTGCCTTTTTTGGGGCAGCCTTTTCAGGTACAGGTATAACCATTTTGGACACATGCTCCGTATTTGTATCATTTAATTCCTGAATATAATTTATTAGTTTAATTGATAAGCATAAGAAAAATATTTATTTAAAAAAATAAGATTGAATATGTGCAATACTTTACCTTCTCTTTTTTAACATCTACAATGTTGATTTCTTTTGTTGTTACTATTACAGGTGCTTTTTTCACAGACTTTGCTAAGCTCTTGAAATAATTCTGAGCATCTTTCTTGCTTGATTCAACAATGTTAGTTTTAGTCACCAGAGGCTTTGGTTTTATAGTAGTGCTTGGAACATTACCATCCAAATCTGACATGATGTCTGACAATATGTTATCTTCAGATATCTTCACATCCTGCAAGAGAATTTCATGATTTTGAAAAAAAAATTAAACAAATTCTAAATTTATTGTGCATGAAAAACAAACAAATAAAACTAAAATCGTTGCTAGCAATTCCTGCTCACCATTCCGACTTCATGCAGCGAGTACCACATACTTAATTGGTAAAAAAAAGTAATAAATACATTTATGTTAGGGGCCAACATTTTGAGAAACATATTGTAAAAAAATTTTTTTTAAATAAACCTTTATTAAAGTCAGTATTTATAAATTTTTTTTTATCAAATAAGTATGTGCTAGCTTCATTCACTAAGTGTGTTAAATAGTAGGTATGTTAGTTTTGCAACTCGTAGTAGGTACCCAGTCCTTCTAAAAGAAGTTTTTGCCTCGTTTACACTTAACAGAATAACTTTCTATGCATCTGAATCAAACTAGTGGCTTAGAGTAAGATTTATTGCATGTAAGGGCATTTTGTTGTAAATTAAAAATTATGGAGTTGACAGTATTATTGATTTTTAAAAACATTGTTCGTAAATTTATGAATTAGTATCATACTATTTTGAAATCACAAAGAAATGCGCCATTTTTTAAAAGTTACTTGCTAATTTAGCCTGGTACATTTTTTTTTCAGCGTAGACCGTCAAAGTTGTGTGATGTAAAAAAAATGTTTCATCACTCTTATTTATTTTGACTTTTACTAATAAATTAAGATCTTAAGGCATTCATTTTAGACACTAATTAATAAAGTCATCACTCAGGAAGACAAAAAAGAAAAAAAAAAACTGTTAATATTTGTGGTCACAGTGAGCAAAACTACTACAATAGCTGTTAAATTTTATAAAAATATTTAAATACCTACAACTTTGTAAGTACTTAGGATTGATTTTTTATTTTATTTTTCCGATTACTGTCATCACTTATCCTATTAATGGTTATCGTTTGGACGTCGCTTTCTGGAACATCCTGTATATTATGTATTAATATAGTATATGTTTATTTTATTCATATATACCTATTAGTATGTATAGAATATTATGTATGTATTTATTTATAGTATATAATTATTGTGCATGTCGTATTATTTTTATATTTATCATATCTCTCTTTTTGTAGGCCTGCTGGAAGAGATTTCTTTTTAGAGATAAGTAGTGCCTGTTGTCTAATATCTAATTTGTACTCTCTTTAATTTTCTTGTGTACAATAAATGGTTAAATAAATAAAATAATTATTTTATTCTCACCTCTTTTTTCTTGGTAGGCATAGCTCCCAGTAAATTTCTAATGTTTCCTTTGCCAGGCTGGGCGGCCAATCTAGCTTTTCTTTTTTGACCACGACCAGACTCCTTAGTACTAGTTGCCACATAAGAGTCTTCGACCTCATCATCGTCGAATATCTCTCGTCCATCTTCCACATACCCCGTGCCGTCTATGGAAATTGGTAAACAGAGTCAAATTTAGATTTATGTGCATGTGACAATGATGTAGTAATTATCCAAGTGTGCTGAAATAGGATAATTATCGATCCATACCATCATCTTCAATCCAATCTTCTTCTTGTCTCTGTAGAACCCGTTCTGTGTATTCTTTTTCATCAACGGTGTCATACACATTCTCCATTTCATTCACGTCATATTTGTGCTTTGATCCTTTTCCTTTCAGCTGTTTAAGCTTTTCCAGAGCCGACATACGACCATGTTTATCAGTTTTTTGTCTTTTAGCTCTCGAAGTAGCTGTAAGAAGGAAAATAAAAGCGAGGTTATTTCTGAAGTAACAATAATAAAACCTGAATAAAATAAAGATAGATTTATATATTATTAGAACGATATTCGCCTACCTAAAGACTCATCCATGATTATTACAAACTTTGCACCATAAACCGTAAATAAATATAAAGAAACAACACAAAAGTGCACAAAAGTACCGTAATTAAAAGATGTTTTGTTTGTTTGACGTTTGATTTGGCGCGAATAATTTAAGAAAATAGCACTTGTCTATTAAAATGCTCGGCCTACATCCCTACACTGCAACGGCAAGCACTCCGCGTAGCACTTGGCCTAGCACTCCGCCTTGCTTATGCGTTTATTACATTTGACTGAATTCAGAAGCAAAAAGCGTGAGAGAAAATAAAAGTAGAATGTAGGGATGGGCACCAAATATCGATATATCAAAATATCGATATTTTTTCAGAAAAATATCGATACTAATTAGCGATATTTTTTCCCGCGATATATCAATTTTCGATATTTATTTTCAGATATCAAAATCGATATATTTTTAAAGTTCTGCTGTCTGCTCATGCGTCACATCATGATTTTGACCAATCCGATTTCATAAATTTAGAAAATATGCAGTAGGCTGTATGGGTTTAGTTTCTTTGCTTCAAACACAAACAAAAATTACTCATTATTACTCTCTATGACTTGCTTGTCTATGACAATGACGTGAATTTTTTTTTGTTGTTTCTTTTTTTTTATGTCAAGCAATTCGAAAAATTTTTTTTAAATAATAAAACTTATGTTGAAACAGCCAGATGTGTATTTGCTTTAAAATTTCGATAATTTAGGCATTTTTTATAAATAATTGCAAATTGGGCAAAAAATATCGATATATCGAAATATCGATATTTCTTGGGTGATATATATCGATATATTTGACAAATATCGATACGATAAATATCGATTTTTTTTTTCCATTTGCCCATCCCTAGTAGAATGTATTGCTCATAGAATATCCCCACAGAAGGTCCCCACGGCCCAAGCGCATCTACGCCAAACGGCGCAAATGGATGATCTCCGCTGAGCATATCTCCAGCATATTTGTGCCGTTTGAAATTTTCTGCTGAAGCGGCAGCGGAACCGGCATTGACACTCGTGGATGGAATACGAGTGTCATGCCGTTGGGCCTTTTTCCGTCGTCTCTCGCCATTCCATTTGGTGCCAGGATGGCGGGAGAACCAGCAGTGGTAAAGGCCTGATGATGTCGTTCAGTTCTGCATGCCACGAAAAGCGCCCGGCGCTCCCGCAGCACGACAACCCGTGATGCCCAAGTTGTGACACTGCATGGCCACAACTGCACTTATGAAGGGAACACCAAGGCGAAGGGCCGTAGCAACTCTAAATGTAGAGCTATCCAGCAGGGTGAAAATGGTGGTCGTCAAAAATTGGGGCACCTAGGACTTGAAGCGTGCTCTTGTTGACAAACGAGATGTTTGCCGCCAGGGTATTGAATAATGACGCGATAGTACTTTTATCTGGGCATGTGTCTGGGATATTCAACTCACTCTTCGCTAAATTTAGCTCTAAGCCAATAGCGCTAAATTCGCGAATCAGGAGTTGTAGGTTCTCTATCACTGTTGTCGCTTCACCACTTAGGGTCCCATCGTCCAGGTACCAAACATTAAATTTGGATTTCGATTTCTCTAAAAAAGGGTGGATCGCCAGACCGAAGAAACCGGCCCGAGCGGGTCACCTTGCTGACACCCAACGCTAGAATGCAATAAGTGATCGCTGTATATGAGTTTTGATGATTCTTTATAACATTGCCATAAAAACCCATATACAGAGGGTAACTTTGATTACACTTGGGTAGAGATTGAGATTGTCATTCGATATCAGACGACAACAAATCGTCTCACTTTGTGCTGAATCACTTCACTTTGGTTCTTTCTAGACGAATATCTATTTGGTAAATCCAAAAATATTCAAAATTCCCTGAGAAGTAAATTCCCTCACTATAAATAATATGCATAGACAGCTCTGCTCCGCAGAAAAAATATTAATATATCCAATGACCGATGTATCGTTTTTATATTTTTCTTCTTTTGTTTTTCCCGTAACAGGTTCATGGTTCAGTTGACCATGATCCAGGATTTTGGTAGATCAGGTAATTAAAGTAGAGCGGCTGCCATCACCATTGTGACCCTGTTTACAGCAGAACCTACCAGATTACCGATATTCCACCGATTTAATTACGATACATTTTAACAGCTATCACATCCCTAATAGGCAAGAATATAGAGGATCTACCAAGCCCCGGCAAAAGTTTTGCCGAACGTTTCGGCGAACATGTGAAGCACGCTTTAGATGTGGGCCGAGCATAAATAGAGTGTGGATGTTTCCTGGCAGTATACGGCTTACAACCTTATCATCAACAAACAAACATTAGAAAAAGTTAATTTCGCGCCAAATTAGTTGTCAAAAATACATCGTTTGTTTGAGACCATCGACCGTTTATTGATCATTTGTTGATTTTGTGTCTATTAAGTTTATTAATTATTACTGAAAATGGCAATGCGTGATTATGCTGCAGACAGAGGTATATCATACATTTTAATAAATAATATACAATACATTAATAGTTTGAATTTTGTGAACTCTCATCTGAACTTGTTTTATAGAGGTATTCAAGAACTTCTTCGTAGATTTTTGCCACAGCGATGATGAAGGGCGCAAGAATTTTAAATATGCAGAACGTCTTACCAAAGTTGCACACAGGGAGGAGGTATGATTTTGTTTTTGTTTAAGGTTATGTTGCCATAAGTTGTTTCAGTACCTCCTTATTCACCAACCTTCTATAAAAATTGCAAGCAAGCACTCTAAGACCGGCTTGCACCAAATTCTTTTGTATAAAGTTTTATGTTTAAGTATCAACATTTTAAGAATTTGGTCCAAGCCTAACCACTAAAAGAAATACGAATTGTTGCTTTGCTCTATAGCCGTTTATTATGACATTATATCTTATTAACTTATTCATTTATATTTTAGGTGACTTTCGTAGTTGAATTAGATGATCTCTATGAGACTAATGAGGAGCTGGCGGAAGCAGTCCGGCAGAACACCCGGCGGTACACCAACATGGTATCTGATGTGGTGTATGAGATGCTGCCTGATTACAAAAATAGAGAGGTATTTTTGCTTTATGGATCACTCCCACAACATTAATGAATAGAAAATGTATTTAAACTTTATACTTTTCTGGTTCTGTTTTAAATCATATAAATAAGTTATATTTAAGCTTAAGGACTAACTAAACTGCCAAATGTAATGGTAAGAAAAGTAAAGATTTAAGTTTCAATCTAATATTTTGGTTATTGTAACAGGTGACTGCAAAAGATTCATTAGATGTATATATTGAGCATCGAATTATGCTGGAGGCAAGAAATCACAGAATTCCTGGAGAAATGAGGGACCCTCGTAATAGGTACCCAGCTGAACTGATCAGAAGATTGTAAGTATAACGTAATAAAAGCTAAAATGTAGTTCTAAAATGTATTAAATTATAGTGGAATATTTTAACATAATATCTTTTAATTTTCAGTGAAGTCTATTTCAAGGATATGTCCACATCAAAATCTGTACCTATTAGAGAAGTTAAGGCTGAACAAATTGGAAAACTGGTTACAGTTAGAGGTATGCAAAGCATATTCTTTTTATTGACTATAATAATCATCTTAGCGTTAATGTCCTGGTTGTGCTCTCGAGGACGAGAGCCCGGAGTCCGCCTTGACCATGATCCAGGATTTGGCGATCAGGTAATTACAGTGGAGCGACTACCATCTGACCTAAGTGACCCTGCTTCCAGGGGAACTTGACCAGATTGGATCATGGTTACAAGTTCAGTTGCCTGAATTTGCAGGTTTCATCACGATGTTTTCCCTCACCGTAAGAGCAACAGTTAGAAATTAACTGATGTACATAACTCAGAAAAAAGTCATTGGTAATGGCTGCAACGGGACTCGAACCCAGTACCTGTCGCTTACGAGTCGGATACTTAACCGCCCGGCCACCGACGCTCCTGTATTACTACCGTATCCTTTTTATTGACTGAATACTTTCATTTCTGAACTCCTTAATGTGAGGGCAGGAACATTGCCTGCAGCGAGCGATGTAATTTGTAAAACCAAATAGATGAACAAGCTGTAGTTGAAATTTACATTGTTTAGCCAACAAGTATTCATGACAGAGAAAGATTTTTTGACTTAATTTAATCCTCAAGTGCGTTTTGAAGAGTATGCATAAGCTATGTACTGATCTCCATGACAAAGTTTGTGGTGGCTGTTTGATCAAGCAACAGACTGACACCTTCGAGCCTTCGAAAGTAACTGGCAGACATTGGCACTTGATCACAAAGAGTAAAAGGCTTCATCCTTATGTCGTGGATCTTCCAGCCATCCGCACGAACCGCTTTGGCTCGACCTTTATAATGCGTACGGCTAAGGAATGGAACGCTTTGCCTGCGAGTGTGTTCCCTGATCAATATAATCTGGATGCCTTTAAGGCTATAGTGAATAGGCTGTTCCAAGACGGGCATGCTTCATCTTCGGCCGCATCGTCACTTACCAACAGGTGAGATGGCGGTCAAATGCCTGCCTTGTTTGTTATAAAAAAAAAAAAAAAAGTAAAAGAATAGGGGGGAGGCCTTTACCCAGTAGTTAGATCATTCAGGCTAATATAATAATTTAAATCACACATCATTTACATTCATGTTTCCATACAGGTATAGTGACACGTTGCACGGACGTGAAGCCCCTGCTAGTGGTAGCAACATACTCCTGCAGTGCATGTGGTGCTGAGACATATCAACCTGTCAGAGCTCTGCAGTTCACACCACCAGCCCAATGCTCCGCAGATGAGTGCAGACTGAATAAGACTGCTGGACAATTGCATCTGCAAACGAGGGGATCTAGATTCCAGAAGTTCCAGGAGTTGAAAATACAGGAGCATGTGAGTGTTAATGGAGGTTTCTGATTTAATTTTTTATGAATTGTAATAAATACTTTCAGCAATTGAATTTGCTAACAACTGTGTAAATTTTGGATCAATCCAGTAAGAACATTAGTGAACGGTACTAATTATCAGATCAACTAGGCGGCTCGTCTTAAAGTCTATCATTCATACTTTCACCCGCAATCTCCCATCAGTATAGGTAGGCAATGTAACTTACGTTAAGTGCCTACTAAAAATGAAATATAGTTATAATACAATATAACTAAATTAGCACAATGCTACCACACTATTCTGTGATAGAAGGCCCTCTCCCTAACTACCTCATACACATGTCTTTTTACGATTCCACAAGACGCACATAATACGCATACGTGACAAACTACATTATAAATATCCAACACCTATCACCCCTGGGGGGACCAGTCGGACCAAGTGCCAGTGGGCCACATCCCTCGTCAACTATCGGTGTACTGTCGCGGCGAGACGACCCGGCGCGCGCAGCCCGGCGACCACGTGGCCATCGCGGGCGTGTTCCTGCCGCTGCTCAGCTCGGGATTCCGGCAAATGGTGCAGGGACTGCTGTCCGACACTTACCTGGAGGCCCATGTGAGTTGGTTTTGTTGATTTTTGAAAGGGCGCTAATGGTGAAGGGACTGCTGTCCGACACTTACCTGGAGGCCCATGTGAGTTGTTTATGCTGATTTTTAAAGAGGGCGCTAAGAAGAGGATGAGGTTCATCTGATGGAATATGGTATTGGATTCATCTGATTGATGGTGTACCCATTCCTAAGCTGACGCTGAATGTTAACATTCAGACTGACTGAGGGCTAACCAATACGGTCTTAGGATCCAAAAGACAGAGAGAGAGATATAAAGAGTTAGAGCAGAAACATGTTTCAAACTTGGGGAAACAGTAACTTCAACAAACTTTTGTATATTTTATGTGAGTTAAGTATGCACCTACTCCGAAAAATTGTTTATTCAATGTAGGTAACATATAATAAAAATCTTCACAATATCGACAGCTGGATATTTACATCGGGCTGTGTAGTATAAAAAACTCTGCAGTGATTACAGCCCTAATCTCGTGTTACGTAACATAACTCTAACCTGCATATTTAAAATCTCTATACAACTTTTAAGGGTTTATCATGATCTGAGCTGAGCTGGGCGTAGGCCTTTCCTAGAGATCTCCAGAAATGCCAGTCTTGTGCCTTCCGCATCCAGCTGGTACCTGCGATCTTTACCAGGTCGTCGGCCCACCTTCTGGGAGGCCTACCCAGGCTGCGTCTTGAAACCTGCAACGCTTAACCCTCACATTACTTTCAGAGCGTCACCTGCTTGAACCAAAGCGACGAGAGCGAAATGGCCGAGGCCCTCACTGAGGAGGAACTAGCCGAGTTAGCCGAGGAAGACCTGTATTCAAGGATGGCTCGGAGCCTCGCGCCAGAGATATTCGGACACGAAGACGTGAAGAAGGCTTTGCTGTTACTGCTAGTTGGAGGAGTTGATAAGTATGTTTAATTTTATCAGGTGGGCTAGGCTAACCCCACTAATTTACGGTTTAATGTTTTAACTATTGCGGTTATTATGACACACAAAGGTATGTTCCGGGTTTCCCAGTCGTCCCGTGACCATGATGCGCATGCAACTGCGTCGAAATATCGGGCTACTCGATACCTTTAAAATGTGTAATTTACGGTTGTTGGCTAGTTCGATCGTATTACAATAACTTGCTTACCTTGTGATGGTATTGCTACTAGTACCTGTCCAAGAAATGCGCGTGGACACGTCACGCCTTTTGTGATGACTTCAGGCTTTTAAGTTAAAATCAAGTTTGGTAAGGGAACCCATAGATCAAATCGAATTTCTGTTAGTATTTCATACACATCAACACCGACTGCTGAACTTGTGCCACTTCGACTTTAGTGGATTGCCTTTCCATAATCTCCAAGCTTAGCAAGCGGATTGAAGATTGCACTGAAAATAATAATTTGAAAATGCCACTGCCTATTTACTGGTTTACGGAGGTATTAGCTTGCTGATCTGCCTCTATGGCATTAGTCGCCTTCTACGGCACCTGTCAAGTCAGTGGGAGGGGTTGCCGCTATATTCTACTCTGCCGGCTACCACACGGCTTGGTGCCAGTATTTACATTTACACACTCACGTCCGTATCCCATAGGGGTTTGGCAGAGACAATCTCGTGCCACAAGCTGCTATCCTGACATACCTCTTCCACATTCATATATTTTCTTATACATTTACGCCTACTATTATTTCTTGCCCTGCTGTTTTTGGCCACAAAAGGTGCCAATATTTGTTAATTTATACATAGTATAAAACAAGGTGTCCCACCGTCTATCTCTATGTATCTATTCTATCGAATTTTTTTTATAAGCAGCAAACAAGGGGTAGGGGTAAAGTAGGTGTACGCGAATAAAGTCGCGGCGGGCCACTAGTAAATAAACAATAATTTAAAATCCTGTTGTCTGTATTTGTAACTGTCCATGAAGGGTCTTAATCATCCAAGTATGGGTCTACGAGTATAATGACACGTCTGTATTGCAATCAGGCGTCCGAACGGCATGAAGATCCGCGGCAACATCAACATCTGCCTGATGGGCGACCCGGGCGTGGCCAAGTCGCAACTGTTGGGCTATATTGACCGGCTGGCGCCGCGCAGCCAGTACACTACCGGACGGGGTTCTTCGGGAGTGGGACTCACCGCTGCCGTCTTGAAGGTAAGGCCATTCGGCTTGAGTGTGATCCAGTTTTGTAGAGAAGGCTCCCTTTGAATTAAAGCTTACCTCACAAGGTGGCAGATCAGACGTATACTACAGCAATAGATAATACTTAGGAATTTGGTTGGGTTTTTAGACATTGGTTGGATTATAGTAGGTCGCCATCGCATAAAACGAAGAATACGAATATTTTTCTGTAGATTTTTCGGCAGATTTCTGTTGGCTAATTACGTTACGCTGTTGCCAACAATTCTCTGATTTCAATAATTGAAAGTGTTACTTTTGCGATTCAGTACCATCCATTTCATAGGTTCAGTTGCTAACTAAGCCCTGCACTTAACATTGCAATAAACTGAAACGATTAAATCGATCATACGTAACCGCAAAAGTCGGAGCGTCGGTGGCCGAGCGGTTGAGTATCCGACTCGTAAGCTAGAGGTACCGGGTTCAAATCCAGCTACGGCCATGTATCAATGACTTTTCTGAGTTATGTACATACATTAGTTGAATTCTTATCGATGCTCTTACTGTGAGGGAAAACATCGTACACCAACAACTGCCAATTCAGGCAACTGAATTTGTAACCATGATCCGATCTGGTTAGGATCCTCTGATAGCAAGGTCACGGAGGTCAGAAGGTAGACGCTCCACTGTAATTACCTGACCGCCTAATCCTGGATCATGGTCAAGGCGGACCCCGGGCGCTCGTGCTCGAGAGCACAACCGGGAATTAACGCCAAGATGATTTTACGTAACCGCAAAAGTAACAATATCAACATTGAAATCAGAGAATAGTTGGCAACAGAATTACGTTACTAACATCCTGGTCAACCTCAAACCCTCGACATCAATATCTTGGCACAACACTACCTTCATTTTCCAAATCATCATCACAGCCCGTAACAGTCCACTGCAGGACTGAGGGCCTCTCCCACGAAAGGGGAAGTTATTGCCATAATCTCCACGCTTGGCAGGGGGGTTGGAGATCGCAGTGTTTAAATATAACAATGGATAATGCTGTTGCCCATTTTCCAGACTACGGAGACTTGATCTTTCGCCTCGAAAACATTAGTCGCCTTGTACGACATCCATGAGTGTGAGGGGCTGGTGCTAATCTACTCTGCCGGACACCACACGACCACACCGCTTTTTCCAAATATAAACTGTAAACTACAACCTACACAACACTCCCCAGGACCCGTTCACGGGCGAGATGATGCTGGAGGGCGGCGCGCTGGTGCTGGCCGACCAGGGCGTGTGCTGCATCGACGAGTTCGACAAGATGGCCGACGCCGACCGCACCGCCATACACGAGGTCATGGAGCAGCAGACCATCAGTATCGCTAAGGTATGGGGCAGGAGATATAAGAATAGTTGAAGGCGTGTGCGATTACAACTGATGTTAACTGCAGATGCAGGGTAGCCTTGAAGTGTTCGATACTAAAATTATTGTTTCGTTAATATTGGTTCAGTTAAAATTTGGGTATATTTAGACTTGGTCAAGGGTTTTTCGAAGATTTCTGGGGACAACTCTCACAACTGATGTTACATGTAGATGCAGTCTACGATGGAGCATATTTGCCTTGGAATAAAGCGTTTTATTCTTTAGAATTAATTATTGAGAAATAGTTGTCTAATGTTGTAGATTTAGAGTAGTAAAATTAGTTGGTCTAAAGTTTTTTGAGTAGTATTTCGTATGCATTTTTGCAAAAGTAAACAACACTGTTTTGTATTGTTTGCCGAACTATAATGCGATTAACATAACTGATTAAAATTTTCTAATTGTCGAACCCTATATATTACTTGGCTGCAGAAATAGACAAGCCAAGGAAGTCATCAGTTTTGACTGAGTCCTACCATAAAAGAGAGAAAACGAAAGGGAAAGCGGGAGTAGAAAGTAGACCCTCAGGCTGGAATCCATTATTCATCCATTATTCCGGATCATTCCCGTTGTCCCCCGAATGCTATCCCCCGAATGGGGGACAACGGGAATTTAAGTTTCGTTATATTTATTCCCGTTGTCCCCCATTTTTCAATTCGTGGGACAACGAAACTTAAATTTCCGTTGTCCCGGATTCGGGGGATAGCATTCGGGGGACAACGGGAATGATCCATCCACTTTGGACCCAACTTTTTTGTAAGCCAACTACTCTCGGCCAACAGTAGGCCCTTGAGTTTCAATTTTGTATTCCAACCCTAAGCCGCTGTCCTAATTGGCGACCATGGTCGTACGACGTTCGTCGCTAGACCAATAGGAGACGTCAAAACCGCCCGTCGCACGACTGTTGCCAATTAAGACAGCACCTAAACCCTTTCATCTTCCCCAGGCGGGCATAATGACGTGCCTAAACGCGCGCGTCTCGATCCTAGCGGCCGCCAACCCGGCGTACGGCCGATACAACCCGAAGCGAACTATCGAGCAGAACATCCAGCTGCCTGCCGCACTGCTATCGAGATTCGACCTGCTTTGGCTGATACAGGATAAGCCTAACCGGTGAGATTTGTTGCTGGATTTTTTTATTTTAAAAGCGAATAGTGGAAATGTGTTAAATTGTAGTGTAGTCTAGTGGACCCGACGCGACCCCTACTTACCCTTGTTTTCTTGCATATAAACCTTCATCTTGAATTACTATCTATTGTTGAAAACGGCATCAAAATCCGTTGCGTAGTTTAAAAGATCTAAGCGTACATATATACATACATAGGGACAGACGATTTTGTTTTATACTATGTATAGATAAATAATATCGAATGATAACCCTACTAATATTATCCTACTATTCTACTAATATTATAAATGTGCGAGATTGTAAGGATAGATGTTTGGATGTTTGTTACATAAAAGTATTGAACGGATTTTTATGTTCGACTTCAATCTGGATCCCGCGGGAACGGTTCCTGAATGCAATACTTCAGTATTGCATTCAGGAACCGTTCCGGAAAGTTCACTTTCCGCGGACGAAGTTGCGGGTAAAAGCTAGATAACTATAACTATAAGCGCTCAACTTTGTCTATTCCCAGTCGTTATCTGTGACTGTTAACTGCCACTGGTGGAAAATGGGAGAATGTGGAAGATCTACTCATACCCTATCTTTCAAATAATTATCTTCGCGTCAATATCCCGGATCCGCTTTGACCATGGTCCAGGATATGGCAGATCAGGTTATTACAATGGACCAACCCTGTTAAGGTTCCTCTGACCAGATCAGATTGGATCACGGACAGGGTTCAGTCACCTGAATGTTCAGGTTTCATTACGATGACCCCTCCCCCTCGGCCCTCGTAGGCTGGAAAATGGACAGTAGCTTTTTCCATTATTATTTATAGCACTGCAATCTCCAATTCCCTTGCTAAGCGTGGACATTAAGGCAATAACCACCCCTTTCTGCCCTAAGTCCTGCAGTGGACTGTTATGGCGACTTATACCCTAGCTTAATTTTTTTTTATTTGTCGCCATAGCGAGAAGGATCTGCAACTAGCCAAGCACATAGCATACGTGCACCAACACTGCACGCAGCCAACCTCGGGCGCGCGTCCCCTGTCCATGAAGCTGGTGCGTCGCTACGTGGCGCTCACCAAAAGGAAGCAGCCGCACGTGCCGAAGGTTTTGGCTGATTATATCGTCTGTGAGTATCGGGGGCACATACAAAATGTATTTACCAAAAAGCGGCACTTTCAAAATGTACGCAACTGTAGCAATATCGGCGGCACGCAATATAGGTCTGTACCACACACACAAACACACACACGCGCACTCACATTTTAGAATGCTGCAAATGTGGATAAATACTATCTAGGTGGTACTACTACCCAAACAATATATCAAATTTAAGTACCCATTGTATACTTTTGATTGTGCAATAAAGCGTTATTCATTCATTCATTCATATCAAAAAAGCAAGTTTACAGCAATTATTGCAATTTTGAACGGAAGATATGATTGGCCTCTTATTCTTATTCAGATTTTTTATTAGGACGGTCAAAATATACGACAATCCCAAGAGTACAGTAGAATCTGTGTGAGAGATTGGTGTACGCAATAGGTAATAAATACCTGTCTTGCAGATCACCAGATCCTCAGCCATTAGAATGCAATCGAGTTCTAGATTTTAAAGCTTCAATTATAACTCTAGCAATAACCGTATAGCTTGACCAAGGTAATAATTAAAATGTTTAGAATGAAGCTGTCTCTCAAACTAAATTAATTTTCAATTTTAAGCTGGCACTTTCTAAATTTTCTGGTACTTTTGGTTGATGGTTAAGCACGTGTCGTGCATGTTATGTACGTGTTATAGCTATAGTTATAGCGGCCCATCCCGGTTTCTGCCAGTGTCCGCTTTCCTACTCTTTCTTCTCAACTTTGGCCGGTCTTCGGCACTTTCGCGTCGTAAGCCGTTGGTTTAACTAAGAGATAGATCCCGCCAACCTGGGGAACAACTAATGCTATTTTCGCATCGGTCGGTAGTAAAGTATATAATAACGAATCCCATTGCAGCATCGTACGTGGAGCTGCGTCGCGAGGCGCGCAACTCGCGGGACTGCACCTTCACGTCCGCGAGGAACCTCCTCGCCATACTGCGGCTGTCCACCGCGCTCGCACGACTCAGGTATGGATATAGGGGATTGCGGGTTGGGTCGTTCTGGACATCGCGAGTGTATTAGAGATCATGGGGCGAGATATTGGAGATATCGGCATCAGCTCTCTGTAGATTGCTGATGTCCTGGACGACGGTGGACGCTTTCCTTCAGGTGGACCGGCGTGTGCTTCCCTTGGCAATAAAAAAGAAATAAAAGAAGCTTGTATTATTGGCAAGTAAAAAAATAAAAGTAAAATATATGTTTTTGGCGACTTTTGGCTACAACACAGTGTCCGACACCCAGCTATTTTTTCTAGTTATTTTTGCCGGACTGTATTACTGGTAGAGTGCTTCCTTTTCTATTCGACATGAAAATTGCCGTACGCTCACTATAGAATTTTGAGAGCAATCCTGCAGATGGCGCTACGGTGACGTAAGGTCCGCTGTCAAAGTGAACGTACTGCGGAGGCTCTAGACTAGGTTTAGGTTGGGGGTAATCTCCGAAACTATTGAACCGATTTTGAAATTGTTTTCGCAAATTGTAAGATACATACCATGGGTATATGTATCGCGGGATAGTTGAATGTTTACAGAGAACCGAACTGCGTGCGGGTGAAAATCGCGGGAAACGATTAGTAAGATATAATATTGGTGATCTCTAGAACATTGTCGATTTGCACAGGTTATCTGACGTAGTGGAGAAAGAGGACGTGACCGAGGCGATCCGGCTCGTGGAGATGTCCAAGCAGTCGCTGCAACATGTTGAAGAAAATGTGCAAAGGTGAGTGCATTTTGTTTACTTGTTGTACGAGTTTATTAGACTGGTGTTTTTTATTATAGCACTGTGGTCGTATTATTCGTGTGTTGGCGACCTCGTAAAAGCTACTTATTTGACGTATACTTTTAGTTATTATTCAGCCGAGGTTTGTCCTATGCTGGACATTAAACACCCGACCCTATGCTTCAATGGCGTAGATGAATGAATATCTTCATTATCATACCAGCCGAAAGACCTTGGCATGAGCGTCCCCCAGAGATCTCCACATACTTACATCATCATCATCATATCAGCCAGAAGACGCCCACTGCTGGGCATAGGACTCCCCCAGAGATCTCCACAAAGACCGGTCCTGTGCTTTCCGCATCCAGCTGGTACCTGCGATCCTTACCAGGTCGTCGGTCCACTTTGTAGGAGGCCTACCCACGCTGCGTCTACCGGTACGTGGTCGCCACTCGAGAACTTTACTGCCCCATCGGCCATCTGTTCTTCAAGCTATGTGCCCTGCCCACTGCCACTTCAGTCTGGCAATCCTTAGAGCTATGTCGGTGACTTTTGTTTCGCTTGCGGATCTCCTCATTTCTGACTCGATCGCGCAAAGAAACTCCGAGCATAGCTCTTTCCAATGGCCTTCTGGGTAACAGTGAGCTTTCTTATAAGGCCCATAGTGAGTGGCCACGTTTCAGCTCCGTAAGTCATCACTGGCAACACACATTGGTCAAAGACCTACGTCTTGAGACACTGCGGTAATTGGGACGAAAATATGTGGCGTAGCTTCCCGAACGCTGCCCAACCGAGTTGGATTCGTCGACTGACCTCTTTTTCGAAATTGGACCTACCTAGCCGGACTGTTTGTCCTAGGTATGTATAGTCGTCAACAACTTCAAGTGGAGTGCCTCCAACTGTCACTGGAGTACGCACAACATGGACATAATTTTCGTCTTGTCCATGTATGGTACATACTTACATAAGTTTTACCTAATAAAGCCTCTCCCAGACGGTGCGATATCCATTCAGAGCACTGTGCTCTTAGGACGCACGCGATCTTACAAACCGATCTTACTATCTGTAACGCAGAAATATAATAAATAGATCTCATGCGGTACTGCGTTCTTGCAATATTGTTTTTAATAATTTTGTATTGTGTACACGAACTTGAAATTGTGTAAAGAAAGGTCGATAATAACGCAGCAGTGTGGAAATAATTATCGGATCTCATTATCGCAAAAACGCATGCTATAGTATTGTACGTTATAGTGCACCTGCACGAGTATCACAAGTGTGCTTTCGCACGCGAAAAGCAAGAGGAGGCGCGACTTAGGTACTGTTATCTCTTTAATCTTAGTTTTTTTATGAAAAAAAAAACGCTCTATCGCGGCACGTGCTGTCTCGGGCACACGTGTGCTAGCCGTGCCGGTTTCTTGCGCGTCTCGCATTATTTTAGTTACACCATTACCAAATAAGTTACGACGAAATCACACTGTCATTACTTCGCCAGGGGCATAACGGCGACGGACCGCATATTCGCGGTGGTGCGCGACATCGCCGGCAGCAACAAGACCGTCAAGATGGCCGACGTCATCGAGCGATGCGTCGACAAGGGATTCAAGCCCGATCAGGTACGTTGCCCAACTGTTATGGAATGTGAAATGAGAAATCATGTGGTAAAAACCAACCAAGGTAAAGAACCAACCAACAAACCAAGGTATGGGGCCCAACCACCACCTCAAGGGCCCCAGCCAACTTCATGAAATAGGCGCAAGTTTGTCGAGTTGAGCAAAATGCTCGGGTATGTCTAACCCACAGTAACGAAATAGATATGCTGTGTGGGGCGTCAGACTATGGAGAATGCGTATCGCTACCTCGGCACTACTGCGCATAACTGTAATGCTTCGCAGTTACCCTTAGGTCTCAGATGGTGGGGCCAAAACACCATCTCGTGGGCCCAAGCCAAGGTCATCTGCTCGCGGTCACCCTGCCGACAGACGGACGAGGCACTTCCCTATCGGGTTGTACAGGGCGGGTGGTAGTCGCCGAACGTAAAAAGACAAAACACCACATTGTTATTTCGAAATTATAGCTTACGACGCGAGGATGCCGAAGATCGGGCAAAGTGGAGAAGAAAAAGTAGGAAAGCGGAAGTCGGGATTGACCGCTCGGGTGATTATGATCATGACTATGGGCCAAAGTTGACTCTCTGATAAGCATGACGACCTATTTTGATTTCTGTGATCTGACCTAATTTTGTTTTTATACACATTGGCGTTGGCAATTTTTAATGGAAATGACTCGGCGTGATTTCCTTTTCGTTTTAGCTTATTTCCCACTGTTGGAAAGTCAGATTTAGCAGTGCTAGAGCCACTGCTGAAGCTAAAGCACTGAATTGAGCTTTTGCGTGTAGACTAGTCATTACATGACCTAACGTTATGTTGTTTTTATTTAGGTTAGGCACAGGCTAGGTTAGACTATGGTACGGGTATGCCCAAAATACATTACCATTCCGTATTAACCACCATCGCTTCCTGAGAGGCTCCACCTAGCCATAATTTCGGTTTGGCCGCAGTGTTGTAATTTCACCAAAGATAATTCGCTACCGACTAGCAGTAGATATGGCATATTTAATTAACAAAAAACTTTTCAGATAAAAACATTGTTAACCTAATAATTAATGAATATTGCGTTGTACAAAATATTTACAATAATTATAACTAACTAACTGCACATGAAAAAGTAATAAAATGATTCAGTTTTAATGAAACTCGTAAAAAAGACTGCCTTGAAAAAGGAGACTGGGTGAGTATGTAGGGGAAGTCGACTATGGCCAAATAATAACATCGGCATAGTATTTACATTTAGCACCCTCAAATACATCCTTGTAGAGAAGGGCATCAAAATCTGACCGGCAATTCTTAAAAAAATACATTTACTTAACACATTTTGTGTGGCAACTGCCATACAAAATGTTTACTATGAACCGATGGAGTTATCGTTACAGTATATGGGTTGAACACCTTCAACTTTATTCTTATACTGCACGACATCAAAATCAGCAGTTTCGAGAAAAAAACATTTATTTATCACATGTTTGTATGGCAATTTCCGTATTCTTTGAACCAGCAGCGACATGGTTACGGAGTATAGGTTAAGCACTTTCAGCTATGTTCTTATGCCGCACGACATCAAAATTGGTCCCGGCAGTTTCGAGAAAAAAGCATTTATTTTTACATGTTTGTATGGCAATTTCCGTATTCTTTGAACCAGCAGCGACATGGTTACAGAGTACAGGTACTCTAGTACCTTTAACTATGTTCTTATGCCACACGATATCAAAATCGGTCCCAGCAGTTTCGAGATAAAATCATTCTTTTGTCACAATTGTATGATTTGGATGCCATCTTGTACAAATATGCAGCTGAGGCACCCTAACCCATAGGTCATCACCAGACAGCTGCTGGTTCATAGACCAATTTTGCCCAGTCTCCTTTATAGTTATTCAATAATTAATAAGCAAATGGTATATTTTATATGATCAAACGAACTTCGCGAAGTTCGATCGATATTATATGAGTCGCTTCATTCGAAGATATAAGATAATTCACAACGTAGTCCCTTTAGCCTACAAGGTAGCTTCGCACGTTTATTTAAAGTAAAATCGATTTCTTTTCAATCGATCATTTTTTTTCGATCCTACGTATCGATACAGCCAGCCGCCATTCTTACGTCATTCTTTTTAGAGATGCTATGCGAAACTTCCCCATGCCTGGGAATATGGGCGGGCGGGTGTTATATCTTCGAATGAAGCGACTCATATAATATCGATCGAACTTCGCGAAGTTCGTTTGATCATATATTATATTTCGTCGCTTCATTCTTCAGATATAAGATAATTCACAACGTAGATGTTTGGAGAGGGAAGTTTTGCAAATTTTAAACAATGTATTAATTATACGGTATCAACCGTAAATTAAACATATTACGTAATGGACACTGGTTAATTCATTATTAAGAAAGCAAACGGGTTTAACAAATCGGCCGACATCAGCGATCGGCCTGATATAATATCTGGCGAAAACGCGATGTGCTGGTCCTTGCGGCCAGCGCATTTCGGGCCCCGCCGCGGAGACGCCTTTTTGAAATGTTATCCAATACACTCTCGTGGATTCCTAGTGGCAGTATACCTAGGCAAACTTGGATTGAATTTGAAAGCTCCTTTTAGTGATCGTTTAATTCGAACATCATAACTGAGACCAAAATGGGATACGGAGCTGAACGATGATTGTTCAAAGTGTCATACGAAGCATTCGTATTAAAACAATTACTCAAAATGTTATCACAAATTCGTTATAATCTTCATATGGATCAGTATTATTCTGCAATCAAAATTGCAAATCGAGAGAAGTGCGGCAAGTGAGAATGCATGAGATTAATCGCATCTACTGCGATAGCCTCCGAGTCCTGTTTGCAGGATAAATAGCGCTCACAGTCGGCATTGACGCGAGACATGAAATCGGTAATCTACCGATACCTCAATCATAGTCTGTTTAACAGTGTGGACTATCTATCGGTAAACCGAGTCAGAGAGTTTCCACTCTATGTCCTTTACTCTCTTGAGTCCTCGTCAACCTTAATATCACATAACGAAATATGCCGCGCTAGATTCTTTGCATGAAGGTATTCAATACTTCCTTGACAATTTACATAGCTGATAGCTGTGGTGTTATCTACTCGTACCAATATAGCACAATTATTATCGTATGATGCAACATTTTTAGGTTTAGTAAATCCAGTTAATGGGATACTTGAGTTCACATTGCTTCCAACACCCGTTGACCCAATCGTCGCCATAGACGGTTCCCCAGTCAGTACGAGAGCCATAAGTGAAGTTCTCGTTTACATAATGAAGTCCTGAGGGACAATAAAGGGCCATTGTCTTGCGCCCATCAATTAAGATCCTCAAAGAACGTAGAACGGGGGGATATTTATGCTAAAGTTTAAGTAGCTATTATATTTTTATATACATTTTAACCAAAGATTAAAATTTTTGTGTGCAATCAGCTGTATTGTAGCGCTGGACAAGCTGCTACTGACAGCGCAATAAGTTGAGCGAACTTATATTGTGCAACGGGGAAAAGACGAAAATATATACACTGATTGTGCTATAATGTCGCGTTTCTCCAGTTTAAAAAAAAAATTAAGTGAAATTCTCAAAATTAAACATATACCTACGCTAGAATTTTACACATATTTTTAGGTTGCAAGTTGCTTTTGTTAACGTTGACTATGAATCCGGGACATTGAAGTAATCTGGGCCTCGTTAACATTGCTTAGACATTCCTCGAAGTCATTGCCAATGCAAATGATATCGTCTAAGTATAGCACGAATTTTGAGCCTTGAGACCTTAAGAAGGTGAAGACCTTAGTCGTCACTTTAGTAAACCCTCGCAGGGCAACCGAGGTACTAATACAGTAAGGCTGAAAATTTGTAAATTCTGCCAACGAATTAAAGCTTTTATAGTTCACAATTTTAAATTTATAATATTTAAAAATGTGTTTCTTGGAATTTTTTTTGAAATGGTTCTGTGGTCCGATATACGTGGTCGGTATAAATTTATTTGTGATTTTAGATTTATGGTGAATCTTTTTTCCCATTCGGTTTAGGTGCCGGGAATATTTTAGATAAAAATTGATTAGGTATGTGGGGCTGCCGCCTGCCCAATGCAAGGTGTTCGGCTGAAGCCTATAATTGGCTATGTAATGCTATTATTATTTTTATTGTAACAACTGCTGTTGGCTTTCCTTAAGTAAATAAAATAAAATAAAATAAAATAAACACTCTAAAATCGCACCCAAATCTACTAACATTTTAATGGACTAGGGGACTCCTTCTCTTTGTCAGGAGCATAAAGTTTGGTATTGGTCAGGAGACAGAATACTTGTCTATACCAGGGGCAACATAGATATTGTGCCATGGACTTATAGAATGGGACTTCTAAACCGTCCCGAATCAATGCCAACAATTAATTATAAAATAATTTTATTTTTGAGCTAGGGGTAACTTTATGTTTTCCGGCATTAAATAACTCTTAAGGATCTTTTCTTTTAAAATACCGAATCTTGTTTGCGGCGCTGCGTTTCTACTTTTGAAATAAAATTTTTACAATTTGTTGTGCACCACGTGTGCACGATGTGCTCGCTACCTCGCACGAAAAAGGAATGACGTAAGAATGGCGGCTGGCTGTATCGATACGTAGGATCGAAAAAAAATGATCGATTGAAAAGAAATCGATTTTACTTTAAATAAACGTGCGAAGCTACCTTGTAGGCTAAAGGGACTACGTTGTGAATTATCTTATATCTGAAGAATGAAGCGACGAAATATAATTTTATGTGTGCTAGTTAATACTATAGTTGTTTGTTTCACATTTTAATTAGATTTATAATTAGTTTAATAATAGGTTTATCGATAAAAAAAATTGTTTTGAGTACTATAATAATGCTATCTGTTGTGGTTGCTGTTGTTATTGTAACTCAACATACGAATTTTGTCGTCGGATTGTAAAAATTCTGTTTTTTTACCGTTAAAATAAGAGCCGAAGTAACCCGCTCCTACGGAACTTTTCTACGCTATTTTCATATTTAGAATAGTAGCACAGATCTATCTATCTAACGTCTATTTACTAGAATGAGATACTAGTTGGATAATGTGGAAATTATAGCAAAACTCTTAAGTATTGTTGCAGTTTTCGTTATTAATTTGATCTTGATGATTTATACATTATTATATAGAAGTATGTATTGGACTGCAAATGGACGACTAACATTTAATTCCTTTTCCAGGTGGAAGCTTGTATTGAGGAATATGAAAATCTGAACGTTTGGCAAGTGAATCAAGTTAGAACTAAGATAACCTTCATGTAATTGTTAGATTTATGCTATCTCATAGATTTAAGTTTCCCGTGGTAATTTAATTAATACGCCTTAAGAATACCAGTGTGCCTGAAATGATGTTTGTATCATGCGAATTTGCTCTTGATTTGACTGTAATTTGTGATTTCTGATGATTTACTATGTTGTCTAATTGAATAAATATACTTCAAATATTACATCGATCTTTAATTAAAATTTTACGTTACTTTATTGTTAACTAACACTAACAGTCGGCTCACTTAATGGAAAAAGGTTACTGTCACTTATAATATCCTAGATACTTATATTTGTGTTGTCACAAAAATTAAATTGTTCTAAAATCCTTAAAAAGCATGACCACGCAAAAAGTTAAGACCTTTACTTCTACAAGTACTTAATGAGCTGACTCATATAAGTACCTGTGCAATTCTGGGCTAAAATTTCCCAGGTTATTAATCATGTTTTAATGCTCAGGGAATAAAGCCCCGGCGACATTGCCCGTCCTCTCGACCAGGCTTTCTTTTATACCAGGCTATATTGTCAGGGGTCGTGGGATCTTTTATTTACTAGTGTTTTACGATAGTTGGTCTGACATGATTGCTGAGTGAACTTCGTTACTAGACTGGCTATAAAAGAGACGTACAGAGAAAGCCGCTGGTTAGTTTCAGACCAGACATGTGGAGTGCATTGTAGTTACATTATTTATTTTATTGTATCACATAAATGTACTACATAATACGAGGAATACTCATAAATTCAAACATTCGTCATCGTCATAACCATCATCATGTCATGGCGTAGTCCCAGTTGTGCTCTCGCGCACGAGGGCCTGGGGTCCGGTTTCACAATCATCCTGGATTTGGCAGATCTGATAATTACAGTTGAGCGACTGCCATCTGACCTCCGTGACCCTGCTACCAGGGGAACCTGACCAGATTGGATCATGGTTTCACATTCAGTCGCCTGAATATGCAGGTTTCATCACGATGTTTTCCCTCACCGTAAGAGCATTGGTGAGAATTCAACTAATGTACATAAAAGAGTAATTAGTACATGGCCGCTGTGAGATTCGAACCCAGTACCAAACGTAGTAATTACTTGCTCAGTGCCAGTACCTCTCGCTTCCGAGTCGAATACCTCAACTACTCAGTCACTCCATCATCGTCTTAACCATCAGCATATTTGTAGTTACTAATCCACTGTTGGACGCATGCTTCCCACAATGAGCGCCAATGCACTCTGACCGGAGGGATTCTTACACAATGCTGTCTGAGCCGCGGTATCCATTCAAGAACTCATGCCCAGCGGTGGTCGGTTCTTCATTATAAAGGGCCAGCTCATTGCCATTTCACATTATTAAAGGCTACAGCTATAAAAAGAAACAAGTACCTACTCTTCTTTGACGTTGACGCGTAATTTTAATATCGTCTACGTTAGCAGCACTTGAAAATACAGCCTACTAAAAATAAGTGCTACATCATTTGGGCAAAAGGCGAGCTGAAACGATAAAACATTACAGCATGTAAGTACCTACTGACAACGCGAAAAACCGCACCTAGCAACTTAAATTACTCTGTGCGAATAGGAAGAAATACGTGGTTACGGTTTTTTGGCGACTCTGCGTCTGACACGGGAACGGTTCGCAAAAACTTTTAGGGTCTCGCAAAAACAGGTCGGCGCCGGAACGGATTACAGTGGCGGAGCGTGTAAAGTTTATGCTATACGAGGATGGCTCGCGGGAACCCGAGCCTGAGCAGTCTACCGCACACGAAACTCGGAGACTAGGTGCTGATACGAGTAGGTCTTCTCAGCGTACCAATGACAAACACTATAATACAAGTATTTATTTATTTATTTCATGTAGGTACCAACTTCCAGTGGACCGAAATTTAGTAAGAAGCGAGGTTAAGGCGCTGGCTCAATTGGAGGAAGGAGCCCAAGTAAAGGAAAAAGTTCGAAAACGATACAAAATAAGTATATTTTCCATTTATGGTATTTAAACTCCACGTAATGTTATATAGTATTTTGACCGGGTAAATAGATTTGGATGAAATGTTTATATTATTTTTGTTACTTTAGAACACTTATGGCGCTAGTCTTACTCGTACTTACTTGGTATTTTTTACTGTGTTTAGAGATCTTATTGGTTTACCGAGCTCGGTAGGTACCTACATCTGACCGTTACAGTGACGACAACGCGACGGGAGATTGTAAAAATTCAAAGGTGAAGAATCCCGCGCCGAAAGCAGAGCAGAGTATTTTCGGAGCAGGTATTTGCGGAGTCGAATTTTATATCTATTACAACAGAATACCTATACTAACGTAACTATTACCTACTTACAATTTGTGGCTCACGTTAGATACAATATGTTTTTACTTTTCTTTTTTATTCTTGACTACACCTACACCCCTACCTACCCTTTTATTATAGTATCATGGTATAGCATTCAGCGATGTTTTGTTTATCGAGATTATGTATTTTACTCTTTTTGTTTCTTCACAAATGCTATCATATAAAATATATAGTGTCCGTGATTGACACGTTTAGAATAGTGGCGGAACAATGTTTGAAATTATTTAGCAGTTATGGACTATCCCCAAATGAAGAAATAAACAAAGTTACCTCTTTCCCTATTTCGTATAAAGTACGTTTTAAAAGAAAAAGACCTAACCTAACCTAAGTTTAAAGATTATTCTTTAGATTTCTGTACGTATCTAATCATTAGATAAGTCCATTTATTAATGCATGCTTTTATTCACTTTCACATGTCCCCATTTTTGAACGTAGGAAATAAAATCTAGTGAGTTTAATTTGACCCATTTTCGGATTGCCGATCGAGCTGAGATTTTGCATACATCTACTATATAAAAATAAGTCGGGTTTTCCTTCCTGACGCTATAACTCCAGAACGCACGAACCGATTTCCACGGTTTTGCATTCGTTGGAAAGGTCTCGGGCTCCGTGAGGTTTATAGCAAAGAAAATTCTGGAAAAATTTGAAAAGAAAAGCGGGAAAGTGTAGGGTAGGTGTAGGGTAGGTGTAGGGTAGGTGTAGGGTAGGTGTAAGGTAGGTGTAGGGTAGGTGTAGGGTAGGTGTAGGGTAGGTGTAGGGTAGGTGTAGGGTAGGTGTAGTACCCTACACCTACCCTACACCTGACCTACCGGTGTAGGGTTAGAACGCTACGCGAACGAAGTCGCGCCGGGTCCACTAGTACTTTATATAAGTTCGATGGCACTGCAATGTTATGATACCATCGAGCTGATATGACGATGGAGACGGAAGGTGGCCATGGGAACTCCCAAACTACGCGTGATAAACCCATCGAGTATGGGCTCGTTTGATTAGTCTTGACAAATACTCTGACCGACCATATATCTGTAAGACTGTTTGATGTACTGGAAAGTCTAACAACATAAAAAAAAATCGTCTTGGCGTTTATGTCCCGGTTGTGCTCTCCAGAACGAGGGCCGGGGTCCGCCTTGACCATGATCCAGAATTTGGCGATCAGGTCATTACAGTGGAGCGACTACCATCTGACCTCCGTGACCCTGCTACCAGGGGAACCTGACCAGATTGGATCATGGTTGTTGATCATGGTTAAGTTGCCTGAAATTGCAGGTTTCTTCACGATGTTTTTCCTCGCCGGAAGAGCATCGGTTAGAGCAACTAATGTACATAACTCAGAAAAGAGTCATTAGTACATGGCTGCTGCGGGATTCGAACCCTGTACCTCTCGCTTACGAGTTGGATACTCAACTAAATTTAGTCGTCTAAATTCAGAAGCAAACAGTGGGAGCATATCAAAATGGAATGAAGTGCTTATTTCTGCCTCGCTTTGAATTACGGAGCGACGCGAAAGTATATAAATATAATATAAGTGATATAAAAATGGGCCTTATTCTATTAGCAGTACCACAGATAATATAGTATTATTCTAATAGCAGTACATTCCACTTTGATTTACTCTCACGCTTTTTGCTTTTGTCGCCGTCGCTGGCATACGATCAAAGGCTGCCTATTGGGCGGTAGCCGCAGCAGGTACGGCTGCGGGTAGTCGGAGTTTTGGCAATGATTTATGCGAGACTTGCGGGAGTCGGGAAACTTCAGCTCGGCCTTCGCCGCGCGCACGTGCTCATCGCGCCGGTTTTAGTCTTGGCTTTTCAACACTACTTCAATCTTGGTAAGTGGTATCACATTAGCTTCGTGCGCTAACGATATTACGATATGTAACTCCTACTTATTCCTCGTGCTATGTTGTTAACTCTACTATAGCGTAGGTATTTACTTTGTTGTAGGAACTTTCAAATTGGCATAAGCATATACTGTGGTGTGATTATTTGTAGGTCCAGTTTTCGCATTGTTTTGTCTGACTGACCACTCAGTGCATATTATCATAAAAGTTATCGAATGGTCTGGTGGTCAACTAATTAATTTAATGACTGAACCTAATCGCAGTATTTTCCCTGGGTGAGTACCTAACATAACGAAATTGGACGTTGTTTATGTACCTCGTAGCCCCTTTTAGATCACTTTGTACGCATAGCCTACACGTAGTAAATAGGTATTATGTACATCAAGCAAGATGAAACGGAAGAATTAAGTAGGTTATACTTATCACCCAAGTACCTATGAAAGTACGTGTATAACTCAAGCTTAACAGCTTACAAGCTGTTAGCAAGCTTGCCGGCTTACAAAATAAAGCAAAAGTGATGAAAGTTTGATTCTGATAGCTTAGTAGCATCAAAAAAGTAACCGGACTGATAATATAAAAAAGTAAGTACATTAACTTTCATGATTAGGTATATTTTTATTCTGAGTAGAATTCTTTTAAGAAACCTGCACCCATTTCACACTTTCCTGTTGATATGTGTTTACCTATTCACCGTCTAAACTGACAACAGCCCAAGAATTCTCGCCCAGGCGCGGCGCCTCGTTTGCGAAGTAAGTACAAACATTCATCCGGCTGAAAGCGGTAATTTGATGCCAACGGCTGTCACAAGGGTACGTAGGAGACGGACAGGCTCACGCAACGCCGTAACTGGCGACAAGGTGTTATAGCTCCATTGTTAGCACGTTCTGAGCATCATTCAGCTGGGTGTACGGCCGTGTTGCGTCTTGCCCTGGGTTATGTACGGATTTGTTGCGTTGGATCTTCGTTTGAATCACAACTGTTTTATTCCGATGCTGTCTAGCCTGACAAATCAGGCTGGACAGGTGCCACTGTGATTTCTGCCGTCAAATATTTGCGTGCGTTATTGTGTTCCGGTTTGAAGGGTAAGTAGGTTGTAGTACGGAGTTTTCCGAAATCGTGGTCCCAGTACGCTGGCCCACCAATGGGTGAACAACACAATAGGTATGCTTCGTCCACAGTGACAGAGCACCTGCGTTGTTGCTACTAAATACGGTATTAGCGCGGTCTCCAGCATATTTTTTTACGAAAAAATACAAATAATAATTAAAGCTATAGTAGGGACCTGCTGATTTCCATCGGGTGCGCTATACATAGTTATAAGTTTTTCAGCTGCGGACAGGAAACATGGCTGCAGTATTGAGAAATATGCAGCCATGTTTATTATAGCCATAATTACTAATGCTGACATCCATTATGACACCCTGCATGTTAACCACTGTTACGCATGTTTGTTTTAGTTATTTTAATGTGATAAGCACTTACTGCTTCTATAAAAACACAAACACACTTATGTTTACATTCATGTGAATTTCTCAAACCAGGAATATGTTTACGTTGCTTAAATATGATACCCCTTGGTTGATATATTTACTAATTAGCGTGTAACAAACGCGTTCCAGGGAATGCCGGCGCGGGCGCCATCGTATCAATTTTCAACATACGTAGTGCTGCCGGGTCTGTTTGAGTTTTAGGCGCTAGATCAGTTCAAAAAACAGCGCTAGATTTCGCTAAACCAACTAATTAATTTCTTAGTAGAAACTAGAGCAGCACAAACAGAAGCTCGTTGCGCTCGCCCATTCAGTGGTTTATGTTACATACCTACATCATATTCACTCCACCTTTTGAGCCAAAATTTAGGTATTTAACAACGATAAAGCGCTAGATTTTCCGCTAGGAGTGAAATATTAAAATTGGTAGTTGATTGCCCTGAAATTCCGCTAGATCTAGCGTCGAAATTTCAGCACTGTTTCAGCAAAAGGCGCTGTAAGCAACGTAATTCCACCGCCGAACCCGGTATTATTAAGTAGAGTGCTCCGGGTTGTGTGCGGGGGCTTCCCTTCAAATAAAACACAATGAAAATTCCATTTCAGTGATGTGGCGCGTTCCAGGTATTGCTGTAACGGATTTTAAGACCGAATGTGACTGTGTTTGGTTAAGTAGGCTAATGAAAATAGATTGTGTGCGTCGAAAATAGCACTAGTCTTGTATCGGTACAAATAGAATAAGTTTTGATACAAGTTTTTACAAATATTTTTTAATTTTTTAAAATTTCGCCGTACGAAACTTGTTGCTCTTGCTAATTTAACACACCTACACATGGCGACATTACGCCGACTTAGTTCACTTGTGAAATAGATTACACAAATCAGATAAAATGTGCTTATTATACATCGATATATGTATATAGGTATATAATAGTCTTTAGTATTATATTAACTCTTTTGCTTCGCGTACCTGATATTTCGCTTAAATAAAAAGCCGCGCTTTTGAGCTATCACGCAATGGAATTGTCGCACAATTGAACGATCGCTCTTTGAATATTTCGCGGAATTGATTTTTTGCACAAATAAACCTTCGTGCAATCAATTTTTGCGCTATCGTGATTCGCGGCATCGGCATTCGCACCCGTGTCCTACACCCTGTATCATTACCTATATGGACATGAAGGAACCGAATGAGGTTTTAGTAAAAGATTGCTTGGAAAATTGGAAATACATATAATAGGTATCTACTACTGATCGAATCAGAAATGATGAGATCCGCAAGCGAACTACGGTCACTGACATAGCTCGAAGGATTGCCAAGATTAACTGGTAGATCGCATACCTCGCAGAACAGATGGCCGAAGAGGCAGTAAAGTTGCGACCACGTATCGCCGCCGACCTGGTAAAGATCGCAGGTACCAGCTGGATGCGAAAGGCACAGGACTAGCCTTCGTGGAGATCTCTGAGGGAAGCCTATGCCCAGCTGTTAGCGTGTTCCAGCTGATATGATGATGATGAATATGTCTACCGATTGAATATCATCTCTACACAACTACATACCTATTTCCCGTTATCTCTTAATTTTTTATTGAACTGTGACGAAGTTCAGCCGTAGGAATCTATAGGTAGCCTACACCTATATGTGTGTAAGTATAAATCACTAAAAGGCTTCTCTTTCAATTTCACTTTGCAAGTATTTTATTGCGCGCTCCGCACATCTGAGATTGAGGCCGGGCGAGGCGCCATGAATTAAAACTTGGGAAGGGGCGCCGAGCCGCCGACGCGACCTCTCCGACGAGGGCTGCTTATTAAAAACAACCATGCATGCTACAATTTATGCCTTCTACGATGTCTAGTACAGATTTTCGTCGACGTTTTAGATTTATGTTTTGTTGTCAGAGGATGTTCGCTCAGGACGTGTAGGTAGGTACTTAAAAAAGGCAGCCTTATTCAATCGAATTTTAGCAAAAGCTGTAGCTACCTAAATATGTTGGAAAGATAACTTTAAAAGCAAAAAAGATATCGTCGCGAAATTTATTAGATAGACCGTTGATCGACTTCCAATTTCGAACTAAAATCACTCACTTTTTTATTATGGTTAAAGTATTTTTATACAAGTGGCTTTATCCATAACCAGCCAATATCATAGGATAAAGCAAAGAGGAAAAGAAAGTTATAAAGTAGGTCTAATTGGTAATCCACAGTCATCTCCTTTGGTATAAAAAAAGTAAAGTAAAGTTACACAAAAGTTACAAATTATGGATATTTTGAATTGCGTCTATAGTGTATCATATATTAATGTATTGTTTAGCTACAGAGAAAAAAATACTTCGCACAAGTCTAGCCACGGATTATAGGCAGCTTGTGGAATCGCTCTACCTATGTAGAGTCACAGTTCACAAGTTTCAATCATGAAAAGGAGCCAACACCTTAACAAACAGCCTAGCAGACAAACATATTCACGTCTACTCCGACAGGCATCTGCTTTCCGACTGTGGCTGGCTATACTGTCTATCCCAACTAGTCGCTACTTAGCGAGGTGGGTCTCTAACAGGTTCCCGCGGGTGCATTCCGGGGTGAGTCACCCGGATTAGGGCAGATAGAGATGGTATCGCCATCGGCGCGGGCGCAGCGCCTCTAATTACAAACGGATGACGTTCCGATGATTTGTACGAGCCTTCGGGGAAACGACTCCATTCAACTCACGGCCGCCCTCTGAGTAGAACAGGCTATGGAACGCACCTTTCCCATCGTAGTTGTGTCTGTTTGAGTCACGTATTGTGTGCTTCGAAAGGCGATGTGTTGGATTAGGTGTATCGTAAAAAATTTGATCCTTTTCGGAACACTTTTCGGATAGTTGCATTGTTAACTTGTTTACTTCATTGATAGAGTAAAAAGCGTTTCTGATAAGATAATGATATTAGATATTATGTAAATATAACAGTTAAATGTGCGTTAAACATGGTTTTAGGCCTGAAACATACTCGATCTGTAAAATATTTTAGTAGGTACTGTAGTAGGTAGGAATAAGTAAACATTGTAGAACACAACCAAACCAAATAAGCAGTTTTATAAAAGCTACAAAGTCCCAAAAGTTGTGCACGAGATTGCCGTTCTGAAATAAAGATTCTGCATGTCAATGCGCCCCCGCCAGGGCATTCCCGTTGCTGCGAAAGTAGATTTATTTCCATTTCCGCACTTTGTATTTTGTAACGGGCTTATCTGCGCCGTGCATGTAACTTGATTTGTTTGACAAAGTCGTAAACCTCTACTGACTGATAAAGGCCCCAAACGGTGGGAATTGGAGAGTTGACGATGTTTCACCTTGTTTGTGCTCGGAAATTCTTTCGCAAATGATTTACGGCTCCAGTAAAGGCTAGGCAGCCGTTTGACGACGTTGAAGCAGCATTTGGTTGTAAATTCCTTTAATTCCGTGCCTCCTGCGACGCGCGCTGTTAGGCGCCGAATGAGACATTGCATACCTTATTCGTTGTACCAAAAAACTGTTGTACAGTTAATAAATAGGACACCAAATGAGTTTTAAATTAACTGACGTTCTTCCATTTAAATTATAATTGAAATAGACAAAAGGAGGCTTCACAAAAGATCCAGCTAAAATAATGTCGGAGCGCCGAGGAACTAAGAGGAAATCTTTTAGTTTTGCGCTGAAATTAATGATTCGACGGGGCTTGCGGGTACAATAGGAAAAACATTTATTTTTCTCGGCTCTCACAATGCTTTGCGGGAAATATTGCGCCGCGCCCGCCGCCTGCTGAGCGCAATTCGTTACTCATTATGTAGGTAACGGCTGAAAATCGATGCATTATGGGAATGAAAGCCCTGCTGATCAAATAAAATTAAATTGACAAAGTGTTATTGGATTTTACGGAAATTTTAAATGGTAGCGTCGGGGGCTTAGTAGTGAGAGGGTCCAACTCGTAAGGGAAAGGTCCCGGATTCGAATCCCGCTGCCGCCATGTACCAATAACTCTTTTGTGAGTTATGTACATTAGTTAAACACTAACTGCTCTTACGTTGAGGGAAAACATCGTGATTTATGATCCAATCAGGTCAGGTTCCCCTTTCAACAGGGTCATGGAAGTCAGATGGTAGTCGCCCCACTGTAAGTAGTTGATCTGCCAAATCTTGGATCATGGCCATGGCGGACACAGGGTCCTCGTAAGCGAGAGCACAACCGGGACATTAGCGCCAAGACCTAATGTGATCGAAGAATGCAAGACCGCAAGTCAACCTCATTAGATTCACATGGTCCATTGCACTGTATAAAAAGTCTAGATTATAATCTCCACTCTACCGATACGTACACTGTACAGAAATGTCCATTCTGCAGAAAAGACCACTATATCCAAATGTGTACTCTATTGTAATGTCAACTCTATCGAATTGACCCTAATACCCTGCCGTATTGGTCACTGTACCTACCTGTCCGCCAAGTAAAATCTCAGGCCATCGAAAGGATCACCTATAAATCCACATAAAAACGACCCTCAAAGGCTTTAAGTTCCGCGCGGGGGACCAGAGTTCCAGTGGTGGTTGCACCCGCCGCCCACCCCGCTAGGACCAGCAGCACCAGAGGGTCGAATTCTCTACAGCAAGAATCAGCGCCAACGCTGATGGCCTAATTTAGTAACTTTTTAGCATTAGCCTAGCGTCAATTGAAAATGATAAGACGCGTCATTAAAAATATTTTGAGGTCGTTGAGATGCATCATTAATTGAAAGAGCTTCAATACTCCACATGAGATCTATCATAAATGTAATTCAAGACAATGTTGACTTTTCATACAAAAGAGTTCAACGCGAGGACGCCCTCGTATATGTCTTTTATTGGAATATAATTAAAATTATGTATTTGGCGGTGCAGGATAATGGTAGCCGCCAATGCTGGCAAGCGAAGATGGTGAGAAGGTAGAAAAGGGTAATTACCCACCTGGCCGGGTGTTGTGACCAGGGGACCAAGGGTCCGACAGTTGATCGTCGGAACTTGTATATATGCCGTGGAAGTTGGCACATTTCTCTAGCGCGATGCAGGACGGTTAGCGCCATCTATGTGCGGATGCTTGCCAACCTTGTGTTCGTGTACTCGTAATGTGAGTATCGTTGAGTTTCCCTAGTGGAGCGATTGATGTCGCTACAGTACTCCCCCCGGAGACTGGAGGTCGATACCGAAGCGAGAAACGCTGAAGCTGACGTATGAAGCGTAGTCAGTCTGGCGATGCGGTGAGCAATGGCGTAGCTCTGGCGTGAGGTTGCGCTGTGAGCTGTGCCGAAGCGATGCTGTTCCCAAGTCTGCAGTGAGTCGAGACTGGGTGGGGACAGTGAGATGCCGCCGGTGAACGACCAGGAAGCACGCGTTGTGCCGACTATGGTCAAGGCTGTGACTGCTGTGTGCGGGAGTCAGGTAGGGAAGACGTAAGGATCACGTCGGGCTCACCACTTTGGCGGTGCAGGATAAGGTTGCCGCCAGTGCTGGCAAGCGAAGATGGTGAGAAGGTAGAAAAGGGTAATTACCCACCTGGCCGGGTGTTGTGACCAGGGGACCAAGGGTCCGACAGTTGATCGTCGGAACTTGTATATATGCCGTGGAAGTTGGCACATTTCTCTAGCGCGATGCAGGACGGTTAGCGCCATCTATGTGCGGATGCTTGCCAACCTTGTGTTCGTGTACTCGTAATGTGAGTATCGTTGAGTTTCCCTAGTGGAGCGATAGATGTCGCTACATGTATAAGCAAAGTACCAGTTTTTCCTCTAAATGTGAGCGCGGTAGGATAACATAAAGGGTGGAAAAGGAACCCTGTTACTAAGCTAGACACTGAAATGATTCCATTTGTGTTTCCATGGCCGTTATAATAACAAATAAATGATATATCAAAGATTAAGGGATTTAAATTCGCATAAAATTCGGTCTCATCAATGTGATGAACTGTTCATAAATGTAACACCGCAGATAAACAGCTTATACCGAGGGAGCGCCGCCGTGTCTACGCTTATGATAAATTGCTCTAGATCTTGATTGCATTACGTAAAACGTAGAATGTAAGCACAAAAACGATCTTTCACAACGAACTAATAAACAGACACGAGTCGATAATATTTTTCTAACAAACTTTTATCGCGCGTTCTAATTTAACTAGATACCGTCTACGGTCAGTCAGAGTACTGGTCAAGACAAATCACAATGCAATTATTATATCATTCGTAGTTTGGGAGTTCCTACGACTACCTTCCGGCTTCATCACCAGACCATAAACACCATATAAAGGTTACAGTCTTTGTTAACAAAACAAACGAGCCTAAACACGCCGCTTTTATCTAGAATAGTTAAGGAGTGCCTACCTTCCTGTTTCCATCGTTCAATCAGCTCGATGGTGTCCTAACATTGCATTGTCACCGAACTTACATGTGTGGATATGCAAAACAGCTCAATCGGATGTCGAGAAGTGGTTCTTATTCAGCAGCCACCAAGAGACTGCCACAGTCCACAATCGAGTTACAATTTGTAATACGATTAAAGAGCAGTAGCTAGGAAACGATTGCTCCTAGAGCACCAGTTCTTAGGAACTAAATGATAGATAAGGAGGAGATAAATAATAGTACTCGTCGACATTTCGGGTGACAGCTATAAAACTAATAATTTTTATTGCCTCCCAATATTGTATGTGCTTACTCCCGGCGCGACTTTGTTCGCGTGTCCCTACTCCATCACCCGGACTTTTTGATACAGTACACAGTCAGTCTTATACAGTGGAAATCCTGACAAAGAGGACGTTCTGATATAGTGGACCATATGAACTTAAAAGTTTTCGCAATTCGAATAGTTTTATAGATAAAAGTTCCGTCTACACAACGTCACACTTTATCCCGAAGAGAGTGGGTAGGGCAGAGACATTGTTCCACTTGGTACGGTCCAACTACTAAACGTTATAGTTAAACTTTGTGTGGTGGTGTTTTTATACCATAAAGGTGGCAAACAAGCGTACAACCCGCCTGATGGTAAGAAGTTACCGCAGCCTGTGGACTTACTTATATAAACAATAGCACTGTACTCCCTTAAAATACCATTTCATTACAGTAGTTAGGTATTCAGTGAGTTTATTTATATCGTCGAACAATTGTTTCGACGTATTAATTACCGCAAACATAATTACAGCCTACAGTCTTAGTACTAGGTAATTACGTTTCACTTTAATCATAAATGTAGATTATTACTGCTTTCGTTTCCCGTACAATTTCTGTGACTATTTAAAAAAAGCCAATTATCATTGAATCTTTGCTAATAAGCTGCAACCGGCGTTTCTTATTCGCAATTAAGTATAATCCTATTTCGCTGGCTCGGCACCACCTCGTTAGGGCTCCCTAATGACGGTAGTACATGCCAGTGGGGTAAATGAAGGCCCACAATTGCCAGCGGCCCAACGCGACGCCAAATATGAATGGAATGCTCACTTATTGTGTGAGAGAACGCTATTCCGGCAGAGATGATTAATTGAGAGTGATTCGACGATTTAAATAATAAAAAGCGGGAGATCGCTGTGAATTAGCGGGGCAGGTAAGAAACTACGCGGCGGCAGATCTCAAACTGGGATACCTTTATCTATGTGGGAAAGTATATAAAGATAAATGAAAGGGCTTTAATTTTAAAGGGATTTGTGATTATCTATGTACACTGAAAAACATAAAAGGCAATATTATCTGACTTTTTCATTCATCTCTAAATGTATTAGGTACTGTCACGGGGTGTCAATCCCGACACGGTTAAAAATATTTCTAACAACAATACAACAAGTTCTCAAATTAAAATATTTTTTCATAGCAAGCGCTTTATCGCGCGTTCTCCATGATCAGCCAGAGTACTTATCAAGGCTAATCAAACGAGCTCAAACACGATGGGTTTATAATGCGTAGTTTAATAGTCTTTGGCCACCTTCCGTCTCCATCATCAGGTCAGCTCGATGGCTTCATAATATTGCACTGTCACCGAACATATAACATAAGTAATCAAAATTTCAGGTCAATCTGAAACAGGGAAATGGGTCAAATTCAACCTGCAACATTTTATTACGTACACATTTTATTAGATTTGTGGATATATGCGAGTTGTGTCGGGACAGAGCAAAGTGGCGGTCCATAGCCTCTGCGTACCCCACTTGTGGGACAGAGGCATTAGCTTTATGTATGTTTGCATTACGTACAAACATGTCCCCATACATGAGAAAGGTAAATAAAATCTTGATAAAATAGGTCCTCTCTACATTCTAGAGTAGTACTCATTCATTTATCAGTATTAATTCCTATTGTTGCGCATGATATAGTTTTACACGTTTGGCTAGACTTTCTGCGTACTAGACCCGCACCGTAGCAGGGATATAAGGGTGTAAAAATAGGCAACGGTCGATGATAATAGGCATAATCTATCGCATTTAACATCTACAACATTGAAGCTATTATATCACAAATGTATCATATCTTCAGCGTGACTGTATTTTATCGGGTAATTATTACTCGTACATGTTGTAAGTATTGTAGGCTGGTACAGCCCTATTTGAGCTGTTAGGCTCAGTTGACGACGATTACGCATATTTATTGAGAAATTTATTTATTTATTTATTAACTCCCTGCATCCCTTAGATAAAAGGCTGTTCCAACAGTTCCATGCATGTTCCATATTCGACTGCGTCATCACTTACCACAATAACTCAGTAACAAACGCGGTACGAGGGTCATGCCAAAAGAAATTGGATACTTCTTATCTAATTTCTTTTGGCATGACCCTCGTAACTGCCGCCCGTGATATATATGATTCAAGCACTAAGGTTTCATGTACCTACCATAAATGCAGAAACGTGGGTGCGTTATCTTTCTTGTCAAATCGTCGAGCACCAAACATTGAGAACCACCGACTTGTGGTTATGTCGGCTGTCGAATGGCGGTGGTGTGGGGTCGGCGCTGAGACCACTCGTCACACGGATATTTAACATTACACACCATCTTTATGTTATTTCGGTACCGCCAATGATGACTGTGATACTGCAACTATTAAAATCAAAATGAAATTGGTTCGATCGAGAAATTTAATTGTTATTTATCGGCAACAAGTTATAGCACAGAATACTAATAGTCATGTCTTTTTGGATCGCCTCTGCTCTGGATCTTTGCTAACAAAGTTCTACACAGTTCGCACATCAAGAGCCCATAACAGTGCACAGCTGGATATGGGCCTCCTCCACATTAGCGAAAGATATTGCCGTAATCTTCACGCTAGGCAGGTGATTTGGAGATCGCAGTATTGATAATATACAATAGAAAATGCTGCTGCTCATTTTTACAGTTACTTACAGTTCCTTCGGACCTACACTTAATTATTTATATGGGAAGAATTATTTCCATCAATAACAGGCATTTCCATTCCCCAAAATTCCCTTCTATTTTGCCGTAAAAAGCTTATGAATAACCAGAGTGATGACTCGGCGTGTCCAAATGGGTGGATGGATGCTGTTTATACATATTTATGCGATAAATCCGAGTGAGAACCGCCCGGCGGCGATTCAAAGCTTGTTTTATTTGTAGAGATTTTTCACGGCATCACCGACGATTGTGCACGCGTGTTTTTGTAGTGCCCCGATCAACAATCGCCTCATTTGCAGTGCGGCGCCACTGTCTATAGCACAACGTGAACTTGAAAACATTGTAAGGTGCTTCTCTGGTGGACGAATTTAGTTCCCTTTTCTGCCGCGTTCTTTTCAACTCCGATCGTGGCAGGTTTTTTGTAAGGATTCGGCCAGACGGAATGAGTTGAGCGCTCGGACTTGTGTCGACACGATACGACACGCCTAAATTTAATGTAATGCTATACGGTGCTTACTTTGGAAGTGTTTAAATTTTTGGTAGATTTTTTCGTAGAGCCGTTTAGGTTCTACGTTCGGGCTTCAATTGAGTTTTTTATCTGTCCGAATAAACAAACTCATGATATAAGGGGATACTTCTTTTTGTAGAGGTTCATTACCCAGTTAAAGGTACCTAGTTTAGCAATAGGATAGTATAAGAATTTGTGCAGCAAATCTGAGTGCTCCACAAAAAGCAATTCCATAGTACATAACCAAGGACCGACCAGAGTGAACCGCCTCGATTCTCACCTCAACTAAGTGTGCTTGCTAATGAAAGATTACTTATTCACAAATGCCTTTACACAGGTAGATATGTACCTCCGTAGCCCTGCCTTTGACACGCACATAAACTAGATTAAACGCAGCTAACACATTTACTCTTGGGGAAAATCTATTACCTCGAGAATTCGCTCTTACACGCTACATGCCACGTCGCTATTGAGGTGAGACAGGACTCCTGGCGAACCCTGATTACGTGGTAGACAGGTGATTAATACATTATGTAATAGTTTCTCCGATTCGTGAGCGTTCACAATTATTATTCAATTAGTTCAGAAATTGTGCGAGATGGTTCATTTCGTATGTTTCGGCACGTGCCGTAATCATAATGCTTCAGCATCAAAGCCCGTAAAAGTTTACTGCAGGATTAAGGGCCTCTCCCACGAAAGAGGATGTTATTGCCATAATCTCCACACTTGGCAGGCAGGATGGAGACGCAGTGTTATAATATAACAATGGAGGAACCTGCTGCCCAGCCTATGGATACTAGATATTTTATCTCGAAAACATTAGTCGCCTTGTACGACACTCACGAGTGTAAAGGGTTGGTGTTATTCTACACTGCCGGACACAACACGGCCTCTTAATGCTGGTTATTATGGTATTAAGATGGCAAACAAAATACACATACTCTAGTATGAGATATATTCACGTACAATAAGTGTCACTTTAATAGCGGCGAATATGTTCAAGACGTTGGTCTGTTTAATGGCAAGAGGAAACCACTGGAAGGCTCCCTGCCTCCCAAAGTGGAGTTGCTAACGACGGCAGAATATTCAAAAGGCGATGACTTTTAAAACATTCCGTAATCCGCGAGGGTTGATCTTCATGCGCTGCCGAACAAACACAGGGTTTGATCCTTAAGAGATTCCGCCACAGCGAGTTTCCATACCCACTCGTGTGGCCAGCAAATATTTATACCGGTACGGGGAAAAGGTGTGCGAAAAGATATTCTCATTATTATTTCAATCCCATTACGGTTAGGGTAGCGTTAAGCTATATTTGCTCAAGTTATGATATATAGAGAACAGTAACCACTTCAAATATGTGTCAAAGTTGTTACCTATACAAATAACCACGAATTTAACAGCAAAATGTAGGTACACACAAAATTGATTTTAATGATGATTTCGATTTAAGAGTGGTCATTATAAACAGACAGACGGTCCACCTGCTAAAAGTGGTCATCGCAGTCTAGGCCTTCTGCAGTCTAAGGTGCTCAAGTTCACATATTACTATAAAATATATAGTTATGGATAATACAATTTTACAGGGAAATCACCTGCATTGCATACTTCTGCAGTGCCCAACACATAAGTAAAAACATGTAATACCGTGAGACTATCACGTACTTGTACAAAGGCAGGGCGGGAATTATCTGGGGCGGCGCTTAACCCGAAACTGTGTCACGTTCTTTCAAAAAGGGTCAAGTTTAAGTCGGAAGCTGCATCCGACCGCTCCAGTTTTTGAATGTTTATTATTCGGGTAGAAATTAAAGCATCAGGACTATATTCTTGGTAAGCTAGAGACTGAACAAAGGTACCTATGTCGACAGTTTTATTAAATTTCATGGGATGGATTTTATCACGTTCACATCGTTTTCCCTACCAACGCAATACCAACATAACCGCATTGCATTGTATTACTCTTTGATGTATTCATTTATTTATTGCTCTTTCTCACAGCTCTCATATAACACGATAAATAAACATGAACCATAATCCAAAGGGGTCCTTGAAATTACGTGTAAATTGCTTTCATGGAAATTCTCTCGCTCGACTGCGCCCGCGCTGCATACAATAGACGTCAACGCGCCGCGCCCGCCGCGAGCTGCCTACCATTTAGACGGGGTCGTAGCACCACGGCAATTTAAAGCCTTCACTGTGTAATCCTAAATAGTTTCTAGCTCACAAAATATAATAAGTTGAGCAACCATATTGTACTTTATTGCCTACTTTTAGCATTAATCATTATTAAATATTTATAACACAATGGTTGTTTGTAAATTATAAAATGTTGCTTGTTTGTCCTTTTTAGGCGAGAAAACGTGTCGGCCATCCTGTCTTTTTTTGACATAGATGAAGGTCGCGAGCGGAGTATACTCTTAATGCAATATAATTTACTCTAACCTTTGATTTTTCAACCCATGATCATGAGACAATTCCGCTTTGAGCTGAGTTACTACTAACGGTGTAACTAAAAACTTGCCCTTGTACTTGGTATAATCATACAGAATCTGTGACAATTATACTGTTCATGTACAATAAAGTGTTAAATAAAGAAAACTAATAATAAATAAAAAAGTAAGTAACTACACTACATAACATGAATGTGTCGGGTATCACTAGGTCCTTTCCTTTACACGTCATCTCGTTCATTAATCCGAGAAGACCCCAACAATGAGGCCGCACCGCCTGCATCTCGCTTTCCTGCCGCTGTCCGAATGAACTCCCAACTCCACGACAATCGTTACGATTTCCTGCCCTTTATTGGCTGTATTGTGTGAAAAATTCCTCACCTACCGCCAAAGTGGCTTCGTACTCATTGTTGGTAGTAAATACAATAAAATACCTGGCGCCTTCCGTTAGGGCCGCCTTTGAGCGAAATATTTGTCAATAATAAATGAGACGTCCCTTTTATAGCCACTAACATTGATGCCGAGCCGTAGTTTGGAGTTTGGGGCCATATAAATAAATTAGGCGCGCAAGGCAGCGGCTCTAGCGAGTTTTAACGAACAAAGTGTGTTTGGATTTTGTAAACATCTAGGAAGCTCAAGAAGCATTGATAAAGAAAGCTCATTGTTGTTGTCTAGAGAAAATAAACATAAAATGTTTGTAGGCATCTTCATTATTAACAACGGCCCAATGGACCTGCAGTCTCCGTAAAATATTGCTATATAGCAATTTCACAACACGGAACGCCCTAATTAAGTCTGTCAAGACTTAATTAGGGAAACACATATTGTAAAAAATCTAACTCTCTCTATACTCTTACAACCTCAACAAAACATAAATAATACTGCCAAGTTGTACTTCTGTGTATAAAAAAGGACATGGAAAAGATGTTACTCTGCGCTAAAGCCGAAATACATCAAGCCTGCAAGAATCCTTAACAAGAATTAAAAGAATGCCAGCCCCGTAGCCGCCTGTGCCTCGGGCCGCCGAAGCCCTGACAATGATACCGGCGGCGGCTCTCAATGAACCTTACCTGCCTTCGGCGGTGATAAATTAAAAATATGCCACTCGCACTGCATCCATCATCGAAAGGACCCCGCACAGATATTGTCTAGAAAGGTTAACGCCAACGCCGCCGGTGTATGCGCTCCGGGTCTCTGGGTCTCCGGGACCCCACTTTTTTATACTTACGGCATGTTTTTTAATAAAACGCCCGTAAAGGTCGGCTATTGTGGTGAGATTATGTACTTTATTTGTTTCGTTTGGCGATCGCTGTTAATGTGTTGATTGTGCCTACTTGATAAGGATGGGAACGTTTATGATTATGTTTCCTGCGATTTGTTTATCTGTTAAGATTTTCTGTGAATTTTATATGTGATGTTAGAGTTTATGGTGTACGTAAAATATTAACAGTCGGCTTTAAATATAAAACCACAAAGACTTTAAAGTCTTTGGTTGAGATAATTGTCTTTTCGCTTGGAAATTATTTTGTAGCCGCTGACTGGATCGAGAAAATAAACTTTTATACAGCGTTGAAAGCACCTGCAGCGGGCTTAGGCAAAGATTAAAACTTTTGTTGTTTCCGTTTCCTTTCAAATTAATACGACAGCCTTTTCAGGCAAAGTTGGTGGTTTTCTCTATTCTTATTGGGAAGTAGCCGTAGAATAGTTTCTTGAAGGGTTTGAATTTTTGAAGTATTGTGGATGTATATCCTGCGGTAGATGCGTCGTGGTGGCTGGTGGCGCGGTGGCGCGGGTGTCTGCGGCGGAGGCCCGCCGCGAGTGGCGGCGCCGCTCGATAGGTGCGCGCGCACTGCAGCCGCCGCGGCAGACGAACACACACCAAGTTTATTGCACTTTAAATTACTTTTATCGTCCGCACACTGTAAAGCATAACTTCGTGACAGCGATTTGTTACGCCGGCGACAAATTAAACCGGAAAATTAAAAGGGTGATAAGTCGAAAAATATGACTTTTTGCTCTAAATAAGTTACGCGAAACACCAGAAAAGGATCCGTGCGACGTCTCGAGCGAAACGCTCCGGTGCCGAGCAAAAAACCCGTTCGGTGGCCGCTGAACTTTTTCTCGCGTTCCTGTCGTCGTGACGTCACCTGCATTTCAAATTCGCATTGTCGCCGTTCCGATTTCAAAAAGCTCGGGCTGTCATTTTATTTGTGTTCCTAATTTAAAACGCGTACGGTCCGCGTTGGCGCGGCGCGGCGCGGCCGAAGCCCGATATAGTGGTACGGTGGCGGCGGCGGCAGTCCGGGAAGGCGCGCCGCAGGAGGTGCACGCGCGACGCTCCGCCGACGTCTCGTGCCTCGTGCGCGCTCGCGAGTGACAGCGGATCCGGCTGCGTGAAGGCAGACAGTGACCATGAGGTGTTCAGTGTTGTTGGTGTTGTCGGTGCTGGGGTGCTGTTGGGGAGGCGCGGCGGGCGCGGCCGCGGCCTGCGGGCTCGCCGAGGAGTTCTTCCAGCGCCACGGAGCGTCAGCTGATGACGGCCAGCTGCCAGGTGCGAACCCGTAACGAGCTGCCGACGGCACCGGCCGACTCGATAACTGATGAAGTGCCTCCTCCGATACGATATCTCAATTTAAACACGCACGCCGAGAGCGACCGGCGGGTGCTTTAAATATCATTACTGCTATGACTGACCGTTTCAATACTTAACACCCAATCGTAAATATTTATATGCGTCTTGTTTGCAGACGTTTTAAAAAATATAGAGTATGCGTGATTAGCTAGAACTTAGTTTATCCGGGAAGAATTGGCTAATGACACAATACTTCTTCTGTGTGCCAGGAAAAGTCTGTTAAAAAGATATTGTAGATAGAATAAATAAATACTAAGGAGAATATAACGCACATTTGGAGTACCTGTACTGCATTAGCTCCTAAAATATTTCCATGTAGGTACCTACATACAGGCATGGGATAACAACATACATTACTTACACTACAGAACTGATAACGATCGCCGTTATATTTTCTTGTGGTCGTCTAATTTTAACTAATTTAAACAAGTGCCATCTAATGAGATCGTTGCGCTCAATATATTGAGTTTTCATAATGAAAATACCTTTAATATTTAAAATAATTAAACAAAAAAATAATTATTTTCTTATTATATTAGACGGGACTTGCACGCGACGTACCTATTCGATTTGTTTTCCACGGCAGTCGTCTCGTGACCACGGTAGGTGTAACCCTACCGAAACGTCGGGAAAACAAATCGAAAAGGTACGTTGCGTGCAGGTCCCGTCTTATATAATAATAAGTGTAAAGAACGCGAGTTTAGTTTGAAATAAATATTATTTTCTTACCGCTGACAACGCTTAAAAAATTATAAACAAAAAGTCTAAAAAACTGTGGCAAGTGGGTATATCGAGGATATCCTGATGTCGGGTAGAGTCGCGGTGTCGGGTGGCGGCGCACGCGCACCGCAGCTGAGTAGTGACCTTCTCCATGCAGCTGTCTTTGCTCCACAGATGTAGAGTCCTACTATTGTAGAGTTAGCTATATAAGGTACGTTGATACGACGACTTTTGTAATGAAGAGCCGCTTTTGCTATCTGAATCCAGAAACCCATACGTACACATTCAGTTTTGTTTACTAAAATTACCAGAACTATTCGCTTCCTTAATGTAGAGTCCGGATTTGGTAGAGATAGCTCTGCAAAGTCATACGACAACTTTTATAATGTAGATACGATTTTGCTGTCAGAAATTTAGAAACCGACAGGTACCTACATGTTCAGGTGTTTGTTTAAATCACCAGAACTATTTCTGTGCTACAATAAAAAAGAAACAATGAGATCTTTTTTTCCAACAGCAAAGCAGAAAATACAACAATTTAACTTTTACTGCGTCGTAAAAGTTTGCTGAATTGACGACTTTTTCTTCACTGCTATAAAATATCTGCAAATGCCATTGCACGATGTGAAATTAAATTGGAGTTAGCCCTTTGCTGCTGTTGGGCGAATAAAGTTTCTTTGACTGGAGCATTAAATTTAAGCTTGTGGATAGATATATATTATTATAAACTCTTGTACCTATCTTTCTAGTCAACAAGCAAATAACTTTATAAATAGCTGCTGTTTTATACGGCAGCAATTAATCATCGCATCAATTCTATTGTTAATTTATAATTGTCAAGAATGAGAAATAAATATTTACTCGCTTTGCTTAATACCTATGTATTAAAATATAGGTAATGCTGATTGTATTGGTAGAGCCTCTAAGTAGAGTATTGTAGAGTCAGCTGTTGAGCGTCACCCGACACCCGGCCGTGAACCTTGAGCCTCGGCTCAGCTTGCATCAATGGAACAATCGCATTATTATAATTGCAGCGCGTAAGGCAACCGGCAACCGCGACCCGCCGCCGAGCGCCCTCACGTCCCCGTCGCTACAAGTCACTATATTTTTCTGGTAAAGGGGCGCAGTTTGCGATTTCCCCGTCTGGCGCTCGACATAAATCAGCAGAGGCAAATTTCCCTTTCATGTCGATAATGGGAACGTGCAATGATTTTGGAATATTGAGCGTGCGTATCGGGTTACGATTCACGCAATCGTAAATGCTACTTAGGGGAAAGTCACGAAAAATTACGTGTCTGGAAAGGAACCGCTAGCGGGCTGCGGGCGGCGGGCGGGCGCGGGGCGCGGGCGCGGTGAATGGCGGCGGGCAGGCTTTGTTGCTCGTGCTGGCATTCCGCGCCTGGGAACCGGGAACGGCCCCCCGCGCCCCGCGCATTCCTCCCTCTCTCACTTTCATTGTTCCCGTCGGCGCGGGAGGTCGCCGCTACATACAAATAATGGAACCAGTCGTCTAAGTGGGGAGGACTCGCCGGCGCACTCCGAACGCGTCCCGGCCGCCCGCCGGGCCCTAAATGACATTTACAGATACACTTGTTAATTTCCGTTGATCTTTCCCCCATTAGCGGCAAAAACGCCTCACGACGTTCTAATTTTTACAAACAACACGATCTTTATCTCCGTAGCGGGCCAATTATGGGCGCAACACTAATCATAGGTTTGACAGTTAACGGTGCGCTGCGTGCGCCCCGCTCCGAATGCACCTGCAGTTGCGCCACAGCGCCGGCGCGGCTCCTAATAAAATCATCCCCTAATAACAACAATAGACACGGCCATTATTATTGTAATTTATCAGAAGGTCCGGGGAGTTAGTCATCGGGCGAGGCTCTGCGCCGAATTTTGATTCATTTCGAATGCCCGGAATGCCATTGTGGCCGCCGGCGTACCTGCGCAGGTAAGCTCCGCCGCCTTAACGCTTGTGTTTATAAGTTTTGACAATCGCCAGCGAATCGCCGCGTGTTATTATCGGCTGCGCGGGCGGCGGCGCGCCATTGTTTTGTCTTTATCTGCGCTAACACTTGTTCCGAGGCGGGCCTTACCGGGCGGACGGCGGGCGGCGGGTCCGGACGGATTAGCAACTGTCGTCGCACTCACCAACTTTGCGTTTGACGGTATAAGCTCTACGTTTCGTAGCACCTATTCTTGGTTTAATAAAGATGACTATCTACCGCGATATTCTTTATAGTATAAATCATTCCACGTAGCGTTCTATAGCCCATTAAATAAAATAATTAAAGTCGATAGCAACTTTAAATTATAACGGAAGTCGTGTGTAATCGCCTCTAACGCCCGCCTCTTCCTGGGGGAAGCCTTGTTGTTATTCATGGGGTGCTTATATTTATTTTACCCATTTATTGCGACTTAACGCACTTTAATGCCTACCTCTATTCCAAGCCAGCTTATCAGCTTAATGACGTGCTTAGACGCAATAAAAGTTGATTAACAGGTAGCCATTTTTTTTCTGAAATAACTTGTTGATCCCCCATTACGGATAATGTTTTAGCATAATGCGTTTTTAAAAGAACCCTAGATCCGTCGACTTTGCCTCGCGGAGACTGTATCCGAGAGTTGTAGCGAGAAAATTTAAATTCTCTTTTACTAAGCTTATCCCCGTGCGAAACAAGGCCGTCTCGGTCACATATTTTAGGAGTTAACCTAATACTTTTATCCATAGCCATAACTTATCATATTTGAAATTGAGAATAATATTCGCTACACAAGGGAAAGCAGCAACGCCTGTGCTTTATTTTACAAATTTCAACAGGTATATACCCACTAGAGATCCGCTAATGTATATAATTGGAGTTGCTAGGTAAAGCAAACCTGATCCTGGCCATTGTTGTTAACAAATACCGGCAAATAGTAGACACTTGTACTTATAAAATGATTGTGAATGCCTTACTTCATCGGGATCTAAAATAGAATCTACCGGTCCAGGGACAGTGCTAAATTAATTAACAACAGATAACCGAGCTGTACTAATTATTCCCGGTCCCCCCCCTTCCGCCACCCCCCAGGCTCCCAAGTATCTGCCGGTTATCGACTGGGGTCACCGCGACACTATGTACACTAAGGTATCCATTTAGTATTTAGCTATAAAGTCGGGTAATACATTACATAATGAATGCATTCCATTATGCATCCGATGATACTAGCGAGGTTCATGTTGTGTATAGCTCTTGAGCAGTGAGACATGAGTTTAATTATGTCGTCACTTTGTCATAAGCCACAAGATCATGGCACAATGGAGTATAAATAGATACGTGTAGAGTATGTAAATTAGTTTTGCTTCAGATGACATGCTTTTGTGAAACTACCTACTATTAGGGATGGAGCATTTTGTAATGTGATTCTAGTGAAATGAGAACACCACGCATACAATCTACATATTTTGAATTTTCAAGATTTCACCCTTTCTTTTATTTATTTTCCATTTCTTTCCTCTACCAGTGTACCTACAAATAGTACCTAAAAATACAAGAAGCAAAAAAAATATTAGGTCAATTTGTCTGTTCACGCATAACGGCAGTGAATACCGATTACTTAGTCATAGCGACCGATTTGGAACCGCCTGGCGACTAGGGTTATCAAGTTGAAGAATTTACTTAAATTGATTAACAATCTCCAAAATAAACGCAAATAAATCTCCTCACACCTCAAACAGGCAGTCAAAACAACGATACAGATACCTTCGGACGGTGTCGAAGGACGAAAACAGGTGGTTGTAACCGAGCGGGCTGTAGTCACTATTGACCCGGGGGCAGAGGCTTCGCCCCATCCCGGGGCTTCCCAGTTCGTGTTACCACGGTTGGCAGTCAAGCGGGTCAAATCGATAGCGCCACTCGACACTGGCTGGACATTGGGGAAACAATAGGTTGCGTATGAGTATGTTCGGAGCCCATTGGAGCGTAATGTACTGATTGGCCCCAGTGGCGACCCCAACGTTATAGAACCGCACGTGCCGGTACTACCGGTTTATCTAACTAAAGTGTTCCACTGTAGGTTCGTATTAGTATTTGCGAATATTGAGTGCTTTCTACGATGTGATAAGCGATTGTAATAAAGCGTGCGTGTAGTTCAAATCGCTTTAACTTTAACTGTTGTTGTGAAAATGATACAGGACTTATGACACCGACGTAATACAAACATTGTGACAATGGTATAGTTACTTAGCCTGGTATAGTACTAACTTGTCCGATAAGCGGTAACTACCTACAGCTCGTGACATAGATTTAATTATGTGTTGTAATAAAAATGCTGAATTGTAGGCGCGTTGTCTGGCACTCTAAGGTCTGAAATGCCTCACGCTTGTAATTTCATGTCACTGACAATCCAATTTAGCATTTTTTAAATAATAGAGAGACACAATATAGCATGCAGGTCTCCCGACGGTAAGTGATCACCGCCGTCCATGGGCACTCGCAAGACCAGGGGCCTCGCGAATGCATTGCTATTACACGCCAGCGGTATTATTGAAGTATTGCGGTGGTGACCATCCTACAGACCTATCTGACCAGTCCTAGGCCTAGCTCCTTCATCGTCAAAAATAACAACTAAGATTACGCTTGCGCGTGTGAGTAGACGAATCGATCGTCAGATATTAGAAAAGAATAACTCCATCGTACAGTAAAGATATGCGAGGTATGCTTGATACCCTTCGACCGACGTTCGTCAAAGCGGTGGTCGGTCAAAGCCTTGTTTCATCCAAGCCGCAAATAGCCAAGTACATGTCGGATAAAGTAGCCGCTGTGCTTGCTTTCTTGTAAGATTATTCTTTTCATATCAAACCGCACATTCAATTAACGTGCCATTGACGATATGTCTTATTTTTAATCGCCGAATTAAAAAACAAGTGCTTGTTTATTCAATTTATCTGAGAGCGATTCCGGCTCCACTTAGGTACCTACCTATGTATAAAGATAAAGTATTTGTCACATCATTCCTCTCAACGTTAAGTGCAACTTTCGTATTAATATAATTGCACACATTAATCACTACTATAGTGGAGTTTTATGTGTTGTCTTGTCTTTAAGTTGGGTTGCGTAGGTATATCATTAGGTACCTTAGGTATATCTTAGGTACTTCATACCGAGAACTTGGCAAAGTGGAGGGGGAAGAGGAGGAAAGCGGAATACACCCCTCGCAAAACATCAATATCGAAGACCTCTATTGTTATAACGAAATGAATGTCACAAATCACAGCGACTTATAAAGTAAAGTTACATTTATAGGAACGTATCTAGATGCGTTCATTCCCGCTGTCCCCCAAATGGCTCAAAAGTACTCTGCGGTAGATTGTTAATGTTTATGGCCGCTAATCCTTCTACCACTCATCTACCTGTGCCCACAAAACGGCCCCAAATTATTCAGTTGTCAACAGACAAAATGCTCTTTCATTTTCGTCTATTGTTTGAAGCAATGTTCTGTGAAAGCGTTCGCTGGCAGTTTTACCTTTTTACTATAACACGTTTATTCGTAGAACTCGACAAATATTTACAATACACATATACAAGGAACGGTGGAGCGGTTTTTATTAGATATTTTGAGAGGTGGTACGCAAATTTACCTGGCTACGACCGACACTGCGTCCTTGGACCGTAGTTAGGGTCATGAATCTGGGTTAATGTTTAGATAAGCAGTCCATTTTTACTGCCCGTCTTTTTGATTTGATAGATACAGTTTTGAGTCGTAACTTATATAACTGTTTCATTTCCGGAATCTGTCCCATGTTTTTGTTCAAGATTGATGTTGAATTATGATTTTTAGTTTAAGATTTTTTTTAAGCATGTACTTCAGTAGGACATGTTGGCTTCAAAGACTAAAATGTATACTTATTTAAATCAATGCTAGGTCATATTTTCAACCGAAATGAAAGCTGCTGCCCAAAGAAATTTATATTCCTCCATTCCTCATGTGTTGACGTATCCGCCGTACTTGAAAGACACCCACTGACTGAGTGAGTAAGCGAGTACGCGCTCACACCAGCAAAGTCAATTTATCGCCATTGCTCGGGTCGAGTGATTCAATTTACTAGCTCCTGGCTGATGGCTGCTTCCTGTCACCACGGACTAGTGTTGGAAAGTTAGCTCGCCTCTGCTAATATAGATAATTTCACATATTCATCGAGAAAATGTCATTAATACTATAGAAGCTCCACTATTCTCGCTAGGTTACAAATCCCCTTTGTTCGAGGGATTAGGGAGATGGACTGCTTAAAGGAGTTCGTTAGCTAGAATAAGCTGGTTGGTAGATATCGAAGAGATTGTAATACGTACCTACTACGTCACTGTAAAGTTATGTGATATTACAATAACTATCTTATTAAATGTAGCAAAGTCGCATGCTTCTAAATACTAAATTATCTACTAAGGACGCCACAATTTGATCAGACAGTTTTAAATTTTTCGTAAATCAAAATATTTTCAATAAAATAGGTAATCTTTTTTATACTAAACTACATAAATTGCACAAACCACGATTTCATTTCAAGGTTTCTTAACATAAGTTGTTTAGCAAGTCCACTTCCTTGAATGAGTATTTTTACAGCTTGCAAATAATGTAGGTTATTTAAAGTACATACCTACCTATTTATTTATGAAGAGATTTGCAGGTACACGATGAACGTCGATATTCCGTTGCCTTGAGTTATTTATTTATTTATACTTCATGTGCAAACAGTACAAAGGCGGACTTACACAAAACAAACCAAACACCGATACAAATGAGATCCTAGACCGTAGATATATAGGTAGTAGACCAGGCGCGACTTCATTCGCGTAGACCTACTTTACCCCTACCTACCCCATTTTTTCTTGCTTATACACCTTCCTCTTGAATCACTCTATCTATTGTAGAAAACCGCACGGAAATCCGTTGTTGTGTTTGTGTGTAGCTTAAAAGATAATAGCGTACATGGGGACAGACAGCGGGAAGCGACGATATTTTATACTATGTATAGAAGAGCCTTTACACCAAGGTTCTCTATATCTAGGTGCTCACGTAATCCAACACGACACTACTTAGCAATCCGAATCTAATATGATTATCACAAGTGACTTAACGTTTCTAATTCCAACTGATGTGGGCATAGGCGCAAATGTTTAAATTAGCGAATGTCGTTACTGTTAACTATTGTTGATGAATTTATTAGGTTTCTATGTAAAATATCGGTAGATATCTGAATATCCAGGCGAGATTATCAACTGAATTCTTCTGACTTTTTTCTTTCCATTAGGACCCGCTTGTTCGTTTGTATAAAGATTTAAGTAAAGACATAGCATAAGGCTTGTCGGCTTCGTCCTAACAGTGACAATGCACCTGCAGTTCTCCAATGAAACATAATACAATTAGTTATTTATTTCTCTACAAACATGAATAAGAAATAGAATATAACAGGTTTGTCACACAGTAAATTGTGGAAGCTGGTGCCTGATGGCGTCCTGTAGTACAGGACACTATTTTAAACCACAATAACCACACCACCACGAAATAAACAAATCATAGATGTTATGGACAACAGTTACTGCTTCCCATCAGGTCGACTGCCCTTTACCTACGATACAACCATAAAAACATAAAGGAGCGCCTCACGCCAACGTTGCAATTTGTCGCCTGATTAGGCTGATTCAATTTAACTGACGCGGCTTTGCTTCCGGCTTCATCGGAACCTGACATTAGCACTCGTTAGTGATAAGAAAGCGACCCGAAACCGCCGATGAATGGATCAGAACGCCTTCAGAGCTCTGGGCTTGAACCCCGTCATAATTGCTTTTAAATGCGTTCCTTAGGGTTAGAGGATTGGAAATCGTATTTGGCTTGTAGGTATGTCAGAAGTAAAAATGAGTGTATTTAAAGAATTTATTGACGAACCTTAACAGTTTAGAATAGCTTAAAAATGAATTCTTCTCTTAGTTGTTCTTGCTTGGCAGAGTGGTCGTGATTGTGCTCATGTGATCCTGGGGTCGTCGTTGTCATCCTTCTTTCCACGAGTTGCAGCTCTGATGAGGCGTTTTCACTTCACTCCTTTTTTTATAACGAGTGCACTCGTGTAGTATGTGGCCTTTTTAATAAGATCGGTCCAGCGGATTGATAATCGTCCACGAGGTCTCTATCATTCCGTCTGGTCTTGGACTACTAGTCTTTGTTTCGAGAAATATGTCCATACAACTTCAGTACCCGTAGCTGCAAGAGAGTCTATCCTTCTTTTGAAGATCTCTCAGGATGGAATATTGGCATGAAAAATTGACCATGGAATCTTTAGGTGGTGTCTTTAACACCACATTTTCCGAACCATTAAGAAAGAATCAAATAGAGTCGTTTCACAGCGGAAAGTAAATAACGAAAAGATAAATCGAAATATTAATTGTTTTAGCTGTAAAGTTTGATATTCGTACGAAAATTGTCCTACTGTGTCCTGCTGGAAATAGAACTGACCCTTTACCATACATCAATAGGGGTTTCAATAGGGGTAGGTATTCAATAGGGGTTTACTTACTAAGCAGCTGACTGTACAATCCAGAAGCAGATCCCAACGAATTTATGAATTGGACAGAGCCGTAACAGCGGTAATTACGGCTACGCATACAAACCCGCGAGACATTGCGTCAAATGCCCAAACACGCACGCCCCCACGTGCGCACTCATACTGAGCCCTAATGACGTAGATTTAGAACTGCAGCTGACTGTACAATCCAAAACATCGAAGGAGGTATCAAATAGATCCCATTGAATTTATGAATTGGAGCAAGCCGTAACAGCGGTCAATACGCGGTTGCGGTTGCGGATGCGGTTGTTATCTCTCCTGGTAGACTGGTAGATAATGCTATTTTAGCTTTAATCCGCCATTGTACTGTTTGTGCATGAAGTATAAAAAAATAAAAGACGGCAGCTACGCAAACAAACCCGCGAGACACTAGCCGACTCGCGCCGAATGCCCAAACACGCACGCCCCCACGTGCTCACTCATAATGAGCCCTAATGACGTAGATTTAGAATTAATGCTATTGTCGCGTTCACAGTTTACGTTTCTTCGCTAATTAGTTGTTGACTCCGAAAACACTTGTCGACTAAATGCTTGCGTTGCGTGAGCTTGGTAGAGTTGGTACTTGTTGGGTTTACGCTTAGACACGATTCGGGTCAAATATTAGAAAAAGTATTTATTGAATTAGGATTACGTTAATTAATCTCTTTTCAAAAGTAAAAAATCTAATGGAAAACAAAGGGATGTTAAGCGAGCTTATTTGTTGGAGGTTGGGTGTATGAATGTATGATGTTACTGGATAATGGAAACGTTTGTTACCCACTTACTGCGCTGGCTCAGCGACCCAAAGTGGATCTTGGCATCCGACGCTAGAGATCGCCACCTCTTCCTATCCTGCGCTATCTCCTGCCAATCGAGGATTCCCAAAACGTTTGTTAACCTGCATTAATGAAAAGTGGTCAATATACTGACCGCATCCTCCATATGAAGCATATAGCTATGGAAAATAGAACTGTATGTTAATCCTTTTTCCATATAATGATTTCGTATTATTTTATCCATCAAATTACACAGCGCGAGTGGGTCTGTCCAACAAAATGATTTGGCTTTTCTGACTCATGAGCTGAAAACCACATGCACAATACCATGATTTAAACAAACATGAAGAAAAACAATGAAAAGGCAATTAAACCTTGCTTTTGCTGATGCTAAGTCTAAGAAATGTATTCTAGCTACTTACAGTTTGCTAGAGTAGCTGTATCTATATGTAATTTCCAACATTCATTCATTCATTTCATAACCAACTTATAAACATAACGTAAAACGTAAGAAACGAGTATCCTGAAGATTAGAATAATATGACCTAGAATTCGAAGAGTAAATAGTAGCATTTACAAACATTTACGTTACACCAGCCGCATGCAAAACACTAGCAGCGGATTCTCCGAACTCATACTGTTTAGGGATTGAAATATTAAGTAGTCGCTACGTCTGGAGTCTAGACATGTAATCGGTGTCTAGCGGGAATCGATTTAAACCTAACATTGTTTTGTACTGAACATGTCTCAATGTTTTGCGCATAGAATACTCTATCTATGCAATAAAATATTTAGAGAGATTTAGTTTAGATAATAGAGTTTAATGGAATTTCATGAATTTCATGGAATCTAAATACCTAGGTACTTATGTAGATACATCGGAACATTACAGCTAGGACTGTATAACTTCGCAGCTGGGAACGTGTATAAATAAGTACTCTTATAGTAGAGTATTTGGTGCATTGTTAGGTACATTGAAGATACTCATCCTTGACTCGCTACCATTTACAGAATTTCTTCTGGAAGGTTTATATGTGTAATACATGCATATTACAATAGAGAAAACCCGGGAACACCCGTGCAAAGCCGGGGCGTGTCGTTAATAAATAATTATAAAAATCTTTTAAAAACTGCGCAGAAATACGATTCCAGACGTAGTTAATGCTCATTACCTCTTTTAAAAATGTTTGGTGCCATATATTTCCTTATTTAGCTTGCGCTCTGTATAACCCTTCCATATCCTGCAAAAGGAGAATAATAGTCTAGAAAGTTAGCGTTAAAGCTTAGTCTGGAAACAATCAGAGCGTGGTGGGCGCCGGGCGGAGGTCGCTGGCAGCGAACAGGCGACAGCCCGACACTGTGACACTCGATATCAGGCAATAGTTCGAATATTTCGTTCCGAACCACTTCTGTCAGTAACAGAGACCGCGCATACCGCGTCCTTCCCGGTTTTCCCAACAGTTTCTGCACTGTAACTGACACTGCGACTTTACTAAATTAACTTGGTGCGGGTTATCGAGTCGATGGGTTGCGTTGCAACTTTGCATTGAATGCAATTTAGAGACCAAACTTTTGCTTACGTTCTAAATAAAATACTACGACATAATACCTAATTGAGTTGGGACAAAATTTGAATCTTTATAGAAATATGTTGAAATGTTAATCACCCCCTGTAGAATATGGAGATTTCCGAGTACCAGGTCAACTGGAGCGCGGTCGCGGCCGTGAAGAGAGCTTGTGCAGCGGTATTTTCCGTACATTTGGCTCGCCGCGGCGGTTCCCGCTGGAGGGCCATCCCGATGCAAATATTGCACATTCGGTGCGCCGAGCCCGCCTCGCACACTGAATACAAAGCGCACTCGATACATTTCCGTTGCGAATGTATTTTGAATTATAAACCGTTACGGCCGCGCTCTTCCATCACCTGCGTTTATGCGTCGAAATCCAATTCGCGTTTTATGATATTGGCTGTCCGTTTCGCCGTATTGACGATTATTTATCTGTTTTCAGGTAATTCGCGATGCAACGCAACGTTCACGCGTCCGTAACCGATGTGAGTGAATTCTGCGTAACTCGAGCTCGTGGTGTAATGGTGAGACGGGGTGGTCGGTTGGCATAACATTCGCTGGAGTCGGCGCCACGCGCAGGATCGTAAACTGGGGGACGTGTCTGGCATCGCGGCCGGGAATGCCGCCGCTAGTCCGCCCACGTCTTAATGTGCCGCTGTTATTTCGAGCTTGCTGCTAATAGCGCCCTTTCTTTGACAATAGAATAACCAACGACTGCAGTACGACGGTGCATTCAACCGACGGCGCATGGGATATTTGCAGTTTGATAGGCTTTCGTTGCGAAACCCGCGAAGTTTTTAGGATTATGCAATCATAACTTTGCTACCTTGTTTCGTGTGTTCTTGTTAATTCTTCCGAATAACAATTCATTTAATAATTTCTTCTTTTATCTTTTAAAAATGTGATACTCTCGGCTATGTATGTGCAAGTGTTTCAATCTAAGTATCAATTACTATTCCTGTATGATTATTGTGCTTACAAGGTGGTAAATAATTATGTACGCCACACCATTCTGGTTGAAACAGGTAATTTAATTTCATTATGACCCTTCTCAATCTTTGTAGGTCTTACCCAATAAAATGAAATGTTGTAGTTGAGAATGCTATGTAAATACTTCAGTGTCCAGTTCACCCACGTTACGTGTCAGATGCAGTATTAGATTTCTTCAGCCATTGTATTAGACGTTCTTACCCAATCATATAGACACCAGTATCATACGTCATGTACCTACAAGGTAATATATTAGTACTGTCACGTTAGAGTATTATCTTACTTTCAATTATAGGTCTAAACAACTTTTGCTACATAACTTTAGATCTGCCTACCTTCCATTCATTTAGTAATCCAAATTTCTTTAGGTGTTTAAGTTTATAACATATTAATTGTTTACGAGTTGAGAAAAGTTGTTACCAATAAGTACAACCACCGTAAAAACCTCAATAGCCCTGTACAAGATTCCGTGCCATATACAAATCGATGTAGATAGAGATCCTAATATCCGCCACGGGGTGCCGATCGGCTCCCGAAACTGCTCAACCAGTCTTAGGGTCGTTTCAGCGAAAGACCTTGGTATACCTCGTTTCGTCAACAGTATTAGGAGGCACTCGTAGCGAGTTCGTTGCGTAAACGTACAAAACGGTCTCCTACGCAGTTCCCGGAATCTGAGTGCGTTGTTTAATTTTGGTTTTCGATCTCGCAAATACGTTGCTAGACCAGGGCCTCCTGTCTGCTAATTTACTATTAAAACGATTGACATGTAATTGGATCGCAATCATTTTGACACATTTTTGGTATCCCGCTACGCAACTAATGGCTCGATCAAGTCAATACTGTAATTGAATCGCAGTCTTAGCTTCATGGCAGTTTTATGCGTTTTTGTTATTCGGCTATAATTAAAACTGCAGCTGAGCTGCTATTGCGATACTGTTACAATTCAATTACATTAAGTTTGAGCAAGTAAATTAGCGCACTCCAGGCTTTCGCCCGTTTGATTCGGTTCTAATTCGGTTACTTAACTCATAAACGCATTCTCAATTGAGCGAGGCGCTGCTACACCTCACCCGTAGTATCGCGCCAGATAGGTGTATATCAACGAGTGTCAATTTTATAAATGGGCCGGGGCGAGCTGCTTTGATCGCCGCCGCTGACCGTGGGACCCGATCTACGCACACCACGTACCCAAGACAACACAGCTACGACATCAAGATACCCAGTTTGGATTTTAAACCGTTGTTGTAATTGCTTTAAGATTCGAGATCGAACTGTCTATGTTGCGCATGTGTTTCGAGCTGTGTTACCGTGCGTACGCGCCGTACAAGGCGTTTTCCGTCAATAGCGGTGCGGAGGACGTTGTTGATCTTTTGAACTTTGAACGCTCATAGTGTAAAGCTAGTGGGTCTAGTGGTACGCTCTTTACGACAGAAATGCTACTTAAGTGAACATCACTATCCAATTTAGAATTGCTACTTTAGCATTTAGTTTCTTTAGTGGGCACCGTTAAGAGAAATAGTCGCTGTTGATGGCGCAAGGTAGTCATTGCAAATTGAGTCGGTGTTCCAGTACCAGGAGTACCGTTTCTTGTAAATTGGCTTGATTTTGTGGTGCTAAATATACGTATTTCATGTTACAAAGAAAGATACATGTGTGGCAGTGCCAGCTCTCAAGGCAAAAGCGAATACATTACTTATGGCACTTGTATCTGAATATTTCATATCGCACCCGCGTACAAAGTTATATATGAATTCCGCAATTGTAACTTCGGCGGAGTATAGTGACTACAATAAAGCGAGACAAAAGAAAACGGAGCATAAATTGTATGTACAATTTAGGCAAGTTTATTTCTTTCCCTCTTTGATATTACGACAGCGTTCATGGCGCTTCATTTTATGTTCACGAATTGGAGTGTTTCATGTTGATGTAACTACCTATTTCGTAATAAGAATTCTTCGAAGAACGGCTCTAATATCCTTGCGAATAAATGCTTGAAGCTATTGAATTTCCCGAGTACACCGTCAATAATATTTCATGTAAACATTTGCCTAATTCGGCCATTGGGATCGTGTTGATCACGGTGGAATATCCGCCGGGTGTTCGAATGTAGGCTTTATAGGGGTAAAGTACGTAGTGTAAACCGAGGCTAACGTCGAGTCCACACGGACACTGATTGATATTGATGGCAGACATCGGGTGCGGCCCGAGACGGATTGCCGTAGCCCGGGGCCCGGAATCAGGAGCGGAACCTTCGCCACCAATATCGGACAAGCTGTGTGACTAGCTACCGAAAGGTTTAATCAATAAGCGCTGGTACTTTTATACAGTTATAGAAGGCTGTGACGGTAACAAGTCTGGAAAGGGTTGCGCTGGCAGTTATAGTCTGTTACACGTCTGTAGGACTAAAAATCAGGTATTATCATAGGAGTCCATAAACCTAAACTTTGTATGCGGTCTTAGTTTCTCCAGAATATCCAATTAAATTCGTTCAATACTTATAAAATTGTGTAAAGTACGAGAAATAATGTGACTTTGGCGTTGTCCTAATTGGCGTCGGTCGTGCGACCATGGTCGTACGGAGAGTTCGCTCGACCAATAGGAGACCTCATAACCGCCCGTCGCAGTTAAGTATCAGGGGCTATCCTAAGTGGCAACGGTCGCCAATTAGGACAGCCCCTCATACTTATCGTTACGTTCTCAGTATAAATATTAGTTTATGTAACTGTGATACAACTACATTATCGTACGTGAGACTGACAAAACACTCGGATAGACTACGTTTTTGCCCGATAAAATATAACTCCCTTGTAGGCTCATTTGTCTTCGTATAAAATGTTGTCCGACATCTTTCCCGTGACGGTTCCCATGCACGTTGTTGTCAACAGTGGATCGGCTGGCGATTCGATTGATATTGATAATGGACAGGCTTCGGGCCCGCGACGTGACGGGAGCGATCATCGCGATAAAATGGGATGAGTAAGTTTGTATTTGAGAGATTACTATGAAAGCGTAGACTGTTCTATAGTAATAGATACCTATAAAGTACTTAGGCAACCTCGAACTGTCGTACGTAAACGAAAGAACCTTTGTTAGTGGTTTATTTAACAATGTAGTATTAAAGAATACACATTAATGTATACTAATGAATCAGTATTTTTATCAATGTTACGTTTCTTTTCATTTTAATAAGGGAGGTAAACCAGCAAGTGTATCCATCTGAGGGAAAGTGAGCGGCGATCCGCCTACTTGTAACATCCGGCGGGGATATCGTTGCGGATGCGTTGTCATTAGAGTTAGGTGCAGTCTTGTTTCTTGTCGGCTCGTATCGTATCTATTGAATCTGCAGTACATCGTAATATATATATAACAATAATAAATAATCGTGGAAAAATTCACACAACGCCATCTAGCCCCAAAGTAAGCAAAGCTTTTGTTATGGGTGCTAGATAACTGATAAACTATTTATATACTTTTAAATACATACTTATTATACATAGAACACCCAGACCCGTAACAGAAATTAAAATTCATCATTTCAATTTCTGCCCGGCCGGGAATCGAAAACAGGACCTCTAGCGTGGCATGTTGGCCACTGAACCACACAGGTCGTCGAATATAGAATATAGGTCAGTACTATTTATCAGGAAACCTAATTACCCTCCAATTCCTTATAACTTAGCTAAAATCGCCCTGGATGACCAGCAACTATTTAAAAGGCTCAGCCTAGTTCAGATTGCGAGTGAAAAAACCATTTGCAAAAACAGTGACCGTCGTCCAACGAGTGGCGGCAAGGCGGTGACGGCTTCGCAGCCCCCGGGGCTCCTGTCTTGTGATAATGTCTGTTTTGTTACCAAATTGGTTGCGGACGCTGTCATGTATAAGTGAACATGTCGCTAAGCACTAGCCTAAAGTGGGCTTCGTTCTACCTCTCCTAGGGTGGCTATTAGGCTATTGTTGACCATTTGTAATTGTTTGATATGTTAAGAAAGACCTAAGTTTGATTTGCGACCGGGCAGAAGTTGACAAAGTATTGAGTCCGGTTGTTTCCATATATATTGATTACATGTTTTTTATACCACTAAGGTGGCAAACACGCTTATGGCCTGCCTGATGATGCCTACTTGTATTTATGTGTGACCATGACACAATCCTATTGTGTAACATTTTTGGACGTCAATAGCAAGTAAGCCATTGATTGTTACTGCATTTACTATTAGCCATTCTCACTCCCGCGGAGCTCTGATTTCTGTGAACAATCAACTTTTCTGCGGGAACCCAATATTTTCCCGGGATGAATAGCCTATAATTTATCATTCCTTTAGTCTATTAATAAGTGAAATAATTTTTAAAATCGGTCCAGTACTTAGTTTTTGAGTTTATTAATTACAAACAAAAATACAAATCTTTTCCTATAATATTGGTATAGATTTCATCATCACAGCCCATAACAGTCCACTGCAGGATGTAAGGCCTGTCCCACGAAAGGGGAGGTTATTGCCATAATCTCCACGAGTGGCAGTATAGATTTACCTACTCAAAAGATTTACCTATTGCTTCTAATCTAGTAGTTAGACGTATCCACTTTCAGTGCTGCTCTTTTGGGTGCGTAAATGCGAAACCACTTTAGAATATTAGCTACTCAGTTAGGTAGTTAGACTCATCAAAACTTTGGCTCAGGATCTTGTTCTTAGAAACACTGAATACTAATCAACTTTAATGAGGCCTTTGTTCTTGTACAACTTCTATGCCTGCTAGAAACTACAAATTGGTTTATTGTTTACAGTTAACAACTTACATAGTTTCACAAAAATTTCGAATAAAATTATTTAGTACACAAATTGTATAAAGTTTTGTACAATTCTGCAGGTACGGCCTAACCCAATTTTAGACCCATTTTAGGGTCTTTAGTCGTTTCGCACCGCGACCGGTTCGGACCGCGGTGCGAATCGCCCAAAGACTATTTCTGAATGGGGCCATTCGCACCGCGTGGTTGGAGCGGTGCGAATGGCCCAAGGTATCTTTTGGAATGGGTCGATTCATACCACCAATGTTCTTTTCGTAGGTCCGATTTGGACTCGTATCAATTTCAATTATTTATTTGTACAGATGAGTAGAAAAGTGGTTAGTGAAAATGCAATATAATAGATACTTAAATGTTGTTTTAATATTGATTTTAAACGTGGCATAATCACAAATTGAGTACTAACTGTCTTTCTACAACAAAATAAACATCTGTTGGGCAAAAATGATTCCGAAATAATACACACTTGTTTTAGCACTTACCTATAACAAGTGTATATTATAATTGGTATCATTTTTGCTCAACAGATGTTCATCTTGTTTGGTGTAACATGGTAATGGTTTTAAATCACAGCTTATTATATACTTATAACTAGGTAATCATTGAAAATCACAGGCGTAAAATTTTTAAAATCAACAAAGTTAAAATACTTGTAAACAATAATTTTATATTGGATGAAAAATTTAGGTAGTGGGCTTATTACTTAATGTAACTTATAAATTATTTAGTGTTTCCTGTTATTTTGTGCCTGGTTGTACTATAAGTGACGTGCAATAAAACTACATATCTTCTCTGTCCCAATTTACCTATCCCAAAAGAGAACTGTTTTGTTCTCCATTGCGGTCCGAATCGACCCATTCCAAAAAGTTCTTGGGCGATTTGCACCGCGGTGCGAAAGGACCCATTCAGAAAGAGCTCTTGGGCGATTCGCACCGCGGTCCGAACCGCTCGCGGTGTGAATCGACTAAAGACCCAAAATTTTATAGTTAACTAATGGACACGGCGTGACTTCGTTTGCGTACATATACTTTACCCCTGCTTACCATCTTTTTCCATGCTTATAAAGCATACTCTTTAATCACTCTATTTATTTTTGAAAACCGCATTAAAATCCGTTGCAAAGTTTAAAAGATTTATGCGTACGACGGCAGGAAGCGACTTTGTTTTATACGAGTACTATGCATAGACTTGGATAGCTTTTCACATGGTAATGTCACACTTATGAATGAGCAATTCACTTATTTGTATACTATTACTCACAGATCAATCAACCTATCGGTGAACTGACATTTGTCGCCACCATCGCATTTGAACGTAATAGCAAATACTTTTTATAGGTTGGCGACCACAGTGGCATTTGGCTGAGAGATGCGGGAATCCCGAATTGTCATACAAACGTATATTACCATAAAGATGTACCAATCGTTGACGTGTAATAACCGGTATAGGTAATTACTGTGAATTATAATCAACATTTGAATGTGGATGACGTAATTACGGGCTAGATAATTGGTCTGAACTTTACCAAAGCTTTTGTTAGAGATTAAAAAAAGAAATTAAATTCTGTCGATAGAGTAAATGGACAAGTCTTGTTCTTAGTTTTAATGGAAGAGCGTTCTTGCGTTTTATGACTATTGAATATTAAATTGGATTTAAACAGATTTTCGATAAAATAGAAAGTTTCAAACTTACACAGGATTTAAAATTTGTATCAAAATCTTAAGCTTCGAACGATGAACGAACGAACGAACTTTGGAACGATGTATTTTTGATGTATTATGATAAAAAACTACAAGCATTGATATTTGTTTCTAGATCACGTCTACAAAATCTCATTGGTTTTGATAGCGTAATATTGAAGATATGATCAAACTACGTTTGTATAGACAATCTAAATGTATGTACCAAAGTACCTCTACCGCTTATTGTCTCTACCGCTCGCTAAAGCTCCTTTCGGCTTGTCTAAGGTTAGCTGGAAGAAATCCCGTTGTGGGATAAGTTCGCCATTGCTTTGTAAGTGTTTCCTTTTGAAATGTACTATGTTGTTGCAATAAAGAGTTTACACATACATACATACTTTTAACCTAAAAATCATAATGATTCACGAAATTCACGTGTTCTACATAATGTTACACGTGTAAACGCTATATTACCAATTACGAAATTAATATCATGAGTATGTCGTTCATAGCATGAATAAAAAACGGCTCGTTACGCGGATGGATTGATATTCATGAGCGACGTAATTCATACGCGCTATTTGTTCTCCTACCACGAATATTTATCTCGATACATGCGAGTACATTACATTATATATTCATGGACACGCATCATATCATGATTAAGTTAATGTACCTTCCTAACGTAAGTGAATAGCGTCAAGAGTGGTTTACAATGAAACCTACAATTTGAATAATCATCATTTTGGTGTCAATATCCCGGTTGTACGATGCGCGCGATGCCGATGGCCCGGCTCCGTCTTGAACATGATTCAGGATTTGGCAGTACGGGTAATTATAGTGAAGCGACTGCTATCTGACCTCCGTGACCCTGTTATCAGGTACACCTGACCAGTTTGGATTATACAGTTACATTCAGACACTTAGACTCAAAATTTTAATATTGTCTATTATTTCCTTATTTAATTTTAAGTTTGAAGCCTAAATAAACTTTGTTAAAGTAGATAAAGTTGCGTAAACTCAAGGTATGGGTGCTGAGTTCTAGACGGACGAAAACGATTATTTGGCGGTGACATCATGCTGTGCGACGCGTGTAAAGTGTACCGCACTGTGCCTATGGATACTGTAGACTCTATTGACATATATAGTATCACTTACTCTTGGAAGCGTCGAGATTTCATAAAATATAAGACGGTGAGAGGTTTGTCTCTGTCATGACAATGGATTTAGCTCTATTTCTTCTCTTTTTGTTATACGTTACGTTACGTCGTTAAGGCACCCTCAGGCATATTTTGCAGTAAAATGCAGAATTATAAAATATATAATAAGTAATAATAATGAAAATTATTTTGAATGCGTTACAAAGTTGCAACTAAAACTAGGATGCTTTTAGAAGCCAGGCTTTATTGTGTAGATAAATAAATAAATATGCTTGGACAAATACACACATCGCCATCCAGCCCCAAAGTAAGCAAATATTGTGTTATGGGTGTTAGATTACTGATAAACTACTTATATACTTTTATTTAATATACATACATATATCACCCAGACCTGTAACAGATATTAAAATTTATAATTTAAATCTGCTCGGCCGGGAATCGAACCGAATCAGATCGTCATTTACCAGTGATACCAGATACAATTACTAATATGAAATGCCGACGCGCTCTTGAAATTGCGGTCGTGATGGCTACGTTTTGTGGACAGATGCCTCTCGCTCCAGCCATTTCCTGCCATTTTGACCTAAGATTAGCCGTCTTCCTAGTACACTCATGGGTGGTCGGTCCATCGCAGGGGTGATCTTCTACACGGTCGGGTGCTATCCACTCTGCACTGTACGAGTCGCCCGACCGAGTCATCGATACGTGTTCGAAGAATTTCAGGATTCGAGCTTGTACTTGTCGACAGATACTGCTTAATGTTCTTGGCGTATGGAAGATACTTACTCCTAGAGCAACTGTTTTCGATAAAGGTAACATTGCGTAGTGACTAACGCGCAGGCAGCCCACTTGATGGAAAGCTCTCTGTCGTCCATAACATCTACGATTTACGCAATTTGGTTTCATGTAACAAAAAAGCAGAACCGTAAGTGCGTTGTCACTGAGAGGACGATGATATTCCTTTTGCCTGTACTCGTATGTGTACTGCTACCTTATTCATCAAAGCCGAACACAACACAAACAACAATTCTATTGCAAGGGATAAGGGAGTATGGTGAGGGTTGGTACTCAACTAGGCCGACCTCTCGCCAAACTCACTTCTCTTCCTTGTTAAAAAATATGGGGATAGCAAGGGTTTGTATGAGCCTGGTTTTAGTGGCTTTAGTGATGTTTCGATTCCTTCAAATATCATTACTCCTCCAGTCAATTGATATTTCGTCGCCGATTGTACCATTCTGCTGTCGGGGAACATTTTTCATCATATTTTGATAAACTGTCAGTCGAATCTCGTTCCGGCGATTAAGCTCAGGCTCCCACGCCTGCGCCCACGCAGCCTTAGCCGTATACGGTAGGATTATCGTGTGACCTCGTTGCGGAAGTTTTCGTTAAATAAACAAATACTTAGTTAACAATCTGCCGCGGGCTGGCGCTCGCGAGACGGGGAACTTATTAATTGTCTAATTTTATGCACATTGTGACATATATTTTATGGTATATTTGTTTAGTGATTATTTACCTTGTGGCTCTATGATTCATGTTCTATCGTAGTTATGATTAGGTATGTCTTTATTATATTTGTTGCTCATTTTTTTTTGTTCGTTTCTGTTTTATCCAAATCAGCACTATTAGGGTTTGTACGTCGCCGCATACAAGCCGGACAGAAATCGTGCAGTCTACTCTATTGGCGCAAACGACGCGGTGGCGGTAGGGTAGCGGCACGTAGACTGTGCGGGTGCGACACAATGACTTTATACGGCCGCTGTGAGTTTGTTTAAAAATAATAATACAGGTCTTCTGTCATTAGTATAGAAACCAAAATTGCATAAACATTTGGGACATAAAAATCTAATCTATGTTTGGATGCGAGAGCTAACGGCTTACGACGCGAGGATGCCAAAGACTGGGCGAAGTAGAGAAGAATTTGTAGGAAAGCGGACCCTGGCAGAGGCCGAGATAAGCGCTAGGACGATGATGATGAACTGTACGTTTCCGTAGGGCTGCTTCAACTACTTGTTACGTGATTGGCTCTAGTACAATATTTTTGTAACGTAAATTACTAAAATAGTACAATAGGCGTTGAAGTTACAACTTCATAATTGTTATATATAACAAATTAGCTTAGCAATTAGCATATTAGTAATGCAGTGTCCAGTGATAGGTGACACCATGTCTATTTCCAATCTGCTCCAGCGGCGTATTGACTCGGCGACCTTTGAGCGAAAATGGAACTGTGCCAGAGCCAAGGAGCACCAGCGTATACGCAACCGTGGAGCTTAAAGAAGTCGATGACGGACAATTAAGTATTAGAAAGATAAACGGAATAATGATTTGTGAGAAAGAATGAGTGCTCTATCACAGAAAACATTCTGAGCGGGTTTTGGTGAAATTTTACAGTTTTATCACACATATCATCGGGTGTGTTACCACGGTTAGAATTGCTTTTACCTCGATATTCTAACCGTGGTGGTAACAAACACCGATAATGTGTGATGAAAGTGTAGTGAATAACCACGAAAGTCGTAGCCGAGGGTGAATTATGTTATAGGTACAACAACATACCTATTTAAAAAAATTACCGTGACTGAATTTAATTAACAACACGAACTGTGAACGGTTTCTAACAAGAAAAAGCATTGCACCAACACCAACCTTGAGTGAAATCTAAACTCGCTAAGGCACTCCCAACTTTATGACACTGAATTTGTGACGCTTATATGCTTAGGAATATCTTAAGTTTAGTGCAATCGGTCATAAGGGTAATCGGTTTACGCACAGCATCCGATATCCGAAGGCACAGTTCTATATAAAAGTTGTAACGTGGTAACAAAACATTTTTAAGACGAAGTGTCTCGTAAATATTGGCCGCCATATTGGAACACCAACTTAAACTTGACGGCATTATAGATCAAATTCAAGATCAAATATTATTTTAAACGCTCGAAATCAACGATTTTTCCTATTTATAATATCAATATACAGGCGCATGCAAACCTCCAATAGCCAGCGATGCCTTTGTGTAGTACAAAGTACAAAGCTCACTGCCGGGTTCCAAGTATGCTTTGATACTGTTAATCCTGCTCTGGTATCTCTTTGTGGCGACTGAGATAGCCGACTGTCATCTTGTTTCATAATCTGTTATTGGTTCGTATCGTTGGTTGGCTTCACTGAGTCCTGAAAGGTACCGTACCTATTAAAAGACCCAGCAACAGCAAAGATAGAAGATATTTAATTGGATGTTACAATATGATAAAATTGTTTGGTGATCCCTCTTATTATGTGGATGTTGATCCATTGAGCCGCTGTCCTAATTGGCAACGTTCGTGCGACCGTGGTCGTGAGACGGGCGGTTTTGAGGTCTCCTACTGGTGGTGAAAATTTGTAGGTATTTTATTGTTGTTTCATAAGCAGTGTAGGTGGTACTTTATTTCGGTCGGTCATTGCATCGATTCGTTTTTGGTAGTTCTATAAATAATTTTTGACCGAGCATCATCGTTGGCTTACCGCTAATATTATGTTATAGCGTTGACCGTTGTATAAAATGTTAATATTTACCCACAGGCAGATCGCATGACGCAATCATCCGCATGTGATGGCATGTCCATTAGCCGTGCATGACAATGTTTGAAAATAGTGGATGACTGTTACGTTAATAAATGCTCGTTTAATAAAACGATAAGTAGGCGACTGTTTTAATTGTCCGCGTGTGAGTGTACCTTTATTATCTTAATTTCGTGTTTTATGCTTCACAGTAATGAACGCGGAATGATAATAGTAATTCGTTTCTTGATACCAATTATTGAAAATTGTTTACAATTTAAGATCGTACTGGTCAGGTTCCCCTGTTAAAAGAGTCACAGAGGTCAGATGGCAGTCGTTCCACTGTAATTACCTTATCTGCCAAATGCTGGATTATGGTTAAGGCGGATCCCAGGCCTTCATTCGTGGGACATTATCGCCAATTTGATAGTTTATTATTGTTGGAAATTGTTTATCACTATTTGTTTTTATACAACGGAGTAATGAGACCTGACCTGACGAAATATAGTATTGAAGATCATTATGATCATCAACAATGGCCCGTGATACTCATTTATGCAGTAAAATATCAAATGGTTTCAAATATATATATTTTTTGTTATACGGTAGACAAACGGGCGAGCGGGCCACCTGATGGATAGTTGTCACCGTCTACATTCACTAGCATTACCAGGCATATCGCCAATGCGTTCCATTGTACGTTTTAGGCTTTACAGCAAATAAATAACTTACATTACATCGAGGGAAGCAACCTAGCTACAAGCTTATATAGTATAACAGAGGCTCAAATTACAGTTGCTGCGAAAAATTATTACCCCAATATTCATCGGGCCGCGCGCAACCTTCATTGGAATAACTTGCAAATCCCTTAAGGAAATTTTTGTAGCTTCATTTAGCTCTCATTTGCATTTTGAAGAGCATTCGCCAAAACAACGCTTTCAATAAGATTATGGTAATGGCGACGGGCGTAATTAAAGACGGGGAGTGCAGAGCCTGCGAGGCTAATTTCGCTACACTTCTTGCTGCTAGTTTGGTATGGATTTTGCCTTTGTGTAGTGAAACAAAGGGTAAAATACAACTTACCAAAATAAATTGTAACATAACAGACTTAACATGGTGTTAATGCTTTTCTTTCTACGTGTCCGTAAGCTAAGCAATCCAAGCATGTCTTTCTCTCTCCTTGTCACCTGGTGAGCGATTCTCGCGTTGTTACATCTCAAATTAGATAATTTCTCTAGGTAAAAACTGTATTAAAACGTCACTGAAATGGATTATCAGCAATATACGACTGTCGAAGATAGTTGAGAAAATATTTATGGCTGCAATAGATATTTCAATGTCAATATTATGTCTGGATACCAAGTACCTACAGCGGGCAAGCGGAATATTTTCAGTCCCTTTCGGCCGAAGCTCTCGCCTACTTGACGAAATGTAAATTGAAAATTTAAGTAGCAGTAGGAACTTAAAAGCCATACGATAAATAAATAATATTAATGGAGATTTGTGGCAAGACAAAATTTTGAATTCGAGATGTCACAGCGCAAGAATCAGGCCCCTGCCATATATTTTACACAGCATGGTCTATTACAACAATATCAATAACATAGCCTAATTGTACTTATCTTGTATTGCTCGCATGCAAACTGCGCTGTTCCTGCGCTGCTCCTGACTTGTGAGCGAAAGCCTTTAATACATAGTATATATTATGAAAATGCCTTTTCCTGTCTGAAGCAGGTAAAGCCACTTGCAAATTCCTTGTAGAACGCATAGACAGGCTTCTTTCCCCGGGGGCAGTTACTATTGAGTGCTAAACGTGCAGGCGACCTTCAAAGGCTTTCAAAGTTTTAATCGTAACCTCAGGCTGGAGTCGAGTAATTTGAAACTTGGAACTTGCCCACGGAGCGGCAGTTAAGGGGATTCGAAGGGAGAGAGGCACTTGGAGATCAATGGTCTGTACTCGCAGCGGTTGTATATGAAATAAGAATGGTTGAGATGCTGTACGGTGGTCCTCATATTATGTTCAAGCGAGCAGGATAGATGTTAGAACCATATCGAATTTGTTGTGAGAATTAATTTATTTTTTCTAAAAAAATATTTACGTGACAGCTTTAACATGACATTTCTTTATTGTGTGCAATAAATAGTTAAATAAATATAAATTTAATAATACTAATACTCATTCGGCGAAAAAATCTAAATTATTAAATAATATTTACAAATAAAAAACTAGCCGCAAGCGCCTTGTGGAAGGATTTATTCCCAAAAGACTGGACGCATTGCCTCGCTGTATCGTGAGGCTGATCCTTTAGAAATAATTAGTTCTAGATGTTGACTATTTTCGGTGAAATTGTAAGATCAATGAGTTTGTTGAACATAGTTTCATTACAGAAAATCCATTGGAAGTTCTTGATGGGGTCTTCAAAATAAACACAACTTGAGTTGTTTGAGAGCGGTCATCACCGGTTACGTCTTGGTGGAAGTTCAATACTCAAACACTAGTAAAGTGAACTCTCGAAGACAAGTTTGATTACTATTTTCTCAGTATTGAAGGGCTGGTAGCAACTTTGTAGTTGTATTACGGGGTACGAGTTATAATATTACCTACGTGGGTATGAAACATTGTAATTCATGGACAAATTCATACGGTGCCATTTTTTGATGTTATACGGCAGAGAAACAGGCAAGCGGGCCACCTGATGGAAAGTGGTCACCCCTATGGACATCAGCAACACCAGGTTTAACCCCCAAACTATAATTTTCTAAATAAATAAAGGTAGGTACTACAGAACCTTAAAAAAAATTCCCTCAACACTTGAGTTTCTGCCCGGACGTGAATCGAACTAGTGAATCTAATAGGCGCGGCAGTCATATTAACCACTGACCCACTCAGTCAATTACTAGCCAATCCCCATAATACACGGAGTAAGATTGGATAATCGTAACTTGTGAATGAAAACAAAGTAAAACAATGTCATTTAATTTACACTACCCAGCACATAATTTGAGCCTCCGTCGCATTCCTATTTATATATCAGTTACAAGGTGGCGAACCAGCGCTGGCAGCGTAGTATAACAAACAAACTCGACAATAACTCAAGGTTTATCGCGGAAACTAAACGGCGCGCCGCCTATCCATAAAATCCTACCGTAAAATATTATGTCCACCCCGCCAGTTATATAATTTAGGTTAGGAGGCAGCAGGGCGACCATGCTTTAGGATTTTATGGGAATAGTCCTACGTGTATTGTTCAGCTGAGAATAATTTAGGAGGTTTACGGCGTTTTCTGTGCAATTCAGTTGACTGAAGGTTGCTTTTGATGAAATCACTGAGTAGTAGTATTTTCCCAAAATATTCGATTCGTTAGATTAGGTACAGACTTATCTATCTATGTATAGTTGTTTGTCAATTAGGTATCTATCTGCGAAGCTGTTTACTGGCAATATATCAAAATTTTAAAATGCAGTTTTGTTATTTGCATTACAACCATAATGTACTTATTTTTTATAAGTTTTTAACTGCTGTAAAGTGTGAAATTAACTAATAAAACAAAGTCGCGCCGTATGTATTTATATACGCTTAGATCTTTAAAACTACGGAACGGATTTTCAACAATATATATAGAGTGATTCAAGAGGAAGGTTTATAAGCTAGAAAAGAGGGTAGGTAGACGTAAAGTAGGTGTAAGCGAACGAAGTCGTGCCGGGTCCACTAATTTAGTATAAAAGATGTAGAATCTACACGTGGGCAGTTCCACTAATTTAGTATAAAAGATACCTATATGTGGGCAATCATCAACTACTACTACAACTGTACTACAAACTGGCAAGGCGTTGAACTCCTGCGCTCCCGCGTGGTGGCTCTACCCGCGGCCTAGTTGCTGCAGCGTCCAACCCGTGTTGACATGCAACACTAATAACTTGCTAGAATTTATTTTCGTTAACGAAATGTACGCGGACGTAACACTGTGCAGCGATTAAGATCTGTTTATATTGGAAACCAATATTTACGTATCTGTTAACGTAGGCTCAGTAGGTAATGCTTCGCTATGAAAGAGGCGAAAGGTTTTGCAATGTGATGTTAGAGTTTCGGTAATGGGAGATATTCTGAAAGCCGTTAAAAAGGAAAAAAATGATGGATGGTGATTAGACACGATTCTCAAAAATAAATCGAAACGAGACCGTTAGATGTATAATAATGTAGGCATTTTGCGCTTTAAAACGAAGTATCTTTTCACGAAACACCTTTCCGGGTAACTTTGGTTCCCAAATTCAATTTTCGAGAATCCTGTCTAACCAGCGCCATCTAGTGCGGCACGCCTACTACACTTTTTACTTTTTAAAGTAGCCGCCTGAAATCCCCCATTGTAGGCCACGTCGGAGGCGTCTAAGTCTTAAAAAACATACGAAGACGAAGCTTTGTCGTAGAATCAGCTTTCAACGTTGTAATCCCAGTGGTACTCACGTGCCTAACCTATAGTTGGAACGCTGTTTGTTCTACCTTTATTAAACGCGTCGAGGCGTGCTGCCTTGTAAGCTCTCGAGATTAGCACTCCACGCGAGACGGTGCCTTCAGTTGACACTTCCCGGTTTGCGTATGTCGTGTCAAACGCAGTGATTAGATTCTATTGGGCTATTTGGGTGATGAAGGTCGAAGTTCAATCACTTATTATTGTTTGATCGATTGACTTTGGCTCGAAATCAATTCCCAATTCAAATTGATAGATAGATAAACACTTTATTTATCATACAAAAACGTAATACAGTACAGTTGAAATACGTAAGAGACAGTTGAGCAAAGCGGCCTCATCGCTACAAGCGATCTCTTCCAGGAAAACTTCATACAAATTGATGTAACTTTAAATTTGTCTAAGATTTTATAATGTAGTGCTTTCGGATATCGGGGAACCAGTGAATAGAAGCGTCGAATTAGAGCGTCGACTGTAACAATTCTCGAAGCTGCTTGTCAATTATATTCAAGGTCAATCCTAGAGCATCGATCAATACGGAACAATTATTGGCTCATCCATTATTTGGTTATCCAATGCCAACTACTGTTTTTGTGGCGGGTCACCGAACTCTGTCGTCTGCTTTGGATGACGATAAATTATTAAAATATTGGCATCGGTGAGTCAGAGGTCATGATGTGACTCACCGAGAGGCTTGCTGATAAATCTCACGCATCGCAGCGCTAGAGATGACAAAATTTATTCAATTATTTCGTTCTGCCAAAACAATTTTATCTTTTTTTATCGCAATTCGCAACATCAAAAGTTAACTGGGTAACCAATATTAAATCTACAATAACAATACTAACAATCAATCATAAGCGTTATAATTATAGTTTTCTCGTAACACATACATACAAAAATATATTGCATGTTGGAATGTATTTTTTTTACAAAAACAAACATTTTGATCCTGTTTATCATCGATTAAAACTCTTTCCGTCTCTGTCTACAACTCACTGTAGATAAAGATGGCCCATTTTATTAACAGTAGATTAACGTACGAGAAACTGGCCGCTAGAATGAGAAGTTTCGAAAGAGGCCTACACTGCCACCCGAGAGGTATACCATTTTCAAGATTTTTGTCGAAAAAGTTCCTTCCCACCTCTAGCGGCCACTCCCTGCCATTTGCAGAGTGTGAGAATTGCTAAAAGGCATCATAAAAGATTTTACAAGCAGTCGCACCCACTCGCAGATTATTTTGGTGGCCACGGCCGGAGCGTCCGCGCATCGCTTGTTTCCACGAATGGCATGCTAATACATGCCAATAAGATTAGCGTGTCCATCTGTGCTACCAATGGATATTTCGCTACGAAATTGCTAGTTTTCATCCCAATAAATGTCTATTCGCAATCATTAGGCTTGATTTTGCGGTGTTGTATTCGGTAGACAATATAAAAGCGAAACGCAGCGACATAAAAGAACGTCATAAAAATAAATTTATTTCAACTTATCTTAATGAATTCGTGTAAAGTTATATTGTTGATTTTTGGTGTCAAAACATAATATTCTACGAAACTGTGGGTTGTATCGTATTGTAACAAGATACTCGTGCAAACATTTCATGTATGCACGAAGAAGATAAAACGAAATGTTTAAACCAACTAGCGTTTTAACCCTTTTAGTAAGTTGCTTGGAGCGGAGTTCGAAAGGTCAAGCGAACGTTAAGTGTGAAACTAAATCCCAGCCAATTGCATAGGATTTATTCCCTCGGAACCCCTTAGTGAATGGCAAGCACCAGTATAAATAACAAACAAACTTTATTTCCCTGGAAGGTTTGGAACCAAGTCCATTTGAGTACCTACGTTCCGAAGGAAAACTCAATTTTGCTGAGCTACCCTCTACCTGTTCCCTATTTCAATTTATTTTGTGTCTCTTGGATTTATAGAGGGCATTGGCCGGCGATCTGGATTATACTTATAGCTACTTTGTCTTGAAAGTGTAGTTGGAAAACGTAATGGACCAACACTGTGAAATTAAATTAGGTACTTCGCAGTATTTACTCGTGAATGAAACTGCATTTGTTGCAGAAGCAATGCGACTAAAGTCCCTGCTTAAAAGTCTATTTCCCCTAACAAGATTTCTCCGCGGAATACCTGCAGCTATATCAAGACCACCTGAATCGTACTTTCAGAGTTCATTTTGTCGCCTATTCCGCAGGTGACTTGGCTGCGTCCCAAGCGCTAGAATATATTCTAGTTTAACCAGGCGGAATTGAAAAAATAAGCGACAACAGTAATTGCAAATAGTCCAACCTGCAGTAATTGAAAATAGTCCAAGTTCCAATATTTTGGAATGGTCGTGAGATCATTCATTCACATTGTTGTAATAGTTGGTGAGTAATTTCTTTATATTGCCTAGGGAGGCAGTCACGGTCAGACGGTCCACCTGATGAAAAGTGGCCACCGTTGATAACTGGACATCAGCAATCTAAGGGGAGGGAATGTAGGTGCGGTACCGGGCTTTTAGGTACCTGTAGATACGTGTGTGAAGTCCAGGGGACCTATTTATGAACGGTTTTGCTTTCGGGGTAGCGAATGTAATTCAAAATTACCGAAAGTTAAAAAAGACACAAAGAAAGTAGGTAACACAAAAAAAATTCAAAGGTACTTATTAGAAGTCCTTCTAACGCAAGCAAATGTGACCTTAAACCCCAATTGACGTGTCCTGCAAACACCCACGCAGCGGGAGCGTCGACCTGTTTTATTAAGGCGCTAATCACTGCCAGGATTCGCCTTAATGAGGTGGATGCGCTCGCGCAGCCGCAATCTCAATTAACCCCGTCTGGGGAGCGGCGGTGACTTATTTCGACCGAATCATTAATAAGCATTCGTTTTGGCTTTTTATTCGGTGTTTGGATTCGGATAATATCTTCATTTACATGTTTTAATAAATGTAGAGATGTTTTATAATGATTGGCTTTTGCAATTTACCCGGTGTTTGACGACTAACGTCGAGCCCGTTGGTCAAATAGATCTCATAGATATATACTCATAGATACATCATAAACAAACTCTAGTACGAAGGTACTAAAAATTTGTTCTTCATGGAAATGTTTGAGATTATTGGGGTCAGACAGAATATGTTCTGTTAACGATATTAAAGTAGGTCATGGTAGACTGAACAACTACTACAGTGCGTCACCTTTTCAACTAATCATAAAGATTTATTTCAGTGGCAGCTACAAACACTCGTAATATTAAATAATGTATGCATCTCATTGTCACAACTCATTCATTGGACATATTGTCATTGTTGGTCAAGGACGAAACAATTATTATTAGTTAGGCTTAGTTAGATTATTTCCCTCGATAAAAATGTCATGAACAAAATACGTTACAGTTGAGCTTTACTACTTCAATAGGGTTGATGGCAATGCAATTGCGCTCTGTAGCAGTAAATATTGCGAAAGATAATGGATTCAACTTCAGAATTAATTGATTAGCTACCAATATTTATTAACTTTTTAAACTGTCTTGCAGGTCACAATGGAATTAGGAATATTAGGATCCCCTTTAATATGAAATATTCGGTTCGAACCTTTACCCACCAATAGACATAATGTTAGATACCTTCTGAGTCACGTGTAAGCAGTTATCTTAGTTCGCGCGACTGGCGTTCAGCTAGAAGGGTCGCCTGAGGGCACTGTAGGGCATTAAGGTGACCTGCCGTGGTCGGATGTTGGCCGCCATTTGTAACTCAGATAATGAAGTCATGAAGGACCGAAATTGTGTACTGAGTTTGTGTATCCTTAAGTAGATAAAGATGACGCTCGTAGTGGAGTTCATACCGAAGTTCGTCTCTAGTTCGGCAGAATGGGAAGTTAGATCTCTTTTAAATCTCGATTTTTAAATCGAAGTCAGACAAATATATAAGGCGTTAAAGTAATAGGTTCGTCAGGTATCGTAAATTCATGTTGTTTTCGTGCAGACCAAAAAATGATATCGAACATTCAAAATTCAAATCTGCTTTCAATATTTAGTTTGTTTGATAAGCATGCCCCACCATCGTTCGTAGTGTTAATTAGCATCTATTGCATTTGAGAACCACTCGACCATTTTTTTTTTATGAGGGGAAATCTTCAAAAGGTACCACGTCATTCCCCCGGACGCCGCTTGAGCCGTCATTCCCATGTCATCCGGGGTTTGCCTGAAAATGGACCCTACCCATTAAAACCACTCTATGTATCCATGCATTTTATTGGAACACCACAGGATCTCATAGATAGTTTGTACTGTGTTGAGAATCTCTCGACCTATCTAAGTATCATAGATAACGAAACCGAGAGTGGGTGCAGTGCGGTTCAACGAATCGGTCAAGGGCGAGGGTGCCCGCTCATTATCACGCCCGTCTTCCCGCACGAGTTACCAGTCATCCAATTTTGGCACCGATTCGTCGACACTCGTGACAGACGACTTTAAAATAACCGGCGAGAGTAGATCTACTTAGTTTGCACTAATATGTTTTAAATTATATTTCAAAAATTGGAAACCTAACCTATTCATTTCACTCAACATGCCTACACTAAAGGAAGGTCGACTGAAACTGCCTTATTGAACTTTAGTAGATAAGGTCGAAAAGGCATTAGAGGATAAAACGATGTAAATTTTTAAATATTTTGGGCGCTTTTGACAATACCCCAACTAGGACTTTAATCCAAGGTCTCACAGAAAAGAAGGTTGACAGTACAACAGTCAGATGGGTGGAAACAATGCTCTCAAATCGAAAAGCGAAGGTTGCTCTCTCTGGAACTTCGCTTGAAGTATTCACTACGAGAGGCTCTCCACAAGGAGGGGTCCTATCTTTACTGCTGTGGACCTTAACGGTAGATCAGTTCCTGCATAATATGACGAAGCTCAGGATAGATGCGCAGGGCCTTGTAATAATTGTCAGGGGCTTCTACCAAAGTATGCTTTGATAAATGGTGCAGGAACAATGAGCTATCCATATAAGGTTAATATAACGCCAATAGGAAAACTATAGTGAAGAAATGTGAACTGGCTTCTCTCCCTTCATGCTCATTTATTAATATTGTCGCACTTTAGTATTTTAGTGTTTTTCTATTGAAATACACTTTATGTAGGTACAGTCGAGTTCATTAATATGTGAGCATTGCCAAGGCTTCAAATATAAATGTACATGGAAGGGAACTTATATATCTGAGCAGATTCATCAATCAAACATATGTACATCTGCTCAGATATATAAGTACCCTTCCATGTACATTTATATTTGAAGCCTTGGTAATGCTCACATATTAATGAACTCGACTGTACCTATTGTATACATTATTTTATGTTACAGTTTCGCAAAGCAATGTTGTCTCTAAAACTAGCTGTCTGACGGAGAATTTTACTTGGAACGGCAGGTGGTTATACAAACACTACCTTGAAATATTTTCGACTTCACCACCCACCAGCTAGTAAACGAGGCATAAAACAGAAAGCTAAATAAGATATGTCAAACTTTAATGTTAAAATAGAAATTGACAGTTTTACGGTTTAAAAATTTTATAGGCAGGCGTTTGACAGCCATTTGAATGTCTAGCCGTGGATGTTATAAAACTTAATTATATCCCGATGGGTGGCCGGCGATTAACATTCGGTGATTTGTTGCGAGGCGCCAATACCGATAGTTGTGTCATTTCATTACCGAAGATCTCAAGTCTGGAGGTAATCTCTAAGTTTATAATTTGTAATAAAAGTTAGTAAAAGTATCCTACGACCATATGTACAGTATTTTAGCACATAGACAATAGTGTATCTACTATTTTTGAAATAATTAATGCATTTAATTCTGACATTAAGGTGGGTTAATTAAATGTTCACAGTATAAACTCGTTCAAAAAGGTTAGATGGAACAAATCCCATTGTGAGATAAGCCCGCATTTGCAATATAAAATCATATTATTTTTCATGAAAGAGTCAGTTTTCACACATTTTCGGCTCTGTAGCCTCTGGCCCCTAGTCTCGTGTGCTCCGTACAGTAAGGTTCACGCCGCGTATTCCTGCCCTAATAGGGCGGCGCGGGCGCAGGCGTGGACCGCGCGAGAATTATCACTCGTTATTATCTGCGAACGATTTATTTTACCTCGGGCGGCATCGGCGTATCCTTTGAATTAAAATTAAAAAGTAATAAAACAAAAATTTAAAAGTAAAACAGCCCTCGTCCGCCGCGCCGGTCGCCGCATATTTCATACTACACAGGCATAATCTGACACGGCCTGGGCAGGGTTGGCACGTGGTGCTATGGGCTGGGCCAGTGCGGAGCTATCCAGATACCTGGACATACCAATGGCTGACGTAAGTCGGTATACCTAGATTTTCATTGTATTAAAAATGGCAAGCATTTTAATAGGAATGTGAAAAAGAACCTAAACTTGCAACAAGTAATTGTTTTAAGATTATATTATGAACAAACAATTTTAATAACGTAATAGCTAACAGTGGAAGTAAAAAAACAGCCAGAGGCAAGGCACGAGCAAAACACGGAAAGTTAGCGCAACCCTGTGTTCGCCGCATAAACCAAAGACGAACCACGAACCTTCCGAGCCGCGTTCCACAAACTTGCCAAAGGAATTTTATGTAAATTGGACGCTTTTTTCGATCACCTTTTTCTTTATTTGGCATTCCGCCGCGGCCACCGTGTGAACGTGTGTAACTAATGATCGAGATTAAGTCTTAGTCTGTGGGATGAGGCGCCAAAGTTGATTAACATTTTAATTAAATGTCAGGATTCTAACGTAGGTGTTCCTGCGGTGCAGCCAGCGGAAAAAATATCCCGTGCCAGTGTTAGTCTGATTCATATCGGGTAGATTGCAATTCCATGTACCTGTATTTATTCCGCTACAAGTTTTTCATTAGATCACATTAGCATAGCCTCTATTGCGCTTCTAAACAGGTAGCACGCTCGTGACTTCCGCACGGATTCCTGGAAGCTGCGAGTCCCCGCGAACGGAATCAATGTAACAATGAGCGCTGTGTATTTAGCAGCTAATTGGGGCCAATTACGGGGCCGTGACAGGAAAGGCGGCGATTACGATCTCGACGCGATCGCGCCGCCGCGGGTACGCGGAACCCGTAATTATATTACCGGCATAATGGAATAATCCGGCACGTAGCAAAGTTCACGCCTCGCTGACACCCGCCGTGGGCCGATGCTATCGCGGCTCGCGCGGAGACGATACCAGGGTGTTATAGTTTTCCTGCTAGGATGTTTTGTGACTGTAATGGATCTGGGGGCTTATTTTTGAATCACTGGCATACATGCGGGCGCTCGCGTGCGCTACCTATCTGTTTCATACTCCAGCGAAAGCTCGGCAGAAAAGAGAGGCATTAGTTAGAAGGCGAGAGCTCGCGTGGATGCGAGCGCTTCAAAAATCGGGCCCCTGTGTGAAATGAAGTCGCTACACGCTTCGGCCTATTTTGTTTGGTTCGTTCGTCAAACTAAACTCTAAATTGTATATCGAATATATGAATAAATTGAGTGATTCAACGATTATAGTGTCTAAACCTATGTAAGTGTTTAATTATGGTTTGTAACTGGTACATCTGGGGCAGGTAGCGGGGCAGTAGTCTTACCTATTTTTTGTATTTAAACCATGCAAAATTTCCATTGAATGCAGCATGCATTATATCAGATTAGGATAAGCTCATAACCATCGCTTAGCTTAGTAATTGGCCATATTAGAACCTAAGTAATAGTTTCATTAACAAACAGGTTAATTGGTATGACCACATCGGATAAGTCGGTAAACGTGAGTAAACATACTACGATACCTTTGAGTCATTATGTTATTACTTATGTTAAGGTATGGAAGGCAACATATCATGTTAATCTGGTTGTACTTCATATCCTATCCACGTCGATGAAACAGCAGAGAGCTAATTAATAAGCTGTAGCAAAGTCTTCACTGTAGTGTGTATATTTTCAAATCAACTGTGGGATGCATATAGACTAATGTCTCGTGGAGACCTATTGGTGCTAAGGTCGTTGAGATGCGCCTGCGCAGATATCCTGCGACGCAATTGGCACGCGGGAAGTTCTGTTTTGTTCATTTTAGGTAGATAGTGACGTTAGTACTTATATTTATTTTCGTCGGTTCTTCCAAAATATCAGATTTAGGCAATAAATACGTATGCTGCGACGTGAAACATGGTGATTAATTTATTAATTTATTTTGAATTCAGTGAAATAGAAATGGGTACTTTATCGGGTACCATCGCTCACAGTCGCTAAGCTGTAAAGCCTGCGCACGTTTCCGGCCAAAGTAATCTTCCAGTAACAAAGTAACCTACTCTTACGGTACCTAAGTAATTAAATTAAATTATATTATTCCGTCGCTAGCTCCCCAGCACGGCTACCACAAGTGTGCTCTCGAGGCACGAGTTATGTCGCAGGCACACTTGTGCTACCCGTGCAGGTGATAATAACGATTATCCTGTCGATCAAATATGTAAGTATGCGTTTATATGGATGGAATAAATAATTAATACCTGCAATTTACTATAAATTATGCTATCAATACAAATAGGTAAACACAATATTTATATCACATGCAATGCGTCGGTCTGGTGGAAATATACCGCGATGCGTACTACGTCTTCTGAGATTACAAATAAACCATGTGTAGTTGTGGTTGAAGGCCGCTGCTATTATTCCTTGTACCTATTCCCTGCTTCCAACCTGTAGATAAAATATACCTAACTATACCTAAGCATAATGATGCTTTGATCTATAGATATTTTAGATCTAAAACAAACATGAAAACTAACTAATAATGCATTTAGGTATAAGTTGAACACAAGAAGTATAGGTAGTACCGATTCACTTTTATATCAGTGGTCTCATCGATCTCATAAATTGGTTCAATGCTTTTATGCTGCACTTCTTTATTTAATCTGTTATGCACAGAGGACAAAAAAATGTTTAAGGCTCCATAAAGGTAGCAAACTTTCCAATATTTTAGCTGTTATGGGTTACAAATTTAGGGCAGTGCTAAATACTGTGTACACCATGGTTTAATATAATTAATAAACATGTACTACGTATATAAAAATTAACTATACAAATGTAGTCGCTTTCCACGTCTGCCTGAATAAAAATTAAGGTGGTATCAAATTTTCTTCAAAAGACGAAAAGGTAACATTTATAACGAAGCTCTTTTGAGTAGGCACTGCAATTTTAGAACGAAATCGCGTGGAACGCTTTCTTATCTTGTAACCAACCTTCGTGTTTCCGAGTACATGCATTTAGTTCAGCTTGCAAACAATTAACCCGCTAGCGGTGCTTGTTATCGGCCACAAATTCTTGGTTTATGTCACTTGTAAGTTTCGCACGAGTTTTCACTAGCCGTCGGCAGTGAACAAACTCGTGTTCTAAAAACGATTTTTGACATAAATACCATTTGCGAGTATTTTTTGTATTTTAAAGTCACCGTACTTTGAAAGAAAGATTAAAAAGCTAAAGATTAAAAAACCTCTGAAGTCTGGTAACAAAATAGTTTTACATATTAGAAATCCTAGTAATCTTATACTAATATTATAAATAAAAAGTTTGTAAATATGATTTTTCTCCTTCACGTTAAACTACTGAAAGGATATAATTGAAATTTGGGTGTAATGTAGTTTACAATCCAGAATAGCAAATAGACAGTTGCTGCGAGAACGTCCAAAACGGTTAAACCGAATTTTATGTGGACGAAGTCGAGTAAAAAAGCTAGTCGAACATAAACCTGGTTTCTATTTTTGTTAGCGCACATCGCACATCATGACGAGCGCATTTGCGTATTTGAAATCGTTATTTCGTTCATGACTTTCGCGATCTTCAAGAAGTTCTCGGAAAGAAACGTATTGATTCACAATATCCACCGTTTGTGTCATGCGAATTTCTTTCATGTCTTATTAATTGCGACGTCCGTCACTCCGCTCGACTCAGCTTTATGCTTTTGTTTGTTTTTCTTATTTTTTTCCCCTGTGCTCGCGTTTGGCTGCAGTGTGAAAACGGAAACTCATTCGTGGAAACATTTTTGTCGCGCTCTGCGTGGATTTCGTTGCGTGACTGCCGCCCACGCGTCACCGCAGTTTTAAATTTGGAACTTTACACGTGCCGCAAAAACAGTCGTGTAACTCTCAACTTTGGCTTCGTTGTACCCTTAAAAGTTGAGGGTTGTTAAAGGTTACGATGTCGTTCGAAATTATATTAGTATGGCCAACACGGATTTTTCCTACTCGATAGTCCGTGTGCTAACCTAGATTTTCGTAAAACTGAAGATATTATTTGATAACTCGTTAAAAACATATACGTACATTATATCCATACAACAAATATAATAAATGCGAAAGTTTGGACTTGTGGGTGTACCTACTTATATTTGTTACCTCTTCACGCTTAAACACATGTACGGATTTGGATGTAATTCGGTAGGTGTCTAGATTAGAGTCTGGAATAAGTAATAACCTACTTTTTATTCTATAATATAACGTGTATTCTACGCTGGCAGAGCCACGGGCGGAAAGCTAGTTTAGAATAAACGCAGAGCATCAGATCTGATACTTTACCCGTAATACTCGTTCCCGCACCCGCACGTTCGCAGTTCGAGGTAATAAACCCGTGGCCAGGAACATCTGGGGCCTCGCGAGGGCCTCATTACCCGGCTTGTCCAATACCTATTTGAAATAAAGGGTCAAGAAGGTAAAAGCCATTGCAGTTTGCTTCGCAGATGTCGAAATAGATAGGTATGCTGGAGTTGGTGTTGCCATTACTTGTGGCGACGCAATAACTTAGATAGGTATTAAGGGAAATCGTGTAGTAATAAAGATAAATTTTGGATGGTGCAAAAATGTTATGACGTAGTATAAATTGTTATAGGTTTAAAATAAGGTTGTGAAAGACGCAATGAGCGTGTGAACTTCTCGTATATTTGAATGTTTTCTGTTTTGATTGGATGTTTAATGGCTTCATCCTATGCTAGCGTTAGCGCCTATATCCTATGTGTTTGTGTAGTCGCAATAAATCTTGCGGATCCGGAAACATGTGCGCCGTTCACGCGATCCTCTTTGCCTACTAAGACCGTAAGACGGGCTGCTACTATTTCGTCTAGGAAAATATTGCTTAGTAAAGAACTTTGCGCAAGATAATTGTTAATTTAAGACAATTGAAAAAAAGAAAACTATACGTTTGAAGTAGAAAACGTGTTGAGGAATATGCCCTTATAAATACAGTCACAGATATCTGATATCACCAGTCGTATGATCACACAGATACATAAGAATTCCCTGGACTGGATAGGTGACCGTTTCGTGCTTTGAGGCAAATCGAACTTCAGCACCGCATTTGTTAGATGTGTCTCCTAATATTGCTGGCGAAGCGAGGTTGCCAAAGGTCTTCCGCTGGTCCCTGAGACTGCATGGTTGCACAGTCTCGGGAGCCGATTTACGGTATAATAATAATATTACCATCTTGACTTTAATATCCCAGTTGTGATCTAGCGGGCGAGGCCCAGGGTCCGCCATGGCCATAACCCAGGATTTGGCAGATCAGCTAATTACAGTGGAGCGACTGCCATCTGACCTCCGTGTCCCTGTCAACAAGGGAACCTGACATTCAGTCGCCTGAATGACGGTATAATATTAAGAAATTCCCAATAAAATCTCGCAACATTCTGATCGTTGAACTATCCTAATCCGCACAACAATCGATCATAATAGCTCGCAGGAGGACAGCACTCCCAATCGTGTATCGCGCAGTGGTAACAGCCCGCCGGAAGCCGCAGCCAGCTCGCGTCTAAATGATTTATATCCCGATCTCCCGCGGCCGCGTCTACGTGCCTCAATCTGCCTCAATATTGCGATATTGATACGTTTTACTGCTTAGTTCGGTGAGCAATGGATGTCTTACGCTTATTCTGTATTGGCACTGGTATACCTAATGGCACTATTTGCGGTTTTGTAGAGATTTCTTACATTGTTCGTTACGGTGGTCATCAGGTTTTTCGATACGACTAAGGTACAAAGCAAGTATATGGCCTGTTGGTAAGCAAGTATCACTAGAGTGTTACAGGCAGAATACGCAAAGGAAGGAAAATTCTTTCCGCTGGCTCCACGGCTCGATACCACTTGTGAGCTTAATTTTGTCGACAACGTTCACAGAGTACTTACGTCAGTATGAAGAGGTAGATAGACAGGTTGATGTCAATGATAATAAAACAGGCAAGCGGGCCACCTGATGGAAAGTATTCACCACTGCCTATAGACATTAGCGAGACTAAGAGTATCGCCAATGCGTTGGCCACCTCTATAACACGTTGCTTTGACAGCAAAATGGCAAATGCCTCCACTGCCAAAGCCACGGTTCCCCAAATCCCCACCCCATGGAGCACTGGAAACCTTACTCACCGGCAGAAATACAATACTATTTAAAAGAGTATTATTTAGCTGCGATATTCTATAAGGTGGAGGTACTTCCCCAATCGGGCGGCTCCCCCCCCCCTTATGATACCCCGTTATGCCCTACCTATCTAATCATTATATAGTATGGAATCGAACTGAGACGTGGAGCCACACAAAAGGCCTCAATTGGAAGATCAAAGTCATTCAACGCGCAATGTAACAAAAGAGCTATGGTCGGAGTTTATCCGTAGCAGAACTGAAGTCGCCGCCATGACATAGGTATAGACTCGCAGAACTGAACTAGCACTGGTCAGGCCAGTTTGTAGGTACTTAATCGTTTTCTAATTCATAATAGAAACAGCAAGAAACATCTATAAACGCTTTGCATCGGTATAACCGAGCCACTTGCGAGAGAGAAAAGGGGACAAAAATCTTACAATAATTATACAGCAGCGCACCATGTTCATTGCTGTAATACTACGAGCTACATACTTTGTATGCCCTTGGAATTGTATGTCAGACATATCCATTGATAGCTGGACGAAACGTGCGTGTTCGTGAATAGATGCGATTATGTCCATTACATCTGCACGTGCATCGGGCACTCTGCTATGTAGATACTCCTGCATTATTACGTGTCTTTAAAATTGTAGGTATAATTTAAAAAGTTAAACAAGTACGTATAAAAACTTTCTATACTTGTTAAATAGAAGATCGTGATGAAATCTGCACATTCAGGTGACTGAATGTGTTACCATGATCCAATCTGGTCAGGTTCCCCTGGTAGCAGGGCCACGGAGGTCAGATAACAGTCGCTTAAATGTAATTATCTGATCTGCCAAATCTTGGATCATGTCAAAGCGCCCTCGTGCGTGAGAGCACAAACCGGACCGTTAAATAGAAGATTACTTGTTGGACAGAATTTTATTAAGTAAGACTTGTAGTTTCCGAAGATAGAAATATTTTTACTTGCCACAACCTCTTTCTAACATTGACATTATCGACCCATGTCCCGCTAGCCGTAGGCCTTCTGTTGTTATAATTACAAATCGATTCCAACCATCTGTGGTCACCAAGAGAAGGCTAGGCTGCATTACATTTAACTCTGACAGTATCTTTGCAGTAAGGGATTTATTTTACTTCTTACTCTACTCAGTCGTTGGTAGCTCTACTCATCTACTCAGCAGTAGACCTCGCTACTCGATACAGTTTCATGGTCAAGGCGGACCCAGAGCCCTCGTGCGCGAGAGCTCAACCGGGATATTAACGCCAAGATGATTATTTTTATCTACATACTTTCATCATTACATTATCATATAGCCGTATTTTTACGATCTTACCAATTGAAGACTATACTGAAATTATAAAAAGGAAACTTAATGAGATCGAAATGCCGATACAATATGTTTCTTATTCTATCGAAGTAATTTGCACAGAAATAGACACCTAACTTACCTTAAATTGAACGATGAATTCTAATTTCTCAGTAAAAACTTTACACAGAAATACGAGATCAAAATAGTCTAGACGTCTTGTCGCTACCTTATTTGGGGTCGATGCCTGATTAGTTCAGGTTCTATTCAATGACAGAGCGGCGGCTTTTCCCAAGCAGATTTCGGGCGAATGTAGGTCTTTCCCCTTTGACCGTAGGCCTTATATCGCGTGGAACATTCAAATGGCTACTTAATATTGATCGGCACAGAGCAGACAAGACAGTTCGTTAACGGTTCAGCAGATACATAAAGTCGACCGTGACAAGGTTGATAAGAAATCTTTATGTCTTTACAGAACGGGAGTGTTAAATTTGGTTCGAAAATTAACACGCGCGGCTAGCAAAATAAATCACTATTGAAAGTTAATCATGTTTAGCTTCAATGTTTAGTGAAATAATCCCTAGTACCTATGTATGTGTCACTAATTAGGTTACTAATTTGCCCATTCTTATCGATTTTCTAAAACAAGGCGGACCCTGGGCCCTCGTGAGCGAGAGAGGACATTAACGCCATGATCATTATTTTATTTTATGTCGATGTTCTAAAAGCTGTAACTGAATGCCCTAGCCCTAGATGTAAGTTGATACCGTTGATATCTTATTATTACCGGGGGTCTTCATTAAGTTGAATAGATACTTACAGTCTTTATTAAACGACTCTTCTATCGAGCGTTTCCATAATAAATCGCTAGTTAAAAAGTCGCTTTCTATTTTAAACCTCATTTTTAAATCAAAGGGAACCGTCGTCGGTACCTACCGTTAACATCATACAAAAATTTTTACAGTTTTTGCAAATCTATGAATAAATTATTTATTTACAACAGCACGAGACAAAATTGAATGTGGTCTTGAGATCAGTTTTATCTCTATATTTACTCTATTTTAAATTGAGATTATCGCGGATTCTAATGGGATCAAAATGCTTATTAGCCATACCCGTATCTAACTAGCACGCGCACAGGGCGGCCAGTGTAACCTTTGTCATATTCGAGAAACGCTTCCTGACCTTTCGCCCGCTGAGCGCCTGAGCCCCGTATAAATAGCTGAAACGTACCGCCCTTTATTCTCGTAAATAAATACGAGTTCGGAAAGGTAAAAAGCCACGCTTTCAAAACACAATTAGGACGTTGGCAACTGAAATCGGTGCTGATTAAGATCGGCTGGCTGTTTGTTTTTAATTACGGCGGTGGGCAGGCTGCGCTGTGATCACGGTGGGCGATTAATCGGGCGCGGGCGTGCTGTGCATCGCGACGCCCGCCGGCCGCCGGCCGCTCCATCGACCCGACAAACTTTCCACCGATAAATCCGAACAATTAACAAACGCTGACGTGCGCTTTTCAGGGCTTAACGAAGACTAATTACGCACCAAACCACCCGCCACGGTTATAAATGGAACGGTCTCACCAATCAAAGTAATTATTAAGTTCCAAACTCCGATGGATTGTGTGTTTGTACAAATTATGGGTATGGGAGTCCGGTGCCACCGTACCCAACTTGAACCATGAACAAATTGTGTCCAGTAATTTTCCCTGTGATTGTGATCGCTTTTCAACAAATTGCTTCCAATAGCTTCTTTTCAAGGCTGTACCGAATAATATAGGTACCTTAAAAGAGGTTGCAAAGTATACATGGACGTTATTACAGACAGGATGCCCGTCATGTAAAAAAAGAGACGTTGTTAATACAGGTTGCCAGACGCCATCTTGTCTGGCGCGTGTGGAGAAAGCAACAAAGCAGAAAATAGGGATGACCGCCAGTGAAACATGATATGCAATCACAACTAATTTAGCTCCATCAGACACATCCCTCGTAATCTGATTACAGCTGATTACCATTCATTAAATCTTATCGAGCAACGTAACTTGATATTCCTGCAGCCAACACTACAAAAATAAGCCTATGTTACAGCCGGCACAACATTGATCAATTCACGTGTAGATTGATAGAGACGACCGAAAAGGCCTATTAAACGGGATTTTAATAACAGGATAAATATTTATTGACTTCTCTTCTCACGCTGCAGTAATCAAACACTACTCTCGTTTTGATTGGGGTAAAATTCGCGAATGCACTTTCGAAATAGGGCAATCCAGCCGCAGTGACAATTGAATAAAACGGCAGTGCGGGCGGCGGCGGCGGCGCGCGGAACCCGGCCTTGCCGCGCGCCAACAGGGCGCGTTTCGGCCGGCCGCCGCGCCGCACTAACGTCGTTGAGAGCCAAGAGCTCTCGCACCGCGGCGGCTTTCTTTTTGTTCGTGCAGCGAAGAGTTTTATTTTAAATCTGCGGCTCTAACGAACCGACGAACCGAGCTCGTGTTACACGGCTCGAGCAGCTGTCGTGCGGCGGGTTGCCCGCGACTACATATTGCCGGATGCCCGCGCCGATTTGCTTTTTGTGTGATCCTGTCCAATCGCCGTCCGTATTTGGATCGGCGCGAACTCGCTGTTAATTCCGGTAACTCCGGTTCGCAACCGACAATTACGAGTTGAGGGAGGCGCCGCGAACTAGCTGTGTCAATGTTTAACGTTCGATCTGAAATTGTGCTGAACTCCTATTAGGGAGCGTCGGCGACTCCGCGATTGTTTCCCGACTGGTCGGGCCGAGTCCTGTGCAAACAGGAAGCATCGGATTCGAGTTATTCCTGTTCGAAAGCGGTGCTGTGCCAATAATAAGTAGTTAGGTATTGATTGCGTTGCGACAGTTGCGGGTGTTAGTGGTGATAAATCGGTCGCGTACCGGCGCGGGCGCCGCGCGACGCGCATAAGTTACTGGAGGCGTTGCGGCCGCGGTCGCATTGTCTGCCGCATGCATTAAGCCAAGTATGAGGTATGGGTAGGGGTGGGATGAGCGGAGTAGTTTGTCGATATACTTAGGTGATGTTTGTTATGAATTTTTGTAATTAATGTTTTGGGTTTTGACTTAGATACTAGCAATCTACTGCGGTGACGGTGTAATTAGTATGAGATGGAATCCAAATGGTGGATTATTTAAAATCATTGAGATATTGATTAAAATTATTACATTCAAAATGAAATAAAATCATGAATATTATAAATATTTTACTAAATTAAATACGGAACAATTTTTTTTGTTACATATTTGTACTGTTTCAATAAAATATGGGTAGTTTTCATTTATGCCACTGGTAATGGTAAGAAATTCTAAACCTTTGGATCGTTGTTACAGTACATTATTGCAAATGCTTGAAGAGTAAGGGATTGACCGACGCCGAGACATATTTAATTAATTTCTCAAATAATAATACATAAAATAATATATGATTTAAAATGGCGGCCACTTCTTTCTAATATTGGACTTTTCTAACTAGTGTTCTTGGACTAATAGTTTCCGAGTTACTTATTACGTTTTTAATAAATTGAATAAATAGGGGTAAATCAATTTGTTTCGTTTTCCAAAGTTTACCAGTCATCGTGCACACTGAAAAGTGTGCAAACCAAAGGTTTTATACCCCTGGATAGTCTCTTTGACATTGACAGTTGTGTGTTTACATTTTTGATCTGTAGTTTTATCTGCAACATATTCAGAGAGTATAATTGGAAATTTGCAGTATCAATAGTTACTTAATGGTACAGGTACAAGAATGGATCTTAGATACTATTATATTAATTACTAGCGACCCGCTTTGACTTTGCACGGGTAGTAGTAATCTTAACAAATTGTAGATACGGTTCAGTAGTTTTTGAGTTATTTGCGAACAGAGACAGACAGACGCGGCGTGGGACTTTGTTCCATAATATGGTAGTGAAGTAGGTACTGGCGGTGTAACCTTCGCCTATTCTGTGATCCTATTATTTTTCCGGGACATAAGAAACCTATTAGACATAAGAAAGAGTTTTCGAAATCGGTTCTGTATTTTTGGCGATTACCCACAACATTACCACACAAACATACAAACATTGCTACAAACTTCCTTTTTAAAATATTACAGGTATTTGTCTCCCTCTAAAGATAGAGCAGTATAATAGACGTTACTACATACTCCAATTATAAATAATTACAAACTATTACCCACAACCGTACAATTAATCCCGGATCATGGTCAAGGCCAAGACGATGACAACGATGACAAACTATTCCCCATATATCGTAGTAGTATTATCGACAGTAGTATCGATGATATATTACCCATATATCATCACAATATATCGATACAAAACCGAATGCCATTCGCATCCCTGTCCACGAAACCCGTTCCGGCGCGCCGGGTCTGCGTTTAGCTCTTATTGCGTTGCAAATCCGCGCGCCACAGCCGAGACTGCCGATAATACGTTTTTGCGAGAGACCCATCCTCAAAAATGCGCCGGCGACCTGCCAATGACTCGGCGGCGACAATATGCTGGAGACAAAGGATCCCGATTGATTAGTTGCTGCGGTATTTTCGGTATTGTATCTGATGCAGTACTTGTGTGGTGCATTTTTGGCGTAGTTTGTTGATGAACTAGTAGATATCCATCTGTTGGAAACAATACCTTACATATGCGATTCGTTAAGTAATAAATTCGGAAATTCGTAAAAGGTTATTGTAGACAGGCTCTGTCATTGCCAAGTCTTAATTGGTAACTGTCGCACGATCATGGTCGTGCGACTGGCGGTTTTGAGGTCTCCTTTCGGTCGGGTGACGGCCGTCGTACGACCATGTTCGCACGACCGCTGCCAATTAGGACGGCGCCTCACTGTGTGGGTTAACATAAAATGACTCAAGTCCGCACCTAATGCAGGCTAGGTGGCAGAAATAGGCATAATAATGTTGTGGTAGCAATCCAGATTCATTTCTCAGACTTGACACCACCACACCGCGTAAAACGACTATAAGCTCCTCCATATTAAAAGACTCAATGGACCGAGAACAATTTCTTTCACTTTGTGAAACATGCCTATCTTATTTTGTTTGATCTGTTTAAAATGCAGTATTCAATAATGCTCCACCGGCATATTTCAGTTAAATAACATTCCGACTAACTTGATAAAAATATGCAATAACTTTTTCAACTACGAACTGCAAAGCGTTGGCTTCGTTTTACAACAATTTTTGCTCGCTCGACGGGGCGGCTAACGTTTAATAATAGCGGGCAACGCAATGTAGTTACCATTTTTTTTCTACGTCAACGGCTGTAACGTTTTTCATTTAAATCTATTCCTTTTTACTTTACGAGTATTAAGTAACATTGACAAAACGTCCTAATGTGTATTATTATAGGTATTAGACGAGACTTACACGCGACGTACCTTTTCGATTTGTTTGGTTTGTTAATAATATGTGTAAAGAACGTGAGTTTAGTTTGAAACAAACATTAGTAAACCGATACGTCCTAATGTGAGTTTATAGTATTTGTTTTTACCCATCTTTATTTTAAATCGGTTTCTTGCCTGTTTTTTGGAATACTTACAGCTGTTATAATTAAGTATATTGGTAACTTTAAACATCTTTAAGCCAATTACAAGTTTCCGCTTATAGAGTTCGAGAGATGGAGGACATGTCACATTTCATTTTCCTTCCACAAAAGGGGCTAAAAGACTTTTTATGCAAAAGATAGTCTTAAGACATATTGTATTTTGTCACTGTATCGATTTTCTTTGTGCAAGAAAGTTATTGCAGCCTGTAGACGTTGTATGATGTCCCATATTGCAGCTCCGTTGCTAAAATACTTCATACAAAAGGACACTGTACCGGCGTAATACTGCGTCGCAGGAAGCTCACTAATATCGCACACGACCTGTTAAACGCCAACGAAATGGGCGACTAACGATATTGTCCTGTGTGTTGATTGGCAAAATTGCGGTTAGCATCCGCTTTGTTACACATCTGTGGTAACATGTTGCCGTGTATCACGAAATACCGGCTAGGATATCATTTTGTAAGTAATCATTTTTTTATGCCATACGGTAGACATACAGGCAAGCGGATTTTATAGAAAGTGGTCACCACTGCATATTGACATTAGAAACACCAGAGCTACCGGAAATGCGTTGCCCTGCCTGCCTCTAAAACCCCCGGGACACGTTGCTCTGACAGCAAAATGCACCTCCACAGCTAAAGCCAGGGTCCTCATGGAGCAGTGGAGAAACATTAACGCGAAAAAATCCCCATTTGATGTAGTGCTATAGTTCCTGAACGTTCCCCTTACAATGTCCGCACCAATGCTATACAAGGAATACTAAAATGATCTGTCTGAATCCAGCGCCAGTCGCTACACAATTCAACAAACGGGTTAGCCGTGAGAACGTCAGACATATTACATACTTTCGCATTTCTAACACGTATCTATTAGTACGAACACATTCTGCACCCAGTCTTCTGCGTTGAGAGTTTTAAACAGATGTCCAAATAAAGCCGTTTCTTCCCAATATTAGTTTAGATGAGAAATCGCGGTTCTCGGCGGCTCGCCCACCTCGTGGCAGTATCGGAGTGAGAGCGCAACACGTGCTAATGTTCTTGAAATAATTTTATGTGTCCGTCGGATATTGACTCGGCCCAACTTAGCACTTTTGTACGTTGACATACTTCGGTGCGTGTAGCTGCGAAAGGGATTTTCACTCACACGTTAAGCTGGAAGAGTTTATTAGTGTGGGTAGCTCGAACATTTGTATGTAATCTTGTTTAACATACTCATGGCCGCATCCTACACGGGTAGGCAGAGTTATTGTTTGATGTATTTAGTACAACTGCCAAAATAAAAGCTATCGCAATAACTACTTACGAAGACTGGTCTTAGGCGCTGTCCTAATCGGCAACGGCCGTGCGACCATGGTCGTACGACGGGCGTCGCCCGAGCAATCGGAGACCTCAAAACCGCCCGTCGCACGAGCATGGTCGTACGACCGTTGTCAATTAGGACAACGTCTTACAACACCTACTCTATCTACACATGTACCGCGCATCCAACAAATGGGGCCCCGAGATTTCCATACCGCATCACTTGTAAAATAATTGCTCATCCACACCAAGCTAACGGGAGGCGTTAACATTCAACTCCGCCAGCCGGCCGGTAATAAAACGTGGCCAACTGATTCGCACGCGTCGTTGCCGCGTTGGGAGCAAGCACGGATATAGAACTCGGCGCTTGCGCAGCCGCCTCGCCACACAGTCTGGCGGACGCGGGTAACTAATAGGATGCCTGTTTCGTCGGAGTGACGATTTGTAAGAATTAAGACCACGAGTGGGTGACTAGATTTTAGATATTGCAGGGATGTTGGTATTAAAACTGCATATTAATATGAACGGACTGTATTACCGTGATAACTACAGCATACGGCCAAAGAAAGAAGAAAAATATTGTAAACATAAGTTCGAGACCATGTTGCATACAAATCTGAAAAAAAAGTTTAAAACTTTTCCTCTTTATTTTAGGGGTACTTCGAACCGACAAAAGTAAAAAAAGGGCTTCGAGAAAATGGGGCTTCGAAAATTTTACTAGCACCTTTCTAAAGAATACTTTTTTTACAATTTAACATGTTCATTACTATAATTATTACAGGATTTGACACTTATCTAAACATCATTAATATTTATTGTTTCAGGTAAATATGTCTCCTCAAACGTTGCTGGCAATGAGCTCTACAAGATCCGTAGTATGCGGGCTAATGTGTTATTCAGGTTTGTCCGTTAATAATTCCAATTACACAGCCTCGTAGTACAAGGGGATACCGAAGGGATTTCCGTGTTTGGACTGAAACGCTTTACTTATTAACGAACATAAAACAAGGTAACTTACAACAGCCCCTGGGGTGCCTAAAGTATAATACCTCTTGTATTATTAGGCATTTAAATTTAATTAATGTTGCAGCCGCAACGCAAATGGAAGCGGCGCAGTGTCATAATTACGTACTCGTACAGCGCAGCCAGAGTCACCGGAATGGGCGTTAAATTTGCGAATAAATTTCCCTCTGAAATAAACTTATTATCGCTACTGGAGCACGGGCATTGCACCGCTTCCCCGGTACCAGCGTAACAGATATTTATATACTTCAACAACTGTTATAATATGTGCGTAGTTATAGTATAAGGCAGTAAGTAGGTAATATAAATCAGCTAGTTTCGGCTAGTGAGTCACACGCGTGTGCTAGGAGCGTCGGTGGCAGAGTGGTTGAGGTATTTTACTAGTATCCATGATCCAATCTGGTGAGGTTCCCCTGATATCATGGTGACAGCGAACAGATGGCATTTGATCTGACCTACCAAATCCTGAATCAGGGTGAAGACGGATTCCGGGCACTCGTGCGCGAGAGCACTACCGGGACATTAACGCCAAGATGATTTTTTTATTTATTACTCACGTATGTTATTTTGGCCACGTGGCGAACATTTCGATATCAATGTAGGTATGTATTAATCTTCTACATGGGTTACAAAGTTGGTTAAGTATAATACCAACATGGGACATAGTAGCGTCAACGCCTTTAAGTCTCGGATGTTGTACTAGATTGCTTGGTACACACAGTTACAGGAGATAGCTGACCCACGCGTGAGCACTCACTTATGAGCGGGGTCAGGTAACTACTATACAATGCAAGAGCATCATAGGTGCATTACCACCTTAGGAATCATATTCCTATGCATTTGTTAAGTTTTTATAGCTTATCGTTAGAGGGGTCATTATCCCTTTGACTGTTCAGTATTACGACTATTGCAAAAGTATGGAGAGGGTTCATGCGCAAACTGCAAGGTGCTGTCCTAATTGGCAAACGTACGACCATGGTCGCACGACCGTTGCCAATTGGAACGGCGCTTTATAGTGCAGCGTGACTGTTTGTTGATTTTTGATGAGAGATTACATGTTTTGATAGGCAATGTTTCTATAGTAGTGCTAATTCCGTTCCATTCAAGGATTTCACATATACCTTTATTAGTTAGGCGTATTGCGCACGTGACGAAATCTCAAAGGCCTTTATACTTGGTAGTGACAGGCAGTCGCAGCCGGCGCCCTTAAAAGGCAGTACATCTGCTGATTTATTTACAACTCCACGGTTACAACATTAATTCTCTCTTACACTCTGTCACAATGAAATAAGGGGCAATTTATAACGCCCTAACGGCAGAGTTATTTTGGCGGAATCCCAAGTAGAAACGCCAGTGTCGCTGCCGTGATTCTTATTAAATTTCTCATTTCAGTGTTTAATTTTTTAAAACCTCGCCCGCCATTTAATGTATATCTCTACCACTGCTGATTTTTAATAGAAATTTCAAAACGGAACGTCCAACTTTGAGAACTTTGGTGAGATCCACTTTATTCGTTTTATTCTATCGTTTTTTAATATCAACTTCATGCGTTAAGAATCTTTAATTATTAGGGAGTGGCCGCCGCATAATGAGGGCATTATAAATAACAGAACGATTTGTAATTTTCATTTAAATTTAGATTTAAGATTATGGCATTGGTAAATTATTAGGTGACATTTTAGGCGATCTGGGCGTGGGCGGATCGGCTTCTGTGATAAACTTCGTTGTTTATAATGAACTAAAACGATATTTTATAGTGTTATTTATCACTGCTAATTTACGGACTTGGCGGGACACGTTAATTTTATGTAGGCATCTAACATTGTTGACCCCTCAAATTCTTGGGTTTGTAAAATTTATTCGAGTGTCAACATGTAGGTATACATCGGATATTTTATAAGGTTTATTGCGCCTCCGTGGCAATTTAACAGGTCAAAGGCTAAGGAAAATATTTGTCAAGTTACTAATAATTTTAAAATAAAATTTATTGATGTTGAACCGTATTCTATTTATAATTTGTATCAAAGTGATGATGGCGATGTTGTTAGTGTTGCATATGGCTATGATATGATGATATGAAAGTAATTAATAATTGAACCATTTATGAAAGGTATGTTCCGGGTTTCCTACCGCGTAGCTTTGACGAGTAGGTCGATATTTCGACGTAGTTGCATGTATCATGGTCACGGGACGACTGACAGTAGGACTGACAGGAGTACTGAAGGAACATATCTTAAAATGTGTGATAATAACCGCGATAGTTTAAAAAATTATGTTAATTGTACCTTGTTAAACCTACTTCTCGAAGACTGGTCCCATACATCAGTTGAAAGTTGTTGTGAAAATTAATATTAGGTTGAGTGTTTACATTTGCTGTTTGAGTTAACGAAAATCTGATTTGCTAGTAGCAAATCAGAAAAGTAGTAAATATCTAAAATATTTGAATCTAGGAAAGCATTTATCGTAGAATGCTTCGGCATTGAGTACTTTTATAAAATAACGTGCGTTCTTAAACACCAACGTCGCATTCGAGTGTTTGAATAAACATACGCAACTTCTCACACTTCAAAAAGAGCTGATTCAACAACTTTAAGAAGGTATGCGGAGGCCTACCCCTACGGGAAAAGACATGACGGTATCTATGTATGGATATGCAGAGGCTTTGCATTGCTTAGCTCGAAACCTATTCACTAGAATCCTCAGCAGAGTCACACTTCATCTATTCTTAAAGTCCAGTTTGAGCCTGAGCCATGTGTAGCGATGCTGGAAATCATTTTAAGTTGAATGCTCGTTCCGTAAAGATGTGTTGAGAAACCTTCGTATACATTTGGAAACATCCGATGTGGGAGCATTAAAATCTTTCAAAGACATTTCTATACTTTTATAAACATTTAGCAGCATTTATAAATATGATACGACCAAATATAAAAGTCGCCATGCAAAGTGAATAATTATATAGTTTTTTGAGTTCAAACATCGGTATGGGAACAGTTGGAAATAGTGTTTAAAAGTTTAACCAACAAAAGGAAACTGTTTGCAACAGTTGCAAACACCAATGTGAGAGCATTTTATGAGGAGCAAATGTGTAGTAATTAACAGCCGCCCATTTCGGCGAACCAGTCGTCCGCGAACATTTATTTGGTGATGTCCCCACAAAGTTAGCAATAGTGTTTTGACGTGTCGTACAATTAGATACGTTGGATTACGGGTCATTTATCTATTTTTAAGAGTAGACACCAATTATTATGTGAGTCCAGCTAGCATTACAGATATACCATATTCATATTCATGCATGATGTGATAACCGGTGAGTAGGAGTACGATTACCTTGAATAAACATAATTTATATCCAATAAAATTAACATTACAATAAATAAACTGAAATACAATACTGAACTGCGTATGATCCACAAAACAGTCGCAGCAAACAGATAAGAAGTAAGGCGTTGCACATTTATACAACGTCTCAGTTCTTTATGAACTGTACGAAGGTACAGTCAGGTGAACAAACCCTTTTCTTTCAGCATACGTTTAATATATGTTGTACTTTATGTCCTACTATAACAAAGTACGAAAGGCAGCCCACCCTATGTTACCAATTATATTTTAACTAATGTTATAAAGAGAAAAGATTTGTTTGTCTGTATGTAAAGGATAAATTTTAATGATTCTTTCACCTAAAGAAAGCTACATTATCAGCGAGTAACATGGGCTTTATTTGATCTTCAAATAAAGGAGAGTGTGGGTGTGTAACCGAATTCTACGCGACGAATTCGCGGTCCAAAAGCTAATACATTACATATGCATCCCAGCATTCTGTCCAATCAAGGCCAGCTCATCTACAAGATCTCTTGCATTGAAGGTTTGAGTACAAAGAAAAAAATAATAGATAAATAAAAGATCAGCTAAATCATAGCACGCTGCACGTGTGGCCTCTTTACTTGCCAAGCTATCCATCTCACTTACACAAAAAAACGAATTTTGGCTATAAACTGCGCTTGGTAAAAAAAATCCCGGGAAATAAACATTTCGTGTACATTGTAACGGATGTGGATAAGCACTACGTTTTGGTAATGGGATATGTCAACCATTATTGGATAGTAGCTTAAGCACTCAGGCGCTCATTGTCCAAAAGGTATTAGCAGCCGCGTCGTCACTACAAAGGGACATATCCTATTTCATTTGTCAGTCCAACGGGCAGCGATCGATCCTGGCCTGATGCAATTAGTGTCCACATGAAAGCCCTATTCACGTACCAATAATGGCTTTCGATATGTTATACTGCCATGTTACCTATCGTTCTATGTATGCAAGATGATGTAAAGATGCAGTTACGTCATCATCTTCATCATATCAGCCGAAAGACGCCCACTGCTGGGCATAGGCCTCCCCCAGAGATTACCACAAAGGCCGGTCCTGTGCCTTTCGCATCCAGCTGGAACTTGCGATCTTTACCAGGTCGCTGGTCCACCTTGTGGGAGGCCTACCCATGCTGCGTCTTCCGGTACATGGTCGCCACTCGAGAAGTTTACTGCCTCATCGGCCATCTGTTCTTCGAGCTATGTGCCCACTGTGTGCAGTTACATGAAGCTATTCAGTGGTTTCCAATGAGTAGTTTCACTCCATCGGCCGCAGACAAAGTTGTCCCGCAGCGGGCCGCGGCCGCAGCGCAGTGGGTCGCGCCTGCATGCGGCCCGGCGCTCAACTTCCCATTATCCACTGTTGACTTTTCATTAAATCTAACTGCAGGCAAACAGTGCAGAAACAGATTGTAGTTATGCAGCAGTGTGTACCCGCCGCTAGATAGGAGCGTTCATTTGTTGGAGCAGCAAACAAACCTGTTTTAATTAAAACAATGTTGGTGTTATTAATCCCGGGTTGGGTTTCTAGGAGTTGTATTGGGGGATATGGAATAGGAGTAGAATTGCGGTTTAAATGAACATTATGATTGTCGTGATTGATGAAGATGATTTGACATAGAACTTGGAAATAAAATTACAGACCCATGAAAACATGCTGCGAGGCTTAATTCTGCTGTAACTTTCAATTTATCTCAAGTCGTCTTGGTCTAATATCATACTAAAAAAATTAATGTCCGTACAAAGGTAAACGTAAAACGGACGAATAAAATCACAGAAGAAATTCGATGATATAAGAAAATATAATTTAAGCGCCTAGTTACAACTGTTACGCCTACGCAATCGATAAGCATATGGGATAGGCATTGGTACAAAGCACTCGCAAACGAATTCCTAACCGGAAAGAAGGTTAAAGGTAAATCTTGTGAGGTTACACACACCTTATGAACATTTCATAGTATTTGGAGGCAATTACACAAGCCCCTTTTCTACCCGCGCGCCCGCATTCGACCCAATCGATCACTACGGCCTACGAGTGCTACGGCGGCGTAGCGCTACGACTACACTTCTTGTACATTACTTATTTATGGGACTATGATGATATTATCGCACGGGTTGCAAGTAATCTTGTATTAATGTTCGTAATGTATAGTGTGGTAATTAATGGGTGATTAGTAAGTTGCTTTTTATTATTATTTGACTTATCTTTAGGTAGTAGCTTTTTTTCATCTGTGCTTTAATAAACACGTTTTCTGTAAATTTTTTATGGGTCGAGTATAGTTTTTTATGCCATTAAGGTGACAAACAAGCTTACGGTCCGTCTGATGTTTCTACGCGTTAACTTTCTCTCGCATCTTTTATTTATTATAATTAAGGTAGGTTATGGTAGCAAACGATCACGAAGTATGGAATAATAGGGGGGAGGCCTTTGCACAGCAGTGGAATGATTCGGGCTGATATAAATAAACAAATAAGGTAGGTTATGAATCAAAACTTACCAGATTAGCCTACGTTTTAGATGTATTGCAATATTGATAAGTAGAGAGCTCTCCATGAATTGTTTCCACGCATTGATGGACGGTACATTATGTTCCATAAACCTCTATCACATTGTTTATTCAATTTGATACAGCGTTATCCAATGACGCGTGTTCCAAGTTATGTTCATGCTAGCGAATGACGTTTGTGAGTAAATATTTGATAAGAACCCTTATTCGATCGAGATAAAGGTCAAGCTGAAATTGTAGTAAAGAAAATGGGTTTTCTTTATGGCGTTGCTTGGGAGAAAACTTTTAAGTGTGTACTTAAATAAAATAATCATCTTGGCATTAATGTCCCGGTTATGCTCTTGCGCACGATGGCCAGGCGTCCGCCTTGACCGTGATCCAGGATTTAGTAGATCAGATAATTACACTGGAGCAACTGCCATCTGACCTCCGTGACCCTGATACCAGGGGAATGGATGATGGTTACACATTCAGTGTGCAGGTTTCATCACGGTGTTTTCGGTAACCGTAAGAGCATCGGTTGGAATTCAACTAATGTACATAACTCAGAAAAGAGTCATTGGTACACGGCCACGGTGGGTTTCGAACACCGATACCTCTCGCTTACGAGTCGGATACCTTAACCGACGACCGACTTTCAGTGTCTACTAATATTATAATATTATTTCTACTCGAAAAAAAAATGATAATTAAAGGGCTTCTCGCAATTATTCATTCCTAACCATCACCTACACTATAAGCTTGCGATATAGTCAACTTGTAACTCCACGATACATTTGGCTTGTACTAAAGTGAACATCGCGAGAGTAAGATGCGTATTAAAGAACTTATTCTTAAAGCCACAGACAAGTAGCTGATAATAATTTTATAGAAGCCTACTTCTAACTTCGTATCGTATCACTGTTAAAATACTCAAGTAGAGAGACACTACATTTTCAACGATGTCAATCACTCCAGATACAGCGATACGTCCTTCAAATAATCGTTATAATAACAGAATGTATAATGTCATTTCCAGCAGTCTGGCGTACGTCTCTTTCAACAAACGTTGTGACGTCGTGTGTTTACGCAAAACGGTCCAATTTAAATGGTAATATCGGAATAAAAGGCCGCAAACACCGAGCTGTGTGGACAAACACGTTTTGATGTGAGAATAGGCAATGTAGACAGCGATATACCGTGTTTGGCTAATGATAATGGCTTGTAGAGGAAGTGGCGGTCGGCCGTGGTAGGGGATCGCTTTTTTATGGGTTAAGTAGCTTTTGCGAGCGACTTGGTAATTAAACTTCTTTCTTCTACAACATTTTTTGTATTATGTTACTGGATTTTTTTGAAATTGTGGTCGATGTGTTTAGCACAAGATATCTTAATAGAATCTTTGGTGAAATTTTAGGATGATTTCTAAGGGGAGAAGCGTCGTGGTGACCGAGTGGCGAGACCGTAAGACCTTGCAAGCAGACGATACGGGTTCGAAACCCCCATCCGACGTACAGACAGAACATACGAACACGCTTCATGCTTCGGAGGATACGTTAAGATGTTTTTCCTGGTTGCTAACTGTTTATCTTCTTCTAAGTCGCTATACTCTTAAAAGAGTGGTCTTCAGATAAAGATTGGCAGTACGCTTCACTATCCAATTTATAGCAATCGTTAAAAGCCACGTTGGAAGCCCCTTCGGTGGCACTGATGAAGAAGGAGTCATAAAAATACGTCGAAAGCTATCATGCTTGCCATATCACATTCAAATGGCTGATACGAAAGTTATTAGGCTTTTTTATTAGGTTCAAATAAAAAATTCCCTTTAAAATGTACGCAGTAATTTTCTTTTTTCATGTTTAATATTTTTAACATTTGCGACACCACCGTGAGTTTTTACAATGGCGTGTGTCGCCGGGCGCGCCTTGTATTTGCATAATCCTCGGCAAATGAAACGGAGCGCTGCGTACGCGGCGGCATCCAAAATTCATGCCAGGCCTTTATTATTACGGAGCCTGGGCAGGGCCGGAGTCAGGCCTGAACATTTACATTTAAATAAAACTTACCGCTTTCCCTTTAGGTGGTGAATATGCTCGTCCGATCGAGTTGAATAAAAAAAATTGGAAATTCATCGGCTTACTATCAGGTGGGCTAGTGTGCCCCTCCGGCTTTGGCAACCAAGTTTCTGCTCGTTTGTCATTCATTGGAATAAAATAATACCTCGACAGTCCATCAAGTGGACCGTCTGACCGTGTAACTTCGTATGAAATAAAAAATAATTATCTGAATTATGATTATTTCCAGTGCAAGGTTCTAGGGTGCTAGTCTATTTGATTCTTTGAAACTATCAACCTATCAAATTTGTTAGTAACGCTGCCAAAATCAATTCATGATCATCATGTCAGTCGTAGGACCTCTGCTACACATAAGCCTCCCCCGAGCCTTTGATATCGTTCAAATTTATGCCTCCTACCCGCTTCCTAGGATCTTTACAAGTAGTCTTTTCGTTTTGTGGTAGCGTCAGTTAATAGTATTATAGGTACGTTTTTACTCTGCATCAGAAGGAGCGTTATGTTTTTCTGTGTATGTTTCTCATTTAAAAATGTCCCACCGCTCAATCTATCATAGCTAAAGGGCCACACCCCTTTCGAGATCATTTTGACCGCGGGCTTCAGCCATACCATATAGGTAAACTCGAAAAGTGTCCCCGAATCCGCCTCTGAGGATTACAGCTCTCGTGTGATACCTACACGTTTCGATCTTGGTGTTATTTATTGGAGGCAATATCCCTACTGTGTCGTGTTTATTGTTATCGCCATCCACTCACTTGAGCGAGAGTTATGGCAGCGACCTCGGAATTTGTTCACTGCTTAGGTATTCACTTAAGGCGAGTGTATCCGAGCCTCCTGAATCTCCCACCTCCATCCCATAGCGGTCCGACCTCTCCCTCGTAACTTTTGACTGTGGAAATTGTGAAACAATAAAAAGTAACGGCTGTGTAAATATGTAGACGGGGAGTGTAATTCTGTTGATTGGAGCCAGCTTTTGACCGTTGCTTTGCAGTACTAGCCCAGGATCCAAGTTATATCTATATTAATATGAATATTAAGCACAATTTCTACAACGATTTAGTAGTGGACGATTAAGAAACTAATTGTTTCCTGTACTTTGTAGACATAGACATAGATGTATTTTTATTTGTTCCAATAACACATTAGAAAACTGAAAACTATCAAATAAGCACGGAACAACGATGTAGAGCGATGCGTCGTCGGACAAAACTGGACTAGCTTCAGCGTAATGCTAAGAATGACAGCAGCCACATTTTACAATACAGTGTTCAGATACACACTCCTCATTGATATTGGATACAGGAAATCATCATCAAGATTATGAACTGCCCGTATCAGTCCATTGCTGGGGTTTTCCTCCACATTATTAGCGGTTTTGCAATAATCCTGCGCTTGGAAGATGGGTTGGAGATCACAGTGTCGAAAACACACAACAAAAAATGCTACCATCCATTATCCGGTTCGGAGGTCCCAGCTAGTCTCCCTCAAAGAAATTAGTTGCCTTGTAGAATACCTGTGACGTGATTAGAAGGTGTTGGTGCCACATCCTACTCTGCCGTATATCGCGCTGTCCGCAGACATGACATATTAGACCTGAATCTATGGCGGTGTGCTACTGCAAGTTATCTTCTATCTATTAGTTACGAGTTGGTTGTCTATTGGTACGAGTTTGTACGAGCTATCTGTTGGTTATGAGTACCAAGTTATCGCTTGTTTTGTGGAGCACTAGATGAACTAACGTAGATAATAGTGCTAGGTTAAGTGCACATGTATCTTTCCACCAATTTAGGTTACTAGCTTTGTACACAGCTGAGTAACAGTCAACACCCACACTTGTGTTGTGTATTTAATTCGGTCTAAACCATGTTCTTTTTATATAATTCATGAATTTCTTCATGACATTATCTGAGATTTGGTAGGGTTTACAAGAAACAGGGACAGGGTCACTTTTGTTCCGGTGGTCCTTTCAAGGGAACCACAGGAACAAAGAGCAAAGTGGCCACATGAGTATAATAAAGCGGAATTACTGTTTGCTTAGCTTAACCAACTTCTGCAGTTTAGTTGCTTATACAGGAGAATCCTGTGTTGATTATATGAGAAGAGTAGTTTATACTACATTCTACTGACTGATAATATATACTGCATCTTTCCCTAGTCGCGGCGCTCTATAACACTGAAAGTCGAGTCGATATAAACCCTTCATACATCATTTTCCATCCCAGCCTGCAAACTAGCTCTTTTCTCTGAAACTCCCTTGAATCTACGCTTTCAAATGTTAATACCACATGTGTTAACGTCGCTGCTCCGCTGAATGCGAAATAAATACGTTTCCCAGTAGTGCTCTACGGCCAGCCCTCATATGCACGTTGCACTTATATGCTGTGAATGTGCATATTATATTCTCGTGCATGAAATATCCGCTGTAATAGTAGGTATATATTACGTACACATGGTGGTTGGTAGAAAGTACGCTGAGAGAAAACATCGAGATGAAACCTGCACATTTAGGCGATCTGGTAAGGTTCCACTGGTAGCAGGGTCACGGAGGTCAGATAGCAGTCGCTCCACTGTAATAATCTGATCTACCAAACCCTAGATCATGGTCAAGGCGGACCCGGGGTCCTCGTGCACGAGAGTACAACCGTTTTTTTATAGTAGATTCATATAAAGGTTTCAAAAACTTTATGATCGTCATCTTAAATTTTCCTCTCTCACACATTCATCCCCCCCCCCCCCCCCCTTACAATTAACCCCTTATAATTGATCGAGACTAGTTTCGAAACAACTAGTAATTTCTATCGAAATATTTATAATGCGGCTTGGAAAACTAATTATGTGAGTAAGTACGTCTTAATGTTAATATCTAAGGTATTAGGTAGATATTAATACTCGTATATTATATTCTATTAAATAAATGCTACAAGTACAAAACTATAAAACCAAGTACAAAACTTTTACAATCTGTTTGGAACTGTTTAACTATTATGTATGTTATGACTACGAAATAATCTACCAATTCAAACTTTCATTCGCATACACGCTATAACTCCTTATAACAATCGTCCAATTTACATAAAATTGCCTAAAACTCCCATTTTCGGGTCCTCTAGTTTGCTAAATAAGTGGCGTTAGCAATTGCGAGGTAAAGTGCAAATGCAGTATACGAGTCGCCGGGGAACTGTTGGTGGGTCCGTGTCCGCAAATTGCTACGCGTATTCTGGAAACTGCGGAAGCCAACAGCTACGCCTGCATTTATTTAGCTGTTAATTTTGCGATTGACGTTGTGAAGTTAATGGGAAACGATTTCAATGTAGAAGTAATGGTTCTAACTGGTACGAAACATTCGATTTACATTTCATTGCGTCGTTCGATGAAACGGTGAACAATAAAGAGCTTTTGATGTTGTTCAGTGCTTATTCTTAAGGCTTAGACTGCAGGGCCTAGGACCAGTTGCGCCACCGTGATATCTTGAGCTACTAAATGAGAGATACCGTTTTAAGCTTTTTGTAACGATTAATAATGTACTGGGTGGTTTTATTGTTTGTAGCGACTGTTTTTGTCGCTTTTTATAAAAATATATGCCTTTTTCTATAATAATAATCGTCTTGGCGTTAATGTCTCGGTTGTGCTCTCGCGCACGAGGGCCCGGGGTCCGCCTTGACCATGATCCAGGATTCGACAGGTCAGGTAATTACAGTGGAGCGACTGCCATCTGACCTCCATAACCCTGCTACCAGGGGAACCTGACCAAATTGGATCATGGTTACACATCTAGTCACCTGAATGTGCAGGTTTCATCACGATGTTTTCCGAACGTATATGCCCTTTTCTATACATAGTATAAAACAAAGTCGCTTCCCGCCGTTTCTCCCTATGTATCGATGTATGAATTTATGTACACTTAGATCTTTTAAACTACGCAACGGATTTTAATGCGGTTTTCTACAATGGATTGGGTGATTCAAGAGGAAGGTTTATAAGCAAGAAAAAAAAGGTTGGAAGGGGTAAAGTAGGTGTACGCGAACGAAGTCGCGCCGGGTCCACTAGGCAGCAATATATTTATTTCACATCGCATGATAGGTAATATACTGTGACAGGGTGCCAATCAGCCCCCCAGACTGTCACATAAAACATATTTTTATAATGGCAATACGATGCTACAAAGCGGGTTTACTGTAATAAAGTGATCATGTAATTTATTACTTGATTAAAGCATATTTGACCCGGAGTTATTGATATTCTGTGCCGGAGATGTTTATTATGTACCTACCTAATTTAATCTAAATTTCCAAGATACGTTTAATAACCGAGAGGATACCCTCAGTTATTAATTTTCCATTATTTCACAGGAGTGTAATTAAATTTACTGTATACCGTTATTAAATTTATGGTTTCATATATTGCAATATATGTATGTAAATAATACCTTTACAAACCCTTAATTTTTCGGGCTTCAGGCAAGGCTGGCCGCTTACGTTAGGTTTTCACGAGCCTCGCACGTGTACGCTCACTCCATTATTAATGACACTAAAATCTCTATTGGAGCTAAATAATATTTTATTTCAATTATTTTCGACTACATAAAATGTCCATGACGTTTCAGTACGGGTTCATGGCTAAAATGTCAAATTTGAAATGTCACAGCGCGATAATAGACCCCGCAATTCTGTTATTCGGTTTATGACCCATTTGGTTTTCAGTCGGATGTGTGCGCTGCACTACGCTTTTATATCGAATTGTCGACGTTCTGTGTCTTGGATGGAATAAGAGATTAAGGTATTGTGTCGACCTACTTTATTGTACTTAATTATGGAAACAAAATTATTAAATTAAATTATAGTAGGTACTAGTATTTCGTAATCAGACGCAGTGTTTCATAGGTATGTTTCATCATGAGGCGCCGCCGTTGGAGCGAAAACTTGAACTCGACGGACTTGTCGAACTCGGATCGGATGCACTTAGTAATTATAGCTCTTATGAATAAAGATAACAATTTGTTTCACATCATAAAAATAAAAGTCAGATATATGTGCGAAGATACTTACAGTCTTGAGTTATAGTGATGTTTTAAGTAGCCATTTACTTAGTACTAAGAGATACTTAGGGTACCGGTCTAGTGAGGTTGAGGTAATAACTGTGATGGTGGCGTGTTGGAAAGTAGTATCGTCATTTTGCATTCTCGAACAGTTCTAGTTAACACTTTCAACGTGAAGTTTAAACTAAATAAATTGATTATTTGTTGTCTTCTCTTTAGTAAACAACAACATACCTACACATACTAGAAACAAAACAAAGATGAAAAAAGAACTAACTAAAATTAAATTATCCTAAAAACACTGATCTAAAATTTTATATGTAGAAATATCACCTAAATGGCTACCACTGTTGGGGATGGTGCCCATACATACGGCTGGCTGCTTTCCCCCGAACGAATTATACAAACTCTTTAGCTTCAGGGTCCCAAAGTTGTTGTCTTATATTTCATATTATAATTTTCCGGTGTCCCCCCCCCGCCTACGCACGCGTGTTCTGGGGTTTCCTAGCTATAAAAATACCACACTTCCATTTCCAAGTACAATGTTATCAGCCTTATAGCTAATGAGGAGTTTTCCAATAGGTATCTAAAGCATTCCTAACCACTCACTAGATGGCGCCCCGACAATTTTGGTAATAGATAATCGCTTGAAATAGGTTCTTAGCAAACAGGATATAAACATGTATTTGTCAATAGTTTTTAACCATTTTAGAGGTTGTGATAATAACGGAACATAGTGCTAACTTCTATAAATATTTCTTTTTACACTTCGTTCAACCTTTAACAGTTATGTTTATATTAATAAACATTTTATTTTTAAGTTTAGTATTAGTTGGCTGCATGAAATCACTGCCACCATCATACAGATTATAAAAAGATTACCAAAATTGTAGGAGCGCCATCTATTGATGCTGTTTGAAACTAACTATCTATACCTACTGGAAAACTCCTCATTGCAAACACTTAATGTCACACGTTAATAAAGTTATTGAAATTATGGCCACTAACTCGCAACTAAGAAGCAGGTCAAATGTTATCAAGGTGTGCAGTGCGGAATGCAGCGCGGAGACGGCCCCGCCGCATAGCAATTTCGCAATGGCATAAAAGTGCACGCTATGACGACGCAATCGTGGGCTGGGCTGGTCACATGCGCTAATATTGAGTACAGCGCTTACTAATGTCATATATAGGTTTTGTAAGCTTGTTTGAAGGTATAGATGCAGAAGATAATCTACGGAACTGCTGAACCTAAATTATTTTCGTTTCTACTTATTTGCATTTTGTTGAGTTTTAAAATACCTATTCGTTTTAAATACATTATTTGCGAATATTATGTTTGGTCTTGGAAATTTATTTAGATCCCTTGGAGTTGTGAAATTACAGGTATGAGGCATTTCATCTAAGTCCTCACAGCACTTTTGTTAACTGCAACCTAAATGCATGCATCATAGATGTTATTGGCGACAGTTAATGTACCGCTTACCATCAAGCAAGCCGTAAGCTTGTTTGCCACATTAGCGGTATAAAAAAATATTAATTGATAAAATATTTCAAAAGTAACGTTGAGACTGCATGTCCGTCCGTCTCATCAACGTTGTTTATTAACAGATAGTGATGCAAATTAACTGACCTTTTAATATCTTTTACGAACACCTGGCCAATCTGGTGCAGCGCATAAGTATAATTTTATTCACAAAATTATGTTTACACATTGTATTTTTTGCTCACGCGTTCTGCCAAACGATGTCATTTTAATAATCATTAAAGATTTAATGGCGGATGTTGCGTTCTATATTTTTATTTTATTGCTACCTGGTTGTCATTGCTACTCCTTTTTTTACGTTTAGATAACGCTAATTAATAATGACGTACATTAGCTGTTATATTAACATGGGGACAGGTGTCACGAATAATTTATTTTTATGAGAAAAAATTACTCACGAAGTTTAGTTCCCATTCTTTCAGTTCTTATTTACTATAGGTACTGAATTTGGCATATCCAAATGTATTTCTAATTTTCACGTTTAAATACTTTCTGTCCACATCAGAAACATAGGCAACGTCCTGTCCTATCCTATTTACAATGCATTAGTAGCGCCTCTAGTGTTGCTGATGTCCATAGCCGGCGGTAACCACTTTTCATCAGGTTTCCGCTTGCCTGTTTGTCTGCCGTATTATTATAATTTTTATTATAATAAAACTTAAAATAGAACACGATACAGTAAATGAACATCTTAAACCATTTACTCATCTTGGCGTTAAAGTCCCGGTTGTGCTTGACCATGATCCAGGATTTGGCGATCAGGTAATTACAGTGGAGCGACTACCATCTGACCGACCTCCGTGACTCTGCTACCAGGGGATCCTGACCAGATTGGACCATGTTTACAAATTCAGTTGCCTGAATTCATAACGATCTTTTCCCTTACAGTAAGAGCATCGATTAGAATTCAACTAATGTACATAACTCAGAAAAAAGTCATTGGTACATGGCCGCAGCGGGATTCCCGAGGAACCCGGTACCTCTCGCTTACGAGCCGTATACTCAACCGCTTGGCCACCGACGCTCAACCTAAAACCATTTACTAATAATGATTAAAATAAAAAAGCCTTACGGAACGACAGCGATGACATCGGCCACAAAAGCAATTTGAATTTCATTCTAACCTAAAATTACACACACGCCCTCGAGGAAAGAATGTAACAACATCATCTCCAACAATGGCTAGGAATATTCATGACCACTGTTGGGCCCACGCGTGGGCTTGCGCCCGCGCAACTCCACCTAACCTACTAGTACACACGAGTACAGTGCCACCGACTTACGTGTTCGGTAGACAAAATCGGAACTAAGGCATTATTGTACTAAACAACAGATTTAAACGCTCACTACTAGCGCCGCCGTGAACTAAACAGATAATTTTGTAGTAGATAATTCGTGTATTCAACAAGCGTGTAAAACAATCCGTAGCGCGAAGATGATGATTAGCTGTATTTTTTGTTAAATTTAAAATGGTCTCGCTTGTTAATGGAGTGTGCTTGTGTTTTCGTTATGGGAATCTGCACTTAAGTATCTTTTCTGCGGTGACGGAATGACTTGTTAAAATTAAGTGATATGTGGTATTATATGTGAATATCGGCGTCTATTCAAGGCAATGGCATATATAGCTATTGAAGACATTATTATATTTCTCGGCAATTTTACGACTGTACTTTGCCATGGGCAATACCCATAGCCTTAATTCGTATGAATAAACCAAATATCAAATTGTGAAGCTCTTAATTGTCTTATATGGAGTTATCTCGGCATTTAATCTCGAATGCTGTAGGTGGTCTAGACAAGAAAAAACTTTAGCAATCAACGAACTGTACCGCGCCGACGCGTCTACTATGTCTACGAACCACGTGTAGGTTCGTATGTATAGGCGGCCGCGTGTTGGCACCGCGACGTCTGGCACCGCGACCTTGCTGCGGCGACCGAACACGGATAGTGATGCACTATTTTTGTACCAGAGTCATTGTTTATCATATTTGTTTGTTCACATAATAAAGTAACAAGTATATAGGATGTTACAAATATATGTATGAAACCGTGAACTGGATAGAGTGCTAAACGTACAATTATTTCTGTCGTAGGTGGAATAGTTGTACCTACCGTTTGAATACGTTTAGCACTCCATCCATTTCACGGCTTCATACATATATTATGTAACAGCCTGTATACATCTACATAAAAAGAAAATACTTAAAACTAAAGTTATTTAAAGTTGAAAGTTTTTCCTAAATTTTAGTACCTATTTAAAACAAAATGTCTGTCGGTCTAATAGGGAGAATCTTAAAATACCTTACCGTTTAAAGATTTGCGGGATAGGCTATGACTACCTCTGACATTTTCTAGAGATGGTAGAGTTGATGTTTTAGATAGAGAACATAGGCGTGCGAGCTGTTCTCTTTATTATTAAATGAGCAATAAAGAAATAAATACGAAATATGTGTGTGAGAAACATAAATAAAAAACATTTTAAAGTAGGAAGTAGGTACCCTTAAGATAAATAAATACAGATCATTCTATATCGGCACCGCACCGTCTGGAGCCACGGCCTTGGACCGCTCGGCGGCGACACTCAATACCCAAGATCCGAGAGAACATTTTAAAACTCTACGAAATTAACTAGAATAGAAACGAAAAGGTACAAAAGAAGATCTCGGAAAGGAGATTACAATTGCCCTGTCAACAGGTTCATTTAGCTCAGACTATGAAACCGTCTTTTCATTAACTCGGACCGTAAGACGGTTTCACGAATCTGAATATTTATTTAAAGCACCGTCTTGTTATAAAGTTTTTGTTCTATTCACATGTTAGTATTTTTCGATCAAGACTGTAGGCACGGCACTACGCTGTGGCGAGAGTCGATCGGCCAACCGCATTAACTTCAAGATAATAGCCATATTACCCGCAGTTACGTTGTTAGTGCACATAATCACCGTCTAGCCTACTCTCTCGTTACGATACTCTGGAACGAAGTATTATAAATATATCGGTAATAGACTAGATTTAAATAGAATGAGATCAGTTGAGAAGTATTAGGTGAAGAAAATAGAAAAAATAGTAGTGACAAGTTATTGATTTCAGCAAAAGGCATGAGGCTTATTGGCTTAGTCATCGAAGCAACAAATGCAACCTCATGTTCTGCATTTTTATTCACATCTCGTGATCAATTGTTTCCAAATTAAGTGCCGCAGGGGACCCGGCGCGACTTCGTTTGCGTACGCTTACTTTACCCCTACCTACCCTTTTTTGCTTATAAACCTTCTTGAATCACTCAATCTATTGTTCAGTAGTTTTTGAGTTTATCCAGAACAGATAGACAAACAGACGTGGCGTGGGACTTTGTTTATAATAAGTAGTGATTAGGTATTTCAGTAATGGTTTTCCGTGACGCGGGAATGCGCGCGCGCCGCTGTCGGATTCCGCCGCGGCTGTTGTCGCAGCCGGTGCGAGCGGCCGCCCTTGAACCGAGCCGCTGCCAAAACTAGAGCACGGCTGCGGTATTGGCTTTGGTCTCGATTTTGCTTTGTCTAAGGAGTAATCATAAACTTACAATACCTTCCCTGGTATTCAAAACTCTTTGGGAGTTGTCATCAATATTATAATGTTATAGGGTCTTACAGAGGCTGGGATGTTAATGCGGGAATGATGGTTGTAATGCTATTAAAGTGATAGGGGTTATTTTATAGACAAATTCATTATATATATTTATAAATACCGCAATCTACAACCTATCCTTACTATTTAACAATGTATGAAATCGGCAAGAATCCAACAGCAGCCAATTCCGTAAGCGCCCGACTGCGCCCTACCGACGATCCAATTTAAATACATCATTCGAACAATGGCCGCAATAAATTTAGTTTTAAACGCTTTACGAGCGTAACTAGAATGTCGCCCAAAATTAATTTCGCCTCGATCCTATTCATCTGTCTATGAACAGTGGCGTTTTGTTGAGTAAATTGTTAGAAATCACCGTCAAAACGCGGCGAATAAACAAACGAAAACTGTCTAAAATGTTTTGAGCTACAATATTTCGATAATCAATTTCTGGTCGCCAATAATACACAAATCTTTGATACTTATTAATTTTTTCATTTTTTTTGACCTGATGTGGTCACCTCCGCCTATTGACATCAGCAAGACCAGGGGCGCTACTTGCCTGCCTCTGAAGAAAACTTTAACTATTACCTAACATCTAGAACGGTATCATATTGGCGTCAATATCCCGGTCGTATTCCTGCGCGCAAGGCCCGGGGTCCACCTTGACTATGATCCAGGATTTGCTGATCAGATTACAGCAGAGCGACTGCCACCTGACCTCCGTGACCCTGAACAGCGAAATCTGATCAGTTTCGATTGGTTACACATTCAGTCGCCGGTTATGCAGGTTTCCTCACGATGTTATCCATTACCGTAAGAGCTTCGGTTAGTATTCAACTATACAGTATTTAGTACATAGTGGCTCTGGGGTTCAACCCAGTACCTCTCGCTAAACAGTCCAACCCACTAGCTATAACGCCATCGACGCTCTCACTGACATCAGAATAAAATATAAAATTTCGTTACCGAATTTAGATTCATGGTAATTTAACTTTAAAAGATGGAGATGGTTCCAAGCACCACCCGGCCGCATCAGCCACCGCTTTACGGTAATGTTCATCTAAATTTTTATGATGCTCCGTTTATACTGGGTGGCTCACACTCATACCTAGAGCGAGAATCAATAATGGATTCGACAGATACAAAGCCTTTTGTGTCTGGAAACAGGGCCACTGAACAATTCTTTGTGATTTTGCAGTGACACTGGAACTGTGACTGATATGTATGGTAGGTAGTGAAGACAGCACATCGATCTACTCAAAACAAGTAAAAGAGGAGATATCATTGCTATACGCGTCTCTACGGTAGATTATCTTATAGTGATTTTGTATAGGTCATTATGCCGCCCTCTGTACTTCTCGCTTACGAAAAAACCCACTAGTCATTACGCCACCGACGCTCCTACTTATATGTATATTTCTTATGTTTAGTAACAACAGTTACATAACTGATCTATATTAAACGATTGAAATTAAAGAACTTCTAACGTCGTCAAATTAAAAGTCAAGGTTCAACATCGCCATGAAAATTTATTGTTTTATTGTAGCTCCGTCAGGACATGAGTCAAAGTTTAATCATTCACAGTGGAAAAACAATTCTCAGCAACAATAAATTTGCCATTCACGCCAGAGCAGCCGGGCTGGCTACTGCAGTGATACTGGAATTTATATACGAGTTACCTGTATGTAATAATTTACCTTTATCCCCTATAAATTTGAGCGTATTTTCCATGCACAATGCGCCAACGGGCGGCACACTTTCCATTTCCCCGCACACGGAATATCAACGCTGAGGACGGACTGCAGTGCCTGCTCGGGGTCAAATGCCAGGTGCTCAGAATTTAATAATTTTCCCCACCTTTTTAAATTAGAATATGTGGTAGTAGAACCGTTTCAGGGAGAGGGATGCCGACCATATTTTCGCTCTCCATCAGGAGCTGTGGTGGTTCATATAGGAGCAGTTAGCGTGACAAGACTTCCACCAAGAGTCTGGAAAGAGATTGAGAGAAGAAAATTATTTCTTAGTCGATCACGCGAGCTATGTTGTATTTCACTTTGTATTACACAAACAACTACAAGGATCGTCATAGTATAAGTTACTATACTGTAGTACAATATTAAAGCGAGAAAGAGGGAGATTTAAAACATAATCGGTATAAAAACAATCAAAGGAACTGTTAAATGTCGTTCATGTTCCTCGCTTCACCCTCTTTGTCTTAGCCTATAATTCACTATGTCATGATTTGTTCCAACGGTGCGGCGGTGAACCAAACTGGCACTAAGTCCGCGCCCGTAGAGGCCCAAGGCACGTTGGCCCCGCTCCAAGGCGTCCACGGCAAATGGCGCGCGAAAGCAACCATCGCTCGGACACGTTATTCCACGTTATTCCCTGCAAACTGCAACTTTACACGTTATATTTTATGCCGAGGACAACGGTTTATGCCGTTCCAAAGTTGAGCGCTCATGTCGGCTTGTTTGTCGGCTGTTGCTTCGGAAGTTCGTATTGTTTGAGGCGACTCGGAACTTCTGAAGGCAAGTGTAATTTTTCCTGCAATTAGCCAGAAGTACAGCGATATATAGGAATATAAGAAACACCGTGTTTAAGGCTTTAAGCCTGACAGATTACAATGGATGTGCTCCCTGCATGTAAGTAACCCTTGATGGGACATATAAAACAAAATTGGAGGGAACGTAGCATAGCGTCGGCGCGGGCGTCACGCGACGCAGCCGGCTCACCCTCGTCACAGCGTGTCACTTGTCACGGTGTCACTGTCGACGCACCCGCAGCAATTTACCCCGCCATTATCAATGCTACGTAATTTGTTTGCACACAATAGGTACGATATTTGTGCTGTGTTGTGTGTTATCGACCTTAAACGTGTTACGGATTCCGCGTAGATACGCCTAGGGGCTTCGCATTGCGCCGAGTCTGTTTTGTTTCGTGCTTTGAGCCGAGATTTTTTGTGGCGTATGAACAAGATAGGCATTTAAATTATTTACACTACTGTACTATAATGTGTTCGTATCGAAGGTTTTATTGAACTTTGCGGCCGCATGGACTGGTGTGAGGATAACAAAATCTGATCAGATTTCAGAGTCATCTTCTCAGATTTCAGATCATGATTGTATTGCACAAATCGCCTCCACAGACTCGAGCGAGTCAACAACAACGAGGCATCTAGAATGAGTCATACCCATTCACTTTCTCAACGCAAATTCCTATTAAACATAATGTCGCGCTTTTTCTCGTAGAGGTAGGCAAAGACCACATCGTTCCACTTGCAGCGGTCATTAAAATCTCTCTCGCTTCTTTCACATATATAAACCTTTTCATACATGCTCGTCGGGTACTCTTGACCCTTTATTTTAAATATTTCCGATTTGATTGATTTAATTCCTATCCAGCTATGGGCAGCAGAGTTTTCCATTCTTATAATTACCACACTGCGATATCCAGCCCGCCTGCCGTGGAGAGGCGCTTAGTCTGCAGTGGACTGTTATGGGCTGTGATGATGATGATGAATTCCTATTCGATAATAATCCCAATCTATCTCTTGTTGCAGGCCCTGTATGCGGTGGGCAGTGCTGCGGACATGCGCGGGAGTCGCAGCTGCGCAGCTCGCTGCAGCGCGCGGCGGTGGCCCCCGCTGTGGCGGCCGTGCGGCCTATCGCCGACCTGTTGTTGGCCACCAGGAGGACGCTACAAGGTAAGCTTTACGCGAGAGTATTTACAATATCTAAGAAAAAATATTTTTTTACTTACAAAGGGAACATTAGCCACCAGTAGTGGTACCGACTATATAAAAACGCCGCCATTTTTATGCAATTGAGTTTAAATCAATCGAAGCAAGAAAGCTCTGGCTCAGGCTTGCTGCGATTCGACCTTACTTAATTGCAACATGATGGCGGCGTACTATCGAAGATCGGCTGCTGGAGATTCCAAAAAATCTGAATCTTAGACTTATGTATCACAAACAAAACAGATCACGTTTAGAATGAGTTCTCTACATATTCCCTAAATTTCAGATTTTTGGGAATCTACAGGTTGCAGGCAATGTGCCTTTGTTACTAAAGTTCCTTCAAGAAAAATGACTTTAGGAAATTTCTACGGCTACGGTTGTGTCCTTAGCTAAGGGTTGTATGGATTTCTTACGCGGAACTAGCTGTCATCTCTCGTCTGTGTGTCTCGGAATGCCTTACCAACTGTCGCTCCCATGAGAGTGACCTATTTTCAAACTTCGTCTTTTTAAGTCCCGAAGCAAAAAAGGGGTATTATAAGTTACTTTTGAAATGTGTAGATATCTGTTTGTGACTAACTAGCTATCGGTTTATAGATGGACCTACCTCCCGAAAAATGGACTAATTTTGAAGCGGGTATTTTATTATAAAGTCAGTTTAATCGGGATGGTTCTTAGGTGTCATTTAAATCGGTTCAGCAGTTTAAATATTAAAATGTACCTATTATATGTAGAATTTAATACGAGTACAATAGCAGAGAAGGTACAAATAAAAGCAAAACAGTAGAAAGTATGAAGTAGCAGTGTCGCTTGTAGTGATTTCCTGTATGCAATGTATTCTATCTTCAAATTTATTGGTCCAAATATCACACAATAAATTGTAGTTGTTTAAATTTTAATGTCACATTATTAATGTGCATTACAGCGAAGCTATCTTGTTCAGCCATGCCACAATTGCCACTACAATGTACGTCTAATTACACTGTATTTAACCATAAAATTATTGCTTCGCGTAGTGAACCCCAGCTGTGCTAAACGTTTAAGTGTAGCAGGGATTTAATTGAATTACCTAGATTATTATTACCCGGGTCTTATAGACACTCTCATCTGTAGTTTGACATTTTAGGCAATCAATCTTCATTAAGTACTATTCCAAGAAATTATTCGTCTTCGAAAAATTATTGATTTTTTTTTAATACCAACTTTGCTCTCACGTGTTAAATCAAGCAGCAATTTTACAGCTGAGTTGACCAATCACTACAACCGACTATCAATGACTCGTTAATGTCTTTAGTGGGGCCGCTTAGCATTTTTTTATGCTACGCTGTGATAAACGAGCAGGCAGCCCATCTGATGGTGAACGGTAACTATTGTCGTTGCAGGCATCAAAAATGCAGAACCACCGGTGTGTTTTCACTGTGAATGCCTCATGCCTGAAATTGCGCTGGCTACCTTATCCTTCAAACCTGAACACAACAATAGACAATTATAAAAATACCTTAACATTTAAATTCCTGAAAGCCTTTAAACATATGGATGTTGGTTAAGAGCCAATAGGTGGCTAATTACAATTATTTATTAAAATTACCATTGATACGTGAATCGCTATGATCTCTGCCAACTCCTACAGGCACCGGCACTATCTTCCGGCAATATCTATTTCAATACTATAGTCATACAATACCTATAATCAATCAAAACATGGCATCAAATTAACCACAGCCTGTCTCGCAACATTACTATGATACGGCTACGATAAGCCTAGCTTTGTGAATTACGCCCCATTAAACATGGCATTAAGACTAGATAACGAGATACAAGACGTCGTGACTAAATAAATAATAGAGAGATACGACCTTGTTTTATCGAATGTTTGTTTAATAACTACAGATCCGACAGCGTATTGCTACAGTCCAGGCCTTAGCCGAAAATAGTAGTTAGAATAGCTAATAATAACTTATATTCTATGCCAAACGATTTCCTAACAATACTAGAATATACTGGTCAACTTGGCGTTTATTTCCCGGTTGTGCTATCGCGCGCGAGGGCCCGGGGTCCCCCGGGTTCGCCTTGACCATGATCAAGGATTCGACAAATCAGGTAATTACAGTGGAGGGACTGCCATCTGAACTCCGAGACCCTCTTAACAGGGGAACTTGACAAAATTGGATAATGATTACACATTCAGTCGCCTGAATTTGGAGGATTTTTCACGATGTTTTCCCTCACCATAAGCAATAGGTACCTAATACAACAAATAATCACCTAATAAAAATATAGAAAAAAAATTTAAGCGGCGTACTGAGAACCCCCTTTTTTTGAAGTCGCAAAGCGGCCGGGAACGAACCTACACGGTCGCACGGTCGGGGAGCTAACAACTCCAGTGATTACTTTTTATGGTATATAAACCCGGCATCGCGTAGCTGATTTATGTCAACCTCCCTGAGATGGCAATATCAAAATTCAATTATGACGCATTATATTTTATGAAACGACGACGGTTATTAGAGCCTTCGGTGATTGCTTAGATGATTGCTTCATTCGTATAAAGTACCTAGTAACTGTGGGCGCTAGGCTTGAGGGACTCGGCGGCGTGCTCGCTTATGCGGGGGATTGGAGACTAGGGACCACATTCTGCTTCACATAATGCTTGCTGGTTTAGAGCGGAAGGAAGCGGGCCCGATCTACTTTGCGGACCTTGTATCGTCGGAGGCAAACTTCGAACGGCTGCGAGTTTTCGTGTGTGCATGGCAATGGAGGACGAGTAGGAGCAGCAGGAGAGAGGAGGATAAAGTGAAGATGGAAGGGAGTTGGCCTACGTGGCAGAAATATTGTGTATATTTCAAAGGAAAAACAAACTTTGGTTACATGTTTCTCCCAGCTCCTTTCGCCCTGACGGACGGGAAGTCCTCCTCATCCGCCTCTTCCCGGCCGGCCACCTTGGCGACGTCGTTGTACCATCTTGCCTTTGGTCTGTCAGGATTTCTAATGAAAGTTCTCCAGCGTCCATCCGAGTGTCATACTCATGGAGTGGGATCGTATTAGTATTAGATTAATATAGCCATTCGAAACTTTAAATTTTTAAATTTTCAGTGATATTTTTTAGTTGACTTTTAATCATCATTCTCTCATCCGCTTAATTTACATTATCGGACTGTCTGCTCGTTTGTCAGCGAGTTGCATATAAAATCAATCAATTATTTATTTCCATACCCCATTCATCATTTTCACCAATAAAGTAAATGTACCAACTGCTCATAATATCATAAATCATAATACATCGTCTCACCTCAGGGCCTTACGTTCAGAAAATATTGCAAGTTATATTTTTGATGAAATTTTTATTTTTTATTTTTTTATTCGTTAAGCGTAAATAATCATCTTGGCGTTAATGAACCGGTTGTGCTCTCGCGCACGGGAGCCCGGGGTCCACCTTGACCATGATCCAGGATTTGGCAGATCAGATTCGTTAAGCATGCATACTGTAATACTTACCTACATCAGAAACAAGACAATCATAATATTATTGCCTAGAAAATACGTATGATTTCAAATAAGTTAGGTATACATGAAAGCGGCGAACGAAACACGCTAGTCACTACATTTTTTAAAAAGCTTTATTAAATTACCCTGTATTATAATCGTACAACAATAAGGTAACACTGAATACATTGAACATAGATTCTGAAAGTTACGAGTACCTTCGTTCATATCCTACGAAGCACTTCGAATTCAATAGAATATTAACTTCATTTCTGTAAACGGTACGGCGAATAGCCGCCCCATTACGATCTGAATAGCCTTATACACTCGCATCCGCCGCAGACTTAATCTCTCACTTTTCCCGCCAGCTACCCCAGCTCATAACTAGGATATCTCGGGGCGACATCAAAGCGACCCTCGGACGAGCTGTCATTATCTGCGAAATATAATGTTACCGGAGCGTCGACCTCTCGAGCATAAAACAATAAGCTCTTGCAACCCTTTCTGTGGGGTACCTCTCACGTGCGGCCGGATTGAGGCCCATTGTCCCTTGAAGCGGGAGGGACCACACGTGGAACCCTCATTACGGTGCTAAAATAATTTACCCTCGTACTTAGAGGCACACTTGTCGGGGATTTCATATTTACGCGCTGCGAAATCAAACATGGACGGCTATTGAAGGGTTCGGAGGGCCGGTTCATTGTTCTAGTAGTTAGTAGCTCGGTGTGGTCTATCGTTTGAGAATGGTTGGAGAATGAAATATGTTTGAGTATATGTAGGTACAGTCGAGGAAACTGCGCTTAACTGTATTCGTATTCGAATGTCAACTTGCTAAATATTGAATTTCCTCGACTATACTTGCATTTTTTCCACCATGGAAACCTTATTCTGGTACAATGTAAAATTCCTATTCTTAATCCAATTCCTATTTTCGCTATCTTTAAAATAATGTGATTATAGCTTGAAAATTTACGTAACCTTCGTGTAAATTACACCCAATAAGGTTTGTGAGCTAAGGCCAATGTATGCTAATGTTGCGGTATATTCAGAGACGAAGAGCACAGTGAAAACTCGATCCATGGCAGGGCGTGGGAACTGAGGCATCCGGGGCAGGTGTTCCCGGGATGAAGCTGTGCGAAGGTGCCGTTCGATAATACAGCCTTTTGTGCCAGCAATGAGTAAACATAAACACGAAGAAGTTTGCCGTTCGGTTGAGTAATGACACGCGATCATCCGGAGGGACTTCGGGGCTGAACGTAGAACTTCCTCACAAGTAGGCCATAGCAGTACCTCCGAATACTTTTATCGAACAAAAGTGGAACAGAAAGTACTTTGTCATTTTAGAAAACATCAAGATAACTTGTCATGAAACGGGGGCGAGTATGTTGATTTATTACCATGAGACACTAAAATGTGTGTATCATATATGTGGGTACCTCAATAGATGGTGCTCTATCAGATAGTTCCACTCTTCGTGAATAAACCTTTGTCTTTGTTGAAGGTCATACGGCTATCAATTGAATTATTTGCACACATTGGGATAGGTACCGATATTGGCATGCAAATTCCAAATGGAAATTTCGTTTGCGCTGAATCGTAACTTGAACGAATATCTATTGAAAACTAAAAATCAAAATGTTCATCAAAGATAAGCTGTCATAAAATAAATAGTTTCACATCCGAGTACTCGGTAAATATTTACAAAATCCATTAGAGAACTCCACGAATGGTGGTGAAATGCAAAAACAGCGTTGCGTTTTCAGCTTCATTAGGGCAGAGCGGCAGGCGCCGTGATTTGCATCTCTGATTAGACCCGCCTTGGACTACTCGCTGAAAATATGATGACGCCGTGGAAATACAGCGCCGGAGGACGCCCGCGTACTAAGTAGGCCGACAACGCCGACCTGCACTAGGAAATTGCTTTACTGGGCTTGATCTCACGTGACCACCGAGTATCGTTTACACAAAATTTGGTGCAGAATGGGTGTTTTTTTATTTGTAGGTAAAGGTTCTAAAATCATTAAAAACGCCTTATTTTAATGAACCATTTCAAAATATTATGCATGTTAAAGTTATATCTGATTTATATAGGTCTATTTCGGCACTACATATAGTTGAAGGTTTGAAAAAGGAATACATAGAATTTATTTTGTGAATTTCATCCCATGCAAAATTGAGTACGCATATGTACATCTAGTTAAGCGTGTATTGATTTTAGGTAGTTCGTTAGAGCACATAGAAATAGCGCCATGTCAGCACTTCAGCCACAGAGTGGTCCGCTTCAGCCGCTCGGCGCCGAGTCGCCATTCATCAAAGTAATTCATTATTACCCTTGAATGAGTTTAAAAACGAAAAGCGGCGGCCGATGAAAAAACATCAACCGGCTTTTGATGGAAAGCGTCTTAATTACCCACTAAACGTTCAAGTTTAACTCGGAACAGAAAAACTTTTGTAATTTGTAACGTTTCGCTTCATAAATATGTACCGACAAACGGCAAAAACTGAATTTTAATGGAGTCTACTTTGTAATTTAAATCAATTTTACGTTCCCTTGCTTTGCTGTAATTTTACTGATGTTAATTGAATGATTTATTAAATTTGTCCTTTAGGTACTCTTTGATAAGCTCGTTTATACATATATTACAGTAACTAGATAGGCTTAGGCCTCAGTGGCATAACCATACAAGTGTAACCATGTCTGTTAGAGCCCGAATAGATTTATAACTTTTCTACTGGACGCGCGGACGTTCCGCTCGTGTCGCGTTTATTTATTTACTTAAGTTTTCGGCAAACTAACAGCATATAAATTTCTACTTATGCGATTTTGGCCACAGATCCCAGGTATCTGACCTGATCTATACGCTCGATCACATTTTTAGGCTATGTAATGTCTCTCTGTCTTCACCACGTTTACGTTTAGACCGCCGTTCTTAAGTGAATCCTTCCACATACGTACACGTTGCTCTAGTCAACCCTTGTCAGGTCTGCTTATGATAGCCACGGATGCTGACTGACAATAAGTCCAATATAACGCTGAGCAGAAATGGGCTGAGCACAGAGCCCTGGTGCACCCCGGTACAAAGGAACGGGTTGGTATCACCAACTGCAGTCCTAGCTATGGAATTGGATATCGCGGTACATGTAGCGGATGATGTCAATATATTCCTCAGGTACCTATTTGATTTGAACCGCATTGCCGACCGGATAATCTCACGAAAGCCACAGTCGAAGGTCTTCTGCATGTTCAGAAACAGGAAATGCAGAGGTGTTATCTCTGCTCTGTATCCTTCCATGAGAGTTCTCAGGGCAAACATGCGGTCCATGGTCCCACCCTAGCCGAAACCTATACCTACTGACACTCCGAGACTGTACTCATTCCAAATAAAGTAAGTCAGTGTTCAAAAAATTTAAAGAGATTTTATCGACCAAGTACCCTTGTTATGAAATAGAGGTACTCGTACGTTATACATCAGTTTGTTTTATACATTGTTCGGGCGAGCTAAGGACGTCTAGAGGATAACTGTCTGTAATAAAGTTAGATATTAGACGCCGAACAGCAGTCCCATTAAAGCCAAATGTTTGCGACTTAGTTACAAGAAATATTTTTTCTCATTCTTCATAAAGGGGCCAGTGATATTTGTTGAGAAATAAAAATAACAGGGTCTCGTTTTCACCGAGACATCCATGTACCACATGGATGTCTCGTGTACCTGGAATGATTACAAAGCAAGTTTTCTTTTCAAGTTACAAGGTAGGTTTTCTCAACATAAGACGGATGACGCTTATTATTTAGCGGCGCCAGGCGGATTACCGTGAAATATGGGAGCGACGCGCTCGCAACGAGTGTCATTCGTGGGAATGAATTCGCGTCGCGGTGAAATTGATTCTGTGCGAATTTCACCCGTTCATTGGCTCAGTGTGGCGATGCAACAATACTTTATGCGAGTGTATTATATTAACCCGGGATACAGATGCCTACCAGGGAAACCTACCGGTACCAGGTTCAGCGGTTTGCCCAAGAAGCGATTGATATCGTTGGTCGCGAGAGCCAACGGCTTACGACGCGAAGGAAGTAGAAAACGAAAACTAGAAAGTGGACCCTGACAAAAGCCAGCACTGTGATGATGATTGAACATATTAATTGGTGAAGGGAGGTACCCGGACGTGAGTGTGTATCTATCTATGTACTCGTATGTAATAAAGGACTTTCAATGTATGAGTTCGTACAGGTACTTAAGGCCTATTATGAAGCCATGTGTTCGTTCCGTTGCTCTTAAAAGCATATTTCAAGCAAAAGCGATCTAAGAATGTAGGTAGGTACCGTGCAAGCGACGCGACACATTATATATTCCGCATGAAAAGCATTTACGAATTCCGCCCTCGTGCCGCCGCCGGCTTCTCGGGGACAGCTCGCATTAAAAGCAAGAGCTTTTCGCCTTCATAAATAGATTTACAACAAAAAAAACATCAACGTGGCCCTTAGATTTGTAAATAAAATTGGTTAAGTTAATTTCCGTGCCTAATCGAGAAAGTTATACTGGCGGAGAATAAATTATTCGCAACGCCAAATGTGTCTTCCCGCTTTAACTTTTTTCAAATTCTCCCACCAACAAATTAAACGCGAAGTCGCCCACCTTAAGTAGGTACATATTTCTGTGTACTTTGGAATGCAGCGGCGGCATCAACAGCACGTGTGTGGTGCTGAACTGGGCCGAGTTATCGTTGGGCATATAGAGCGCGCGTTGAGTTTAAATTAATATATCCTGTCTTGACACAGGAATGCCCAGAGGTGTTGATCCCAGCGCGCATTCCGGGCAGATAGCAGGCAGCGCAACCGGGCAGGTGTCGCTAACCAAATACCGCGGCCCTGTTTGCCGGCCGCTATTTACACCGACTGTGTTAATATTAGGACTTAATTTATATTACGCAAAGGGGTTCGTAACTGATTGAGTTAGCGGCGAGTTTCTCAGATTGTTTTGGGTTGCGTAGCGCCCGGCTAATTTAAGGCGTACTCAAAGTAAATACAAGTATGGTAATGTTGATATATTTATTTAAATTGGCTGGGTTCGTGTTTATTTGCGGGTGTACCAGTGCACAGTCAGACTTGCTACATTATGCCTTTTCATAACTACAAACTCGCCAGAATTCCTTAAAATTCCGGCTCTTTAAACATAAACACCCTCCTCTTTAAATATCTCCTCGCAATTCTGAGTAAGAGGAAAAATAAATAAATCATCTGCGTAGGAATATACAATACATCTACGTTCGCTGCATAATCAACCAGTCTTAAAACTACCCTTTTGCCAACAGGTCACCTGACGGCGCTATCGTACCAGTCGCAGAACAAGAGCGCGTTCCTCTTCGTACAGACTTACAAGGGGCAAGCTGCGCGCGCGCACGCGCCCGTCTACGCCCTCTACGAAGACATCCGCGCAATGATCCGCGCGAACTCAACAGCTGACGACCTAACCTCCTCCCCGCCCAAAGACTTGGTTCAGAGCACTAGGAAGTTCTTCCGAGATATATTCCCGGTGGTGTACCATGTGATGCTGAAGCTAGACGCGAAACAGTTCACCACGGAGTATGAAGTGTGTCTGAAAGACGCGTACGACGCGGTCAAGCCGTTTGATGACTTACCGCAGCAGGTGAGGCTCTTGTTCCTTAAATAAAATAATCATCTTAGCGTCAGTGCCTGAGTGGTTAAGGTATCGGACTCGTAAGCGAGAGGTACCGGGTTTGAATCCCACTCCAGCCATGTAATAATGACTCGTTTCTGAATGCGTGAATGCTAACCGATGCTCTTACGGTGGGGGAAAACATCGTGATCAATCCTGCACATTCAGGCGACTGAATTTGTAACCATAATCCGTCATATAGCATCAATATCCCGGATGTGTTCTAGCACGCGAGGGCCTGGATTTGATATTTAGGCAGATGGCTAAGAAAATATATCCAGGATGTATGATATTAGTTACGTTTACAGCCCTTACATAGGGAGGCTGTGAGCTTGTTTGCTAATCTGGTTATGTATTGACGTCTGTTTACATGAAGGGAGCGAATACTCTAATTATGCTAGCATTTATTCGCTTAGTGTACAAGTGTGGAGCATTAATCGCTCACTGTTTTGTCTCATTTCCGCAATTTCAACATTTGTTGAAAAGAAAGACAATTTCTAAACGATTTGATTTTTTATAATACTAGTCTTTTAAATAGGTGACATACATACATTATAAAACTATAGCTAACACCTTATTTTAGGTGGAGACATCACTATCCAAGTCCTTGGAGGTGGCCAGGACCCTCCTGCAAGTGCTGGCGGCTGGTGCCGGCGCGCTGGCCGCCAGCGAGGAGATCCTGGCATCCACCAGCTCGCAGTGCTCCGCAAAGCTGCTACAAGCGGCCGGGTGTCCGCGCTGCAAAGACTCTGCTGCCAAGCCCTGTAGGAACTACTGCCTCAACCTCGCTAGAGGGTAAGTACCTGCTAATCTCGTATTCAGCTGATGTTATGGGCAACAGTTACGGCTGACAGACAGGGCTGTCTGCTTGTTAGTCACTGCATAGTATAAAAATATGTAGCACCAACCCTTTGAAATCAAGGATACGATGTAGGGCGTCTAGGGCATACTAGATGTATGCTTAATAGTAAATAGATCACGATTCATACAAGATATTCAACCTGCAAAGCAAACGTAACGTAACCTAACGAATACTGACTTACTGTATAGGTATCTTAAATGTTCAATTTGCATTAGATTACGGCAAGCGAGTTAAAGTAAAATAAATCGTACCAACTTTAGTTTTCGTTAACTCTAGATTGAGTATCGCAAGAAATAAAACCTGTAGTGAACTAATTAAAGGATCCGACACAATCTCTTACGTTGTAAAGATTACGCTAACTTAGTTTTTACTTTACAACTTCAACTAGCTCTCCTGTGTTAATTAAGTTTCCTTTGGAAGTCGAAACTTCCAAAAATGAGCTTGAGCATCGGCCCGTAACAAAGTGAGGCGCTAAGTAATTGCTCTCGGACGCGCACTGGTTTCGTTTAATAGCTTTATCACTATAAAGGCTAAGAATTTACAAGATAATAATGTTTATTTTTGGTACATAGTATTAAGTGCTTTGTCCTGTTTCGGAATATCTTACTGTTTTGTATAATTGTCAAGCAGATACTTGTTCTATACTAAAATAAGAAGAGAAGCAAGTATAATAAAAAACTCGCATTGTTACTGTATGTAAAGACCCAGTAAGCCATCTCAGCCAAGTTCTTGAAACAATTACCTACCCAAGCAATATGTGTGCCCTAAGACTGACTGACGGAGGGTAGGTTAGCAACTAAATATTTTTCGTCACATATGTTCGTGTAAGGGTGTGTCTGTCTGTAGCATCGCAGCTCTCAAACGAATGAACCGATTTCGATGCGGTTTTCTTCACTTAAAATCGGTTTAGTAGTCTTGCAAATATTGGAGTATATGTTTACTTAGGTTTTTCGAGGTTATCTGTGACCAAGCGCACCTTTTCCTTCCTATCACAGGTGTCGCGCGATCCCACTTGCTTTGCCCGTATCTTTGTACTACCTTTTCCATGACCAAGCTCACCTTTTCCTTCCTACCACAGGTGCGTAGGCTCCCTGGTGTCCGGGCTGGACTTGCCGTGGGCGGGCTACGTGGAGGGTGTGGAGAAGCTCGCGCGTGCTGATGCCGACTCCGCGCTGCGAGCCCTCGACGAGAGAGTCACCAAAGCGGTCATGTATGCCATCGAGAATCGGGTGCAGTTGGAGAAGAAGGTCAGTACAGTTTGTTTGTGGTTATGCCGCCGTAGGTATCACTGATGTGTAGAATATCAAACGGAACAGGGTGGGTGTGGTCGGGCCGTGGTGACGATCAGTTTGATGAACGGAAGGTCAGTTTTGCCAGTCATCACCCATATACAATCATCGCTATATAATCGGTCCCTCATGAGGATCGTTGTTCGAATTTTAGGGTGCATAAAACGCCACCAATTAAACTAGTCATCTGTAAGCGTAATGTGAAGAACATTGTACTATCGGTGCATCTAGTCGGTGAATGTTATAGAGGTAGTTGATGATAGGTGCATTTCTAATTCACCGCGTATCTCGTTTTTAAAGTAAGAATAAATGGATTGTTTAGTATTGTTATAACTTTTGTAGTAATAACATAAGATTTTACCGACATAAAATTGGTAAAAGCATTGGTTTACATGGGTTGAATGACACTTTCCTCAGTGAATAATGTGGTCTATGCGGTGTTATTGATTGATTTATCGGCATTTAAAACCACCTCATCTGAGTAGACATCACTAAAATAATCTCCTCAATTAACGCCCTTCCCCGACGAAATAATAGAAAATTGCAACGGCCCTATAACCGGCATACGGCGGGTAATCTTAACGGTTGCGAGGTGTAAATTACGGCGGACGTCACCGCTAATTCCGACCAATTCCTCGCTGCCTTCAATTTGTCTTACCCGTGTTCAACGAGATAATTTTCCGTGCGATAAAATATTGCCGCGGATTTACAACGGCGCCGTAATTTGGTTAGATTTACCGCTGCACCACCAACTAATAGAAGTTCCACATTTTGCACGCCATTTTAGCATGAAATTGCCGGCGCAGCCACCGAGCTATAAAATAGGGTACCGCTAGTTTCCGTCCGAGGCAATCACACTCATAAAGTTCAATTGAGCGCCACAATGTATTGCGAATTGTTGTCAAACATTCTGCGTGCGTGTTTCGGCAGCGAGCCGCCTGGGACAACGAGCCGTGCGAGTAGAAGGATGTTCGCATTTGCATGCAGCGGCCGCTAGTAATAAAAGGCGATACAAGAATTCAATCACTGCTGCGAAGGGTCTGGCCCCATTGGCAGGTCGTAAAGTGTGGAATCTCTTCCTAGATTGCGTCTGCATGATGTTACGAGACCATAAAGGGCGGCGTGGGCGCGGCGTGGGCGAGTGTGCATCGAGCATCGCCGCAGCCCCATTACGGAATTACCACGGGTCACCACGAGCCTTTCAACGGTTGACCTCAAGGGAATATACCAATACCGATTCCTTAATTTCATTTACCAGGAACCGCGTTGCTAGTTACTGGGGGTGTGTCGCGTCTTTAAAATAAAAGCTGCCTACTTAATGCCTAGTCGTAAACCAAAACGGCGCTCGGGGCTGCAGTAAAATATGCTAATAACCAACCACTGATTGTGAACAGTAAAAATTTTATACGAAAACTACATATGAGAAAAGAAACAATGAACGTGCTAGGGCGCGTTTGGAAAAAGAAACTACTTCTTTACATTAATCACACTAATACTACACGTAATAATGAAAAGTTGAAATGAAATGCCTACATTGGCCAGGATTGCTAGATCAGTAACCTCTTATCCCCGCACGTAATAGATCCACTTAATGCCGCTATCCACTTGTTCATTTGTAGGCAAAAAACAGCCGACGTTCGCACGAGGCTATAAATTGTCTACTCCGTGAATTAAACCAGTCTTTGTCGGTAAGAATCCAATCGCAGTCACTTAGGAATCGAGTTTTTGAGAATTCAATATGACTCTCCGATCTATTATCTCGGGTATTTATTGACTGTGTTGAATTTAAATGAAGGATGGCTTAAGTGTTAAACTGTTAATTAGGATTGTAGCTGCATGTATGAAAATGTAAGTATAAGTGAGAGTTTCTATAACTTAGGGCGGCCGCTGACAGTACATAGCGTGTGCGATGGAATGCCTGAAAGCTCAGAATTGTATAATTAGAATCCCAGGTCCCCGCCGTGGTCACGCTCAACGCAGCGGATGCCCTTACCGCTGATTTGAAAACTTTTCCTATTATCAATCCCTAACCAAAATTATAAATCGATAAGGTACATACACTGCACACCAGTACGTCCTGCCAGTCTTGACATACGGTGCTCCAGTTTATTGTCCCAGAAGTCCAAGCTCAAGATTGTCCTAAGAACGTAGTATATTCGATGTAAAACTTATAGATTGAGTTAGAAAACAAGCCGACGACGTTCCAGGACGGTGCGATGTTAGTGTGGGAACGCTGGGTTTTTTAGGGAACAGGGAACAGTAGTAATCTGGCTGGTCATGTTAGACGGATGCATGCTGAAAAGTGAGAAAATAATTTTCATTCATATTTAAATTATTGCTTTGAACTCGCGCTGAATCCGAGGTCAGCATATATTCGCAGAAATATCGAAATTTCAAACAGAGTACAATTTTTATTTTTAAGCAAATGCATTTCTATAGAATTCTTTTCTAGGAAATAATTCGTCGGTCCATATTTCGAGGATTGCGTTACCAATATAATAAAACCTACAAAATATTTGTTTAGATTAATAATGCTCAATCACACTGCAGCTCTTGGCAATGGGTGTACCTACCGATTTCATAGTTTACAGAGTACCTAAACTCGAACACGTTAGCTTCCCGTAATTAATCTTAATGATTTAACAAGTCGTTGTTACTAAAATTAACATGTGTAAACCATAGGAGTAAGTATCCATCCATTTTCCCATAATGTGTTTTGTTATTAACATGCCAGAAAAGCCTTCACTTCTCAACCAAAGGTTGGCATACTTACAGTCCAAACATAACAAGTTTTGTTTCATAAATAAGCCTTAGAAGTATCTAAGTTTATGGCTTGTTGTCATATTATTATATATCGATCTTATATTGTTCGTCCGAGGTCTCACTAGATTTCTGCGCTCGTAAAATAAACAAGAAAGGCTGAACATGAATTTATGACCATAAAATATTATTGTATTCGACCATACCCATAGTGTACGGTTACACAAAACAAAACGGAGTTTGCAGTTTTGAACGTCATAGCAGCGAAGTAGATTCAAAGATATTGAACCCAAAGTTAGACTCCTCTATTAACGCGGCGTAGATAACATAAAAAGTTTTCATTTACGTCAATTATCGAATTTGTAGAGTCCAAGAGGAAACCTGTTGTCTCAAACGGATGTCTGTCACGCAAGCCACTAGACAGACTGTCTCGAAACGACGGACCAAAAGAAAGGAACACACACAGAAACTGATTTCTAAATATTAGTTTCTAGATAAACGGTTCATATGAGCTAGCGGGACATTATTATCTAGACAGGTAGGTCGCCATTCGTTTAGAACAACTGAAGAACAACAAAGTAGGTAATAATACCTAACGGCCATGTGACAAAATGGCGATGTAATTTACAAGAATTTGCATAGTGATAGGATGGTGCACCGGTTCTGGGAGCCCCACCTCATTATAATTAGCCGTAAAACACTGCTTTTATATCCTCCAAGCAGACACGGCTCTATGTATAATAGAAAATAATCTTGCAACTTTTCCTAAGACTAACGGTTATCTCGCGAATTTTATTTTATGGCTTCATTTTTTAAAGGATCTGCATTTTATATATTTAATAAGACCCTTGCATTGGATGAGGCAATAAATAAGGCAATAAATTTATCAGGATAGACCATTTATTTTGTTCTTCACGAATTGAGTCTAATTAATCAGGATTCAGCATTTAAAAGCCGCAGTGGTCAAGTAGCGCATTGTGAATGTTCGCATGACTGGGGTCTTCGGAATAGGGAATAGGGACTCTCTAAGCTCGTCGTTCCATAACATTTATAGTTTCGTATGTCAAACCTTCAGCGTGTCTAGTATAAGCATGTCAAAGTAACGAACTTACCTTTTTTTCATGTTTTTGTTATTTTGACGCGGCGATGATGTTTACTTAAGCCAATGTGGCGAAGGAGTTAGGGAACAATCCGCGAAAGAATAATGTGCCAATTCACGCTAGCTTAGCGTGGTGGTGGGTGGGTCATCCATCACTCATAAGCATCAAAGAACATACATGTTGTTGTATTTCCATGCATCAACGATGGAAGTGGAGCTGAACTTTTTAAGGGTCCAAAAGCTGTAAGGAGTATGTGGGTGCTTTTAATGATAGTCTGAGTAAACCGTGAATAATAGACATCCTTAAGTATATTTCGGCGATAAAAGAAAGAGTGTTATACTACCCGCGAATATGCTTAGAGATTAAGCTCGCAGACACAATGGACACGTTTCGGCTATAATGTTAGACGGAAGGCAGACACATCCCGCCCGTCAAGTGAGTCATGTGTCGCCAGGAAGTCGGATTATGTCACTGCCGTCGCACCCAAGGACGTCACGTCCGCAGTAACCGCTGGCCACAAAGACCGCCGAAATAAGCCGTGTCATGTCTTGTAGAATCTTTGGTGCCGTGGTATGTGTGTCATCCTTATTTCTGCAACACAATGATAAAATCTTGAGACCTTAAAGCTACCAATAGGATTTTTGATGATCACATTATCAGCGGCACTGGAAAGCGGCACTGGTCTAGCGGCAGCGTGCCTGCGAGACCGATAACCAAGGTTAAGCAACGCTCGCAGAATCCAGGAACTGGATGGGTGAGCGTTTCGTACTTTGAGGCTAGTCGAACTTCAACACAACAACGGGCTCGCCACTCGTTAGGTGTGCCTCCTAATATCGTTAGAGAATCATGGTTGTCAAGGTCTTTTGCTGGGGGCTGACACTGATGAACAGTCTTGGAAGCTTATATCATCACGCCGCGTCGCGTACTTTTGAGAGCATGTCCCGGTTCTTTCAGTAAAGACCAATCAGCCGGCATAAGCCTCCTGAAGAACCTTAAACATTTTACTAGACATAGCATATTTTATCTCATAATGATAAAAAGGCTTGCCTTCTCACCGAGTGCGGACCTAAAAGGCTTTTCTCTTCCTTGGGACTGATTTAGGGACTTGTACTTTATATGTGGAATTGAATTAGCTTTCTTCAATGGTACTAGAGCACAAGAAATATTTACAATTTGATTGTACTGTAGGTATATTCGCAGATATTTATTAAGAAGTTTTATAAAAAGTAAAGTAAAGGCCCTTCAGTCATTTACAGTATCTTCGTTCCTACTCAGCGGACAGGGAATGGGAAATGGAAATACTTTGTAGCAAAATAGTTCACTCAGGCGAAGTCGTGAGTAAACGCTTGTAGTAAAATACTACAAGTAAATACCGTTCGGTATAAAACAGTTCGAGTCAACTGTGGACTGTTTGATTATAATTAATTTAATTAGTAATTACTTAGTATCGTGCGTATCATCTCATTTGTAGTGTAGAAATTCGGAATAATTTAATAATTTTCGAGCGCTAGTGGCACCGCAACCCAATAACGTTATAAAGGTAGATTTTATTATGAAAGGGGAATTTGAGCTCGGGTGTTGACGTTCAATTTTCATAGTAATAGCATTTTGTATCGAATTCGTTGGTATCGAATTACCCAATTCTAATAAAACTTCTTAAATTCCATGATAATCTACTATAAATCTATATGTATGTTAGTATTCACTTAAAAATATTTTCTAGTGCTGTTTATCATTACCTAAGTACATACCTACCTAATAACTTAATCTCCACAAATACTTAGTTAAAATTCAGCCAAATGTAAAAGCTCTTTCTAACATTACTACACTTCCCGCTGGCCTCTAAAATAATTTATGCTAAACTATATTAACTGCTAAAGAATCGTACAAGCTCGTACTACATTAATATAATAAAAATGCATAGGAGCATTCGCGTTAGATAATCGGAAGGCCGCGTGAAGAATACATAACGACACATTAAAAGACGTTGACGCAAATGACATCCGATTAAGAAATCGAAAACTGTCCAAACAGATAGTGAACAGATAAACATGCATATTTATTATAAGATAATGACCATGGTAGCATTGGTATCACCCACATAGGCAAACACCGTGGGTCGTCATTTCATAAGCCCATAACGTTTTCTGGTCATCAAAAAGCTTTTATCAACCTACACACAATATGTTGCAGTACTAAATTAATTATAGTACATGAACGTAGAAGATTAACGTTTAACAGCGATAGAGAAGGATACTTTAGTCATCGAGATAAAGTCCCATTTTGCCCGCATATGCTTACTGGAAAGCTCATATTAATTAGGTTTTTAAAAGCTATTAAAAGATGAGAAATAAGGGTAATGCTTCTAAGTTATTAAACTCATTTGAAAATGTTTTAATATACTCAGAGCTTTAATTTGTGTTCCTTTTCGTAAGGTGGTAGTTTAGCCTCTTTTGCTATTTATATTGCTTTACAATTCGAACAACCAATGTCTATCTCTTACCTTATCTTAGTAGACGGATTGGTTGTCACACAAGATATTATTAACGCAGGGAGCAATTAATGGACTACAATAGGTATAGGTTTTAAGACTTTCATGGTTATTCACTACACCTTCATCGTACGTGGTATCTGGTTTACAACCACGGTTAGTATTGTTTTTATATCGATATTTCGACGCAGTTGCATGCGTCATGGTCACGAGTGGACTGGTGCCACTGTGTGAAGGTGCTCCTAAGGACAGACATATCCGTCCACCTTCATTCGGCTTCGACAATTACCCTTATTTCCGTTTAACCATGGTAATAAACCCGATAACATGTACAATGAAAGTGCAATGGATTACAAGATTTCCTTAAACTTTAGAAGCCTACTCCTGTGAAATCCAAGAAAATCATGCTTTACACGAAGACTCATCCAGGCAACAAGGAACATAAGAGCTACAAAGTGTAAACATGGAGAACCATTTGCCCATGAAATGTGAAGCTGACGCCAGAGATACAGTACAATGACGCACTGCTAGTCACGGTGTAAAGACCTGCGCCCACACACCCCTTGATTGCATCTCGCATCCTCGCGAACCTCGCTTCGGTTACTGATGGTAACGAGTTGCCATAAGTCAATAACGATAGCAGCAAACATTATCAGCATCAGCTATAACAAAATTTTAAATGGGATCGTACTAAAATGCGCTTAAGTGCAAAACGATAAGACAGGTAATTCATGCCCTTTTATTGGCTATAATGGAAATATGTCATAAAAATATAGTTGTCTCCATTATTTTTTTGGAGGTTTCCTTTTCCTGACTTTTACTTCTTCATTTTTGTTGCGTGTTCTAGGCAATTTTAGCATAGAATTCCGTTAATACGGACAGTTGTGCAACATTTTAAATTGTAAGAAGAAATCACATCTTCGAACTGTCTCAGCACTAAAACTCTGTATCTCATTGCCGCTCTAGACCTTGACTAAACGAGAGATGCGATGTGTTCCAACAGCACGTTTGTCGGAATTTGAAAAGTCTCCGGTTGCACTCGCGGGGTCAATTTCGAATCAAAACTGCGCGATTCCAAAACAGTAGACATATATACATAGGCGTAGGAAGGGGGGGAGCCGGGTGGGCCATGCCCATCCCAGAATAGTCTGGTGCCCACCTCAGGTTGGGGTGCTCACTGGCTGTACATTGGCGATTGACTCGGCTTCATCGGTGACCTCAGGGGCCAGCCCCCCCTGGAAAATATCTAGGATACGCTAATGCATATATAATACACAAATATTTGTATTCTCATCCTCTAACTTTCTCAGTGCCATCTCGATGCCAAATCTTGCTGATCTGGTTCAAACGTGGTCGTAGCAGTAGGTACATATGCCCGAAATGAAAAAATCTTCCGTTTTGTTCACGGGGTCAATAGCGGATCAAAGCTACGCCTGCGCCGGTCGCGGGCGCCAGCGCCCGCCCACGCGCTTTCTCCGTCTCGGCTCGGCTCGCGAAACCTGCGCGCGCATGTTATGAGCTTGCGGCTCTGTTTATTTAGTCAACACTTTATTGTGCGCGTTTTATGTTTTATAACAGAAAGAATTGACTAACTGTTTATCTTTATATGAAAGTATTTTTAACAGTAGAGCTTGAAAAGGCGAAATGTAGAATAATGTGTTTAATGTGTAGAAACCCCAAAATTATGTGCTTTCCCGTGGTGTTATTGTACTAAGGAGCATGATTGCTCTGTTTTGGTATTGATTACTATCATGGTGTATGTTATTGGGTTGTCATAGGTACCTATACCTACTGGATTTTGTGTATATTTTTATTAGATTAAACCGATTTTTAGTGAGCGGTCTAACAAAGCTAACAACGCAACTTCTGTTTAGCCAGTATCAAGGCACTTCCTTATTATCTTCCGTAAGACGTCCAATTATATTTATCACACGTTACAGTAATAAAAGCGATAATTCTACCCCGCGCGTCTCTAGTTGGCGGCGGCGGCGCGCGGCGGTGCGTGGGCGCATCGCAGCCTCGATAGCGGCCAATCGCACGCAGCAATTTATTGACAGACACAAAGCATCCCGCGGTACTGTGGCGCTATTATGTACTTATTTCATTTCGCATTCGATTCGTTGGAGTGTAGGTTCGGTTTCATGTCGGTTTCGTTAACCACTTAGCTACCTGTTTACTTATTTTAATGTTACTGTACTGTGTTATTTGTAGGATAAAAAGGTTTGGTAGTGTTATTAAATGCATATCTATCGATTTGTTGTACAATAAAAAACTCAATTCGTCATCTGTGCCTCTCTGTACAACTTCGATATTTAATGGACGGCATATTTGGTAAAGTACTTAATTTCTTTCAGCTCTTTAGTAACAACATATTCATTTAATCAGTAGGTTAGAAACAAAGATGAGCTTATTCAGCCTTTTGGAAAAAGAAATGCACGGTCCCCGGATCTTCCACCCGGGGGCCCGTACCGAGAAAAAATTGTGCCCGACTCGATATGAAGCCAGTAGCTTTATCTTAAAATAAAGTTTATTTCGTTGTAGTTCTTTGTAAAATGGTTACAGAAAATACGAATTTGATACGATTACATATAAAAGTCCGGCTTTTGAGCCGCGTAAATGTAAAACATGTAATTATTACATTTAGATGTAAAATTTAACAAAGAATAATAATTTCAGACGTTTAGTAGGCTTTTAAACAGGCGCATCGTAAATAATCGAAAAGCCGAAAACGGCCTCTAAATTATTTAATAAGTTGGGTAAAGTTATTTCCCAGTGTTCCCAGTACTCGTTGGTGGAATCGTGGGACGGTTCCACCAACAAGAGGGTATCTTTAATCGCGTTCAAAGCCCCTTGGTTATGGCCGTTTCAGAGGATACAAGCCTCTGAATATCTTGATTAGGTCATGTGGTCACTGTGTGATCAACGACGAAAGTTCCACGAAAACGAAACGATAACGAATTATGGACAGAATTAGATAATCGCCCCGCTGCCGACTAGTTTAGAATTAACGCTTTTACGCGAGGCTACCGACGGCGTTTCTTACGCGTAAATTGTTATACAGTCCACAATCAACAGCGCCCATCTATAGCTCTTATTACTATTGCTGATGTGTTTGTGAAGTACGTACTCGTAGGATTGGCAATTTGGAAGCATTTTCACATAATGCTGACATTGTCTTTTTTGTCAGATCGATTACAACAGAACACGTCCAATCAACCAACAAACCAAAATAATAATCCAATTGTAACTACCTATTTGCATATTACTTATGCAGGCAATCCATGAAAGCTGTACGTGTGTTTTCCTAATAAATAAAAATTAATTAACAGAAACCTAAATAAATTGACTTATTTAAACAAACAAGTCTATTTATTTAATTTTTTTTTTTTATGTTATACGACAGACAAACAGGCAAGCGGGCCACCTGATGGAAAGTGGTCACCGCCGCCTAAACTCTGACCTAAGTTCTGTGGATAACACCTACTTATCGTTGACGTGCTATACTTTTGTCTTTTTCTATTGAAACCTACTTTACACGAATTAAATTTATTTGAAAACATATAGCTAAGTGGGTTCAGTTCTACCTACTACAACTGTACCTAACTATGCACACAAATGTTCCAAAAGAGACAGTACGTTTTATTACTACAATAGATTTTATTTCCTAAAAGTTATGTTGGAATTAATTGGTAATCATTAAAGAGATAGCGGCCATTGTCAGCCGGTGACGCCGCGGCGTCTGTGAATTATGTCATCCAATTAATTTTTATGGCCAATATATTAATTTTTTACAGTATTCTATTGAAATTAATATCTTAGAGGGTTTAGGAGGTTCGTCAACTGTATGGAAGTGAATAAGTCATAATTTTTTTTCTTCTCTTAATTTTCTTCTGTCTGTTTCTTCGCTTTCTTCTGAACGGATTTTGATCCGGTATTCACTGTTTGTATGTTTTATATATGCATATTATGATAGAAAAAAACCGAGAACACCCGTGCGAATCCGAAACAGGTCGCTACGCTAGTTACGTAATAAAAAATGGAGTTCCGCTTACCGAACAATAATGGTACGATAGAATCATAGTATTTTATATTAAAACCAGGAAAATATTAGCTATAGCAGCCGCCCCGGCTTCGCACGGGTACCACTACGGGTACACGGGTATATAGCCTATGTCACCCGGGGATAGTGTAGCTTCCCAACGGTGAAAGAATTTTTGAAATCGGTCCAGTAGTTTCGAAGCCAAACAATCGTTCGTAGTTCAATACAAACAAACAAACAAACAAACAAAAAATCAAACCTTTCCTCTTTATAATATTAGTATAGAAGATTTAAATGCATTAATACGTAAGCGACGATGGCCAAGGGAAGCGTCGGTGGTCTAGTGGTAATGGTATCTGACTCGCAAGTGAAAGATAACGGGTTCGAATCCCACTGCGGCTATGTGCCAATGACTCTTTTCTGAGTTATGTACATTACTTAAATACTAACCGACGCTCTTACGGCAAGGGAAAACATTGTGATAAAACTTGCACATTCAGGCGACTGAATGTGTAACCATGATCCAATCTGGTCAAGTTACCCTGTCAGTATGCTCACGGAGGTCCGATGGCAGTCCACGGTAATTACCTAATCTGCCAAATCCTTGATCATGATTAAGGTGGACCCCGGGCCCTCGTGCGCGTGAGCAACCGGAACATTAATGCCAAGATGATTATTATTATAATTTTTAATACCTAAGCATAGCATGTAACCCCACAATTAATATGCATTGGCCAAACGGGCCAAGCCGGGCCGAGTAGCGGTAGTTTTTGTCACATTTGATCCCGCCGCAGCCTCCGACGATCACATTACGTGCAGACTATTAATTATAGCCATTTCTTGTGCTCGCGCCCACGCGCTGCTCCCAAAGCCTGACATTCACTCGATAAAAGCTCTTAAAACTACAAGATTACTTTTATTTTATTTTTTTGACCGTTTTTGTACATAAGACTTTTATAAAACTATAGGGCAGAATATATCAGACACAACAGGCCAACTTATTTCTATAAAGAACTTTCTTCCAGCAGGCCTACAGCAGAGAGATCGTGGTAATTAAATGCAGACAATAGCAAAAACTGATGCATAATTAAAAAGGCCTATACTATACATAAATAAATACATACCTATATACTTCAACAATTATTACTGTTGAATAAATAAATTGCTATTTGAACTCCAGAGCTTTTGCCTTTCATGTAAAGCATCCTTTCATTACCAACTTTCAATGGCAACCTAATTATTAATCTTGACATTTTCTTCGTCGTTCCAATATAAAAGGTTTCGAGTTCTCTCCGTATAAATTAGATCAAGAATCCAAATTGAATATTTTCCTGTAATTTAATCGGAAGCAGGAAAAATACAGATTCGATTATTTTTATATGATTAGGGAATATTAAATGAGAGAGGGCTCTATTTCTGAACCGCCCGCTTTGAGACGAACGGTTTTCAATTTCGATTTGAAATGAAAACTCAATATTTTGTTACATGATGCTAATGTTTCCTATTTTTGAACCGTTCGCGTTTGATGTTGTGAAGGTAATTTAAAAAATATTTAATATTGTATCTTGCTGTAAAATCTTTTTTATACCACATTTTGAAGCAATAAATAATTCATTCATTCATTCATTCTCAAACCTAAAATCAAAATTGAAAACCGTGCGACTCGAGACGAGGGTACAAAATACGTCACACGTCGAGTTATTTAATCAGGTTAAATTCAAAATGATTTTTCTTTAATATAAATCATTTCCAGTCATTTTGAAATAATCTAATTCAAAGGTTCTAATTGAAAAGGATAGCTTCTACTTGTGAAAACGATAGATTGTACTTGTGAGATTGTGTGAGCGTAGTAAAGGAAATTCTAGGAAATATTCAATACTAGTAAGCCAGGCGCGACTTCCTTCGCGATACCCTTACCCTAACCTTAAACTACCCTTTTTTTCTTACCTATAAACCTTCCTTTTGAATTACTCTATCTATTGTTAAAAGCTGCATTAAAATCCGTTGCTAAGTTTAAAATACATGGAACAGAAGGCGGGAAGCGACTTTGTTTTATACTATGTAAAGAAGATAATGTTAGATTCGGAAACTTCCAAAAACCTAAGCGACGAGTACCTACGCGTTAAGGAAAATTGAGGACACAAAAAAATATTTTCACTAGAAGAAAGTGTAGATAGTATAGATACCTATATAATTTCCTAAAAGTATTGAAGTAATGCAAAATTATACTATAATAGTGATGCAACAATTATTACCAATTAACTACTGATATAATATATATTTCTTTATATTTTCCTTAAGTCTCCTCTTGTGAGACAGCGCTATTTACACAATGTATTTCCTAAAATAGCCGGTAAATCCACCTATTGAGCTATCTTTAACAAGTCTGGCTAGCTCTACCTTGACACCGGATGTTCTATTTTCCGTCGGTCATTGTCAATAACACCTAAACGAGTTTGTTTATTTGTGACGCAGTTTTAGCATTACACTACACCATATACCCACTGCGTCGTGTTTTGCAAACAAATATTTACAGGTTATCTATTTTAAACTGATAATTCATTATTGGCTGGCCTTGTCGATCTTATACCTATTGTAGGTGCTTACAGCACATTTAAATCTTCTTTTTTTTTTAAATACAAAGAAAGGTAAAAGTTCTTTACGATTTGTGAGCAATTATTTTAAGCACCTCTCCACAAAATTGTACGTAGACCTAGGGACTCTATTTTTGAATCGAACAGTTTTCAATTTTGATTTTCAGCATGAGAAAATAAATATTTAAAAAAATACATTGGCTATACCGAATGCGAACGATTCAAAAGTACGGAAAATCAGTGTTATGCAAATCAAAATTGATAATCCCCCGACTCGGCGAGTTTCAAAAATCGGGCCCAAGAATAAAATGACCATTCGTACATTAGGTACATAAAATACAAGGCAAACGCACTTACTTCTACTACACTTACATAAACCATAGGTTCTGAACAAAAAGCCTACAAAATGATCACTAAGAAACAAATTAGTTACAGACTGTTTCTCGAAACTGCATTGAAGTGCCATTAGTTTGTATCAGATTTAACGAAGTAACTACTCATCAAACTTAGATGGAGCCGCGATCCATATGCAGCTGTCGCTAAACTTGCTACAGGCGTTGAATATTCATAGTTTATCCTCATATTCAGAGACAGTGTTATCACTCGTTACGGATGTTATTAACACATCCTAGCAAGTAGTTCAATAGCTAGGACGAATATTAAATCCCACCCTGCCTCCCGCATATGCCAATCCTTAAATAGATTCCAACGAAAACTCGTTACAAATTGACCTCTTTTCTAATTCTTTTGGCAGTAACAAAAACTTGATTTACGATTTTTTGTAGTCTAGGTTGCTTTTTTAGTTTATACCTAATTCCTTTTTCTTTGTTTTACTTACTTTCTTTTAAGTGACACACTCAACGCGAATGTTGTGTCACCAATATGGGACTCATATTAGAACACCCTATTATATGTAAACTGTGTAAATGTGTTCTGCAGGTGTAAGATACACCACCACACTTATATAAATAAATAAATAAACACTAGGATTACTAGTTTTATCAATGTTCATTAGTATCTCTCTGGCGTGGTCTGACTGCTTTGTTCTATTGATCGGACGACATGAACTTTCGTTTTCCGGTTAGTTCTTAATTCATTGTCTTATTAAAGCCCAAGCATCAACTACAAATATATTCAGTATGACCAATTCGAAAGTAACCAGTTTGAAATATGAACAATCTGAAAGATAACGAATTAGGAACAAATCCTTCTGTAGACACTATAAGTTCATCTCCTCATTAAATTCCTATTCAAAATCAAACACGCATTCTTCGGCATCATCTACACAACACTCAACGCCTCAAGCATAAGTAATCAAATACAAGGGCATCTCGACGATACAATTATTATAATTAATCAGAGTGACAGAATGGAATTATCCTCCGATTGGCCTGAGTGGAATTCTAATTGATTGTCCGTCGCAGAGTCGCGCGGGTGATGGATACCGTGCGATAATGCTACACTTGTACCATTAATAGAAAAACGTAATTAAACCAACGACGACCATGAGATACGAGTGGCGACTTGCCCTTAATTAAAAGAGAGTCTCTTGAGGCGACACCTAGAAACTTGTCTTGCTTTTCTTATTCTTTCTTTTGCTTATTCTTGTGCGCTACAATTTAATTGCCTATTGCAGTGTTTTAACTTTTATGGACTTACGTAATATCAATGATAAAAAACATCTTGGCATTAATGTTCCGGTTGTACGAGTACACTCGCGCACGAGGGCCCGGGGTCCTTGACCCCGCCATGATCCTGGATTTGGCATGGATTATACCTGATTACCATTACAGTGGAGCGACTGCCATCTGACCTCTGTGACCCTGATATCATGGGAACCTGACCAGATTGGATCATGTCATTCACGATAGATTCATTTTGCAAAAACTCAAGACTCGATAACGTTAATTACACATTGCCGCTTGGTTGCAAAAATGGTATAGGTAGGTGCTCAGGCTTCACATACTCCTACAACCGGTTACGCCACTAATAACCATGTGCTTTCTAATACAAATGTTACACTACCAAAAGATGTGGAATGAACTCCCAGCCAGCCTTCCTTTGTACTATGACATGGGATCGTTTAAGATGTATATTAGAGTCTCTTCAGAGGCGGGCAACGCATTAGTAGAGACCCTGGTGTTGCTGATGTCCATAGGCAGCAGTGACCACTTTCCATCAGGTGACCCGCTTGCCTGTTTGTCTGCCATATAACATATAAAAAAACTTCTAATGAAGGGAGGACCTTCATAATTTGTATCGAAAGAGAAAAGAAACACGCAATGACATCAAAATACGGAAGACAAAATCAATCAAACCCACCTGTCATTGATCCTAATGCTACCATGCTCTGATCCTGATGGATGAGAGATAAGTAAGTAGCAAAGGATCGCTGGCAGGCTTTGCAGAGCGATAATTTCCACCGATCCATTATCTGGCGGCTGGCAGTGTATACTAATACTTTATGTTGTTATTATGCTATTTTCTAGAGCCATAATTACGATGTGCCACCCGCGGCAAGTGAGTGCTTTCAATGAAGGAGTAGCCTTTTTGTACGGCGTTTTTGTGACCAGAGGCGGCATCGGCCGGCCACAGACTCTAAACACTAATGAATATGAATATTCGCTATATTTATTTTGAACGACCCATTTGTAGCTTATCTCAAATGCTTAACCTTATAAATCCAAGTGAGATGCACAAAAAATTTAAATTGAGACTTCTTATATCGGTCCGAATTTGATTTAAGCGGTTTTTTGCCGTCGACTAAAAGTTTCTGTCTGAGTTATGTTATATGTAAGAACCTACCTATGTATTCGTTTCTTTGGGGATATCCCCACTTTTTACACTAGTTCACTGGTCGGTATCTAGATACTTAATTAGTGGCGTTGAACTCTATATACTCTGTAAGTTTCGGAGCGAACCTAATGATTAGATCCGTATCGTATGAATAAATGTATAAGTATTTTTAATAAAAAAATAAATCGTGAAATGACATATAGGATTTATTTATTAATGTACTTATGTGTAAAATGATAGTATAAAACAAAGTCGCTTTCCGCCATCTGTATCTATGTACGCTTAGATCTTTTAAAATCTGCCACGGAGTTTAATGCGGTTTTGAACACTAAATAGAGTGATTTAAGAGGAAGGTTTATAAGCAAAAAAATTAAGGTAGGTGTACGCGAACGAAGTCGCGTTGGGTCCACTAGTTAAAGATCCAAATATAATATTTCTTAAACCTTTTCTGGACCGACTGAACTTAGACAGAGAACTAAATAAATATAGTACAGTTTTATCGCTTTTCCTTGCTAGATACATACATCGGTAAGAGCGGCGTGTCCTAGACGTTATCCGTTTCGCGTCGTGCGACAGGTGTCAGCTTCGTAATAAAAGTTGCCTCCTGTCTGCGTCGGGCGGAACAGAGATATCTAGTTTACTTTGTTTTTATATTCGTATGCATTTATTCTTTTCCCCTTTGTCTGGTTTTCAGTAGGTTGATTATACAGTTCAGCTTTCATGTCGCTCTGTGAGCGAGCTTACTGTAATTCTGCTCAAACTGATTAAGACAAATGTCCTCCTAACACTGAATCGCAGACGTCTGCCAACATAAAGAGCCTGAGCATTTTTCACGTTCCACAGCCCGCTCGTCTCTTAAAGGGCAAAACTGTTCGGAGTTGACAAAAAACAAATTACGATTCTCAGTCAGAGAGTCTCGGAATCTCTGTATTAAAGTGAGTCGCCCGAGGCTTGTCGTGGTCTCTTTTTAGATAATTGTGGGGAATAGTTGTAGTTATCACTAGGCGGCCGCGCAGGCGACTATTTGCGGCGGCGGTGCGCGCACTTTGCGCTGTTTATTTGCGTGTGTCGCCGCGCGCGTCGCCGCGGGCGTTCACACGGCGCGGCGCGTGCGCCCGCGCATTCCACAACAACGCACCGCCACCGACGCCGGCCAACGACATAATCATACACCTGTATCGATCTAATCACGTGAGAGGGGTTATTGAGGGTTATTGTACGCAAATAATAAACCGCAACTTCTTCCTACATGTTAAAGAACGAATAGCACCTAAGGTATCGTTGCAAAGATCGACATACTGCACCGGCTACATTCTTCACTGTCATTTAATGATCATGATGTAACAGTCGCTGCGGCCGCAGCTATTTCCGCCCGAATGCCGATGTCAATCTCGCGACATTCGCAACGGCCGCGCTGCGCCGGCGCCGACCGCTTTATGCCCTCAACAAATGAGATGACGTTCCTCTATCGATCGCGGCGCTGCCACTCGTTTATCAGTTGAAGCTTTTGATTCAAATCGGCCATTTGCGTTGCAAAGCGTGGTTGGCGATTGTTGTACTCGGTAGCGTTGAAAAAGGGAATATTTTGTTATGCGTGTACTTTGGAGATAACCGACTCGTATGTCGTGACGACTAACGGCTTGATACGTTGTAACGCCCTCAGCTGCTGCCTTGTCGATGGTTCGCATCTGCAGCATGTCCCTTACCTATGGCCCCTCATTTAAGTATGATTTTTTAAATGTTAATTTAATGACCAGCCCATCATGGTCATGGTAAGCCCCTTGGGGGCTTACCATGAACTCTTATAGCAGGACCTACACAGAATTGCTGTCGGTTTGAACGAGACAAGGTTATGTGACATGTATAGCGCTGTCTCGTTCTAAGCAGGGCAGTTCTGTTTAGGTCCTGCTATAAGAGCTCATGGTAAGCCCCCAGTTAGGTAGAAAAGGACTTAATTTCCGAACAATAAATTGTTTTGAAGGAAAGAGACGGAGGTCTAAATTTCTTTTTGACTTTATCTTTACAGCTGTCATTTTTTCATATATAAGTATTTTAAGATAGCCATCCAAAAAAGCGAATTCGCTTTACATGCATAACCAATTCCGACGCTAAAATTAAAATGTCTTTTCATCTACCAGGTAAACCAGGAATGCGGGTCTCCCTTCACGACGGAGATCCCCGGGCCGGCGTCCCCGCGGCCGACGCCGGCTGCGCGCCGCGACTCCCTCAGGGCTCCGCCACCGGACGCCGAGATGCTGCAGTTCGCTGCGTCCCTCGCCGCCTCGAAGCGACTCTTCGCGGGCCTCTCGGACAGGATCTGCGATCTGCCAGACTTCGCGCATGACGGCAACGAGAACTGCTACGATGGGGTGGCGGTCGGATCGTAAGTTTTAAGATATTTATTTAGAATAATGTACGCTTGAATTTTACAGCGTATCACCCCTGTTTTCAAGGCTGTTTTTTTTTTCAATTATAGTGAACTACGCACGCGACTGCATCCGCATAAAATTCGGGTATAACGTTCCGGACCCGGAACCATATTAAATTTCAGGATAATATATATCCTATATACTATTCTGGGCTGTAAGCTACATTACTGCTACATTTTATGCCAATCCGATTAGTAGTTTTTGGAGGAAGGTAACTTGTTTCTGCAATAAAAGTAGTAGTAATAATATAACGCTCAAGCCCACGACCTACCATAGACTTCAGCATCCTCCAAGCTACAAATTTCATATCCCAAATACTTTCAAACAGGTACACAAAGCCACTGGTGAAGTCAGCGTCGCTGGACGACCAGCGGTACAACCCTGAGCTGCAAGGCGGCGCAACCCTGGACCCGAGGCTGGCGGCTATCGACGACAAACTGCGGAAAGCCACACAGGTATATACACATCACCCACCGTAACAGTTTACCTACTGCTGGACTTGAGTGGAGGAGCCATTTGAGTGGAGGGTGTTTAATAATTACCACTTGGCAGGCGGATATGAGATCGCAGAGTTCAGGATACACAACAGAAATGGCTGTTGCCAATTTTCTGGTCTACAATGGTCCTTGCTGGTCCTAATGGTCCTGGCTTGCACCATTCTTAATCGAATTGAAGCTTGAAATAAACACAAAATTTCATACAAAATAACGTTTAACGACACTCTTAAATGTGTTTAAGAATTTGGTGCAAGTCGGGCTTAGTCATTGCTAGTCGCCCAGTACGACAACCGTCGGAAGACGAGTTGATGCTAATTCTACTCTGCCGAACACCACACGGCTGGTTATTAGTTACTTTGTATATATCTGAATGTCTCTATGAATTGCTGTCTGAACAGGGCGCCATTCATTTAAAAAAAGTATACTTCTGAAGTTTTATTCCCTGCCTAGGCACATTGTGCACACAAATACAGCATTATATGGCGTGGCGTTCATTACCGTGACCTAGCTCTAAAGTATTTAAAAATAATATCAAATTTACAAATCTTGCATAAACTTTTCTAATATCACATTACAAGTAGATAGATACGATAAATTAAAACTCTTATCCGATAAATTTAATAACTCTAAGCAATGCATAAACACACCGAGATCTGATGTATAGGTTAGATTAGTTAAAAAATAATGAATTATTTATAATATAGAAATGATACACGCTCGTCTCTGAGATTAAATCTATCCGATCACAGCTATAAATGTAATGACGCTTGTTCATTATTTAGATCGGAATCTGCTCTGATGCTGTATTGGTGTCTCTACTAACATAACGTAGCAATGGCCATAAACCAGTTCGCAAATTAAGCGGTGTGAGATTAGCAGCCGACTACCGTTGCTGTGATTAATGTGTATTTAATGACGAGCGATAACTCTGCTAAAAGGTTGGGATAGTTTCTGACACCAATAAATACGGAGCGTTATTATTAGACTACGAGAAGTAATAAAAAATTTAAAGTAATAAACTTAAAAAAAAAACAAAGCCAGCTTCCAGCATCAAGACTGTCTTAACATAATAGGTAGTACTCGTACCTATATTATATGCTGATATCGAATGGTTTAAGATAGGTATAGGTACTTAAATACTGTTCAAGTGTAGTGGGACTTGAAGATTTAGCTTTCAAACCCAATCTAACTGATTCATGGAATTACTGGTAGATACATTCATTACATTCATGATGTATTATTAGGTAGTGTATAAGTAGTGCATCAGTTATCTAGCACCTATCACACAAGCTTTGCTTACTTTGGGTCTGTGAGAATTGTGCACGGTACTGTACTTACTGGGATGAGGTTAATAACAACTTTCAAACAATTTTAGTACGTATCCGTAGTAGAATAGCTCATCCCCACAGTATTCACCCGCGTGTAATTCGAAACTGTGAACTTTCAATAGTCTCGCGGGATTGTTACATTTTCCGGGATCAAATGAAACCTGCACAATGGCCGGGAATTCCGGTAATTTCTATCTGAAAAGCTAATTGTCGAGAGGGCGAGATAACTCTAGGCAGCTCTTACGATTTGAATGTTGAAATAAGCGAGATACAAGTCCCACAACAAGTCCTGCCAAACGCAGCCCGTAGGCAGGTGTACCTATATCCCCCAGGCCCAAATATTGGCGTCCAACTTTTTTTGAGCTTACCATATTTCAGTGTGACTGCTGATAATAGATTGGAAACTAAAATTATTCATATGAGAGGCTCACAAGTGCGGTTGGTAATTGAAAAAGCTAGATGGCTCATAAAATTTGACGCCACCGAAATCAGAATCTAGTACTAAAATTACAGTCCGACTGCCGGTTTTAAGATACCCCTAGCGTATGCCTGTATAGTCAACTGTTCCTCAGCTTCTGACCGCCCACGCGTGGAACTCGCCCACTGTGGAGGCGTTCATGCAGGGCGACGAGGCCAACGGCGAGGGCTCGGGCTCCGGCCATGAGCAGCAGGACGTCGGCGACGACGATGACTACGACGCCGAGGGCTCCGGCGATGAGGGCTCCGGGATGCCTGACTTGGGTACGTGGCTTTTTTTTTCTTTTTTTTTTCATTATAGTTGGTAGCCCCATATACCGCTGGTGAAAATTCAGGGTACAGCAAGATAACGTACGCATTATTACTGTCTTCCGTTGGTTGAGCAGTCTCAGGAGCCTCAGGTCTCAGGTCCTGTTATACCTCTCTCGTCTCGAACGGGTTCTGTTCTTTCTTTCATACTTATCCGTACAGGCACAAGATGGTTTAAGATCGCACTTCTTCTTAGCAGCCAGGTATATGGACCTTAGTGTAACAGACTCCGGACGAGAACAGAGCTCATGAACCATTTCAGTGCAAAAGTTATGACAATGTCTTGTTCTGTTGCCGAAGTGTTCTTAATGACGTACCTTTACCTAGTAGTAGTGTTCTTAATGACACCAGGCCTAATTTTAATATTGATAAAATTTAATCTTCAACTGACCGATAACCCAACTAAATAATAATCTAATGCGTCCATTTTCGGTACAGGCGGCAAAGCGACGATCAACGAGGAGCCAGCCTACCACTCCCCGCCGACGACCGGCGCGGGCGCGGCGCCCCGACCAGTCGTCGCGCTGGTCCTCGCCGCGCTCTTGGCCGCGTCCAAGCACCTCACTTAAACCCCATAGAGAAAGTCAGTGACTCAAAACTTTCCACTCACAACCCCGGTGAGGCCACGAAGAATCTCCATATCATTGTGTGCGTAGTGAAGTTGGCGACGGCGAAGGACTCGGGGCTGCCGAAACTTCTAGCTCTAATAGTCTGACTTTGTAAAAGACACGTGATGTTCTTAGATCGTAGTGTCGCCGCGGCGCAGTCGAGCACGATTTGTAGATTTTTTCTATTACAGCTGCAGCCTCAGCGCGTAGGCGGCGGCGAACTTTTCACTTCTAAACTAAAGAGTAGGATTGTGTCGTTTTATAACGGTATCTCTTTTTAACGATGCAATTCGATGCATTTAATAATCTCTCGGAAGTTCGCGGATGTACAGAGCATATCAAATATGTATTCATATTGTAAATATATTTGAAAATCTTCGTCGAATTAGGTGGATAAATACATGGAATATAGTATTTAAGGGGAGGGTAACTTCTGCATTATAAAAAATGAATTATAAAATTTGACATAAATTGAAATTAAGTATAATATAATTTGGAGAACCTATAAAATTGTTACACTAGCTGGTTGGCAATAATTTAATGAAAGAAGTATAACGATTAGACTCGAGTGATAACAGTACTATTAGGATCGTCTGTACAGAAAGTGTAAATACCTAAAATCCTACTGGTCTAGGTGCTTAGCTAGTAAAAATATTTTGTTGCCATATTAATATTACGAATATTATTATTTATAATATTAATTAAGTCATAATTTAATCTAATACTATGTTATGTGATACAGATTTAGATATTTAAGTTAATGCAATCGCAAATACTGCCTATTTATACTGACGACCATAATTGATGGTGTACATTCCTGAATTGGCAATTTATGTGGAACTCAAGTTCAAACGCTTCACGTAGTCAATTAACTCTATGTTCGCATTTAAAAGCTACTAAAGCAAAATAACAGTGGAGTATTTGTACTTTGACATCAATTTTCAATCTGGAATACCAAAATGCAGGATTTGTACCTAATATTACTTACCTACGCAATGTTTATATTAAGTGTATAAATCTCTACTTGGAGGACACAGATCAATTATTAAAATGTTGATTTTAAAATCATTCTTCTGCTGCCTCCTTGTAGCTTAAAATAGAAGTATGTAAGCCACATATTGTTTTGCAAAGAACTTAATTCTTAACTCTATACCAGTGCATCCACACTTTTACATGACAAAAGTACGTAAAAATAATAAAATATACGTAGATATTACAAATTCTATTGTAAATTGCTTTAATATGTAATAAAGGATCGCCAACCGAAGCAGCCATGTAATGGTAAGCCACTGGTGGTGTTGTAAATGTATTATTGTAGATTATATGGATTGTTGATGGTGTAAGTGAGGACCAGAGAGAATCGGATGGGCCCCTCTTCTATGACAGTTATCGCAAACGGAAAGGAACGAAATCTGTTTATTTTATAAAATTAAAAGATCAAGATACTGGATTTGTAAATAAATACCATACTTATTAACTTTTTTTACAAAGGGAACAAATGTGTTTAGACGAAAATCAGCTCTAAGGTATCATGTCTTATCTTTCTGATGTTTTCTGACAAGGCTCAGGCAGTCTTTAATATCAATAGCTCAGATTTATCCTTTATTGATTAACAGCTGACCCGGCGCAAATATTCGTTCGCATTGTGCCGTACTCCTAGCCTAAATTGATTTTTATTTAAATAATTATAATATATGATACTTTGTTCTCTTGCTGTAAATAACTACTTCAAAGTTATTTACAATATTAGTTTGTATTTTGTTATTGTATTGTTATTAATATGCCAGCCGCTGGCTCGAGGCAGGGGCCCGTGAAAGGATTGTAAATATTGTTGGACAATGCAAGTGTGTTTGAGTTGATGACAGTTGCTGTTATATATCTGAGTATATATTATGGAAATAAACTATGTACTATGTAACAGAGTCGTTTTATTGTTATGTATTTCGTGAGGGAATCTGGTACATGGTGAGACTATAGAGGGACCTATAAAGAAAATTACATACAGACATTTTTGTTAGCTTCACTCAGAGAGGCAGAAGCTCTTTTTCCACCGGCAGAGCGAGAACGCGCAAGGATGGGCCAGAATTGTAATTTCCGTAATGTAAATTCCTTAAATTCGTGGTACCTATCAATTGAGCCTTCAAGTAGATTAGTAAGCGCCCGCTCGCAACGAAATACTTGAAAGCCAGCAATGTAACGCCCGGAACGGACGCCCGCGCGTAGGTCTCGCTTAATGCAGCTTACGCCCTAAGCCCGATGAGTTCGTCCGATGTCAAAATAATTGCCAAATTCATACATAAGTAGACAATAATTCAGTGCTTCAAATATATTTGAACCAAAAGCTATCCAAGGCACTCTCGGTCTAATCGATGGGGAGCAAAGGTGAGAGTACAAACTAACCGGATCGGACGATCGGACATCTAAAATTAACATCCGTTTATGTAACCACGACGACTTGGAGAATATGTATAGCTCTCCTATTCCGTATATAGCTAGCCATTATTGCCCCTGAAAACATTGATATTATTATTCTTATCTGGTTGGGTGCTTTTTGTATTTAACTCTAGCTGACCCGAAAGGGACTGTTCAGACTCAGAACAATGAGCGTCCAAATTCTTTAGGAAAGGAAATGTACCTGTAAGACTGACAGCAGTGTTTCTGATTTAAAAGTAACCCATTGTTTGATATTTTTCTTCTAACAAAATAGGTATGTAGGTAACTATCATTTATATGTCAAAATCCAGTAAACCAAAAGCAATTTGCTTCAAGCAAATAATAAGTAAAGAAAAATATATAATATTTTCTCTCGACATCTGTAAGTACATCGAAGGCATGGCCGAGAAAGAATATAATAAACAGTAATGTCGCAATTCATGAGTATATTATTCATGTCAGTTCACCCTGTGAACTGCGGTACCTGCGAGACGCCTTTGTACTCGCTTTGCCGTCGACTTCATGAATGAGCGCGACGAACATGTGGAGCCGGGATTCTGCATACGTTAAAATATAAAGCATGAAACTTTCTTCACACATTTCCACGTCCAACTTCTTTTATATTATACAGGGTATCATGGGACGTGGCTAGATATACACGTAGGTAGGTAATTTTATTTCGCACCAACTTTGCTTGCACGACATAATGATTGATAGTGAAATGTCTTCGTCGATGTCTCAATAGCACATAATCGATAGTTCGGCATCACATTATCACATCGTTCTGGAATAGGAAACACAAATGCCTTGGTATATATGAGGAAATTTAGCGGAGGTAAATTACTAGAGATGTAACGGATATCCGGCCACTATCCGGTATCCGGCCTATCCGGCCATAATTTACTATCCGGCCGGATACCGGATAATGCGTTAATATCCGGCCGGATACCGGATAGTAAAAAATGTATGAAAAGCCAATGAAAGTGATTTTGCTCATCGGAAATATATGCCCTTCTGTAGCAGTCGAGTAAAAAGTCGTATCAAAACGTTTAAAAACCATAAATATAAATCAAAGAACTATTGAATAAGTCGGCATCGGCACCTATTCTACTCGTATCGTTCATTTGGTAGGTTAGTAAACATTTTTAATATTTTGTGGTCTCTTCTTTTTGCACTATGCCTTTTCCATTAGCTGGAGTTAGCTCTTCTTGTCTGCTTCCTCCATTTCTTTCTATTTTAAGCAGTAGCAGCGTCAATAATATTGTCCTAAGTGCTGTTTAGTATGATAATGTACTTAGTGTAATAATTTATAGTCAATCAAGATATACAGGGTGTTTCATAATACATGTATAAAGCCGTGAACTGGATGGAGTGATAAACGTATTAAAACGATAGGTACAATTCTTTTTTTCGTGCGTGGAATAGTTACCGAGAAAATGACTATCGAACTTTTTCTTTTTCAATGTCGATAATCACATTTTGAAAACGAAAGACCGCATCTCTAGAAATCAGTTGTAATAGATCACTCAAGTTCATAATCAGGTCAATCAACTGAATAATACAATTTTACCAGTTACAGATAGGATATAGGTTTTGTCCCTTTAAGTCTTTTCTACCTACCGTTTCATATGAGTTTTAAAATTCAATCTAAAGATCACTATGATCAATACCTCAAGTGTCTGGTTAATAAAATTATTATTACAAGCAGCTCGTGAGCAGTCCGGCACAAAAACAAGACATTTCGATGTTTGTTTCTACTTTAATTTATTTGTTTTTTTTTGCCTTCAACACAATGTTGCACCTAGGTACATAGTCTTCAAACTAATTGCGAAAACACAATAAACATTAATAGGCAAAAAAGTTACAGCTTGATTTCGCGTCTGCGCCATATCTTCTATTGTACTAGGCAGTCATGACTGAAGCAGGTGGACTATGCACGGGATACTGATATCACAGGGTGTCCATAAAGTACATTCACTAGATTTTAATATTTTTGGAAAGTGCAGCAAAACTACACGATATTGTTGTTATACTTTATTGTCTATTTTTTCACTCAGTCTACATCCTGTTGAATGCATGTGGTGAGCCTTGGCACAAGTTTATGCATTTCTCGTTGAACTTTTCCGCCAGCTCCGAAATAAGGAAAGACGTCATTTCAGTACATATGTATCTAATAGTAATGAGAGCGTCAGTAGCTGAGCGGTTAGACTATACGACTCGTAAGCCAGAGGTCCCGGCTTCGAATCCCGCTCCGGCCATGTACCAATGACTGTTTTCTGAGTTATGTACATTAGTTGAATACTAACCGATGCTCTTACGGTGAGGGAAAACATCGTGATGAAACCTGCACATTCAGGCGACTGGATATGTAACCATGATCCAATCTGGTTAGGTTCCCTTGGTAACAGGGTCATGGAGGTCAGATGGCAGTCGCTCCACTGTAATTACCTGACCTGCCAAATTCTGGATCATGGTCAAGGTGGACCCCGGGCTCTCGTGCGCGAGAGCACAACCGGGACTTTAACGCCAAGATGATTATATTTTTTTTATGTATCTAATAGTAATGATTAAATTCTACTCATGTATGAATCCAAGAAGGTGAATATTTAATTTGAAAAGCTGAAAAAATACCTAGCAACACTATTTACGTACTAGGTACGGTCAGGAGACCCGGTTTTACCATTTCGTCAATTTACTAGTAACAGACGCTACGATTTGCCTTGAGCCCACCAATCATCAGTTGCAGTCGATACTAATCCTTACTAAGTACAAAATAAAGCAGCTTTTGGGTTAATACGGATGCGTGGGAATGCCGTCCTTGGTCGGACGTCCGACCACGTATTCCGCACTCAAATGCGACTATTTTATCCTGCGTAAGGATTAGTATCAACTGCAACTAACGGTTGGTTGGCTCCAGAAAAAGGGGAACGTCTGTTACTAGTTTTTAGTGTCAACAACGCTTAAGAAACAAATATGTACCTAGTGGCCTAGTGGCAGTACAATTACTTGTTTTATGCTACGCAGTGATAGTCCACCTGAAGGCAAGCGGTAACCGTCGCCCATTATATCTACGATTTAAGCATTTAGGTTGCAGGCAACAAAAATGCAGAACAGCAGATGCGTTGTCACTGTGAGGACTAAGATGAAATGCGTCATGCCTGTATTTGAACTGGCTTATTTTATGGACACCCCACGTACTAGGCGCAATATTAAGGAGGTCTAAATTATCCGTCTTGTATTTTTTGGTTTGAGGGTTCTGTACAAAAAAATATTGTAATCAATTATGATTTTAATTCAAAAGGTTCACTCATAGTTTTTACGAAAGTGCACCACCACCTAACTAATAGCAAAGTAGTCTTATTCAAATTACTGTAGCATATTAATGTAGCAAACTCTAATTAATGTAACATCTTTGTCTTTTTACGAGTTTGCTTTCTCATGTCATGTCTGTCAGTCATGTTTCAGTGTCGCGTAGGTAATCGTACCTATCGTTTTCACGAACATTTCTCATCAACTAAAATTAACTAAATTATTCTTAGTTGATGGAGCTATACCTGTAAATATCCCATGCTTCACCCAATTGGAGAACCTAGGTCACCTAGGTGGAGCACGGACCCAAAGACAATTTTAGAAATTACTGTCTAGGTTACTGTCATTGTACCAAACTACCCGATAAAATAGTGATAAGCAAATGTAGGCCATCACCGTCATCATAAGGATTATTATTAAGCCCACAGTTGGACTCACTTTATCAAATAAAAAAAAATTAACATTATGGTACAACTACCAGGAGAACATAAAACGAGAGAACATAAAAGGCGAAATAAGTAAGACCCTTAAAACACGGATCCCTAAGTAGGAATCCTTTTGCACGTGCCATCAAGGTCAAGGCCGGCGCCGGAGCTGTGGCGGCGCCTTTGACATCAAAATAGAAACAGAAAACTAAAAAATCTAAAAATAGAATACTTTGGCGGGCCGTTCTTTATTTTGTTGTTTGACCCACGGTTCTCATTCAGTTTTTAGCTTTTCGCGTGACCGAAATGATTGTTGCGTTGTAGTTGTAGGATACCTAAGTACCTATTGTGAAGATAACTGTGATAAGAGTATTAACGATGTGAACGAATGATTTATAGCTTCAGGTACCAGTATTAACGTAGTCTTGTCTGTGTTCAGCGTTCAACGTTTAAGTATTGTGATAATCATTATTCTGTGCATGAATGCAAGCTAGCAGTAGGCCAAACACCATGGTACCTACCTACTTACGTATTGCATAGCAACCAGAGCCTGCGTAGTGTTGTGTATCTGTGTGTATGGAGTGTACCTACCTAGCTACGCTACGATACGAGTGCAAGCTTACTTGATAGTTAATACCTATCAGTCATCCGAGCCACAAGAAAGCAAGAAAGTATGGCACCTGACGTTGTTTGTTTTCATAAAATAACTTTAAAAAGGTACGTACCTACATGCTTTAAAGGTCTAGGTTCTAGCTAGACTTTAAGATATGCTACCTAGCTAGAACCTAATCGTAACGTTAGGAGGTTCTTTTCCGACGGGAAATAGGTAGAAAAGACAACGCTTTTATCTGTTCATGAAAACATGTAGGTATTTAGTAAAACCTGTCTGTAATCTGTTTCAACAAAACTAGTCTCATAAGTGGTTCCCTACGCTACGTAGGTCCCTAGATGAGTGAACCATTTTAGTAGGACATAGTACCTACTTATCTGTGTAGAACGATTTATCAATTGAACGAATTCTGTTTTAGTTATGTAGCTATCTTAAGTATGTTTTTCAAGAACGTTGGTGGCTGGGCGGTTGAGTATCCGACTCGTAAGCGAGAGAGGTGCCGGGTTCGAATCCCGCTGTGGCAATGTACCAATGACTATTTTCTGAGTTATGTACATTAGTTGAAATTAACCGATGCTCCTATGGTGAGGGAAACATCATGATGAAATCTGCAAATTCTGGCATCTGAAATTGTAACCATAATCCAATCTAGTCAGGTTCCCCTGGTAGCAGGGTCATGGAGGTCAGATGGTAGTCGCTCCACTGTAACAAATTATTTTCTCTCCACAAAATTATTTTCCGTGCCTGTGGTCCGCTTTGACTATGTCCATGATCTAGGATTTGGCAGATTAGGTAATTAATTGCAGTGGAGCGACTGCCATCTGACATTCCTGGCTCCTAACCCTGCTACCAAGGAAACCTGACCAGATTTAATCATGGTTACTTACACATTCAGTCGTCTGAACTGAATGTGTAAGTTTCATCACGATAATTTCAGTATTCAGCTAATGTGCATAACTTAAAAAAGAGTTATTGGTACATGGCGGCACTGGGATTCGAACCCGGTACCTCTCGTGTACGAGTCGGATACCGCAACCTTAGGCCACCGACGCTCCGACTATTTAAGCATACCTACCTATTGAAAATAATTAGTGTAGGCAAGTTCCTAGTTAATTTGGTAGAGCCTATTCATGTAGATAAGTAGGTAACATTTAGTTCGACGCCTGGTAGTAAGATGTAGGAGGTTGGTTTGTTTTGATATGAATGGCACGAGGTTATTACTCGTCCTTATGGTGTGTACACACTCAACGTACGCCAACGAAGGGCTGTCGGCCGAATTATTTGGACTTCTACTACTTGCATTTCGTGGTCAAGCAAACGATCTTTGGGAGTTTTGGGAACCGATTCGGGCTCGTATTTGCACGTTTGTTTGTTGGCCTTCGGTATCCGCCCAAACTGCGATTGGATGATTACTTCTATCCGTTTGATGTTACCGCCACGCTGCACTGCGGATTGCCGGCCGGCACACGGCAACGGGACAATCGTTGGCCGAAACGGGTGCGCGTCACACATCGCCCGGTGTGTACGCAGCATTAGGCTCCTGGTAGTAGGCTTGAGGAGGTTGCTTTGTTTCGATAGGGGTCGCACGAGGTTGTTAACCTGTTTTTTATATGATCATCAACTTGAAATAGAGCTGCGCTTCAACGTAGTCGATATGGTTATTTATCTTTAAAAATTAATATTTTTTATTAAAATTAAAATTCAATGTCCGGATAAAATGAAGTCGCCAGTGCACTCTTTGAAAGCTCTACTTTAACACCCTTTCGGCTTTATACATGTATTATGAAACACCCTGTATATTGATATTATAGATATGAAAAAATATTATCCTGGATTAAAAATATATATTTATTTATATTTAGAGGTAGTATACGATGTCGTTTATCCTCTACGATGCTGCGGGCTAATGTGTAAGACCGTATTTTCAAACTATAAATCCGTATGAGGGCGGAAGAATTGTTCAGTTCAACGTTTAAATTATTCACATTAAACGAAAACTTTAAATTACATAAACACATGCAGTCGTATAAAGTCCCACGACGCGATCACAGCTTGTACAAACTTGTTCAGAGACTATGACCTGTGAATATCCGGCCGCCGGATATCCGGCTATCCGGCTAGGAGGCTGGCCGGATATCCGGTATCCGGTATCCGGCCAAACAACTATCCGTTTCATCTCTATAAATTACCTCAAATTAATGCTAGCAACTTTTCCTCAAAGGAAATATTTCAAATCCAACCCCCAGTGACATGCATACTCGTTTTTCATCCCTCTATTTAAAAAACAAATCAAAGTGAAATATAAGTTATGGTTCCCACACCCGGTCAACGCTGAATAAGAAAACCTAGAGAATTGATTTAACAAAGGCCCGTCGTAACCCTATTACCTACATAAGTACGTAGGTACACACGGGTACTTATAGGTACCATACTAAGCGATTCTTCCATACGATGTGAGCAATTTGTACAAATGGAGTGGATTCGGTCGCTCGCTGACGCAATGGTCCGTGAAATGGTCGCCTGATACCGCTGAGTTATTCATCCAGTTATTCGATCCGAACGATCGATTGTTCAATATTACATTGCGAATTTAAAAGAGGCTGTTTATTCGTCTGTCAAGTTATTTGAGGGTTGCAGGTATTTGCGAGTCACGAGTTACGATGAGATCTAGTGTGGTCTAGCTAGACGTAAAAGTAGGTGCATTACATGGCGGCACTGGCTCTGGGTTTCGTAGCGTGATTTTTATGCTAAGTAGTGACAAACGAGCAGACAACCCACTTGATTATTTTAAGTATACCTAAGTATAGAATTTGTATGGAGCTGGATACAATAGAGCGTAGCGGCGGCGCTAGGCTAGTGATATAGTAATCTAAATTATGACTACCTGCATCGAACATATTTTGTGCTACTACCAAAACAGATTCGATAACAGCCCTAATATTCCCACACTTAGAACAGACATCAATGTAACGTCTAAAACCGTAGTACCTAGTTGTTAGCAGGAATACAGTTGAAAGTTTCCAAGACAATCAATACGTGGCTGCGGGGAGACTAATGAGTGTTGTTCGATGCAGGGCGTCGTGTTCAACCTAGTTCCAATGCGACCACATAATCACTGCGGTGGCAGTGCGCACTGGGCCTGCCACGTTGAATTTGAGATTGGCAGGTCTTTGCGACAACACACCTTTTGTCTTTCTGTAAATGTTTAAAGTGTTACAAAATTTTCTGACATGATGACTGTGTCGCTGTTATTGGCATTAACTGTCATTTCAAATACATTTCAAAATGAAGTGCCGACATTTATCCAGTTCCAGTTTTGGTTACCGGGTCAGATAAGTTTGGGCTTAGGAATCTAGCGCCACTGAAAAGAAAGAATGAACCTAATTAGGTATCAACTAATTAGTCCTTGTGATATGGTGACTACTGTACTCACGAGTGCGGTATTGTAAACTAGGCTACATTGTAAACCAAAAATCGGTTACATGGGTTATTGTAAAATTGACCCTATACGAGTGTGATAAAAATCTTTGATTATAACATCCAAGGTGCTTAAACTCACGACAAAATAATAAGAAAGTAAGTACCTTGTATTTATATAGTTTACCTCAGTCGTTCCATTGTAATTATCTGATCTGGCAAATCCTGGATCATGATCAAGACGAACCCCGCACCCACGGCGTGAGAGCAGCGGACATTAATGGCAAGATGACTTTTTTTATTATTATATTCCTTACCTATAATTTAAATAGTAGGTGTATACCGCGAAAATATCTACTTACTGAATATCTTATTCCTATCCCGTCATATGCGTGTGCCCCAGCGGTAATCGCATTGGCATCTTGTGACTGCACGTTGTGCGCACTCATTACATTACCGCATTGTCCACTACAGCGGTCGCCTGACGCAGTGACAGGTGCATGCGGTGGCTACTGGTTGTGGTGTCGGCAAGTAATGAATGAATGAAAATTCAAGCAATGAATAAAAGAAAATATTTATTTCGAGTATCAGGACTTGTATGTAGTTAGTAATACCTTAAAATTAGATACAATTTAGGTAACAATTTTATTATAATAATGTCCAATGTCATATAGTATCACATGTCAAATTTTACGTGAATACCTCTACGTGAAACTTATGCTCACTGTTGTGGTCAAATATGATTTTAGTATGAGGGGCTAAAAGCCATAGATACCAATTCCGGAATTTTAATTTTCGGCATCCAGATAATATGGCATTTTATTCTTCTTCAAGATTGTATTCTATACTGACGAATACTCTGTATTATGATACTAACGAGCGAGACAGAGAGAAAAAAGAAAGAAATGTTCTCATCTTGTGTATATGTATTTGTACTACTTACAGTAATTGATTGGCTCAATCTAAATTTTGTCGCAAATAGCTCTCTACTGGAGTCTCTATTATATCTACAAAAGATTATTCCGTAACGAGCCCCAACCCTTGGGAAAGATTTGTCGCAGCTCTTATGTAACGCGAAGTGTTATTTTTGCTACAATAGGATACGGTAACAAAAAATTACATGACGAAAGTTTGTCTTGTAGGTAGTTCGCAATGTCACGGTCGGTATCTACGATACTCCTACATATTACAACTTTATTAGTCTATCATATTCCAAAGTTTTGTAAAACATTGAGTGTTGAACGCCTCGTCTTTTAACAGTATTTCGTAGTTTCGAGATTATTTTAACTTTGGAGAACAACATAATTACTTATCCTTACCTTAGTACCTTTACAGTACTGTACTCCGTTTTGGATGGAATTTGTTTAATGGAATTTAAGGTAGGTACTTTGGCAAATAGAATCTCGTGGTATGTTAATATGAATCTATTTTAAAACAAATTAATATTCAATTACCGAAGTAACATTTCCCGCATAGGGTCCAGATAGAATCCGCGAATCCAAAGGGTTCCATTGTGAAGTTGTGCAAACCATAAAACCAATTAAAACGACCCTCACAGGCCCTCGGCCCACCAAATTGGATTTTTGAACAAATTAAATGTTTCCGCCTCGGAATTCTGTAATAATATTATCAGTTAGGAACTGTTAATTGGAATTTATCGTCTATAAACACCACATTGGTTTCCATTGTGCGTCCAAATTTCAAAGGCCACAATATGCTACATTAAAATGTTTCGCCCGGATGGAGCGGCCGGGTGGTCTGCTGCGGCGGCGGTCAGACGATAGGTATAGCCAAACCGTACTTAATGTTAACGATTATAGGAAATATTTTTGAATCTTGTATCTGTTGTGTCGGTTAGGTAGGCCGTAAATTTGTTCTGATTATGATTTAATTTCGAAGATGGAATCTGGCGTTGTAGTCGTGCGTGAGTTTGTTAATGTACAATACCTATAAAGGACAATGCCATTGGTCGTTAACTAAATTGAATAAGGGACCATTTGCAAAAACTAATTTTTATAGGTTCTGATTTTTATTGTAAATAAATAAATTTATCATTTTAGCCAGAATTTCCAACACGCCATGATTACAAGATGAACATTTCCAGATTTTTTTAGTAAGTAAATAATAACAGTGTCAATTAAACAAAACAACAGGTAGGTAAGGTAAGTGTTGCGTTTCTCAAAGGAATTCATCATCGTCCCATTGGCCAAACCCTGGATTCTACCAGGGCCCGCTTTCCTCCACTTCGCCCGGTCTTCAGCATCCTCACTGCTCTCAGCGATGGCAATCCATTGCTTCCTGGGCCTAACGAGGAATTTTTTGCCTAATATCTACCGGCAAGTTTAGACGCCTATTTCAAACGCAGTACTGGGGCTTACGCACCACGTGAACAAACCAGCGCAGGCGAGCCTCCTCAATGTTGCCACGCATGCAGGCGCGGATCCAGGATTTGGCTGAGGGCGGGTGGGGGGGGCAATTGCACCCATTGCCCCCCCTTGGATTCGCGCTTGCACTCATGTACTCGGTCCGGACTCAGTCGAGCCACATCCACCGTAGCATTTTCATTTCGTTGACGTGGAGTTCGTGGACGTGCTTCGTTAGGTCTCGCATCCATAGAACATCTTATGCCTAATTAAGTATAGAAGCTCCGAGCTTGATCGGGATTTTAAGGTCACAGGTTCATCATCAGAGTTTCAGGTCATTTGACAAAATTGGCAATCATCTGTGACTGCCCAAACTGTTGAGATGCTTTGCTCCCAAGTGAATGATGATGATGAATTGATTCGCTGCCATTTCTTGAAATATTCCTTTTTGTCCCTAACTCCTGCACCTTGCTGTTCCACCATCCCGTGTAAGATATAATTAATATTTTACTCAAGATATAATTAACCTACTCAACTAGTTACAATAAACCGTGTTATAATTATAATACCTATTTAATAGTAAGAAATTAATTAAAGTTTCCAAAACGTCAGACTGGCAGGTATGTATCATTTATTGACATCATTATTAAATTTCATAATTATTTAATTAGCTACACATCAGAATTAGTTACCTACCTATCCAATAGTTTCTCTACTGTTGCTTATCTAGTAGCTAGTAAGCTCGATCAGTAGTAATTATACAAAATTTGCATTAATAACTAAGATTTTAACATCTTAATTGATTGAAACTCATTCATTATTCAAACGTCTAATTAAATTATGTTACCTATTTTAATATTATAGGTATGGTTGATTAATAGGGTATGGCGAAAAATAAAACTTTTTTTTATACACTTAATTGCTGTCATCAAGAACTGTTATAACATCAAGATACCTATCATATTTTACCGATCAATTTAATATGATAATTTTATTTGGCAAAATAATTTGATGGTCGTAGAATAAACTGTTAGTTTCGTTTTTTAATCATTAATTATGTACTAGCCGTACCTACCTTTTCTACACCCTATTTCATTTCGTTAGTTAGGGCATACATTTTCAAAAGTATTGAATAACATTCTTCGTTAGATTAGTATTTGGTACTAGAAAATAACCAAGGTTAAGCAATGCTCGTAATGTTTGGGAAATGGATAGGTGACCGTTTCGTACTTTGAGGCTAGTCGAATTACAGCACTGCAACGAGCTCGCCACTCGTTAAGTGTGCCTCCTAATACTTTTGGCTAAGCGCGGTTGGACAAGGTCTTCTGCTGGTGACCCGGAGATTGGTTGAACTGTTTAGGGCCCCACGACACTATATTTATTTATTTATAAACACAAGCTTTCTTCATACACTTTATAATATTAATTATGAGGCGATTCTGTAACCCTGTCCGCAGTACTAGTACTATATATATACCAACCTAGCGGTCATGGCGTGTGAAACAATCCCCATTCATCGGGAGTCCATGCGGCGAAGACGGATGGCGTGTCACGGCCCAATTGAAACACTTGCTTATTATCGGTGACACCAGCCAACTGGCGGACCCGACGGACCTATTAAAGTTGTCATGCAGACCTGATGGAATGGGAGCATCCGTAGACGAGCTTTGATCGACGGAAAATCACTACTAATCAAACCTAAAACGGTCCAGCGTGGAGTAAAGACGTTAAGTTACGGACACCACATATATTTAATGTTTCTAGGTTCTGATTTTATTGTTAAGCTATTTATCAGAGATAATGTTTTAAACTATAGCGGTTATTATGTATGTTCCGGGTTTCCTACCGCGAAATATCGGGCTACTCGTAAACAAAGGTACGCGGTAGGAAACCCGGAAATTACTACATTTGTTGTATTCATTTATTTTTCTACTGATATTTTACAAATATTTTCATTCCTTGATACCAATGGGTCAAGCAGTTTGCCCCGTTTTGTTCAGGAGTCTCGGCAATGACATGACTTCTTCTATCTTACTTTAAACATGAACCGCGGGAACATCGATGAACAATATTTTATTGAAATAAAGAGTATGTATGTATGTATGTAAACTCTTTATTGCATCAAATACCTTAGAACTAAAAGAGTATTCGTAGTCAGTGTAAAGGATGCGTGTCAGTTTCCTGTGGGCAGATGCATTTTTACGAAGGCATTACCTGTAGTGCCATGGGTAAGAAAGGGCCTTGTCTTGGTGGAAAAGTAGGTAGAGCTCGTCTAGTCTAAAATGACGCGCCCCACTACTTAGTTAGTTGATTTCGATGTGTGAGTAAAGTATCTGTATCTGTGTGGGAGCCAATAAACGACGCGTGCTCCTACGTTTGAATTTCACCGGCAACTGAATGACCAATTACAACGGCATTTGTATATGTATTGCGTCCATATTTTAAACTTGCTTGTGTGCGTTAATGCGATAGTGGGGCGCGTCATTTTAGATTAGACGAGCTATACCTATTATTTTTAAACGTTGGGTAAACAATAGTAAATCTAATAATTTATGACACGACTCATTAAAAGCAGCTACATAAATAAAATACTTATTTTCAACTAAACTGAAACATTTCCGCTGTGATATTATGGAGTAGACGCACTTTATAAATTTAAAGATATGCTTTGTTTGTGACGGACACGACGGACAGCCGGAGTGCGATGTGGGTGTTTCTTACAGTACAGATAATGAATAAAAGAAAGCTCACGTATAAGTATATATTTCACAATACTACTCACCTTGTTTATCAATCACGTCACGGAGCATGGTGTACTCGTACTTTAGTTCTCGTTTCACCTCAAAATTCGTTGATGTGCACCCACGGGCTGAGGAGAAGCCAAATAAGAAGAGCTGTGGGATACCTTCTCACGAAGGCCGTACGCCAGGATTTCGTAGCAAATCTATGATGCAAAGGGACCAAGTTACGCCGGTTGCAATCGTCCCACCCACAAGAGATGCGATCTATTGTCTCGGCTTATCTGCCCATTATTTATAATGACTAAGATAGTGCATTCACGTCAAACGCACACCTACGCGACGTCGGATCGGACGTAAAACGCCGGCTTTAGTTTATTTTTATTGCTATTTAATTAGAAAATATGAAGTCGGAGAACAATAAACAATTTATTGCAAGATTATCGCTGGGAGATTATCGATATCGATTTTTTATGATTATTTTATTGTTATAGCCAGTTTGTAGCTGCCAAAGAATTTAGACGCCGAAAGGGCCGCACGCACTTTGGTTGACGTAATAATAAATAATCTTGGTTATTTTCCATAATCCGTATTAACTGCATCATTACGTATAGTGGTCTAAAGGAATGTAGTGCACTTCCAGTTGCTAACAGCTAGTCGGTACACCCTTCTATAAAACAAAAGATAAGGGACCTCAATTAAAGTCACAGAGCAATCCTTTCGTCAAAAGCGACAAGGAATTTTGCACTCTATAACTGTCGCCGAAAGGACGTTACTTGCATATTTTCACCGAGTAAGACGTGGCGCTAAACGTGTAAGACGTGTCCCTTTTACATGTAAAGTGAATAAATACATAGAGTGTACGACTCAATCGCCCGAGTAACGGCCATCAAAGAGCGTTTATGTCCACAGATAACATAAAAGAAGGCAAGATTAAAGCAAAGTCACGTGCTGCAGCCAAACGCGGCGTCGCCAGAGAGGGAATATTAAAACGCTCGCCCCGCATCTTTACTTTCTTCCTTCTTATATTTACTCAAAGACTTAGTACTAATATACATATTTTATTCACACAACAAAGTTATTTAGCGGAGCCCTCGTAAATCTCGTCACGGCCAGCTCTTTAAAAGAAGGCGGACGTGTTCCAGCGATGAGGCGGAATTGAATTAGAAATCTGAAATCTCGAGAGCATTTCCGTAAGTTAACAAATTAACTTATCTGTCATTTTTGCGCAAGTAGGACGGAAATTCGTGATCCCAAAGGAAATGTCAAATAGCAGGACGTCATCACTTTTTCGCTTTAATCTTTTCGAAATTTGCTTCTTCTTGTACTAAGGTGCTGCAGGTATCTATTTCATAAGAGCGTCGGTGGCGTAATCGCTAGCGTGTCGGCCTCGTAAGGGGCTTTGATCCCTAGGCCCAGTGCCATCATGTATGACTTTTTAGAGTTATATTGGACCAATATAAATTTTACAGTAACCGATGCTCTTACGGTAAACATCGTGACCTGCACATTCAGGCGAATGAATGTCTACATGTGATCCAATGCGACCACAGTTGATTAACAGGTCAGATGGCAGTCGCTCTACTGCCAAATCCTGGATCAAGGTCATGACGGATCCCGGGCCCCCGCGAACAAAAGCACAACCGGCATATTGACGCCTAAGATAATACTTACTTTATGCCATAAGCGCCCTGAACTTTTATTTATTTTTAATTTATTTATTTATTTTTCCTATTAAATCTAGCATTACATGTGATTGTGAAAAACTGTGGTATGTATACGGTTCATATTTTATCCAATTTACAGTTAAAGCTATTAACTGTAGTCTGTAACTCATAACGACATCAACAGCGTAGGTACCAGCGTATCTTGTAATAATTTAGCCGCCGACAGCCGCGACATGCGCCGTGGGCGAGATGCGCACGCGACGACTATGCCTCATCGGCTGTCAGTACAGCAGTAGCGATTAGGTAGATACCTATAAAAACGCTTTATGAAAGTCCACTTTTTAGATATTTGGCATGAAAACCTCTGTATTAATGATGCATGATTATTTTATTTCATCGTGTGGTGTCCTGTTGAGTAGAGTAGGTACTAGAATTCCTTACAATAAATGTGAGACAAGAGGACAGAGCAGACCATCCATGGACCTCCGGTAGATTATAGCAAAATTGTGGTATGAATTTTCGGCACTGCCCTATCAAAGGCTTGGCAAGGGCAAAGATTATTGCCTATATTTGATGCTGATATATATATTGATTATATTTGATGCTAAATCCCATCCTTAGGTCCAGAAGTTTTGTTTCAAAGCAATGACTACGTTGCAATAGAAAAAGGCAAAACAATTGAGCACGACAAGAATTATGCTGAATGTGGCATAAAAAGAAACCAACATGCGGCCAATGACAGCTATACCGAAGAAAAGGCAACTAACGCCTCACGATCTTTATTATCGTTCTTGCGGACAATTCTTTTGTCTTTAATTCTAATAAAAGGGGTTTCAGACCGATCTTCGAACGACAGTTTACTATCCGCCCGTTTCTACACCGTAAAATCTCCGAAGACGCCTACCGATGAATTATATAACACTTGACACATTTTTATTTAACTTAAAAAGACGCAGATATTGAGATTGTATGACTGACTGTCACTGTCGCCGCCCACGGGGCCACTCTTCTATTTGTTTTACGTTAATCTCTCGTGAAAGCTGCTGATTAATGTGTTTGTTAGGCTAATGAGCTTCGTCTGATGATTCTCAATCAATAATTATAGTGTTTCTGAGTTTATGGCCGTGACCGCGACACTGCGTTGACTTATGGCTCTAGTCTCGGGTCTACGCCCACTGACGAGCTCATCCCACTGAATAGGATTTACTATCCCGTCAGAGCGAAGTACGGAAAGCTGTAGTATCTACTGAGAGTTATAAATAGACAGGCAATAAGTTACAATTAGGGTATTAGCGCGTCAACGGCGTTGGCGTAGGAGCGTCGGTGGCCGAGTGGTAATCATATCCGACTCTTAAGCGAGAGTCGGATATGCCACTTACCGGGTTTAAATCCCACTACGTATGGCCAATGACTCTTTTTTGAGTTATGTAGGTACATTAGTTGAATGTTATCCGATGCTCTTACGGTGAGGGAAATCGCGATGAAACCTGCACATTTAGGAGGTATGTGTCACCATGATCACGGAGGTCAGATGGCAGTCGCTCCATTGTAATTATCTGATCAGCCAAATCCTGGATCATGATCAAGGCGGACCCCAGGTCCTCGTGCGCTATAGCTCAATCACACCAAGACGATTATTTTATTGTTATAGGGTATTAGCGAGTCTATGAAAATGTTATTAATATGTTCTATAATTGAATTTTGTGGTTGGTTAACTTCGATGTTTGAAAGGTAGATGGACGTAACTGACGGCTAGGGCTGTTTAGCCTGTAACAGTTCATTATTTTTTATAGTTCTTAAACACTTTCTGAGCCGGCTATATTATGATTCAAACATGTTAAATGTCAGTATGTGTATTTGTAAGCCCTTTCCAAATTTTGTATTAAATAAACTAAGAGTTTGATCTACTATTTGATTAACATGCCGTGCAGAAATCCCGGGTTCAATTACCGGTCGAGCAGAAATTGAAATGATGAATTTTAATTTTTGCTACGGGTCTGGGTGTAAAAATAAGCATTTAAGTAGTTCATCAGGTATCTAACACCATAACACAAGCTTTGTTTACTTTGAGATAAGAAGGCGCTGTGTGAATTTGTCCAAGCATATTTACGTTTTTTTTTTTGTATCTTGGATGAGAATGCATTAATATAGTTTTTTGGAATGGTCTTGATGTATACCCCGCAATAAAGCTTGCAATGAAAAAATATTTTATTTGAATTAGTTCTATGAATTGAGGTAATTGTGTGACGTTGTTTTATGCTACGGGCTGAAATGCTCGTCCCAGAAACCTCACCAAACGACGTTTTATCTGAAATCATTGAAGTACTTTCTATTTTCTAGATCGATGTCGTCACGATCTTTTTCCACAGTTTGTTTACAATAACTGGTGAGGATTCTGCGATTACTTCAGCCCACAATCCTCGCCCGACCGTAGCCAACCGTGGCTTTAACTTCTCAATTATAACACAACCGATTTTTGACATTTGGGACAATTTCATTTAAATTTTTGTCATCGTCAATCATTAAAAATTTTCTTTCTTAAATGTTTCAAAAGTGAGAATTCTTGGCTGAGGGAGACTAATCCCGTTTGGTACCCGCGACTACATTAGGATTTTTTTTCTCATTACGTTGCTTAGCTTCGAAATGAGAAGAAAGGTAGATTAGACATTCTACATAGTCGGACACTACACGGCCATGCTAATTCTGCATAACAAAACTGTAATCGTATCTCTTACTAAACCACTTCACGCCGTACTAACTGCACCTTACAACCACACCACTAAAACCGAGCAGCGCTCATGAAAAGGATCAAACCAATATAACGGGATGTGACTCTCTGTTAGACTATAGATGAAGACAATTGCCATCAGTTGTAGCGACAGGATAATCTGTCAGACAGACTGTACATAATACAGCTAACTTAACTCGTTACTGACTAGACTGATCTATTACTTAAGCGATCCAATCGTGGTCAATTTCCTGAGGGGTGTTGATTTACTCGCTTTTATGTTTCAGAGTGGACTTACTTAGTACTACTTAGCAAGCGAGATGGCAACTCATAAGTGATAGCATTCGAATTAAGTGGTCGGGTCCGAGGTCATAGGACTAGATGCATTTTTAACCTCTCATAGGTATCTGGTTGCCCACACGGTGGAGCTTATAAGAGTAGGTACGCTCCCATAAAGAAAACTATAGTTTTCAGTATACTGAAAAATTAACATCGGTGATGACCGTTCGTTACCTTTTTTGGTGTTGCATTTAATTTGTCAATGTTCAAAAGTCAACTGTCTGTCCATGCCACGTGTGGCTACACTCACCCGAACCCTATGCCCCAAAACAACGCGAGTATATTTAGTATTTAGTCCCAAATTAGTTCTATCGAATCCAGTGACCCCCGCCATGAACAGAGGAGAGGAGCCGAAGAAGCGATAGTTTGACGTTGTTAAGGATAACATGCGTACCAAGTACAAACTCACCATCAAAGAAGCTGAAGACCGAGCGAAGTATAGAAAGATAATAGGAAGGCGGAACCCGGGTCCTCGCGTGTGAGAGCATAACCGGCGCTAACGCCAAGATGATGATGACGATTCGTTCGGATTTTCAGAGGTGAGTAACGCATTGGCGATAATAGGTGACCCTTTCCATCGGGTGCCCGTTTGCCTGTTTATCTAAGGGCAGCGGTAAGCACTTTCTATCAGGTCGCCCAGTTGCCTGTTTGTCTATAGGTAAGCAGCGGTGACCACTTTCCATCAGGTGGCCCGCTTGCCTGTTTATCTATAGGCACCGGTGAGCACTTTTTATCAGGAAGCTTGCTTACCTAATTGTCTATAGGCAGCGGTGACCACTTTCATTCAGGTGGCCAGCTTGCCTGTTTATCTACCGGAGGATTTGGAGAGCCAAGTCTCATCCGATGGACAATTATCTTCCTCTGATTGAAATTGACTTCATAAGAATAATTTTTCCCAATTGGTATGCCGTAAGAAAGCAGGAAAGTACTTATCTGATCATAACTGCGTTTAAATCTTTAGTTAAAGTACGTAAGTTAAACTAAACCAACTAACTAAACAAAGTTTACACTATTTTCTCTATAGTTGCACCCGCAATCTAGTTTTATGAGTTTTAGTTTTGTTACATAAGTTACACTACACTACCTGTATCTACAAATATTCTTAGCCTCCACGATGCAGGCTTGATGTGGAGGCCACTATCATTTAAGCATGTACTTTTTTAAAGAAATGTATAAAACTTGTACTTACCTTAACTGTAACTATTTCCTTAATTACTATTCGTTAAAAACTCCATTCGTTGTGGCTCCTCAGTTCCAGGACGCACCGCTTGCCATCTCTAAGAGCATACATATCCTAGATGTCGACATCTCCAGTGACGTCCAGTTTCGCAGTCACCTGGAAGAAAAGGTCAAGCTCGCATCTAAAGAGCTGGAAGTGATTAACAGATCAAAGCAATTGTTCACGCCGGAGCAACGACTTGTCCTTTACAAGGCTCAAGTCAGACCCCATTTGGAGTATTGCTCTCATCTATGGGCGGGAGCACCGGCATATCAGCTTGGTCCTTGTGACTCGATCCAAAAGTGCGCTGTGAGAATTGTCGATGATACCATGCTCACAAGTGGTATTGAGCCGTTGAGCCTGCGTAGGAATTTCGCCTCACTTTGTGTGTTCTACCGCTTGTACAACGGTGTTTGTTCTGACGAACTGTTTGACATGATGCCTACAGCTACGTCCTATCACCGCACCGCTTGCCACCGACAGGGAGTTCATCCTCACACCTTGGAGCCAAATTGGTCGTCAATTGTGCGGTTCCAAAGGAACTTTCTCCCACGCACACTACCTGGAGAGGTTTTCCCTGGAGAGTACAACATGGAGTTCTTCAAGAAAGGGATTAAAAGGTTTTTACGTGGTCGACAACGCGTGGGTGATGGTATTGCAAACGTCCATAGGCTGCGGTGACTGCCTTCCATCAGGCCGTAAGCTTGTTTGGCCACCTTTATGGTAAAAAAAAATTTTTTTTTTAAAGCGATTGGGTGTCTACAAGGGTAGCGAAGCGATCTTCTTGTGTAGGTACTTTACTATCGATTGCTTTATTTATTTATTTATTAAAACTTAAAGCACAAAATGGTACAATAGTTTGGCTTTAGAGGATGTTCGCGATTGCAAAATCCATCAGATGACGTTACTGCGACGTAAAGTCTTTTGTCAAAACGAAGCTTTGTCATTGGCTGGAATAGATACGTCATTTTACAGCAGTTGTTTCTGTCCAATCATCATCACAGCCCGTAACAGTCCACTACAGGACTAAGGGCCTCTCTCACGAAAGGGGAGCATATTGCCATAATCTCCACGCTTAGCAGGCGGGTTGGAGATCACAGTATTTAAATATAACAATGGAAAATGCTGCTGCCCATTTTCCAGACTACGGAGAATCTTTTGTCTCTAAAACATTAGTCGCCTTGTACGACACGAGTGTAAGGGGTTGGTGCTATTCTGCTCTGCCGGACACCACACGGCCAACTAGCGCGACAGGATTGTGACAATAGACTTTACGCCTCATTAGCGCCATCTGAAAACGTGTAGACCCTCAAGCAATACCTTTACGTTTACATTGTCGCAAACAAATAAATTAATTCTAGTTTTCCACCAATCAAGAATCGTGAACAGCGACGGAATGCCCTAATAACATCACCGGGTGTCTTTCCACGTGGAGTTCGTAAGCGGCGCACGTAGCTTATCACGAAGCCGGCAGTTCGCACGGGAGCTACTAGGTGAGAGTTTGACAGGTGCATACAAAGAGTAAAGAATACCTATTGTAAGCTATATAACCTATACACAATTTACATGAACTGTTAGGGCGCTACCGCCCAAGTGTACTCGGAAATGATGGAAAAAATTTACACGAAAAATCGAATGCTTCTTGTTAAGTTACAAAGCCAATTTTGTTATAGGTAATTTCTTCAGTCTTTCCTTTAAATTATTGTCGAAGGAAATTACGGTTGATTATCGTTTTATGGGTAAAAAAATCTTTAGAACTATGCTATGAACATTGGAGGATCATGTATACGGCATATCGTGTCCCGTTCTGAAATAATAATCCAACCGACAGATATCAGAAAAGCCATGGAAACCCCTCAAATATTTCCCAAACTACAGAACCGATTATCAAGAACCTTAAACTAGAGGTGGATTAAACTGGTTTTTAAATTAAGAAAACCACTTTGAAATAATATAGCTACGATGCCACAAGCAGACAAACAAAGATGACCAATCTTTTTAAAGCGGGGTTGCAACTAAGTAAGACATTGAATACATATTACTTACATGTTTATGTATTACGCCCGGCTTGCACCAAATTGACATTTACTACTTAACAGTGACTTTTTCTGAGGTATGTACCTACATTAGATTAACACTAACCGATGATCTTATGGTGCGAAAAAACACTACGAGAAAACATGCATGTTCAGACGACTGAATGTGTAAAAATGACCAAATTTCGTCAGGTCCACCTGCTAACAGGTCAGATGGCAGTCGCTCTAATCTGCTAAATCCTGCATCATGGTCAAGGCGGACCCCGGACCCTCGGACGACTAGATGAATTACAATTTTATATTTTTTGGAATCCAACAGATAACCTACGCACTGCACCAAGAATTAGGAAAATTGGCATTCGACTTCTTTCTTCCCTCTCTTCTTGTTTTCCACTACCCACTTATGTCTAAAATGATTTCGTACTTGTTTTCTTGACCGCGATCACACAATTGCACCAGTCTGCCGCCGCGAGCGACGTTTATAGCACCATAAAATATGCTAGAAGTCAAAGCAGCCTTCAATAATCTAAATTGATTGTGTTGTTACAAGCTTTAGGTAGATTAGATACAAGTACCTATAAGTAGACTAGAATTGTGCGATTCGAAATGTACAATCGATCACTTATGGGGTGATCTTCATGCAAATAATTGAATTCATAAAGCAACTGGTTTAGACATAATAATCATCATCCCCCTGCCCTTATCTCACAATAGTAAAAAGTTTCGGCTTCATGTTTTCATATAGACTCAATATCACTCCAAATAAGTACCTATTTGGACATGATTTTCTAACTTGAGCAACTAAAATAAAAATAAAATCTTGGCGTTAATGTCCCGGTTGTGCTAGGAGGGCCCGGGGTCCGGGAAAGCCGGGAGTATTTACAGTGGAGTGAATGCGTGACCCTGCTACCAGAGGAACCGGATTAGATTATGGTTACACATTCAGTCGCCTGAATGTACAAGTTTCGTCGCGATGTTTTCCCTCACCGTACGAGCCATCAGTTAGTATTCAAGTAACGTATATAACTCAGTAAAGAGTCATTAAGATTCCGAGTCATAAGGCCGCAGCAAAATTCAAACCCGGTACCTCTAATTTACGAGTCGGATACCCGCTAGGCCACCGACGCTCGCCAAGCAACAAAAGTAAAGACAATAAAAGTAGAAGCATCTTATCACATTATAGCAATAAAATCCCTCATATCGAACCCTCTTTATCGTATAAAAGGTCAGCTAATATCCGACCGAACTATATTGACAATCGTGTACATAGTTGGATATTCAAATAGTGGCCATTGTAACCCCGACCTGGCCCATATCACTAAATCAACCCCTGGATTCTTTGCTAGGGTGGTCTTGCTACCCTGGATAGTAGGATTTTTTAAAAAGGTGGGTATGAATAGTTTCTCTGGCGAATCGGCTTTTCCCTAACGGGTTGGGCAGGTCTGATGGCATGGTAGTCGTCGCCCGTAAAAGGCTAAACTTGCACAATTTATTTTTATTAAGTATTCTGATAGGAAACCGGATTCTGAAATTCTAAATGTGCTAGAAGAGTGGATACTGGCTGGCAGATTTACCGCTCGACACTGAGGCGGGATTCTGATAGGATGAGGAGGAATCTTCGTAAAATATATATTATATAGTCAAAGTACCAATATACCACATATATACATACATACATAGGTACTATAGATAAACAGTATATTACACTTAACATGGCACGTTTCCTGACATAAATATCATAACCTAACCGGCAGAAAACGTTAAAAAGCCCCCGACCAAGAGAAGAAGAATCAACACAACAGAAATGTCCTAATTACATAGTTTCCGCAAGTCCCACGAACGGATGGCCGCCCTGGATCTCAGAAGCAGTGTATCATAAGCGCGCGGCGGCGGTGCGCTATCATAATGAGAATCTATCGCATTCGCTATATCCTTAATTATCCCTTTTTCTGTTATTCGTGACTTCCTTGTTATTTGGAACTGGTAATATGACTGTTAGATAAGTAAGTATAAAAAAAATAATCATCTTAGCGTTAATGTCTCGCCGGTGGTGCTCTCGTGCACGAGGGCTTGGGGTCCGCCTTGATCATGATCCAGGATATGGCAGATCAGGTAATTACAGTGAATCGATTGCCGTCTGATCTCCGTGACCCTGCTACCAGGGGAACCAGACCAGATTGGATCATGGTTACACATTCTGTTGCCTTAAAATCAGGACAGTGTCCCATTTTATAGAAGTTAGCTGATAATATCAGTTAAAATATTTATTACGATGACAACGGACGATTTGTTTTAGAAAAGATAATTTTGTAGTGCTTATTGATTCAATAATTATAATTACGAAAGATATTTTCCTGAACACTACCTAATCGTCTTGAAACCTTCCGTTAAAGAAATAGTCGATTATTGTAGGTACTACGTAGCTAGATTAGTTGATTCTAAACATAGGCACGGATCGATGCCAAACAATTTAATAACCTGTAATTTAGTTCTTCGAGTTACCGCTTCATTGAGAGCCTCTAACCACCTCTAACGAAACTTTGTGACGTAGATTTCAATCGCCTAATAACGCCCAAATGGAATTACTAGAGCACAAGTTCAAGGCTAGTAAGGCTTACGTCGATCGATTATTATTTGAAATAAGTTTTTAGGTTTTCTCATTAGGTAACCTGCTCTTGAGGATGAATATTTGTAGGTTTTTTGCTTCTTTTAGAAATTACTATACTTAGGTACATAATCGTACTTTTTTGCTAGATTTTCTTTATACAGGATGTTATATAATATATGTATGAAACCGTGAACCGGATGGAGTGCAAAATGTATGAAAACTATAGGTATAAAAATTCCACGTACGACAGAAATAATTGTACCTATCGTTTTAATATAGGCACTCCATCCAGTTCACGGCTTCATACATATATTATGTAACACCCTGTATAATTTAGCGACCCGCCCAGCACCCGCTAAGGGAACAAGTAAACAAGCAGTTTTTTTTTAACTAGCTACCCGCCCCGGCTACGCACGGGTTAACCTTAACAAATTATACACTAAGACCTTCCTCATGAATCACTCTGTATATTACCCTGCTTAAGGCTTATTGACAATCCGTGCAGCCTGTGGGTCTCATATTCTCGGAGGGCATACGACAATCTCCGAGTACAGTATAATAACATGTTTAGGATGCTGTTGGGGCTTCGGAGGCACTGTAATGCATCGGGCATGTTTGCGGCAGCAAGGACGGATGGTATTCACGCTATCATGCGAAAAAGGGTTGCGTCAATCCTGCAGCGTGTCCGGGGGACCCATAACAGCCTCCTTAATATGTGGGCAAACAGACTGGACTGTTCCATAATGCAACACTGGCTTAAACTCCATGTTGCATCTGGGACTTAATTTTTATTAATAATATATTTGCTTACTTAACAATTCGACATTTATTTGAATTTTGAATTCATTTTGATTATGATATTGTGATGATTTTATGAATTTTATGAATTAAATGTTTAATTATGTAATCATTTTAACAATATATTATAAGAAATTTAACTAACACAATATAATATGGACTGTTAAAAATCGTATATGTATACGTATATGGTCTGAAATAAATGATTAATAATAATAATATTGGTGAAAACCTCATAAACCATACGTTCACTAGTTTTTGAGTTTATCGCGAATAGACCAACAGACGCGACGTGGGTTATGTTTAATAAAATGTAGTGAAATATCACATTTTACATGGGCCACCAACAAATTCGTGTAAGACCAAATCCTTCATCTGAAGTGTAATTCTTAGACAAGTTCCTACTCATAATAAATATCTACAATCGATTGACGAGTATGTAGGTACTTATTTATGAAAATTATGCAATTAATGTGATGTCAAGTTTTCACGATAATGTTCAGATGCCGTCAGAAAGGTAGGTAAAGGTCGTTATTGGCGCATCGGGCGCCGCATTGCGGATTAACGAGAAACCATATTTTTATGGAAAAACTTCAGCAGCGTTGCATTATGACAACATTTACATATGATACGAAAAAAAATTTCATGTCGACGCAAATCTCAGCTGTAGAACGCCCACTGCTACACATCTTCCAGGCCAATCAACTCTATGACTCCCGTATAATCGGCTTAATACGATCTGTAAGGCAACGACGACTGTTATACTGCTAAATCATATTGAGAAAATTGTATGTGACGTAATTCGCCATTCTTTGTATTCTGTTTGTATATTGTACTGTATAAGTTGCAATTAATGGTCTAAACCTTGCTTGACTGAAACTTCTTATAGTACTCAGCTATATTAAGATGAGATCTTAGTACCTACACAAGATTGCATAGATACTTTATTACAGCTGCACTGAATAAGATAGGAGCATTACATATCTCAGAGCTTAGAGTATTTTTATATAGTATCCACAATATTTATTTTAATACAGTGATCTCAAATCCGCTTGCCAACCAAGCATGGAGATTACTGCAGTATCTTCACCCAGTAGGAAATCTGCAGGAAAATCCAGTACTAGTACCAGACCACTCCAAACCGTTTCAGTGAGTGCATGCCGACAGCGAATTATACGAGTACAGTACCTATGTTAATCTAAATTAACAGACAAACTTACCAGCTATGGGTACCACCATACTCGTATACATAGTTCCTAATTGGACTGCAGCTAAGTTGCGGCAAGTACCCAGTAACAATTTGTCTAGCCACTGCAGCTAGACGGATTAGACAACAAAGTAGTGGATCTTCCCACACGTTCGGACTCGCACATAAACTGAATGAGAGTTTAACCAGCCAAATTGAAAGCCCTGACGACACTCGACAGTTAAATCAACAAGAACGAGGAAGACCGTAACTTGATACCTATCTATTAGTTCAAGTAAGATGGTATTCGTGTTGCACCGGCCAGCGCATGCGCGAGGACAATTAGTGAATGTGCGTCCGGCTGTTTGTATCTGTCTGGGTAATTTATCTTCGGGCGAAACGCGACTTACTCGGAATTATGCATTGCTCTAACTCTCATTGCCTATATCTGTTAAATTTTCATCATAATAGAAAGTCATTTATTTTATATTTAGTAAATATATAGACTTTCAAACGTATACAGTTTTATAATAATAAATTGTAACTTGATATATATTCACTTTTGTTTATTTCTCGATATGAGCGCTGGCCATAAACTTATTCGTTATAAAAGATATTTATTACTTTATTTAAATTTTATTATCAAAACTAAATAAATATTTAAATTCTCAAAATTTGTGCACTATTAATTAAAATTTACCATATCAGGGGGGGGGGGGCTTAGTTTTTGTGACGAAATATTTCGAGAGGGGTCACAGAAAGTGTGACACAGCGTGACAATGGGGGGGAGGGGGTCAGAAAAAGCTGATTTTAGCGTGACGTATTTTATAAACGGCCCTTAGGTCATAATTAGCGACTTGGCTATTAATGCCATACGAATAAATAAATTATCAATATTGAATATTAGCTGTTTTGTCTGTTCTTAGTCATTAGTCATAGAATATATATTTTTCTCACTAACGTATTGAAAAACGGTGTTTTTTATTGCTTTCGGAAGCTCACGGTCGGACGGTCCACCTAATAGAAAGCGGCTACCGTCGTTTAGGGAGATCTGCAACCAAAGGGCAGCGGGCAGAGGTACTTGTAGATATGCCGTTTGAAGAACGCTATGTTATACTTAGTGCAAGGGAAAGACTTCGGGAAAGAATATGAAATGAGCTCCCTTTCCATATCTTGCACGTGTGCGGTAAAAAGCTTCGTATGAAACTCGTGAGCATTTGTAATTACGTAGTTATTAAATATGTAATTTCATCAAACCTATTAATTAGAGTTCCAAAAGATCCCACCATCAAGTATCGCAATAATCTCACTCAATTAAGGCTATCGGTTGTGATATTTCATAGGTAGTTTCCAAGCAATTAAAACGTATCCGCTTGGAATAAATTGCCAAAAGAATGGAATCGGTAATTGCCATCGACACGGTGTGGATAAAGTTTAATCGTTGACAACTTTAAGCAAATATAATCGAGCGTCATTGTTTTACTTTATGGTCTTAACTTTTAATAACTCAATTAACCTAACTGTAATAGTTTACTGTTACTTTACCGATACAAGTACTTTATCTTTTTATTGATTAGTAAAAGGAAAAAGTACTTTAGTTAGTTTGATAAGTTTTAACTTATGATAGTGTAATAATTGTTTTAATAGGGGTGTAAAAACATAACTCAGAAAATAGTCATTGATACATGGCCGCAGTGGGATTCGAACCCAGTACCTCTCGCTTACGAATCGAAATCCTTTACAACTCGGCCACCTACGCTCCAGATGTATTAGAATACTTTAAAAAACCGTTGTAAAATCCACTTGTAATCACAACGTTCCATTTTCCAACATCCGCCTTGGGCGTAATAATTTAGTCATGCATGACAACGTTTATTGGAAGTTCTTAGGTGACATTCAAATTGTCATTGTCACCGCGTCCTTGACAATGATAACTACGAGTCAGGCAGGAGTAATGTTTAATTCACGGCTTGTTACGTGTCTCTCACTCGCCAAAGGAAGTGTCGTAACGACCTTTACAAAGTTGTGTCAGCGGTTAATAGAGTCGTTTGTAAGGTGGGCACTCTGCAATAAGGTTTGTAGTTAACAAACAAATACGTACGTTCTTCAAATTGTAAAAGTAGTAAAATATAATAAAAATAAAATGTGCAGTCTATTGTAGTCAAATAGTAAGTACGTTAGATTGTAAACTGTCGAAATATTGTGAACAACAACAAAATTCACCAAATCGTTTACAACAAAACGCATTATTTTTCCAAGCAACACATTTATAAACAATAGGTTAAAACTCTGTTAGGTTAGGTTTGTGTTGTGACAACGTGTCCATCATCTCGGCCCAGTGCCGACTATGTGTTTATTCCTAGCTAGAGCACTCGAGCTAGAGTAAAAAGACTAGTGGTAATGCTTTGCTTGTACAATGTGCCTCACCAATTTATGAACAATGTCCAATGTACCTCAACCATTTTGATGGAAATTACGATAAACCGCGTCATCTAACCGCTTGTATTACGCTTAGAATACATAAAAGTAACTAGTCCCAATGTACCTCTCGATTCATATTTTAAATCCAAGGAATCTATAATAGAACTGGAGAAATTCAGCAACAAAATTTTGTCTTTCCAGCAGTGCCCTTTATAATTTGAATCCATCGCACCATTGTTACGTTACCAATGTACCTCACCGCTTTTCATGTTTTACTAATTTATTTTTTTGTCTCTATAGAAACCTGCATATATGCACTTTACATACAAATAGCATATACATAGCTAAGCTAGGCTGCTGGTGAGGTAAGATCAATAAAACAAATATTTTCCGCAAGGAGGGTCGGCGTGACAAACTTGTAATTCTTACTACAACTTGAATTTCTAGTACTACTAAGTTTACGTCTTTACTCAAACAGGATCCTATATCTATTCTAATAGTTATATTTTATTTTGATTTTGAGTTTTTTTAACGGACATATATTTTGGATAAGTCCTAAAATACCCACCATGCTAATTCAATGCATTGGATCTCTCTTCCAATTACGACGCGCTAAATACCAACAGCACTACCAAAATTTAGAGAAGGTAGGTACAGCTGCTGACTTGTTTTCATTAATTCAATGTAATAAAAAATCAGCAATTCGAATAGTTTTCCACCAACCATCTTTATTTTACACTCCGTACAATATTCTTAAGCAAAAGATGGTAATACAATACCGTAACACAAGTTTGACTTTGAATACACCGGACACCGCGTCAAATCGGCAATCATAGCGGGAATCACGACATCTTTTGTTTTAAATGTTTGGTTTAATCATTTAATGTGTATAGCGGTTTCTCGTTTTATTGTCGACGAAACCGGCTTCACAAAACTCACTAAAGTTTAATAAACGTATGCCGAGTCTTTCCTTCTTCCCGTTTGTCACTTTAAGGTTGTGACCAAAAAGACATCTAAGTAGCTTTTTTATAAAATAATTAGTAGGTAATATGTAAAATTTATATGACAATGATTTTCAAAAATCACCAAGCCCTCTTACATTGTGGTCGAATCTGCGAATATTATTAAAAAATAAATTAAATATTTGTCATTTTATGTACAGTTACAGAGTCATCATCATTCATCATCATTGGCCTTTAACATGCGGTGGATTAATTTCAATGAGTCAGCGGCTGACGACGCTAGGATGCTGAAGGCAGCTAGAGAAGCAAAGCAAACTCTGCCAGAAACCAAAATTGACCACAATAACTTATAGAATGATGATAAGAAGATTATTTAATAACCACAGCCCAAAATTTGTCCACCTCTACATTAAAATTCGGTTCGTGTTGTCTGTTGTACCAATTATCATATTAGAAATATCGTCCTCTTAAAGAGCTAACGGTGACCCCTGGGTCAATATGCCTGTATAAACTTGTAATAATATTAATATTTATTGAGTCTACCTCTATTTGGAGCGGATTGGCACCGTAGCGCCGTTGACGATAAAAATATTAATAAATTACCATAATCACTTTCATAAATTTACTGGTAGTAGGACTCTTTCAAGCCTGAACAGTAGGTCTGGCTGGATAAGACTGTCATAATATGTATTTCTGCCGCCGACATAAATGTTTTTCGCCTTGTAAGTGCAGCTACAGCATTAGGCAGATTTCACACGACTTGTAGATTTCTTCTGTCGCCACCCACCATAGAAGTTCCATACGGACGAAATGACAGAGCTTCATGTGAATTTAAAAATGATTAAAACATAATTTATTTACTTCTAAACCGAACACTCTCCGATGTGAGTATATTAACGACACCTCCGTAATGGGACATCATAATCTAGAGATAACTCAATAAGTACCGGAGTTGTTTCACTGACGACATGCTTGTAATATGGTTAACGTATTCAAACATAAATCACGAGGCATAACAAGTTAATATCGCAGGTGTCGCTGCGTTGTCTACTATGGCTTTGTACTGTACTGCATAATTAATGCGATATGATTGATTGGAATGATATAACGACCGACATTGCGACCTTGGCAATGTTAATTGTTATAAATTACAATTAACAGGAATGGAATACAATTGAAGATGAGCCAGAGCCAGCCAGACGCACGTATTCCTGTGGACTGGTGATGATTCATTGCAGAAAACCGCGTGTATGATCTAACAAGTGTTCGTTTTGTCATTATTTATCAACTACTCAGACATGAGTCGCACTACAGGACGCCAGTGATGGAAAGGGTTAGTGATATATTCTACTTTGACGGACACCACACGGTGTTATTTACGTACTAATGTGTAACATCTTAATTGGAAGAGTATCGAAAAGACTAGGGTACGGATGAGTAATATGGCCATCTAAAAACAACAGATCTTTTGGTGGCCATTTATATATTTTTTACATAACTTTTTTCTGGTGACTTCAGTAAACACGCACATACTCACCTGTATAGTTATCTATAGTCGCAGGTTTATGATGAAACCGGAGCTTCGAACAAAACCCTATGATGATATTTGAAGGCCCGGACGGCTCAGCCTAAATGACCAATTACGTTGAGCGATATATCATTGGACAGGACCTTTAATTTTCTATAACTTTTACAACTACGACAACTCTCTAATCGCTGTGGGAAAAAGTTATAGAGAATAACAGTTAATAGGACAGGCAAACTCCAAAATATATGACTATAACTTTTTTTAAACAGTGATTCGAAAGTTGTCACCATAGTCAAAGTTGTTATATATGACAATGCCTTACTAATGACACATCGCTTAACTTTATTGGTCATATAGGCTGGGGCCATACATTTTTGCCGGTCCTATTTTAAGTTCGCACACGATCGAATGGAAGATTTAGGTTGACGCGGAATCTCTCCAAATATATGATACTTCATTTAAGGAACTTGTACTCCTAATGGAACTGTGTTTGCTTACGTGACACGCCTTGATCGGGATCCAACAGCTTTCCGAGGTATCACAACTATTTTAAAAAATAGAACAGATTTTAAAAAATCTTGGTTCAGCCACAGTTAGTGCAGAATCATCCATGATTTTGGGATGAAAGTGTGTAAAATGGCTATAACAAATACCTAAATAATTTTCATTTACTCTGTTACATTTTCAAATAGAGAAATTGCAACGGTTGCAACTTTATCATAAAACTAAACCGAGCTAAGTTTTGGATATTGATTTTTAACATAAAACTAACACAGTCCAGGTTATTGATAATATAACTGGATTTTCTCAGGTTTGTAATAAGATAAAGTAATAATTTTGTTTTATTCCGGTTTTTGATCATAAGCCTAGGTTGTTAATGAAAAACCTGATTTCATCATAAACTTGAGACATATATATTGTTTTTAAACAAGTACGAGAAATTCTGCACCAATTTAAAAAAAATACGTTTACTCAGCGACATTGGAACGCATACCTGCTTCTGGTGTCCGGCAGGCGTAATGGTGAATAACACACAATAAACACAATAATGGTGAATAATCATTATTTCTAGGGAAAAGTGTAAGGTAGGTAACGAATTAGTTGACCTCGCCACTACCTGACAATATGCCAATCCGGAATATGACGAATTAGGATCAAATCGATAATACCTAGTACATAAATGACAATACGGACTAAGTAGTCAGCTAATTCGTTATATGACTGTACCTACTTTACACTATTCCCTAGAAATAATGCTTATCGAATTTGAACATGTGAAGGCAGGTCGCTTATTATTAATTTGATGAATCCAATCACGGATTTACATTGTGCTGTGCCTTTTCAATGCAATATGCACAGCAATATTGATTCGAGCCCCGAATAGCGCTGGATACGTTAAATTATTACTAATAATCCAATCTGAATATGAGTACTTTACAATGTAGGTGGAAGGAAAGGAACAATGCTTGATTCCTGCCTTGTTGCGGCTTAAACTTCAGGATAGCCAATAATTTTACTACGCCGATTATGCTCCCTACATATAGGGGTCATGCATGAAGCATATCAGTTGGAAACCCCCAAGTGTCGACCGAACGAGGTACTTGCGATGTTTCGAAGTACTCATCCTATTACGTATCAAAGATACCATTAGCAACAGTTATCACATTACGGGAGATTCCTTCTTGTTTGCCACTGATAGTACCTTTGGTAGATAGTATAAGAACATCACAGTAAAAACATATTTTATTATTTAGTTAGACAACAACTCTATTGAGTTTGTTCAAGTGCATTTATTATTGAAACTTGAAATGCCCGCATTGCAATTTCACGGAACTCGGAGCCGTAGCGATAGGAAAAGCGTGAGTAGGATAGCTCACTTCCTTAGTTGATGAGCCTGCACGTATATTGACACCTACGCATTCGGGGCTGGTCAACCGGCGTCTTATTTGTCTTAACAATGTTCTAAGCTAAGTTAAAGTGAAACCACTCACATAAAAATAGGTACCTATTATACCTATATACATAATATGTATGACATTTAGATATTCTTATTGTGTGAGTGTCGAATAGCCTCTATGTATATGTCAAAATCTATGTTGGGTTGGTACATATTCTTTCTCTCTGTGCCTTGCCTGTGCCTGTAAAAAATATATATGACAACTAATTTTAAATATAATTCTTTGCAAAATACACGCATGTATGTCATACTTTATTAATTAGGTACGACTAAAGTCATTTTTCATTAATTTTATATGCCCTCGCGATGGCAGCTCTCAAAGACCGAGTTATATTTCATGAACGATATGATAAGTATTTATTCTTTCTCCGGAGTTATGGAATCCACACATATCTTGCGTGTAATATCCTGTTTGACCCCGTGTCGATTGCTCCGGGAAGTGCAGGGCCACATTGCGCATAATTTATCGACTACCTTGATAAGGGTTCGGAGACGTGTTCCTGTTCCTACATTACTCTTATTCGATACCTAGCCAACCTGTTTTTCCTTTTTTCCAAACACATTGCGTGTTATTTATTTACGAACTAGGTAGTAAGTAATATGTTTCCCAAGAAAATAATGGTTATTGCAAATTCCTCCGCACAGGCTAGCCTTTTAAGTAGGTTGGGTTTGTCACTCTCCAGCGTATAGTGTAAACATGATTCAAGAAAATATTAGAATTAAATTCGTAATCATCCGAGCTATTTACAGGATTTTTGCAAAAGACAGGTAACTATGGCTTGTATCCTAGTTGCTTGTAACCTAGTCCTCAACATTCTTGTATTAATTTTAAGTGTGTGTGTGTATACTATTGTCATCATAGCCTAGCTACTATGTGATTAGACAAGGATGCTACACGGACATGACAGAATAAGAGCGGCTGCTGGTTTCACTAGCAGCTATAGCTGAGCCTTGGAACAATTAGATTTGATTTAGTTTGTTAAATCTTTTCTTACACATGCATTTCCTCTTTGTACTATTACCTAAGCAAAACAAATAAACATTTTCATTTTTATTTTTTCATTTTCATCATCGGTTAGTCCTGGCTTCTACCAAGATCCGCTTTCCAACTCTTTCTTCTCCACTTCGCTCGGTCTTGTGCCTCCCCTCCATTGCAATCACTACGAGTAGTATCATGCTTGCCTTCTATGTTATACATGTTTTGTGTACCTATTCGTATCAGATATATCCACCTAATATAATACAGGAGTCCTCAACAAAATCATTTATTGCTTAGTATAAAGCTGGGTAACGTACCTAAGAAACCTTTATAATAAATAATGTGCCCTTTTCACTGTCCTTGTCAGATTTTTAACGGCGTCATAAAAAAGCTCTTATCAAGTCGCATTTATGTAACAAGCTTTAAGAAATATGTAAATGGACGTAAAACTCTTGACGTCAATATCCCGGTTGTGCGAGGGCCCGGGGTCCGTCTTGATCATGATCCAGGATTTGGCAGATAAGGTAATTACAGTGGAGCGACTGCCATCTGACCTCCCCGACCCTGTTAACGAAAACTAGTAGTATGTGCAGATTGCATCAGGATGTTTTCTCTCACTGTAAGAGCATCGGTTAGTGACTAATGTAACAGACTAATGTAATGAAGTAAGCGTAACTAAAATTTTTTTTAAATATTTATTTCAGTACTTTGTTTGTATATAGCACTATTGTACCCTAATAGCAATCTGTTACTGCCAATGTTTTTTTTTAGCAAACATTTAAACGCCCACCCGTTTGTTGCTGGTCAAATATAATAACGGAGAACCCATTAGGTTAATTGGCCGGGTGCCGTTTGGCACCCTGTGACGGTATATTATTATTATTATTAAAAAAAAATTTAATTAGAGCTCGCCAGTTGAGCACCCCTGCAAGGCGCCGCCCACCGCCGGCCGATCCGATCAGCGACGCTCAAGACGAAACCATTGTTTCAATTCATTAGGATCGACCGTAAAATGTAATCCTACGCATTCGTACTAAAAACGATTATAATTTCTAATCATGCAATAAATGCAGCGTAATCACCTTATGGTTCAATCGGGGTCAACCATTGCGTTCAGTTTAGAGGTACGCTTCGCATTCGCCTACGGTTTTCGGGTTAACATATTCTTATTAATTTCGTGATAGTCATAAGAACGTAATGTTTCGTGGACTGGAAAGAATATCTTTAGATATAATTAATAATCAATTCTCTAACCTCATCTAGAACATGCTCTGTATTCAGTTATTAGGAAACATAAAGTAGATCGTTTTGCTTTTAGCTCTCAATCCATCATCATTCATCTTTAGGTACTGAGTTACGGACAGATATAAAATCAAGTTGCGAATACTAAATGTTTTATGTCTAAGTATTAGTCTATTTCTTTTTATTTATAGCATCCGCTTCCGACCTCTAATTCTAAATTGGTAGCAAGCACCATTAAATTCACTTAAAGTCGACTTTTCCGGCAAACCCAATTTAAATTCCGTTCCTAAAATAAAAACATCGTAACAAATTCTCATCGAAACTACTAATTTTGGACATTTTACTTTAAAATTCGTAAGACGCAGAAGAATGTCATTTGGGATCAGCCAATTTTATTGTTATGGTCGATTTTTCGATTAGAAAAACGATTTTGTGAGATCGTTCCATGTCCCCGCGTTTTATTAGTGCGCGGCACTTTGTATCAAGGTAGTAAACCCACTGGCCACCCGGATTAGACTACAATATTAAGTAGATACTGCGTTACGTACGCATCTTTAGAAATTTTAATAAACACGATCAGTGCTGGTAAAAGCCTAGGTACCTACTTATTTCATTTTAGAGAGGTCCGCTGTGATGCGACATTTATGTAGTAAGTAAGTACCTATTATATGTGCTTTTACTGCAAGGAGCAAAGTGCAATGCGCAAAATTACAAGGTGCAATACAATAACAACAATATTGTTGCTTCGCGGTAGAGGTATCCTCCAAACGGACTCTATAGACTTGATAGAGTCGTAGTTTCTCTCTGTCACCGATTCTTTCTTTTACTCTTACCGATAGAGTATTACCTACACGCAGAAGAACAGGAAGAAGAGGAGGGCAGAAGGTAGGGGGTAGACCGATGGGACCAACCCCAAGAAGATTGCGCAACGGTGGCAGCCTATTAAAAGAGAGCACAAGGGACTGGTCCAGAGTTGTAGCGAGACAAGAATGTGCGCTCCTCCTGCTGTCTGACGTGGTAAATATAACCGAGAAAAAGATTAATTAAAATTTTCTGCGATAATATTACGACATCACATTGCCTTAAAACGTGATGCATAGAATTGACGCTAAGAACATCTTAAGAAAACTTTAGTTACCGTCATAATTTTAAATATAATGACCCTCCAATATTTCATCAGTCATACCCGAGTAAATAAAGACTCGTAAGTAATCGACAATATATTTATATGTCCACTAGTGGACCCGGAGCGACTTCGTTGACGTACACGTACTTACAGGGGTAAATCTACCCTTTTTTCTTGCTTATAAACCTTCCTCTTGAATAATTCTATCTATTGTGGAAAAAACCGCATTAAAATCCGTTACAAGTAACATAGGGACAGACGGCGGGAAGCGGCTTTATTTTATACTATGTATAGATTACCCTACCCGAAGTGAAACAATAGCAAAATGGTGTAAACAAAACAGTGGCAAACGCATAGAGTCGTCACGGTGACGGCGCGTGCTCAAGATCATAAATATAGTATACAGAAATATTTGTAGCCATAAAGAATCCGTGTTAATAGGCTCTCCAGCGCTCGCGCCGGCGCCACTCGGTTATTATTTATGCGCAGAGAGGGCCCACCTCGCTATCTCACTGACTCTAGACATGTCTTTTGGCTTTGGTTTTACTGCTTTCATCGAGGTTTATATAAGTCATCTTGGCGTTATTGTCCCGGTTGTGCTCTCGTGCGAGAGGGCCCGGGGTCCGCCTTGACCAAGATCCAGGACTTGGCAGATCAAATAATTACAGTGGAGCGACTGCTGTCTGACCTCCGTGACCCTGGTAGCAACCAGGGGAACCTGACCAGTTTGGATCATGGTTACACATACAATCGTCTGAATGCGCAGGTATCATTACGATGTTTTAAACTAATGTACATAACTCACAAACATCCTGTATGTGGGGCGACGATCTACGATCTTGAAGGAGGCCTATGTGTAGCAGTAGGCTGCGGGGGGCTGATGCTGTACATGCCAGTGGCACAAGGATGTGAAGGAAGTGTCATACGGCAGGCAAACAGGCAAGCGGGCTGCCTGTTGGAAAGTTTACCGCCGCCACCAGGGGCCCCAGCAATGCGTTGCCCACTTAGAGATATATAATACAAGTAATATATAATACATTGCAAAGGCGGGCTTATCCCACAGTGAGATTTGGTACAGCTACCTTAGGTAAACCGAAAGGAGCTTTAACGAGCGGTTAAGACAATAATGAGTACCTATACTATAGATCTCTTTGGCTTATTAGGACAACCTTGACCTGATCGTTCTTTAAAATATCATCGCATTGATATACCTACCTAAACATTAGCATACAAATTCGGTTTTTGGTCTCAGGTCAAAATACAACCAACGGTACAACTCTATTGCAGCTCATCTGGCTCTGGACACCTACGGATTTACAAATCACTTTACTGGAAAGTAGCGAATCGATAATTTGAATTTATACAGACCCACCGTTGCAGCAATAGGTATCTACATACTCAGCGTACAGCTGTCCATCCCACGCATGGAAAAGAAAGTTTTTGACAAGTGTTGATTTAAAGTCTTAGATCAATTTCGTTGATTTAAGTAGAGATACCTATTTCAAAATTGTTTGTTGGTAAGCTAATAAAGCACAAATGAATAATAACTATTTCCTAGGGTTGTACGTACAGTGCTCTAGCAAAACTGTTTGTCACACTTAATGCATTTGCGTTTTGTCTAGGTCTTGTGTGAAAGAGATTGGAGCAACTCTACTCTTCTAATAATACCGTTCTCATTTAATTTGACAAGTGCCTACTTATAAGGATTAAACTAACAGCTGATTCGTTAGTAAATCGCATTTTATATACACATTGAAAGCGTTTTCTGATGATGCAGCCGAAGATGGAGCATGCCTGTCTAGGAACAGCCTATGTACTCCAGGTTTCAAGGCGTTCAGATCATAATGATCAGGGAGGGATTTATCTAAAAATATTTTTCGCCCAGACCTTATCGAAAGGGTCTTCCAACTAAGTAAGTAACTACTTACTTACCCTTTCAGTTAAAAATATTTTGCATAATTTATTATTTGACTAGTTAGATTTGTGTGCTTTTTAATATAATTATTCTTGTGTGAGCAATAAAGAATTTATCTATGTATCTATCTATTTGTGATATCCGTTTCAAATATAAAAGAAGACCGTAAAGGATGTTTATTGTAAGTAAACGTGAGCCATTTTCGCCGACGTTAATCCCAGCTCCAACACATCCTTCTTAATGCAGATAGAAAAAAAGCAATAAAATTCCGCTACATTTACTCGCGACTTCCAACCGGAAACCACCAAGAGATTAAGATTTACTGGCAAGATAACGTGCTAAAGTGTCGTCTAATAGAAAATGTAAGTAACACAGAACATTAAACTAACTATGAGGCTATGGTACCTACCTAGATCTATAGTAATTCATATATTGAGGTTTTGAGTAAATGTAGGCGAAGTATTTCTCTTACAATTAACATTTACCTAGGTATATTATGCCACTGGGATATATTATGCAAACTGTCATTTTTATATTTATTGATATGCCACCGTTGTAAAAAGCGTTAGTGTCTTTGATCATGGTCAAGGTGGACCCCGGGCCCTAGTGCGCGACAGCACAACCGGGACAATAACGCCAATTTTTTTTTATATTATAAATGCGAATGTTTGTAAGTTTGTTACTCCTTCACGCAAAAATTACTGGACAGATTTTGATGAAAATTGGCAGTAATATAGCTTATAACCCCCATAACAGTACATAGGCCATAACTTGCGCCAAAATTCAATGTGGGTTCTGCGCGAACCGGGAACGTTCTAGTGAATATTACAACCAAATTTTACGCGGACTAAGTCGTGTGCAACAGTCAGTGAATATTAATTTTGCACACCACACCGATTATTCAGAAGCTTTAAAGGGTTTAAAGAAGATAGGTTTAAAGGGTTGCTTTGTTAGTATCCACTATTACCGTGAAATTTAGTTCTACCCACGGACACAATGAATGGCGTCCCAAATTGAAATAATTGGATTAGTCTTCGCCGGTGACTCACTTGCGGCCGCTGCCAGTCCGAGATACCTACGTGTCTACATGAATTTACAACGTGCAGGCACGGGTTTTGTATCGATGTGGAGATTCTGCGACAGATACCAGAGCCTTTGCTCCAAGATTCCGAAACAGGTTTGGGGCCAAAAACTGATCACCAACAGTCATTATCCCCATTCACTGAGACGAAGCTAAAAGCGAATATTTGTGCGTCAAATGTTTTGCAATCCGAACCGCCATAATATATTGAAAACGATTTATTTCTTGGTGTTTAAATGGGACGTTTAAGTTATACTCTTTTTGCGGTCAGTATTAAATATTCGCGGACCCGGCGCCTCCTTAGCCATCTAAGGTGCTAAAATGGAATCAGCCCAATAAAAAGCTGGGTAATAAATACCTACTTAATTCCAAAATTAATATATCTACCTACTTCATCATCACAACCCGTAACAGTCCACTGCAGGACTTCGGGCCTCTCCCACGAAAGGGGAGGTTATTGCCATAATCTCCACGCTTGGCAGGCGGGTTGGAGACCGCAGTGTTTAAATATAACAATGGAAAATGCTGCTGCCCATTTTCCAGACTACGGAGACTCTTGATCTTTTGTCTCGAAAAAATTAGTCGCCTTGTACGACACCCATGAGCGTAAATGGCTATTCTACTCTGCCGGACACCACACGGCAAACTACTACCTCTTCTACCTACTTGCTTTGCTTTAACAAATTGGCAAGATCAAATTACTATATTAAGATAAACATTTAAGGAGGATTTGTTTAAGCATCTTAATCTATCCATACATAGTTTAAAACAAAGTCGCTGCCGATCTTTTAAACTACGCAATAGATTTTAATGCGGTTTTCAACAATAGATAGAGTGATTCAAGAAGGTTTGTAAGCAAGAAAAGAGGGTAGGTAGGGATAAAGTAAATGTACACGAACGAAGTCGCGCCGGGTCCACTAGTGCTGGAATAATGTGGAAAATAGCCTCAAAACTTTATTCCGAATAAAATTGATGGGTAAAGTATTTCATTATTTGGACATTTTTTGGCAAAAGGCTTCGTGATGGCTGTGATTCCCATTTCCGGGCTTAATTTAGGCGCGTGTGTCGCGAGGTTCAAAAGGCCCATTTCCGGCCCGAGCCACCCTTTCAACGGGCTCGCACTCGTCAAATCTATGCCTCGTATACAGCATCGTTGTGTATCTACAACACCCGAATTCAATAGTTACGACGTATTTTTATATAAATATTATTTATAGTACACAACAGAAATTACAATAATGGTACAGTAGAAGTAGTTGTACAATGGTGGACTTTTCTCGAGTAGAAGTCTCGTCTAGTCAACCCTTCCATGTGTTGCGGAAGTAACATATGGGCAATATTGCGTAAAAATAAATAAACCTATACATACATTACCGTGGTCGTGTGGTGTCCGGCAGAGTAGAATAGCACCAACCCCTTACACTCGTTGGTGTCGCACAAGGCGACTAATGTTTTCGAGGCAAAAGATCAAGAGTCTCCGTAGTCTGGAAAATGGGCAGCAGCATTTTTTATTGTTATATTTAAACACTGCGATCTCCAACCCGCCTGCCAAGCGTGGAGATTATGGCAATAACCTCCCCTTCCGTGGGAGAGGCCCTAAGTCCAGCAGTGGATTGATACGGGCTGTGATGATACATTACCGATAAAATAGTAGTACCTATCTAACATACCTCTTTAAGCAAAATACTTAATAGTGTCTGATTTGGTTTTTCATATCTTCTCTTTGTCCACTTCGCTCGGTCTTCAGCTTTTTTTGAGTTTGTTGGCAAGCATGTCATACCTTACAGACGCACGTCAAGCCATCGCACTTCTTGGACCGGCCTCTTTTATCGTGCCTGGCGGAGGTGGCATTGTCACACATTTGTTCCCTACGTAATTTGCCGGTCTGCGCGAGACGTGGCCATTCCATCAATACAAGAAGGGCACTCTTGCAACTTATCTGCGATAGTCATTCACACATCCCTAATCCTTTTAGGTAATCTTGAAAATATAAGGGCCCACGGAGCCGTGGCATTGCATGGATAAGAGGACACGTCCAATGCATTTTTAGCAGCGGGATAATATTGCACTGCCGGCCGCATGCATGCATGCGAAACGCAGGCAATTTGCATGCTGCTGCGCGCATACATACTTTGGATTCTAACTTTCTTGAAATGGAGTAAAGTTATTGCTCTTGAATACCTAGTAACCCGTTTAACAATGTGGCGCCACGGTACGCATACTTTTTATTAATCCAATTTGAAATTCCAAGTCAATTGAATTGTGCTTATTTTTTTATTTCAAAACCGGCTGTTGGTTACTTGAATTTAACAGGGGTATGAAATAGCCATGTAGAGTTTATGTTAGAAACACTCAAATTATTTAAATCCAATTCGTACTGAGTTATGTACATAGTTGAACACCGACCGATGCTCTTACGGCTAGGGAAAATATTGTGAGGAAACCTGTACATTTAGGCAACTGAATGAAACCTCATCCTCCAATCTGGTCAGATTCCCCTGTAACAGGGTTACGGAGGTGAGATGGCAGTCGCTCTAGTGTATTATAATTCAACTTGATCTGCTAATTCTTGGATCATAGGAATTTGAAGCCAAGTTTGGAGTATGTATGTGGACAGTTAGAATAGAATAGAATAGAATATTTATTTGCTTAAAACATGGTTACAATGATAGGTTTTAAGATAATCATCACACAGTGGCTCTCACATGTTCACTCAGCTCAGTTGCGCTGAATACCCACGTTATCGTAACTCGGGCGGCCGTTTTACGCCTCTTCCAACAGCCTTATTATAGTTACCCTTTCCCAACGAGCACAGACCCAGTAGATGAACAATGTACAGAAATAATTAGAAATATTTTTTATCAATAACTGAGGTATGAGGGGTACTTGTATCTTCTGTAGGTAATCGGCCAACTATATCGGCGATATGGTCTAAACTTCCAAATAAGTATTGCTGTGACAAATTACAGATAAAAATGTAATGACACATCAGTAGGTAGTTGATAAACATTTCGTGTGTTAAAAGTATCCTTAAAGAGATTTTGCACTGAGGTGCACCTCTACGTGCCCTTTCCATTAGGAAATAGATTGCCTATTAAGGCAGGTATGCTCTATCGTAGTTTGCATCTACTAACATATTGACAGTATTTGACTATCAATAAAAAAACGTAGGAATTGCCTAACAGATTCTTTGATATCTATTTGTAAAGTGTTTTAGGGAACGTTCCATTGTAAATGCGTTGTATAATGTCGTCTTAAATGTAATTTAACACCGTTTATCTCGTTTGGAGCCGCCGGGCCTTCTGACACCTCAGCGTGGGCGTCGCTTAAATAATTGAATTCTTTAAAATTATTCATCAGTCCAAGTACATTTATTGACGCCTCCAACCGCAGCGTAAATTAAACATCGTTTTAAAATACAATATTACCGTCTATTTAGAGAGAAAAATGTAATTAAAATTGGACAAGACCTGTTTGGGGAGTGTTTAAACAAATGGTTGTTATCTCTCAGCACCTCGCCGCGGGCCCGAACTGTCATGTCATTGCGCACAAGTCAATGGATAATTGCCCAATAGTCGAGGAGTTTGTCATTTTTCATTCAAAAACCGCTCTTCCGCCCACGCGCCGCCAGGCTTGGATGTGTTTGCTTGTGCAACTGTACTAAAATGATATTTGTTAATTAACAACCAAGATTTATTTACGTCGAATACGGGTACTTGGAGGTTATGAAAGATTTAACGTTGCGTAAGTTATAAAGTGTGGTGACAGTTTCAGTTCTAAGCTTAGAAGGCTTTGTCACGACCAACTAGGGAAAACAGCAGAAATTTTTTCAAAGTGGGTAATACATGATTCAGGTTCCTCGAGCTTTAGCGAAGGGTATAGGTATTTACTTACGACGAAAACGATTACGGCGTTTGATGCACATTGTTGATTTTACATAATGCGTAGCTAATATTTTGATGAAGCGTATCTAAGTACCCACAGTATTTGAAAAGTGCAGTATAAAGAATGTAATGTGAGCTTCCATGTTGTCTGATGAAGCTGCGTAATACTGCTCCTTCAAAAAAGTTGCGATGCAACGTCATATAGCGCTTTGGCACGCCGAGCAACTTCACCGTTGTTGCAACTAAAACAAAACCGTATAACCTTTTCACAAGAAACGTTGTAAAGTTTTGTAGTGCAACGTTCTAGAACGCTACCACATAGGTACTATAGTAAACATAAACCATACTTAGTCATCCGTACATCCGTCACAAGCCTATAATCCTGCATGGAGCCCAGGGTCAAAGATACAATCACGGAGTCGTTCCCCGAGCTCGCCTGTGGATTCCCACGGCGCGCGGTGCGGCTACAGCCATAGTGAAACTGAAACATTGAGGGTCGCCATAAAAAGAACATTTATGGGGCGCTCGCGGCCCGCCGGGACCTCCGACGTCAATACCGTTTTACGACCAAGCGTTGCCCTCGCACACTTATACTACAAAAATTGACAACAATCTTTCGCATTTCCAGCTCGAGTGCTAAAAGATTTTTTAAACGCTAACGAATGTCAAGATTCTCATGCATATTAAATGAGACGACTAAGATGGCTCGTTTGCGACGTCGCTTCTTCCGTGTTAATAAATGATTTTCAAGCTCAAAGTGTCAACAGTGATTCATACAGAATTCAGAGGGTCGAATCTGACTTTTATTGCAAAGATAAAACCGATTTTAGAGGTAGGACGAGAAACAGTGGATTCAAATTCCACACGAGTTTCTAAAAAATATACCTACCTAAGCACCTACATCTAAGGTAGATAACCTTACATTAGAGAAATCTATAAGTAAAAAGTTGCAACTTCAACATGTTATCCAAAAGCCGAGTATTTTTATTGAAATACAATTTATAAAAAACTAGAATAGCTTGACGCAAAATTATTTTCATCGACATATAAAGTCTAACCAGTATGACATCCATCGCTCGACTGCCGCATGCACCGAGTTAGGCTGGTGCGCGAGTCTCGCAGTGGTGGTCAAGCGCAGGCAGGCGGGTAACACACAACTCTAGATGACCATATTTCCTCCGCGGAGTGAATTTAGAAAATTGTTAGGGGACGAATCATGTTTTACAATATTCATATTTCCGTTTGGAACCCTCCTCAACAGCCCATTCCACTGTTGAACTTGAGTCTCCTCCATCTCCTCCGTTAAGGCCATTGTAATTGCCATAATCTCCACGCTGTGCAGGCGGGTCGCAGTGATGAAAATACTCAACAATGTAATGCAGCTGCTCATTTCCAGGTTTACGGAGGTAATAGACGCTGATTGATGCCCTATGACAAAGGTTTTCAACCCGCGGCCCGTGGTGGCGCATTCCCGCGCTGTAGCGTACTGTACCTACAATTTTTTATGTATAAGTAGTATAATAACTTCAATGATTATTGTTTTCTTATACTTCAGTTTATTATAGATTAGTTTCCTTGTGTTGCGGCCCACTGAACCAAAATCCAAATATTCATGGAACTTGACTTCAAGAAGGTTGCAGACCTCTGTCCTATTACATTAATTGCCTTTTACAACACCCGTCAATGGATAGGTTTGGTATAGCTATTACCTACGCCCGTTACCACACAGCACCCGTTTTGTATACCACCAAAGATTTTAACATAGCACTGTGTATACCACAATCAAGTTTTGTACAATACAATACAATTTCTTATAAAATGTACCTATAATAAAAATCCAAAGCAAGTTTGTTAGTATGATTTATACTAGTAGGTACTAGGCGCTAGCCCAGTCACGTGCGCAGTTGATGTGCCCTAACTTTTGTTGCGGGGCAGTTTTACCCCACGAGACATGGGCTAGCGGCTCTTTCAAGTATATTACGATACCTAGATTTTAAGTTGCCAAGAAATTACTTATGCTAGAAGTTGAGTTCGAGATTTTAAAATTAAAAGAGCTGTCTATACCTTAGTATTCAATGGTGTACCTTTTATACAGACCTATTAGACTGTGAGAGCGCCGTAGGTTATTCTATGTCATCAAGTACAAGAAAAAGTCCACTTTGTAGCTATAGTGGACGTTTAGGAGACCCATAAAACGTTGGTCTGCCCGTTCACAACCAATCACAATTTTTTTTTGACCCAATCTTTGACTTTTCGTAGCGATAATACTTACAAAATATATCCTCTTGTGTGAGTTCTATACGTAAAAAAACCGGTCGACCTCACGTCCTCTTGGCAGTTTCGCTTTCCAGCCACATTATAGTCACCAAAATGAGACTTTAATGTGGCTGAAAAGCCTATGTACACCTCCTATACAGCCTAGCCTCACAGTCTATATGTAGGGTCGGCGTAAACATCACAATTGGCAACCGAGCGTGCCCACTTCCTTCTCAGACTGTTTCACATACTTTGTTAACGAGATTGCTCTTGATTTGACGACGGACGGCGACTGGAGCCAAATTACATTTGTTGCAAACGAGGAAATGCGGGCACTTCACAACCGCTGCTCTACCCAACTTCGTGATTAATTAATACGCCGAAATGCCTATTCGCAGATTAAGAGCACATTCGTACACAATTATAGGTTGATTACAGAAAGCAGGCCGCTCCATATAAAAGAGGATTGATCAAAATTTCCAATTAACCAATCAAAGACAATTTTGTAAACGCGATTTAGAAAACAATATCTAGCTGTGATTTGTCAGATTTTGTTAAAATATATCGTTTCATAATTAAACGGAATTTAGGATTTGTATTAAAATATTGAAATCCCGTAACAGTATTTCTAAACTATATATTTTAAAGAAAATCTGACAAACGAACACGGTTTCTAAATCGCGTTTACAAAGTTTCATTGACTGTGGAAATTATTATTTGTATGGAGCCAGCCTTCTTTCCGTAATCGACCTATACTAGTGGCGGCTTGCAACAAATATCATACAAAATATCATTAAACGTCATTCATAAATGTGTTTATGAATCTGGTTAGTGTATTAGTTGCTTTCATTTCGTTCGTTCACAAACATATTAACTCTGCGAGCTTAGGTGGGTACTTCCGGGTAACCGGAATACCGGTATAATATTGTTTTCTACTGGGTAAACTTCTTAAATTAGGTAAATTGAGCCCGTCTCCTTCAGGATTTTACCGTTTTCTGAAATTGAAAAACGTTAAAACCATTTTTGCGTAGCTGAGCAGAGCACCGAGCGGGCGGAATGAAGGATCGGATCTCGCGGGATTCGCCTACTTCGTAGTCGTAACTGGAAATTGAATATCTATCTAGTAGACTGGTTACATTACAGCACTTTACTAGATTATTGTAAAATGCCGGATAACAAATTATGTATAACTGCTTTTACTTGCTACTGTGAACGTCTTTACTGCATTTAATTGTCACGGTCTCTCTGCTGTAGGCCTGCTGGAAGGAATTTCTTTATAGAAATAAGTTGGCCTGTTGTGTCTGATATATTATGTAATATACTTTTGTAACAATCTTGGGTACATTAAATGGTTAAATAAATAAATAAAAATAAATAATCGAACCGACTGGAGTTGGAAAAACCCCTGACAAAGTTTTTCTTGAACTGTTGAACTGATTTTAATGAGACAAATATAAGGATTCCGATTAAACTAAAATCTATAGAAACCGCATCAAAAGTGGTCCAGCCGTTAGAGAGGTACAATGCCACAGACATTGACATCGGCAGAATATGCAAAACTTATAACATACTTCCCTTTGCGTCGGAAAATTAGTATAGGTAGAACACACACGCAAAGTTGCTCCGAAACTTGACACAATTCCAATTCCAACATTATTTACATTTGCATCTCAGTAGATAGACAAAGATGAAATTGAATGTCTCCATTGTTCTTCCGCACTAAATGTATCCCGGGGCACAGAGGACTAAGTTTGGGGACCTCGAGGAGCTAATCAGATTACATGGTCAAGTGAGCTCGGCTGGTTCGCATTTAGTAAGACTACAGGACTAACAGATGTACAGTCAGTTCAATGTATATGTTTAGTATGATACGTAATAGTCGAAGTCCACTACTAGGCGCAGATCAAAGATGCGCCACTGAAATTCGCTTCCTCATTTGCCGTAGCTAGGTAATGCTTGACTGTTACGATTGCTACGTCCTACTACAGAGTATACGTTCCTGTACGATACTATATGATGTTATTTTCTGCAGACATTTCCTCTACACTTGCTAGTTCTACTTCTTCACAATTTTGGTGTCAAAATTATTTATGTACATTGTTACCACTTCGAAATCATCTTTGATAATGTTGCCATCGATGCGTATTTCAAAATGACGATCTTGATACTAATTATTAGTTGCAATTGCAACTAATAACCACTAATATATAGTTGCATATGTTTTATTAAGTTTTCTGAAAATAATTTTAGCCGGCTTTGTGACACTGGTCGGCTTTTAACAATACTTGGCATAGTTTAAATTTGATCCAGCATTTCCACTCCTATACAATAGTAATCTGATCCCAGATAGTCTGTAAACTTAATGTCACATATGTAAATAATCTTCTTACAATGATAATGAAACTGATATAAAATATATAAAATAAAATAAATGAAACTTACAACAAATGTTGATTAGGTTGTGAGTGTTTTTGTGCAGACTTCAATGTAACAAACATAAATATGCAAATTTAGATATTATAGGTCGCTTGACGACCTAATAAACCTGGACATTTTATTATCAAACTGACCATGATCCAGGATTAGGCAGATTAGGTTATTTCAGTGGAGCGACTGCCATCTGACCTCCGTGACCCTGCTAACCTACCAATTTCGATCGTGGTTACATTCAGTTGTCTGAATGTGCAGGTTACCCTAAGATGTTTTCCGTCAACGTTAGACCATCGGTTAGTATTCAACTTAACTCAGAAAAGAGGCATGGTACATGGCGGCAGTGGGATTCAAACCCGGGACATCTCGCTTACGAGTCGGATACCTTAACCACTATGCCACCGATGCTCTTATTCACATTCATAGCCAGGTTAAGTACTGGAGCGTCTTCCACATTAGTGGAAGGTATTGCCACAACCTTCACGCTTGGCATTGGGGTTGGAGATCACGGTATGGAAAATACTCAGCAAAAAATTGTGCCTCCCATTTTCTGGTTTACCGTCGGAGGTACATACTACTCTGCAGGTATTATTAGTTTGACATTAACATTACCAATTACCATAGCGTAATTTAAATTTATTCTATGGTATCTATTATTATTTATTGCTATGATTTAATTAATTTGTTTTCTATGTAGGAAAATAAAAGAAAGTATAAATATAATGTATATAATGCATGTAATATAAATAAATCTAAATCATACCATGTGTGATATTTATCGTGAATTTCGTACCAACATTTAATTTTAACTATTGAAACCCCGAGTAAGTAACTTTTGGTATTCTAAAGAGTTGTGCCGGTCGCTATCCACTAAGCGAATTTCCCTTTCATTAAAACGTTCAACGAAGTGAAAATATGGGTTCAAAGCCTTTACATTATTTGGGTTAAATACCTTCCTGCACAACAGAATTTTAAAATAATAGTAAGTTGCCTAGCTAGCATCGATACCCGGGGTTGGGCAGTATTTGAATTACTTGTAATTAAAATATCAATTTGAAATACAAACATATATAGGTTTAAAGACTTTCGTGGTATTCACTACACATATTATCTGGTTTGTTACCACTGCGTCGAAATATCGAGGTAAAAACAATACTAACCGTGGTAACAAACCCGATAATATGTATAGTGAAAGTGTTACAAACATATATTTGGTATTTGTAATTCAATTACTTCCACAGAGAGTCTTAATGGACTATTGTATTTGAAGGAATATGATTCTTAAGGTGGTGCTCACATTACATGTGAGCTGTACATTAAAGTCATAATTTTAATTAGTTTATGTATGTATCTATGTCTGTCAATAACACAAATGTTTAACCCTGTAATCGTTTCCTTGACTACCTGAGTGGGTCAGTTGGTTAACATCTATATACGTGCCGGTCTGGCACGCAGAGGTCCCGGGTTCGATTCCCGGCCGAGCAGAATTGAAATGATGAATTTTAATTACTGTTACGGGTATGGGTATCATTATGTATAATAAGTTGTATTAAAATAAGAGCATTAACAAACTTGTATATAAACAAATTTTAATTACCTACCTACATTCATATACGAGACATCAACGGAGGCGTACCCGTCGCTCGCGTTAAACTCTTTTGTACGACACGTCAACATTTTCTTCATTAAGTTTTAAGATTGGCAGCCGTAATCCGAAATAATGAATGTTGAAACTAAAGCTCTTGTAAATTCTAGATTTTGCTTGGTGGGAAGTTCGTGGCAGGGTGAACGCGGTATAGTTGTCATTATCAGAATAGCGGTAGGGTTGTCATTTCAATTGAGTCGACTTTTTCATATGGACGTTTTCATGCAGTTGTCACAGTGGGCTGTGAACTTCCATCGCGACTGATATCTCCACTTGGCTACAGATCGTCAAATCAACTTCTTAGCTTAGGTCTTACGCAGCACGAGACCAAACCAGCACAGGCGAGCCTCCTCAATCTTGTCCGCGATGGCTCTCACACCAGGGCTGTGACGGATATACTCGTTACGTACTCAGTCGACTCGCTTTATACTACACATCCAACGGCTATTATTAAAGTACCTGCCTTTAATTTAAGATTACGTGTATTTATAGTACATAATGACCTACGAAATATTTGGAATAACGCCATAACTTTTAACGAAGTGGTTTTACCCATAGGCTAGGAGCGGTTCTAGTTGCTCATTCGTGTAACAACATTACTGGCCGCCGTGGCCGACACTGATTTATTCGCGCCCCGATCTGCCTAATAGCGACCCGCCACCCGTGAATTTTACCCAAGCCTCGTTAGCACTTCAAAGAACCACTCCAACATCCAAATTACGTTTTTTGAGATCCGTACGTTGTTGTGGTGCGGGTGGCTTATGGAATAGGTAAGCACAGTAATCCTGTGGTATTTTCATTATCATCTATCATCATCGTCTACGTAGGACGTCTACTAATGAACTTAACGACCCCCACGCTTTCCACACCGATCGACTCTGTTACAGATCGTCGGGTCGGATCGGATTGTCTTAGTCATGTTCCCCCGTCACGAGTGCCTAAAAGAATTTCTCAATTTTATAAAAGCAATTCTCAAATTCTCAGTAATGTTTGCCTTTCGCGATGTCAAAGCTTCCTACCTAGATAAAAAATGAAAACCCTTATTTTCTGAAGTGGTTCACTGGCGTGGCGACCCGCTCTACTAAGAATGTAGGTAATTCACCAGCTTAAAACAGACACTCACTTATATTCACTGTTCCCAAAATACAGCCCACTTTCTTTGTTCACTAGGTACAGCTAGGTAGCCGACGTAGATAATTGGATAGGCCTCTTATCTCAGGTCAAACAGGCAAATACTCGAAAAAATGTCTTAGCTATGGAATTTATTGTAGGCACTCTACGCGATTCTGCGATTTTGAGATAATTATATTCAACCAAAGAGTCGTTTTATCTTAGATTATTTTGGGCACTCGGTGCTTTGCCTTGCTTTCACTTAGAAGTCAATAATTTGTTACTACATAGTCAGTATTGATTCATCAAGTATACTTAGCTACCTAGATTATTTAGCACCTAATTTTGTGCTTCCGATCAATCGAATCTTAGAACGCCTGACCTCAAAAACAACTTTTTTATTTCTACTCTAGTCTTGTTCGTTGCGAAAATAGTTCTAGGCAGCCAATTCGGACCCCAAACACAGCAGTCGAGCTCTGACGTTGATTGCGAATCATAACAAGCTGTCGTCGACAAACTACTTATCTAAATTAAATCTCTGAATCCTGCTGCTGCGGGAAACTATTTCCTGCTCGGCTTAACAAACCCTCATATTATGGTTAGGTATTTGAAAAATATTTCGGTTTACGCTTTTATCTTGCAGTCGTCTAAAATATAAATTATACCCCACATGGGTATGTCATCGTATCCTACTAATATTATAAATGCGAAAGTTTGTAAGGATGTCTGTTACTTATTTACGCAAAAATGTTGATGAAATTTGGTAGTAGCTTATGGCCTAGAATTACAACTTATTCCGAAATTTCGGGAACGGGTTCGAAACATAATTTCCGAATACCAAAGAAAATCACTCTTGCCAAGACATTGTTCAGTCATATGCAGAAGCAAATCCCCTCCTCCTAATAACCCTCCTTTTCCACCGTAGTCGGATAGTTAAGTTCCTTAAAATTTGGTACATAATATATCGCTTCGGCTATATAGTTCATATTAGTATTCAGCTTCGGCGCCACTATGCCGGATAGCGCTGACTTGCTGAACCACAAAGCACGGAAAGCAGTCCACCCCAAGGCTGAGCGCGGGTATTGTGACCGTTTCTCGCGCGAATTTTAATAAAATTTTAAAGTCGGTGCGAATCTCTCAATGACCCGGCGCCGGCTGCGCCGCGCTACTATATACATACCTAGGACAAATAGTCCAGCTAGGTAGGTCCAATTTCGAGACAATCGTCGAATCCAACTCGGTTGGGCAGCGTTTCGGAAACTACGCCATATATTTTCATTACCGCAGTATCTCAAGACGAAGGTCTTTAACCAATGTGTGTTGCCAGTGATGACCTACGGAACAGAAACGAGCCCCTCACTATGAGAAAGCTCACTGTTACCCAAAGGGCAATGAAAAGGGCTGTGCTCGGAGTCTCGTTGTGCGATCGAATCAGAAATGAGGAGATCCACAAACTAACCAAGGTAACCGACATAGACTAAAGTGGCAGTGGGCAGGGCACATAGCTCGAAGAACAGATGGTCGATGCAGTAAAGTACTTGAGTCTCGACCACGTATCGGAAGACGCAGCGTGGGTAGGTTCCACAAGGTGGACCGACGACCTGGTAAAGATCGCAGGTACCAGTTGGATGCGGAAGGCACAGGACCGGCCTTTATGGATATTTCTGGGGGAGGTCTTCCGGCTGAAATGATGATGATGATGATGACTGCCCTCTGCCCTCCTTCACCCTACTGACCAGATTGCATCATGGTTACACATTCATTCGCCAGAATATGCAGGATATTTTTCCACACTGTAAAAGCATGGGTTAGTATTCAACTAATGTAAAACTAAATGATTGATACCTGCTATAAATAAAGTCACAAATGAACGAAAATGTTTACTAAGTTTACTTATTTGCAGATAAAATAATGGAAAAAATAAAGCTACACATTTAACTATTGCAACAGCTTTAATTTAGTAGGTATATAAATATAAATAATATTATATTCATTCATAATATTTTTTATTCTCTATTAGCACAACACATTATTATACAATATAAAAATAATTGTGCAATTAAAAAATGTCCAAGCAGCTAAATTAGCTACATTGACCTACATCTGAGGTGCGGCCACCTTTCAGATGCCATGGCATCTTAATGGCATATATCAGATCTATCAGGTGACATAAATATCAGTGACAAGACCTGCAGCTATTGTTACACCGGCCACACGCAACATTATACGACCCAGTTCCTTAACATCTTTATAACGCTCAATGCAAATTGGTCTAGTCACTTCTATGTCTACAACAGCTGCAGAATTATTTCCCAAACAGCGTGGCTTCTTCTTAATCAACTCAGCTGTGCTCTTATTCAACAAAGATTTCAGCTTCACTATGTTGGCTGACTCCACCAGGGACTGATGATGAATGAGGACTGGGTATCCTTTTGTAATAGGAACTTTTACATTAAATACAACTATTTTAGCTTCAAATTTAGTGCAAACAGGCACCTGTTGTACAGGATCACTAAGAATATAACCAACTGAGACATTCTGCATGTCAATACCAGACAATGTCACACTCACTTGATCACCTGCAAATGCAACATTGTTGGACATATCATTGATGCTTATACTTTTAACCTCGGCCAATTCTTTTGTAGGACAAATAAGTACTTTATCACCTTTATTCAGTGTACCATTTTCTATCCGCCCTGCTACACAAAAGCCGGACCCTGTCCCTTTAAAAATGTCATTAACAGATAATCTTAGAGGTTTTGATACTGGCCTTTCAGGCACTTTAAACTTATCAATAACATCTAAAAGGCAAGGACCACTGTACCATTTCAACAGTTCAGATTCACTTGCAGGTTTTACCAAGTTTACCCCAGTGAGACCTGAACAAGGTACATAGGTTACATCTGAATCTTTGAAGCCTGCTAGTTTCAAAAAAGCTTTTAGTTTTTTCACAATTTCATTGAATCTTTCATGGGACCAATTACTTGTATCCAATTTGTTGATAGCTACAGCCAGTTGGCTCACACCTAAAGATCTCACCAGCAAAGCATGTTCTCTAGTCTGCCCGCCCAGATCAAATCCTGATTCAAATTCTCCTCTTGTAGCATCTACTACTAACAATGCAACATCAGCCTGTCCTGCCCCTGTTATCATGTTTGGAATGAAGTCTGCGTGACCTGGTGCATCTAAAATTATTACTTTTTTCGATTTAGTTTCAAATTGGGCTCGTCCCACATCCATTGTGATTCCACGAACTCGTTCTTCGCCAGTTTCATCCAATACCCAAGCATACATGAAACTCTGCTTACCAATTTTTTTACTTTCTTGTTCATATTTATGCATTGTTTTTTTGCTTACTTCACCAAGTTCACATAATAAATGACCCATCAGCGTAGATTTTCCTGCATCTACATGACCTATTACAACAATATACAAATGTTCCTTGTCCGATCCTCTTTCTTTTGAGTATTGAATGTTAGGGTCCAATTTATTTTCTTTTGCTTTATATAAAACCTTTTCTTCTGACTGAGTCATTCTTGGTGTTGTTGCTCTTTCAACAGCAGGGGAAAGATCCCGGGGTGTCTGAGGAGAACTACCTGAGCTATTATCACTGTTCTTAACCTTGAATCCTTTTATCACTCCAAGGTTCTTAGGTTCCACATTAGTAGATATCAACTTAGGTGAATCTGTATTTGATACTATAATTGGTAATTTTATTTGAAGTAAAGGTTTGCTCTCTTCTATTTTGGGAATGTCAGGTACTTTTGCCGTATTTGTCTTTAATAATGTATCCAGAGCCTTGTCAAATTCAAAATTGTTGTCAATAACTGATTGAATTAGTGCACCATCAGAAACAGCTTCACCTAAGACATTTCGCAATTCATCTAAACACGACATCATTCTGGCTTCATCATCTTCACTTAAATTTAAACCTCGAACATCGACAGATTCTCTTCTATCAGAACTTAGCTGGGGTTGATCATCAGTTACGGTCTCACTTTCCTCCAAAAAACTTGATATTGCCTGCTGATCACGAGAGCGATTGTAGATCCACTGTGATGTGTCGCTCGGGGACAAAGGATGATCGTCGTCGACAGAATGGCCGTAAACATCATCATAATCGTAATCATCAGAGTAGTGTCTGTTGCGAATGTTGCGATGACGAGCCATGTTTAACTGGTTAGAATACCTTTACTATGGCCACTAATTCATATTAAAACACATAGTACACTTCGAAATGAAGAAATGCTTTAGAACATCTACGATTTTTTTAAATGCAACAATATCTTATACAATTTTTTGATTTAATTTCTTCACACACGCAGCGCAGCACGGACAAACAAAACCAGCTCACTCAATGCTCAATTTTGGCATTAACTTGACACTTTTGAAAGTTGACAGCAATAAAAGTTTTTTAAAATATAGCTTTGGCATCAAGGGCTATCAGCCATAATTTTTTTAATGTTATACGGCGGACAAACAGGCAAGCAGACCACCTGATGGAAAGTGGTCACCGCCGCCTATGGACATCAGCAACACCACCAATGCGTTGCCCGCCTCTGAAGAGACCTCTAATATACGTCTTGAACGATCCCATGTCATAGTCCAAAGGAAACACTGTGGCTAAGAGCTCATTCCACATCCGAATCGTACGAGCGAGAAACGTTTTTTCGAACCTTCGCGTCGTGACCAACAGAGGGTCTAGGTAGTGAGGATGAGTACCCAGCCCACGGCGGGTGGTGCGTTGGCGGAATTGTGCTGTGGGCACCATCGAAAAGTTCCTCGGAACAGTCCCCATTGTACAGCCGATAGAGCACACACAGGGAGCCAAAGTCCCTTCGGTTTGCCACTGGTTACAACTTGCTTGTTTGCATGGGATCATCGACAATTCGTACAGCGCGTCTCTGCACGGAGTCCAGAGGTTTAAGAAAGTCGGCAGTATCGCTGGCCCAAAGATGGGAACAATACACCATATGAGGCTGCACTTGTGCCTTGTACAGCAGCAGGCGCTGCCCTGGGGTGAAGTATCGCTTTGACCGATTAAGCACTCCAAGCTTTTTCGAAGCCAGTTTGGCCTTGCCTTCCAGGTGACTCCGGAATCGCACGATATCCGATATGTCGACACCGAGGATCCCTAACTTTTTAAGATTTACTTATTTATTTATTTAAAGAGATGGAGAGGAGTGTTCCTTGAAACTGCGGCACTATGTCAAAAATATATTTTTTGGCGGAAAATGCGCAGGTTAAATTGGGCCAGGATTTATGATTTGACACGAGTAGGCTTTTGCCATGTTTCCCACCATATTCTTTTCCCCAAAGGATCTTCGTTTTGGCCAGCTTGGGCGGTCCTTTGAACTCCTTTTTTTAACCCACGGTAAAAGCGAAGAAACTAATGACGATTTTTTTGTCGATTTTTCGTGGATTTTTCCAGTATAGCTGGGACATTATTGAACACGGTGTTATTTGATTCGTTGTTGGCTGATGGCCCTAGATGCCAATGCCTATTAAAACAAAAAAAACTGTCAAGTCACCTGTCAAAATTTTCTTCGTTTCATTTGTGGTTTCATTTTTGTGTTGAGTTGAGATAATTTACGCCTACTTTTTGTTTCAATTTAAATGTAATTCAATAATTAAGGGTCTAAGGCATCGAAGATTCTAAAATTGTAATTCGTGGTAATATCACTCTTATTGGTGCGAAAAAAGTGGGATCTCAAAGTTGAAACGAGGATTTTTTGATATCTGTTTATTTAGGCCCTTGACCTATTAGAATAGAACTTTGTCAACATGAAGAAAAAGGTATAAAAGTGTTTTGATGACAAAACTATACCAGGATAGATCTTAACGTGCATATAAATCAATAACAACTGTATTGCGTAGATATGGTTCCTCCATAATAAAAATACTTTTCCGTTCTTTCAGGTGCTCTTGATGGGGAAAAGTGGGTCTGGTAAAACCAGTATGAGGTCTATTATATTTGCCAACTATATTGCAAGAGACACTAGAAGATTAGGGGCTACAAGTAAGGATTGTCATATGTCAAATATGTAACTTTGTTTCAGTCTTCACTACCAATAAGTATTTACCTTTTTCCATCCTCCAATTTCAACAGTAGCAAAAGTGATTTTTATGCTACACATAGGGATTGCAATATTCGTTCCTTAAGGCTATTCGAATATAAAAATATTTACTATTCTAATACTTTATATTTTACTATTGTAATAATGATAATACCTGCTAGTCTGTGCCTTTACGAAATAAAATCATATATATTTATGTATTTAGAAGTATGTAACAAATAAAATAAGGAATAAATAACATGAATCACATACAAATAAACAATGAACACATGAGTCACACACAATGAGTCACAATTAGGGTACCCATACTATAATATATAGTATCATACTATATTTTAGACAGTTGTGCTATATAATAATAATAATAAAGCCTTTTATTCTGATCTACTGTTTTTACAATAAACATGCTACATAATAATGTAAAGAGTGCTACAATATGTCCAGTAGTTCAGTGTGCCGCTTGGCATAGTTCTCCTCTAACCTTTTCCATTGCATTCTGTCACAAGCTACCCTTCTCCAGTGCTGTCCAGCTGTGAGTTTCAAATCATCCTCCCATCTCAAGTGTTGGCGACCTTTACTGCGCTTGCTGTCTCTGGGGTACCAGTCAGAGATTATCTTGCTTCATTTATCCTGTGAATCTCTAATTGTGTGGCCAGCCCATCTCCATTTCTGTTGGTCAATGCAAGTCAGTATATCCGTTAGTTAAGATTTTTCTCTTATTTTACTGCTTCGCACTCGGTCTTGTTTCTTTATGCCTGTCATGCTTCTCTCCATGGCTTTCTGGCAACGTTCTAGCGTTTCTCTGTGAAATTTAGTGAGTGACTATGACTCGCATCTGTAAATAATGACTGGAAGTATACAGGCATTGAAGACTTTCTTTTTTATTGCCACACATAGGTCCTTCGATTTCATGACTTCCTTCAGTGCCCAGTACTTTTTCCATCTGTTAGCTATTCTTCTGTTAATCTCTTTGGTAGTTTGGTCAATGTGTGAAATTATCTGTCCTAGGTAGATATATTCTTGAACAAATTCGAGTGGTTGGTCATCAATTTTAATGTGTATTTGTTCAGAGTTGGTAAGCAGTTTCGTTTTATCTTTATTCATAAATAGTCACAATGAGCATCTACCACATAAATTTTACAAGAAAATGAAATAATTTATAAGAGTTTTTGTAGAGTGACCTAAAATAATGGTTTGATAAATTCCCCCTCTATAAAGCCACATAGCCTAGTGATACCTCATCATCATCTTGGCGTTATGTCCTGGTTGCGGCCCTCGCATGCTTTGTGCCCGGCGCAGTACGTGAGGGCCCAGGGTCTGCTTTCCAGCTATTCTTGGCCCACGCTTGACAAGCTCGGTCTTCGGCGTCCCTAGTGGTGAGCTTATTGGCACGCATATTGTTCTTGACTACTTCAAGCCATCGCTTCTTGGGCCGGCCTCACCTTCCCGTGCCCGGCGAGAGCGGCATGGCCAGACACTTGTTCCCCACACAACTTGCCGGTCTGCGCAAGACGAGGCCATACCATCGAAGGCGGCACTCTTCTTGCAGCTTATCTGCGATGTTAAGGACGCCAAGGCTACCCCGAATGTGGGCGTTTCGAACCCTATCCTTCTGTGAAACTCCACACATCCACCGCATTCAAGCATCCTGCTTGTGTCGCTCTAATAGGGGCCAAGTCTCGCAACCGTAAAGGAGAGCAGGTCTAGTGATGGTCTTACAGACCTGTCATCCCCGCCATTTGGCCCAAGCAGTGGATATTCGGGCCTTGACGTCGCCATCGATGTCCCCGGTTGAGCTAAGCACAGCCTAGTCTTACCTAAAAGTATACTAGTACTCAAAGTATTTGAATACATGTGTCTGTTTTATTCAAATATTTGATAAGGCGAATATTCCGAATATTCGAGTATTCGAATAGCAATCCCCTAGCTACACACAAGGGAAGGTCACTCACTCGAATATACCAAATTGAATGAAACTGTTTGTACACAGTATGCTGTTCTGAACACATCCATATACTTCATTCATGTTCAATCCCTAATCTAGCTGATAATGTAGCTATAGCAGGACAATGCTGCAGGTTATGTGGTAGATTCCGTCGCATGTATTCTTTTTCTTGAGAACTATTTTATTTGATGGGCTCGGGTGACAAACAAGCACTGGCTGGTTTCTCTTTGTCACTGAGCTGATGGAAAGTGGTAACTGATAAAGGATATTTATTAATGAATCTCAATATTTAAGTTTATTATAATTATATAGGGAACTCACACCACCACATTTCAATAACCTAAAGTCCAAACTCTCAAGCTTAGTGAGCATGCTCAAAGACAATATTTGTTGCTTTTCAAAGTTTGTATGCTTCATTATATACAAAACTATAATTTACAAAAAGGGATCAAATAATATACAAGCTCTATACACTCTTAACATAGCTGAATTGTGGACCTGATAAATATTCTATTTTCCATCACCAGTTGACGTGGAACATTCTCATGTCCGATTCCTTGGAAACCTGGTGCTGAACTTGTGGGATTGCGGTGGACAGGAGGCATTCATGGAAAATTATTTTGCATCACAAAGAGATAATATCTTCAGAAATGTGGAAGTGCTCATTTATGTGTTCGATGTTGAGAGCCGGGAGATGGAAAAAGATATGCATTATTATCAGTCTTGTCTAGAAGCTATTCTGCAGGTGGGTATTCGCAAAACACCAATATCATGACACAAATGCCAAAATGTGTATCAATTAAATGATACAAGTAGTTTTGTGTTTCAGAATTCACCAGAAGCACGAATATTCTGTCTAGTGCACAAAATGGACTTAATTCAGGAAGATCAGAGAGATATAATATTCAAAGAGAAAGAGGAGGACCTAAAGCAACTCTCAAAACCTTTGGAATGCACCTGCTTCCGTACCAGTATATGGGATGAAACATTGTACAAGTCAGTAATGAATTGTTTATTGTTATGATGTAACATTGGATCATATTATTTTCGTAGGTTTATTAAGCATAGGCTGTAATTGTTTTGCGTTTACATTCTATTTATTTTCAGGGCATGGTCCAGCATAGTCTACAAATTAATACCTAATGTTAAGGCACTAGAATCTTCACTGAGACAATTTGCCAACATAGTGGACGCTGATGAGGTAACTACAAATTTCTTTTTATACCACGAAGATGGGTAGCAAACGAGTGTGCGGCCCGCCTGATGATCAGAAGCAGCTACTATAGCCTACAAATGCTAGCAATACATATACCCCGTAAAACACTACATATTCTACAACTTTTATAATAAATGCAAATATGAATTGAAGAAAATGAAACCCCTAAGATGACTAGACTATTATTATATATATATTTTATTATTTAAGAAAATGATTTAAAATGCTAACTTATTGGACATCAATCAAAAATGTTTAAACACTGCACATTTGCTAAAGGTGCAGTTGTTTTGTGAGTGTAGTAGCCACTCACAAGCGGGAGATAGCCAAAATTCATATAAAAGGAGCAATTTGCTACAGGTGTTACTGTTCGAGCGCGCGACTTTCCTCGTGGTGTCTCACTGCCAGCGGCGGCCGCACCGCGACGCGCACCGCTTCGAGAAAGTCTCCAACATCGTGAAACAGTTCAAGCTGTCGTGCTCCAAGCTCGCAGCGCAATTCCAGAGCATGGAGGTAAGTGTTTCATGGTTACTTTAGCCAGGTCAAGTCTGCGGTTATGCAATCTCAACCGAGTGCGAACTAGATGCGGACGGTGTAACAACTATATGTCGAAGTGCGGATGGCGGGAGTCGCCTATGTGTGAGTGTGGAGCCGCCTTGCAGGAAGTTGAAAATATTGCTCGGGACTGTCCTCTTACAAAATATGGTGGCGACCTGTTCACCCTTAAAAATGACGCAATCCTCTGGATACAGAATTTGAGGGAGAAAATTACTTTGTGATAATTTGATTATCATACAGATTGTTATATGACTTAAAATGCCATACGAAAAAATAAATAAATGCAAACCGTAAATGTTATGGGCGATAGTTGCCGCTTACCAACAGATGGGCTGACTGCTCGTTTGTAACTGAGTAGCAAAAAAGTCTTCGTCATAAATAGCCCTATGTCTCGGTCATGACTCGTATTGCCGAAATCTCCACGCATGGATGGTATCAGGGTTTGTCAATGTGTGTGGCAGACGACGAGTCAAGATATGGGCTCCCTAAAAATCTGACTTGACACAATAGGGGACATCAACATCAAAACCCGAATATCCGGGCCTTAGTCCAAATGACGGGAGGTTTTGGTTTGAACCCGAAATGCCACGCAAGCTGAAGGGACAGGTCTATAAAACAGTCATTCGACCTTCCCTTCTCTACGACAGTGGGACTTAGCCTCTACTAGAGCGGCACAAGCAGCAGGGCTGCGCGTCACGGAAACAAAGAAGCTGCGGTGGATGTATGAAGTCTCACGCAAAGATTTGCGTCTGGCACGCCCCATATTCACGGTAACCTTCACGTCAGTGACATCACGAATAGGCTACAGGAGTGCCGTATGGTATAACCATAAATTACGTAGGAAACAAATATCTGGCTTGGATATGGCTATGTCACGTCCGCTAGGCACGGGATAAAGAAGCCTGCCAAATGGATTGACGTCGTTAGGGATGATGCCTGCCAACAAACTTACCACCCAGGATGCGAAAGACCGAGCAAAAGATGATGATGATGATGATCAACCTAACCAGTGTTTTGTATTATTCGGAAAACCTTCTATCCAACAGTGCCCTGCGTTGCCTGCAGCGTTGGAACAACTTGCACATTTATTTAGGGCATTCTTAATCTCCCTCCTCACTTGGCGGAAAAGATATCGCAGTCGACAGAAAATGCTGCTGCCCATTGCTTGGTATAAAAACCCCCCAGGAAGAAGAAAACCACAACCTATATTTATATTTCATTCTGAATGGTGAAAAATATGAATGAAGTGTTTCTTATAACATGAACTACACCTACCTACACATATCTTTGCTGTAAGTAGGCTGCTAAATAGCACTTTTTCATGGTCGTTGTTGTGCTAATAGGATACATTTGCATTCACTTGCTTGTTATAACAAGTTGTTATTTTCCATCTGATATTCATTCAACTGAAAGAAAACTGATTGAAGTAATGTAATTCGCCCAGATATGATTTAGCAAAATGTTTAACCTTGAATGAATTGAAGGCACACAAGATTGTATCAAGATTTATAGCCTACTTATAGATAAAATAATAGATTATCGCATTGTCTAGTTTGGTTTACAATTACTGAAATTTTTACAATGCAAACATATATTAACAATAGACACTGATTATTGTACCTAACGACTTCATCACTACCTGCTTTAATACGGTCACAAATTTTCAAAAGAATAGAAGGATTTGAAAAGGAATGTTTAGGTTTAGGATGAGTATGTTATGTAGATTGTGTTGAGAATCCGGTACAAAAATAAGTATCCGCGGGAACCCAGCATGTTCACGCGAACGAAATCGGGAGCAACAGCTAGTAAAGTACCTATATAGAGGCACACAACTGTGAACTAATTATCAAGTTACCGTTCTTGGAGTTTCGACTCGAACGTACAAAGTACGTGTGGATTTGTATACCTACATTACACACACCAAAAGAATGTCAGGGGTGTGACTCTCGCGCTGCGACATCACAACTTACTAGGTTACACTCCAATGGTCTGGGGGCCTGGTGATCTGTAAGACAGGTATTTATTACCTAGTGCGGACACCAGTCTCTCACACAGGTTTTTACTATACTTACATTAAATTGTGTCTATTGTAAATTTGATCTACCCACCTATGTGAAGAGAAAATAAATATTTTATTTATTATTTTATTATTTACTAGCGGCCCGCCCCGGCTTCGCACGGGTAGTAAACCTTAACAAATTATACACCTGAACCTTCGTCACGTTGTCTAAAACCGCACTATGTAGTCTGTGTGTGAATACCGCATGAAAATCCGTTCAGTAGTTCTTGAGTTTATCGCGTACAGACTGACAGTAAGACACGGCGTGGGACTTCGTTTTATAATATGAAGTAATTATATTATACTTAAGTATGTACTGAGTAGTGTCCCGTTACAAACAGGACACCATATTACGATCACAAAAGTTCCAACCGTCTCCTCAACCATTTTAGAGGGAAGGGGCGACCCGGCTCCTGACTCCTGTGACATAACTATTTCTTGACATTGACTCCCCCGTACGTACCCCGTGCTGCCTAGATAGCCGAGCGGACTGAGCGGCGAACACGCGACTTTTTTCTAATATTTACATTTTTAACCTCATGATATCTTTCGAATGGAATGTCTGAATTGAATAATTCGTGAATGTGAAGTAATTGATTTTGATAAGGATTAATATCAAGGTACAAATAAAGAGCGTTTTTTAGCGGCGACATTTTAATTAAATTTTGAAAATAAAAGAACACTTATTGTGACATAACTATATTAGTTAGACATATACTGTCGCGACACTTTTTGTAGATAATGATGTGTTCTGCAAAGTCGTAGTACATTATTTTGTTCTATCATCAATAGTTTTCGCAGCGCACGCGATGTAAGGAATTTTTTGGGTATTTTTTTACACCTTGGGTTACATTATTGGAGTTTTATTAATGATTCGTAATTTTTTAGAAAATATAATATAGCCTATGTCACCCGCGGATAGTGTAGCTTCCTAACGGTGAAAGAATTTTTGAAATCGGTCCAGTAGTTTCGAAGCCTATTCAATACAAATAAACAAACAAAAAATCAAACATTTCCTCTTTATAATATTAGTATAGATAGCCCGTCCCGGCTTCGCACGGGGTAGACAATTATTTATTTTTGGAAATTTGGATATAAAACACTTTTTCTCACAAATATTTTTATTTATTAAAAATTATTATTAATTTATATTGACATTGACTGCTCCCGTACGTACCCCATGCTGCCTAGATAGCCGAGCGGGCTGAGCGGCGAACACGCGACTTTTTTCTAATATTCACATTTTTAAACTCGTGATATCTTTCGAATGGAATGTCTGAATTGAATAATTCAAAAAGTTATATAAAGGTATTGAAGCAGTCGTGAATATGAAGTAATTGATTTTGATAAGGATTAATACCAAGGTACAAATAAAGAGCGTTTTTTAGCGGCGGCATTTTAATTAAATTTTTAAAATAAAAGAACACTTATTGTGACATAACTACAATAGTTGGACATATGCTACCGCGGAGTTTTTTGTAGACATTATGATGTTCTTCAATATTGTTGTACATTATTTTGTTCTATCGCTAATAGTTTCGGCAGCGCATTCAACGAAAGACATTTTAAGACTCATTTTTCAACACCTTCGGTTACATTGTTCAAATTTTACCAAGGATCCCTAATTTTTTTCAAAATGAAATGTAGCCTATGTCAAATTGGAAGAATGTAGCATTCTATTGGTGAAAGAATTTTTTAAATCGGCCCAGTACTTTCTGAGCCTATTCATTACAAACATACAAACATACAAAAATAGGTACAAATCTTTCCTCTTTATAATATTAGTATAGATAGTATAGATTAAATTCGCTATCTCTAGACAAATACGTTTTTTTGGTGCAATAGAGATTTCAGTTTTGCCTAGAGATATTGTCGAGTTCGACATGTCGAATCGCACTCTCGAGGATAAACACCCATGGCCGGAAATACCAATAATGGATTAAAAATTGGGCTGGCTGTCCATTTGCAGCTCCCAGCTTAACGAAGCACTGGCATGGCCTAGAAAATAATTCTATACAGATAACCAGTTATCTGGCCATGGTTATCTCCCAGGGACGACGGAAGATTACGTTAGTATCAGATAGTCATCACGGTCGCAATGTGTATTTTTTTTTTTGTTTAGTTATACTAGCTAGGCACTTGACTTGTTAATGGAGCATGCCTGTCTAGAAACAGCCTATTCACTGTAGCCTTGGAAAGCGTCTAGAATCTGGATTATAATTATCAAAACACACTCGCAGGCAACGCGTTTCATTCTTTAGCTGTACGCATTGCTGAACATTGCCCCCACCCCCTACGACCTTTTTATGGTCGCCACTCAAAACCTTTCCGCCCTTTCAACCGTCGGTTCTCCGAGCTATGCGACCACAGGTTACTGTCAGTATTCTGCGCTATATGTTAATGCCAGCGCCTTGTCCCCAGGTTCGCAACAGCGTGTTCGCCGCGTTCATCGACGGCTTCACCAGCAACACTTACGTGATGGTCGAGATGTCCGACCCCAAGATCCCGTCGGAGGCGACCCTCATCAACATCAGGAACGCGAGGAAACACTTCGAGAAACTCGAGAAAGTGTCCTCCAGTGCGCCCAGCCAGTACCAGTGAGACAGTGTGACAGTGAAGTGGACAGTGCATACAGTGATACACTATGTGAGGTTAAATGTTATGGTATCCACAGATGAGTATAATAGATTGTGAGGGCATCATCGAATACCAGGAATATACTACTATATAGCAATAGTAGAGGTATAGTAAACCCACAAAACGTTGGTCTTCCGTGCACAAATGGGTAGTACGGTAGAGACAAAAATATTTTTTTTAGCGACCCGATCTTTTGATTTTTCGTTGCGATAGTACTTGATTATAACAGTAAAAAACACCAGTCTACCTTACATCTTCTTGGCAGTTTTGCTAGTCGGCCACATTAAAGTTCTTTTTACCTCTATAAGAAAGTAATGTCGCTACGAAAATTCGATAGTCTAGTTGACTACAAAAATATTTTTTTTCAACTGTACCAAACGTGCCAGGTTATGCATGGGCAGACCAACGTTTTGTGGGTCCACTAAACGTCTACTATTGCTTATAAAGTAGCATATTTCTTGTATAACCCGCGTCACGAAAGAAGAGACTTGTCAAATGGCAGTGGAGGGGATTTCGCGCAGGCAATCGTATACAGCGCAAGTCGAACCAAGCCGCCAAGTCTCTTCTTATTTGACACTAGCTATACTCAATGAAGTAGGATACCTTACGGTACCCTCACAGTCTATGGTTATAATAATATATTAAAGTAGGTATCGTATCAAAACTTTTTGTACGGTTCGTCATTCCGACTCCGTGTTTAAATGTCTTCCGAAACTGACTATGCGCGCTCTCTGTGCTCCCAAAATTATAATTTATATTCTTTAGAATGGGATGGCTCTGTACGGATATAAAAATAGCTTTAAAGCATAGTCCTAGTCCTGTGCTGTTGTGTAATGAATGAATATGGCCTGCAGTGATTACTGAAAAATATTAAACTTTGATTGCATAATCTCTATCTTTATTATCATCAACACTTGGACCTGCATATATCATCTCATCATAGACATAGGATAAATAACAAAATATGCTAAGGCTGACGGTCAGAGCCTGTAGGTACAGTTTGATATATCACTTGAAATATCATACATACGAGTATGTTACTAGCAAAGGCCTGTAATTGGCTTATCGACTCTAATATAATATTTATTATGTTTTATATAGCTGTTGGTACTCTAAATTAATTAATATCTCTCCCTGAAACTGGTAAAACAAAGGCAAAGTGGTATGAAATCGTGCTTAAAAAATAGTTCTACCTGACCTATTACGAGTATAATATCTGGGGACAAACCCGCCAAACTGAACAAAAAATAGGAGGCGCTATAGGTAGCCATTTATGAAATGGTAGGCCATTTCATAAATTCAAGCGTAGCTCTATCAGAAACAATGATCGATTGATACTAGCTACGACGACATCAGCTCTGACCGTCGCGTTGGTCGAGCACTTCAGTGAACTCATTCAGCCTATGTGTCATTCAATAGTTGCAAACGGCCAGTCATACTTTCTGATGTATTTGTAGAATTAGGCTATGTAGAGTTATGAGCTTGGCTCTTCATGAGATCTGAGAACTTTTCCCAGTGAAACCGTTAAGAGCTTACGAGGCATGGCATGCTATAGTAATGCGAATCGCATGGTTATTTGTATCTCCAATCTCCTCCGAGTATGCGATGGACGTCATTCGCGCGGGTGTGCAATGCACAGCTCAGAAATATCACGCCGGTCCATGTGCAGTTGCTGTGGTTTATAGGGCACACGTATGCACCCCCGCATGTCGCCATGATCCTTATCCCTATAGCGATGGAAATGCATCTTAGTTTTTATCGGAAATCGGCATATTTTGACATAATAAAATAAATACATAACTCTTATTTTATTTCGCTCTGCCAGATTCAGCCGTATGCGGACACCATACAGTTGCATTTCGATCGCTCTTACCGTTGTGATTGTGAGACACAATTGAAATTAGTAAATACTTTCGCTCAGGTCCATCCACACATTTTAGTTTTAAAAATAATTTATGCTAATTATACGAAAATTATACTTATTAGATTTTGATATTGCTCTTTTAAGTTTTCAATAAAAATGTTTATTTCAAATACTTATGAACTAAAGGTAAATTTTCTTCATAGGTTGTATATCAAACTCATAGTACGTGTCAATAGAATAACACAAAGATTGAATGTGGCGTAAAGTCGAGGTATCAGTTGCCTTTTCTTTTCTTCTGTATACTTAGTTTCCCTATGGTGACATGTTAGTTCCACTTCACGCCTTATTCAGTCGTTGTGTTTTTCTACTGAAAAGTACGATAACTTTGATATACTACTCCCACGGTCATTATTATTAATATTATTGTTGTCGCGCTCAAATGTTTTGTGTGTGGCTATTGAAACACGCTTTAAACTTATTTAATCCCAAGTTATTTTTGTAATAATTTACTTTTACTTAAGCTGTAAGTATAGTACAAGAGCATAAGTGCATTATGACTACAAGAAAATATTCCCTTGCCGCTCCAGCAACGTTCACGGTATTTGGTGCATGTTTAGCTAAAATCAGTTTGCTAAAAGAAGAAGAATTAGCCCCAGGGTACCTTTTATATAATTAATAAATAAAAAAACTACAAAAACCATTTAATTATGCTCTTGTACTGTACATTGTGTTCCGAAACGAGGTAATGTTAACATTGTGCGAACACGTACACAACTACTACGTACCATTGTTAATTGTTTTTCTGAATTTATTAGGAATCAGGAAAATATGTACACTCTAATGCCAGACAAGCCAAGGCAGGGTCGGCATAACGCCGGGAAAGAACCCTGTGTGTGTAGTTTTTACTTTATAAACAACGTACAGATATCTACTTAACCCTTTAACCGCCAAGGTCGGATATATCCGACAAAAATTTTCGTGCTCATTTCGCCAAGGACGGATATTTACGACCAAATACCACTACTCGGTTAATCTGCCTTTTTGTTTGATAGCACTGTATTATATTACAATAATGTTCATAATTTGGTAAATAGTTGATGAAGTAATCATATACAATTGCTTACACTTTAGTTTCTTAATTAGAAGACTTAAAAATAATGTCTAAAGTTGAATAAATTACTGATAGTATTATTCGAAAAGTGTATTGGTGTCCAGCGCCAGTGACGGAAAAATCCGACAATAAGGATGGGACATAAGCAATGATTTACTGGTAGAAAAATCCACATAAATTAAATTATTTCTGTTTATACTTACTAATTTATTATAAAACAAATAAAGCAAATGTTACTCTATAGTAAACACATTTATTTCTATAAATAAATGTGTTTATTTTTGTTTTATTTATAAAAAATAAAGCTTAAAAATGTCAGTGACTGAATCGACAATTCCCATCCCTAGTCTGCATGTTTAGAAACTAATGTTGCTAGTACACCCAGCGCCACGGACGGAAAAAGACGACCGCTTCTGACGTCATAAACGAGTGCCGCCTTCTGGATTTTTCCATTGGTGTTGTGCTTATGCGTGTCATTATTATGTTCGTGTTATCGATTAATGTGATTAAACATGATTACAGCTGAAGAATTAATACGTATTCTGGAAGGTGATCTGTAGTTAAATATCATTAGAATCTGTCAAGGTTCGATTCGGTAAACTGATATTAATATTGTTGAAATAAGTATAATCATGTTTGTTAAAAAACTGACCAATGTTGTTTGTTAACTATTGCATTTAGATAAAGAATACTCTATAGGACTGCATTGAAAAATAAGAATAACAAAATTCTTTTCATGACCAATTTTATTGTGCGGAAATCAATAAATCTTTCAATATCTGTAAACGCTTTTTGTTTCATTGTGTTACCAAAATACCTGCTAATATTAGAAATAAAATTACAAAGTAACGTTTTCTATCTACTGTCTGTTACGATATTTAGATGAAATTGTAAGCGTTTGAAGGGGAATTACCCATATCGATATACTATTGAACATCACTATTTGTTGTAGGTATTTATTTTTCGTTTTACTGTGCGTGGCGCTGAGGGCACGCCAACTGATTCTAAGCGTGGCGGTTAAAGGGTTAAACCAATTAAATTTTATCTTTAGATTTTATTTATTAAGAAATAATACGCCTGACTAAGTAGATATCAATTAAAAAGCAATCGCATAAAAATGTGGTAAAAAGCTGGTCACATCAACAGCTTAAGTAGGTACTAAAAAGTCTTAATCCTGAACACATCGATACTGAAAACCGAATTACAAATTAATTAGGTATTTTCGATTATAATTTAAACTAAGAGTCTAGAGATAGTCATAAATTTGGTATTTGTGACGGATCGAATGTCCGATGAGATAGGTCGAATTTGTTACATCGAATGCACCTCGAAACACGTTACGCCGAATTCTTATGATCTCGAAAGGTGGACTAGTGGTTAGATACATGCCGGAAGGTGGTCAAAAAAAACACGGCAAGTTAACCGTTAAGACGGTTAAGATAAGCGATGATTACAAGGTGATTCGATGTAACGAATTCGACGTCACATATCACACTCGATGTCTAACACCACACTGTTAGACATGCCAATACATACAAACTTTTTGTGAACAACAAGGCAGCGTTAGGTAAAATATAAGTAAATAATAATTCCAGTGTTAATAATGCCAAATCCTGGCTTTGAGAAAGGAAAATGTAAATTTGTAGGTGTATGATGTAAAAAATATGTAAGTAAATTCAATTCCAGTATCAATTTGTCGAAATGGTTTCAATATTGGTTTGACTGCTCTGTCTGGGTGACATTGTATCGCTGATATCGCGCAGAGTCCGGCTTCAGTCGGCTATATAATACATATAACTGTCCTATCATGATAACTGACTGGAACTGGGGGCACATATGACCAGTATCATTCTTATTACTTAACTTGAATAAAGTAAACTCGATTGAACCAGCTGTCGCTGCGTGTTATCTATCACTCATTTTATACATGCCTCACCATATCATGTGGTACCTAGTCTTTCCGACAACGTATGGTACTCATTATTATATCTGATGTTAGCAGTTTCATTAAATATATTTGTTCTAATTAACTGGTATCCGCGACTATAACACAAAATTTAAACACTGTTTTAGCATTATATTACAAAGACAATATCATATTTTTATGTCTCGAAATATATAACTATTTATGTTTTTTGTTGTGTTGAATTTATTTAATATCTTTGTAACCTCCACCGGCAGAAACATTATTGATCATACGAACAGTCCGCTCGCATTTAACTATCGACTAACTGCAGCAGGTGCGTAGGTACCTATATTTTTATTACACTAACTATACGTTCTATCTGTTACTTCTTAATTCAATCTGTTGCGGGTTCCAAGACAGTATTAGCTTCTCCTCGGGCGCGCCTGAGTGTCAAAACTCAGGACCTTCAAACCTCTAATATACTAGGTATAAACAATAGAATAATCACCTACTAACCTAGTAATAACGCAGTACATATTCTTAATATATGAAGAAATTAATGAATGGCATGACGACATGATCAGTCTGTTTGCCTGCTGTTAACGAGATAAAGTTATTATATATACCTACTATTAAATTGTGTTAGTAGATAAATTCGTGGTCATTTAATTATGTAGGAGGTAGGTAGGTACCTACGTAACACTACGACACTAGATAACATTTTCCACAAATATATATTCTTTAAGTACACATTTTCCGGCGCGGCAATGTTTAGCAGGTCAAGTGCAGACGGTACGTTCCGCACGTCTAGTACCGTGGGCAGATGACGTAAACGATAAAATAATACGTAAACGTCCCTGACAATGGATACTCAGCTCAGCAGTGCAACACCGGCGCGCGCGCAGTACAGTGCTCTCCCATTACGCAGAAACTATTACAAGTTCAACAGCGAACCGGCGTGTATATGTACGTATCCGATTATATCGCTCATAAAATTAAGGCTAAAGGTCGTCCGATTTACGAATTCGGAGCATTTCATTGGCGCCAGAATTCTTTTCATATGCGCGTGATATGTGTAGTTCATAACACGTGTTCCCAGTGGTGTCGTCTCGACTAAATAATTATTACTCGACTACAATACTACACCTACGCCTACGGTTTTGCATGCTGCCATAATTGAATACTTATCAATATTAGAAGTAAGGAATACCTACACAGATAGATACGGCTGAATTGGTTGCCCAATCGAACAGATAAGATGTGCTATGCGTGTGTGTGATATTGTGCTCAAAAATCTACCGAAAGTTGTTTGATGGAGTTGGGTCGAATGTGATAGGTACTAAATTAACTTTTGTTTATTTATAGTTTCGAAAAATGGCAGAAGGAAAACCAGTATTCGATTATCATGAAGAAACACAGAGTGAAAAATTAGCTCGCAAATCCAAGGAATCCCCCTTCATGGTTATCGGTAAGTTTATAATAAGCAGCTTATCTGGTAGCCCCAGGTAGCCATAGATACTGACATATCCTCTCTATCCTATGCCTAACAAAATTTGCTATACCCTAAGCAGCATGGACTAGTTACAATTCTAAGAAATCTCTATCCATTGCAATTTTCCTGTTGTAAAGTGCAAGAGTATAAGAGCATGACCATCTTAAGAAACATAGTCCTTTGCATTACTGTGCTGTTGTTAAGCGGTTTTTATAGCATTCATGAATGAAATTTTTACTTATCATATAAAAAATGCCCTGGTGGTAAAGGACGAGTTCTTTGGGCATGAGGGACAGCTAATGCTCCCTTCTTTTAGCAAACTTATTTTGGCTAAAGATGCAATAAATACCGTGTATGTCGCTGTAGCTGCAAAGGAAAATTTTCTTGAAGTGGTGATGCACTTATGTTCTTGTACTGTACAATGCATGTTCGGTAGATAATAAATATTACTATCATAATGATACCTGATGAACCATATCTATTCTCTGTACTTTGATTTTATTAATAGCAAGCATATATTCATATTCAAGTCGAAGGTAGAATGTAGGTACCCTTCGCATAGGGAATGAGGTTTTAATGCGGTGGTGGGCCAGTTCATTCCAACGATATTTTGGAATTTTTCCTCTAGTTTTGTTAATCGTGGTTTTACATGTGTATTTATTCATTAATGTTGCCTTCCATTTCAATCGCCAACACCGCTAACACTGGGTCCATTATCAGAGGTCATATCAGTCATCTATGTTAAGGGCGGCAAAGCCGTTCGCCGTTCATGCTAACGATAAAAATATGATATTGTATTCTTTCCTGCCCTTTGTCACCGAATAGGTACCTATACCCATAAAGAAAAGAATATTATATACAGGAGCCTATACCTACGTAACTGTGGCCTCAGCCCATAAGAGTCCACTGCTAGATTTGAGTCTCCTCCACATCCATGGTGGGTGTTGTGTGTATGCCTACGTGCAATGACGAAAGAAACTACTTAGTCATTCTGATGTATCAGCTATAACATTCAAGGTTTAATAAAAATCAGTTCTGTAGTTTTTGCATGAAACAATAACAAACGCACATTCGAGCGCCAGGGCCGCTAGGTGCGGCTTTAGGAAACACAAACTAAAATTGTTCTATATACCTATACTTAAAATATCTTGTCGCTCAACCCACTGTGACAGTAGTGTGACTCTTTAACCTTTTGGTAGCTATAGAGAGGAGGTAAAACTACGTTTTCGTTGCTAACAGCAAAAAACTAAATGGCCTGTGATTGAAAAAAGGTTAGGAACTTTGGAAGCACATTCCTTCCTTGAAATCCTTGGCCCGGTGTATTAAGAAACCATTAAGAGACCGTCTTTTCTTTCCCAGGGCTCGGCGGTCTCATTGGCGCCGTCGGTTATGGCGTGTACAAATACAAGAACCGCGGCGCGATGAGCACTAGCGTCTTCCTCATGCAGTTCCGAGTGATCGCGCAGGGCGCCACCGTCGCTGCACTCACCGCTGGCATGGCGTACACCCTGTATAACAACCACTTCAACAAGCCGCAAACAGCACCCCCTATTAAGCCTATCGAGCATTAGGCGTAGGGGCTATAGATTAGTTTTTAGTGTCAGGGATTTCGTGAATGTCTTCGGCGTGCTACGTATCTTAGCTTATGATCTGTTTAAACTGACTTGTCTTATTTGGTGAACAAACAATGCCCAAAATCGCTACTTGCCGTATGAATCAAGCTACGTATATTGTGTAAAGATGTCGAGAATTATCGAGTGTTATAAGAAACACAGAATGTGAATTTCAACGAATACTGCTGCACATTATCCATTTAAATACTTAATTTCCTTAACCAAATAAGACAAGTCAGTTTAAACAGATTATAGGTAAGTAGTACTACCAACATTTTTAAAAATGTATTGTGTAGTGAAGTAAAACCATCTGAGTGAGCATTATCTTTATATACTAATCTTACTACTTGGATTGGTAGTATTGATTTGATTTGATTTGGATTGATAGTTAGACTTGGTGGGGATTGGGGTTACTAAAAATATGAGCCACCTAAAAAAGTCTCTTTAAGAAATTGTCAATTCGGGGAAGTTGCCCAATTGAAACGAAAGGTATTTGAATGAGTAGGTACCAATATTTTTATAAGGTATTATGTCCTGCAGTCGCAGTGGCGACTGAAATGATGATGAAATGTTTAGCGTTATGTATTATGTATAGGTAATAATAATAAAACGTTTTGTATTATTTATTATAGACAATAATTTATTCATAACATTTATTTTATAATGATATTACAGTTGTTTCAGAAAACTAAAGATTTAATTTTTTTTATGTGTAAGACTAGACTAAGTAGTAAAAGAAAACCTTTGAAATACATTATTACCTATCTAATTTTATGTACAGTCGGAACATCTAGGTATACATATTTTTTTTAATTTTGGCATGATATTAGGTAAGTATGTTTTAGCTGCTTTAACGCTACGAGTTAGTCTGAAGAAAAGGAGCCCTCTGGCCACGTAGTCCACGGCTTTTGTCTTACTGACCGGACGACATACTGAATTGTTGGTTTCTATATTAATATTGGATAAACTCAAAAACTACTTAACCGATTCAACCATAGAAATGTAAATTATCCCGAAGTAACATAGACTTCTTTGTATACCGATATCTCTAAATTGCACCCGTGCGAAACTGAGGCCTTTGGAACTTGACAATTACTTTTATTACTTTTACTCATACATGTGCTCTACCAGGTGTAAACCCTTGCTCATGTCTGGTCATTCAACAAACAACTTGTATAAAATACCTCGGTGTTCATATAGATTCCAGGTTGTCCTCCCAACCTCATATCGAGGCTACCACAGTAAGAGTACGCAAGCTCTTATACATATTTAAAACATTCAGGCATGTAGCTGACACAAAAGTAATTCGTACTACTTATTTTACCTTGTGTCAGTCGATCGTTACCTATGGCATACTTGCATGGGGTGGAACAACTAAGGGTAATCTTTTGAATTTGGAAAGGGCCCCGAGAATTATATCATACTTTCTACCATACTTATATCCAACCACAGAATTATATAAAAAATATCATGTTTTGACTGTAAGGCAACTATCATACTCCACACTATCATGAAGAAGCATTCTTCCCTAAACGGTCTCTGTAACGTAGGTAAACGAAGGAGATACGAGGTTTGCTGCAGAGATGTAAAGTGCTCCACAGAGTTTGCTCATCGATTTTATGGATTCTTGGGAGACTTCCTATACAATAAAGTTAATTGTAATTATAAAGAGAAAATAGTTTGTTAGTACGTTTGTATGTTAGAGGTAATTCGAAAGCACTGAACCGAATTCCAAAATTACTACCTAACTGCAAGCAACACTATTCCCGAGTGTCCTAGGGTACTTTTGATCCGGGAAAAATAATAGGACCCCGCGGGATACCTAGTTTACAGAGATCCGAACTGTACGCGGGTTAAACCCGTGTGGAACGGCCAGTAGTTAAAAATAAAGCAGTCTATACCATAAATCCCATATCGGGCTAACTCTCTATAGAATAGATCGAATCATACAGCTTTTCAACGACAACACGGCAGTGTCAGTGAACAGTTATATACGGCACAAAACTGGATACCTTACAAGTCTTGTTAGAAAGCTCAGTTACTCAGTACGATGGAGCTTTTCTTTACATGAGAAACATGGTCACGAGGATACCTCTTTAAGCTGACGCACGTAATTTTGTTTGCGTCATTTGCGCTACATTCGGTTTTACACAAAAGCTGCTCATTTTCGGTAGGTATATTTAGATAAATTGCAAAGCAACCTACACTCGCTCGCATGGCGGGCTGCGTCAGCCCTAAGCGCCACGTCCACGAGCAAGGTAAGGCAAGGTAATCCCGTAAATATTGTCGTCGCGTCTTCTATAACAGCGCAGCATAGTGTCTCCACACGCCAACTTTATCGCGGCGATACGAGGGGCTATGCCATAGTCCTATGGCTATGCCATACTATTTAGTTACAGGACTATAGCGAACAAAACGCTAACGATTCGCCGCGAGACACGACGTACTCGCCCTGCGGCCAAAGCGAGTGTTTTCAAGAACTCGGCAATCGTGGCAAGTCGTTGCGAGCACGCGGTCATACGCTGCTGACGTTTCGTCGAAATCTATGTGAGAGCGAACTCGTCACGATTCTTACGCTCGTGGCGCCTTACAATCGCAGCTCGCAGCCCACATGGCAAGTGATAACGCGAATGGCCAGCGAGTTTAAGATGGCTCTCTAATATGGCTGTTCGACGATGATAACCTTTGTAGGTATTTTCCCTAAAGTTTACTATTTTCATCATAGCTTTTGAGGAACATAAACTTAATATAGAATCCAAATAAATCTAGAGTTTTACACATATTGTAGTTGGATTGCGTTTACAAATTCTTTATATTCATATTTTTTGACCTTTTCATATTTATTTTACAACCCTGTATACCTATAAAATGATCTAACTGCACATTTAGTCTTACATTACAGGATATCAGCCTGTGATGTATAATTTGTGTTAATAATACTGATTATATACTAAACAAATAGAAGTATTGGTCAATTCAGACCACATAACAAACATATACCATATAAGTGTTACAAGCTCATTTGTTAGCATGACCTATAGTGTGGTCGGGGGCCGGGGGACATGTAATGGAGAGACAGCTATTGCATACAACATTCATTTAACACAAAGTAGTCAATTACCAATGCTAGCATAGTGTGACACATTACTGGTTAATTGGAAACCTACGTATTGGAAAAAGTGAGCCAAACATAACATGTTGTATAACAGGAAATTTAGACAGAATTTCTTTCTTGTACATTTTTATGAGGCCTTGGTTGATCTTAGTCCATGAGCCAACTGCACTAATACTCCACAGTTGATTTGAATGCTCAGCAAATGGACCTTTTTTTACTTCCTTTATGTATTTAATACAAGATATAAATAAGTACTCCTTCGCATATTTTTCTATGACATCATCATCTAAGAACTTGGAAGGAGGATAGATCCTGGGTTGATCGATGAGTTGAGAGCTACCCCAAATAAATGGCACAAACTGATAATCATCTAAGCTCCAGACACCATGGCTCCCTGCTGGCTCCATACTATATGTCAACTGCAACTTTCTAACCAAATTTACATACTTATTGAACAATATAAATACAGTAGCCACATGATCATCTGATATTAAAAATCCAATCTTGTAGAGGCAGCAAAGAAACATAACAAAAGACATCTCATGTCCGGTGCCATAGTCAATTCTGGTGGCATTTCCAAAGCTCTCTTCTAAATAAACTTTTATTTCAGGAATAGCCAAATGCAATGCAATTACCAACATGTCTTGCAGCAGTTTAGTAGTATTTGCTTTCATTTTTTTATGCCAATCCCTAAATCCTACATTACCAAATCTTTGTGGCTGATCAATTGGTGGACAAGATTCCATAAACTTTTCAAGTGCCTCTAACAGCGCCAGCATCTTCTCAACATTATCTGATATTTTACAATCAACTGACAAAGGTTTGCCCTTGATAGCTTCATTGAGAGTTGCTATAAAGCCTGTATACTCCATGTAAGCCTCAGATTTCTCCCAAATGGCCATATCAGTTATAGTTTTAACTGCCTTTTGTGGCTCAAGAAAACGGTGATTTGCAGGAAGAGCACTTTCAGGTCTACCTTCATCCTCCTTCTTTGTACAATCACCAACACTTTCTGGATCCATCTGTAACAAATTTGCGCAAATATTCCAAAATATTATTTTTTGTTAGGTATTCCTAAATATTCTCCTAATTGCAACACTAACAAATATTTTCCTAAATTACTACCAACTATTTTTATTTTCCTGAAAACACAACATGTTTTTCATTGACTAATCCTAATCATATATTGAACTAGATGTTATCAACAACAGTGATAACACCATAGAGCAAGGTATAGGGGGCATATCTCAGTGATCGAATTCAGTAAATAATACATGCGCGTGTTCCCGCTAGCCAGACCAGTCGTCACTAGTTCGTGAACATTGACCTACAATGTCTCAGTAAAACATTTACCGCCACACGATAAGCCCTGCTTGCTAATGAAGGTCACATACGTCAAGCTTTGGCTAAATAAGGCACTCGTTTTGTATCTTTACAAGATATTAGTGTGTTTTCTCATGTGAAAGTGTACATACGAAAACATGGATCGCATACTAAGAGGTATTATGAGATATCGCGTTCTAGATCGACCGGGCATGGTCAAACTGTTTCAAAAAGTCAAAAACAACCCTGTGGTAAGTTATAGAATAACTAACCTTCTAGTTTGTTTATCTGTGTGAAGCTAATTTAAATGAGAATATTAATTTCACTCATTCACCGTGCAACACAATGGAAGCACATTAATATTTCAATTTGCCAAGAATCCTATCTGAAATAACTAGATAGATTCGTATGTACGGGCAATATCTTGTGACAGTTTGTCTGACAGTGACAGATGATGAATGATGAGATGACAATTGTGGCTTTGTGACATTTATATTATCGTTCTACAATTAAAAAGGTCCACACGCATTTACACTTCGCGACGCGACGCGGAATACAAGTTCGTAGACAGCATTTCATGTTTAAAGTCTCTAATCGCGGCAGCAATAATTTCGAGAGAAAATATATACTTATGCTTTGTCTAAAATAGGATGATAATTTTGACAGCTCATTAATTGTTGGTCTTTGGCGCACGCCTATGAAGTTTTGTGTTTTATTTCGGTAAAATGTACTACGCAAAATATCGTACTTCATAGACAGGCCCCGCCCCTTTAGTGAAGTGCCACGAATAACGAATAACAACAGACAATCGAAAATTTATATTGATATAATATAATCGAATATTTCAAATTAACAATTTAGGTAACCTTATTATTTTTTGTAACTAAAGTCTTATTCTTTGTTTGGATTTCACCTTAAGAGACCTTTTACAACAACAATTTCGAGTCTCGCGTATTCTACGTAATAGGATGACTGACCGAATAGAAATACGCACGTGTCATAATCGTCGTTGTAGAAGGGTTTTTAATGTCGTATTAATAAATTATTAATTCAAAAGAAAATAAATACTTTATTTTGTATAATACGTATAGCATAACCATGCAACTATCGATTCCAAGTTCTATGAGAATGATAATCGATAATCGAATAGATTAATTAACGATTTTACACAACCACATCCCTACTGTGATCTGTCAAAATTATCATCCTATTTTAGACAAGGTATAAACCTAAATATTCTATAATTTACTGAGAAATTTTTTCACTGGCTTGTTAGTTTTGATTTATATTTTAACAGTAGGTAAGTCATTAAATATGGTATATCTACATTATGCTTTGTCTAAAATAGGATGATAATTTTGACAGCTCACTAATTGTCGGTCTTTGGCGCACGCCTATGAAGTTTTGTGTTTTTTTTTCGGTAAAATGTACTACAGAAAATGTCGTACTTCATAGACAGGCCCCGCCCCTTTAGTGAAGTGCCACGAATAACGAATAACAACAGACAATCGAAAATCAATATTGATATAATATAATCGAACATTTTAAATTAACATTTAGGTAACCTTATTATTTTTTGTAACTAAACTCTTATTCTTTAATTGGATTTCACCTTAAGAGACCTTTTACAACAACAATTTCGAGTCGCGCGTATTCTACGTAATAGGATGACTGACCGAATAGAAATACGCACGTGTCATAATCGTCGTTGTAGAAGGGTTTTTAATGTCGTATTAATAAATTATTAATTCAGAAGAAAATAAATAGTTTATTTTGTATAATTCGTATAGCATAACCATGCAACTATCGATTCCAAGTTCTATGAGAATAATAATCGATAATCGAACAGATTCATTAACGATTTTACACAACTACATCCCTACTGTGATCTGTCAAAATTATCATCCTATTTTAGACAAGGTATAGGAAACTCTCATTAGAGATAGGTGGTACCACCCCAGATTATATGGAGCAAGAAACAGAAAATGCTTTTTTCTGTTCCGTGGTACAAGCAAGCCGTTGTCCATTCAAACTCATTGTCGTACCGCTTTGTAGGTAGCGCAAATGTGTGTGGACGTTAGAATTTAAGGAATATTACACCTGTAACTTGAATATAACTATATTTTTGTACCTTTATCGAATATTATAAACAGGGTGTCCCGCAAATAACAACAAGCCGGGTGACTAACGGTGACAGGCCAAGTCATGAAGTGATTAGAAAACATAGAAATATACATCTAAAAGCGGTTGAACGAACAAATAACTCTGACGGTTACCGTAATAAATAAAACTGCGCCGTCTACAGTGCCACAAACATGTCTGACCGGGTGACAGCGTCGCTGTTGTGGGCATTAACATTAAGTTTCAAAACGGCAACACTTAGTTCCTGTTTTGGCCACCGGGTCGAATAGGTATGTCAACAATCTTGTCAAGCCGCCAGATATAACATTGTTAACGCGTACAAGAATTTGTATGGACAGTGGTAACCATTCCAATAGCTATGTGTAATACGTCGTTGGATAGTTATTTTCAATCTGAACAAAAGTAACTATGGCGCTAGTTCCAAATATTAGTCCGTTCCGGATTATGCTGTACTAAACATATCACAGTAATAAGTATTTTTTTCTGTTCTACCCACATTTAATGCTCAGAACTAAATCCACGGTGTTATACCGCCAGTGCAGTTACATCGTGCCCATGGTTGTAAGACAGCCAAATCAAAAACAAGCAGATAGATTGCATTGCATTTGATTGAACACACCAACTTTGCCATTACTTTGACATTGCCTGTTAATAATTTAGCAATAAACACTGAAATATTTATTGGAAATGCTAAAACATAAGTTTTACAAGTAATATGATGTTTGTTATACTTTTTTTTTTTTTTTTATGTCATACGGTAGGCAAACAGGCAAGCGGGCCACCTGATGGAAAGTGGTCACCACTGCCTATCGACATTAGCAACACCAAGAGTATCGCTAATGCGTTGCCCACCTCTATAACACGTTGCTCTGGCAGCAAAAAGCAAATGCCACTCCACTGCCAAAGCCACGGTTCCCCAAATCCCCACCCCATGGAGCACTGGAAACCTTACTCACCGGCAGAAACACAATACTATTTAAAAGAGTATTATTTAGCTGCGATATTCTGTAAGGTGGAGGTACTTCCCCAGTCGGGCGGCTCCAATTCGAACGAGATACCCCGCTATGCCCTACCTCTCTTAATACTTTAAGGAAAAAAGATACTCCATCCTTGTTTTTGGTTGCTGTTTATCGGAATTAGTACATGTGTTTCCTAAGTAACTAGGCATTTTTAGATTGTAAAGTAACGACCATTCGTATACATGGCCGAAACGTCACTGAGACGATGTTGGAGCTCCCTTGCAGTTTTAGCTCCAATGAACCGGTCCATATATATATGTCTTTGTCAGAAAAACATTTTAAAGACTTGGTCATGCAGGTATTTTTCAAATTATAAGTAGATATCATAAACTAAATCGGAAAAACAGACATCCTATAATTGCCTCTCAAGTCACTACAAATATTAACTTATCTTCGATTTTATTTCTGTAAAGATATATAAACCATCTGTAAACAACATAATAAAATGTTAGGTATTCGCCCAACATTTTAATTCAAAATAAGTAGGGTGACATCGTATAGTGACCCACAAAAAAGATAAACAATCATAACTCATAAGTTTATTAATATAATGAAATGTTTTTTAGTCCAGTCATTGCGTAATATATCTGACTCTCATTTTGCATTATAAGTTTATAGAAAAAGAGTTAGAGAAAAAATGATAATGCAGATCTTTTTTATAGATGGGAAATTACTCATTGTGTCCACCTCTTGGGTCACATTGAACCAGGGGGTTGGTCTACAGCAAACCGGGGAGTATAAACTGAGCCCGAAGAATGAGATCACTATTATTAATGAGCATCTTTGTATTTATTAGCATAGTAGAGAAGTTAGATACGTTCTTTATAAATGTGCAAGCAACTAGTTTTATTTAAAAAAATAACTGTGAAGACTATAAATCAACATAAATCAATGTAAACATAACTTAACCTCTTTTCAAATTTCAGTCATTGATGATATCTGTTAAAGTTGTATAAATATAAACAATCAACTAGCTACACTAGAGTTCTTGAGATCGATTTTAAGAAGGTGTAGGGACTCGATCCACTGGTGAAGCCTTGCAGTGAATCTTAGTGGATTGAGGGGGGTTGGGTACGGGTAGGGTACGGTTAGATAACGGATATGTGTAGGGTAGGGTACGTGTAGGAGTGGGATAGAGGTAGAGTTCATTAAATTTGAACTCACGCGAACATAGATGCGCCGGGTAGCCAATTCATGTACCTATTCACTAAGACTGACGGCCGTAGCCTGATACTGTCTACCCGCATTTTTTGCACCTCTAAAACATATAACCGTTAATGGATTATTATGGAATTTATATGGTTATTTAAGGTAAAATAATTAAGAAATCAGAATCTTGAGGTTAAACACAGTGGACTACTGGCTCATTGTTCGTGCCGGGCGGCGTGACACACCGATTTTAGGATAAGCAAAAAATAAATAATGAAATTTGGAGTTAGAAATGTACGACTAAACAATGCAAAGAAGTTCAGTACAGACATACAAAAAACATTACTTTTTAAAGATGCAGTATTAAGTTAAAAACTGAAAATTACTACTTAGTTTTTCCGCATTTTGCCCTGAAAATCACAAAGAACCCCACGTCGAGGGCGTTCTGCGCTGGAGCTCGCTGCCGACTAGAAAGCAGAAAGCACGGTAAAAACCAAGTACGATCACGCTTACTGCACGATCTGACAACGTTGCGTTTTGGATATACTAATGGTCGCTAGGTGGTTGACTGTTCGACATCTCACCCTACTTAAACAGACTGTACAGAAAAAAAATAGCTAACACTATTTTATCAAGTGACGGTAAAAGTTAGCGCGTTTCTTTGATATTTGAGCGAAAGAATTTTTTCTTCTGAGAAGCACTTAGTCTGGATTCGAGGAGGATGTAGAAATGTACCTATGTGCAGATAACATTGCTCACGACAAAGACAGACAGTCAACAAGAATACACAATATAAACAATGATAAAGACGCCACATTCTTAAAGCAATAATGATATTAAATTACTGGAAGGTGGAGAGTTCTAGAGTTCTTTCTCTATGATTTAAAAGAATCCTTTAATTATAAAAACATGAAAAAACTTAATTAAATAAAAAAAACTACATTTTTGAAAAAACGTTTATGAAGGTACCTAACATGAATTGCGTAATATTGACTTCACTTGTAATTTACAATCGACAAGAGTAGGAACCTAATAACACTTTAATTGCTTTGTAAGACCTAATTTTGCCTAGACTGTAAGTTGACATAATTTGATATTTGTATGATGAAATGATTACAATTTTATTTTTGTATTTTTCTGATAACTCTCTGATGACTTGACTTATCACCGTTTTCGGCTCGTCGTTGATTTCCGGGACAACCTGTACTGTCCTTTTATGATTATCCTTTTTTAATTTCTGGACAATATTATTATTATCTGTATTTCCAATTATTTTTAGGGTAAATTTTTTCACAATAACTTGCTGAACTGCTATGTATACCTATATTTTTTTTATTTACAGCCAAAAGCTATTTTCTATACCTGTATGGACAGCAGAATGATGCCAACTACGTTTACTGAAACATCTGTTGGTGATATGTTCGTCGGTACATATTCCTTCAAAACTAGCTTGTTCAAAATAGCCTGAAAATTTCAAAACTTTCAATATTTATCTATTTTTATGTGTGTTTCAGTGAGAAATGCAGGAAATGTCATACCGCACTCTCAATTTTTTGTAGATGAAATGACTACCTGTGAACCAGCAGGATTAGAACTTGCTTGTGTCGTAAATGATGTCAGACATATTATAGTTTGTGGGCATAGTGACTGCAAAGCCATGAATCTGCTGTATCAACTAAGGTCTAAAGAAGAATCTGACATCGTAAGTAACGTAAAAATAATGCAATGCTTTAATAGATTACTAGCTTTCCGCCTGCGTAGACTACACGTTATATCGCGAAATTAGGGGCGGGAGGGGGATCAAAAAAGCCTATCCTATTCCAGACCCTAATCTAGGTACCTACCAAATTTCATTCAAATCCGTTCATCTGTGTAGGCGTGAAAAGGTAAATTGAAATTTATATCATAACGAAACAACAGAGAGCAGAAGCGCACATATATTATGAAACGCGACAGACCCGATGCCGACACTACGGTCTATATTTCAACTTCTATTATGGCACATATGCCACATATTGTAATAATCCAAGAGTTTTTTAAATTAAATATTTTGACTAAAAGCCGCAGTAGTATACCTACTGAAAATGCTTTTTCAGTAGATATAAAAGCGGACCATATCTGCCAGATTTACTGCTAGCCGCGAGCCGGGATCGGGTTTTTTTATACCACTAAGGTGGCAAACAAGCTTATGGCCCGCCTGATGGTAAGCAGTCACCGCAGCCTATGGACGTTTGCAATACCAGGGGCCACATGTTGCCGACCACGTAAAAACATTTTCACCCCCTTTTCTTGAAGAACTCCATGTTGTACTCTCCAGGGTAAACCTCTCCAGGTGGTTCATTCCACAATTTTATTTATTCAGAAATAAACGGTTACATTGAGGTTGATTACATTTATCAACAATCTTAGTGTGCGTGGGAGAAAGTTCCTTTGGAACCGCACAGTTTGCGACCAAGGCTCCAAGGTGTGAGGATGAACTCCCTGTCGGTGGCGAGCGGTGCGATAATAGAATGTAGCTGTAGACATTATGTCAAACTGTTCTTCAGAACAAACACTGTTGTACAAGCGGTAAAACATACAAAGGGAGGCGAAATCCCTCCGCTAATCCCTATAATGTCTCACAACACTACTCACCACCACCACTTCACTATCACTGGTAAGCTTCGACACGTGTTTCGCTCCTGCACGAAGCATCCTTGGGATCGTTGACCGTAATTTACGACTTATTAGTACAATACTTAGGTATTGCGTTATCAAGTGACTCCTTCCACTTGTTCAGTCGTTGGACTAGTCTGCCCTTGTGAGAGTCTGTCAGTGCGATATTGTCTGCATTCATATACAGATAGTCTCGGATGTTGGCTGAATCGAATACTACGTAGAACAGAAATGGAATGAACACAGAGCCCTGGTCTACGCCAACGGTAATAGCACACGGGTTGGTGTCACCAACAGCACATATCAATGGTAACTCTACTATGGTAGCAGAAGTTAATTCTCTCAAAAGCGAGATTATTTTGGTGTTTGGTAGTGGACGTGTCATTGTTTCTTTTTTATATAAGCTCTATCTGTGGGGTGGTTAGATATGTAAAGAGAACAATTTATTTTTAGAAATAAGCTGTACCTTTTGTGATTGTTATCTTTATGTTCATATTATTAGGTACTCATAATTTTAATTATGTTTAAGCCACACATTTTTCAAAATTAGATTTTAATAGCTATTCATTACTTACAGGAACAACGGCGAATATCTCCACTCAAGTCATGGTTATGTAATCACGGACAACCAAGTTTAGATAAGTTTCTCGGAATGAACAATGATTTCACAAAACCCATGGTCTTTACTGCTGAAACTCCACACATTCAGTTTGTAGCTTATATTGACCCAGACAACAAATTTTGCACAGAAGATAAGCTATCCCAGGTACTTGCATAAATAATCCTGTATGAAATAAAATCAAGTTTACATGGGTAGGTAAGGTCTAGTTAAAGGTACTTATAACTAATTTTATAATAAATAATGTTTTACCTTTCAGGTAAACACACTTCAACAGATGCAAAATATAGCATCTTATGGAATGTTACGAAAACGTCTTGAAAAACATGATTTACATATTCATGCATTATGGTTTGATATTTATACAGGCGACATATATTATTTCAGTAGACGGTCAAAACAATTTATTATAATTGATGAATCCTCGTATGAAAACATACTTCCTGATATTCAGAAGTACTACTCCTAACTAACCTAATACAAACTACAAGCCTGCAAATATTTTTCTTCAAGCAAATAGATACAAAAGGTACCTACAACTTAGAGAATCGGGATCCAGGTTATATTGTCATATTTTTGGATGATACATTTTATCTAGCAAGTTTTGCTAATTTTGCCCAATGTTTTTAGATTAGCAAGATCTAGGTATCTCAGTTTTGAACTACTTGCTTATTTTTTTTATTTATTGTATAGGATATCTTGTTAAGTTTATATATTAATGTTAGTTGTTACTTACCCAGTAGGTACCTACTTAGAAATAAAAAATGGTCATGTGCGAAACAAGCATGCTTGATGATTGTTCTGTACAGCAGCGTCCCGCAAACTTTTTGTGTTATAGGTACAACTACGAAAGTAGATCATTTTAGAGGTACACCATACAACCGTTATATTTTTTTTATTACTTAAATAATATAATTTAACACTATTACATACAGTAGGTACCTATATATCTCTTCACAAACTTAAAACCTAGTCAAAAATGTTAGGTATACATACACAAATAAAATTTTTACTTACTAATAAATTTAGAATAAATAGAGAACAGAAGATTTAACAAAAAGATATGAGTCCATTTGACTAAGCAAAGGCAGACTCGTTTAAAAGTCTGCTCTCATATTTTCATCGATTGCACTCTTGAAATCTGGATTGAGCACGTAGAGCGGGCAGTGTACTCGTATATCATCAAAACAATAAACGAGCGCAACGAGCTCGAAATTTTTCAGATTTTATCTCAAAAGTGCTAGTGTTAACATAATGTCACAAAGTAATGAATGAGCGAGCTCAGGAACTTTTTGGGGGGCCGGCGCCGGCAGCGGAGGCACTCCCAATGTAACATTAAGACAAAATTATCTGTACTTCGACTACTACATTTCGATAATTGTTAGTTGGCATGTAGGTACTCTTTAAATATACACTGCTTTCATCTTGTTAACACCTAGGCCCAGATTTGTATGAAGAGGTGTCCTTTAAAACCTTAAGGTTTGAATTTACTATTATAGAAAATAAGTTTTAATCATAATTTATTATTTAGGAGTTTAGTATTTCTTTTTGCCACTTAAGAGGATAGCCGTCGGCAGATGAGGCTAAAAGACCGAGGTTTAGGCTGAGAGAGAGAGAGAGAGAGAGAGAGAAATCGGCGACTGCAGTCTCGCTATCACTGGTTCACCACGAATTTGTCCCGATCTTCGAATTCGTCTCATGCAAGCTTTTGAGAGCCAAAATGCCGAGCTCGTGGCTCTAGCTAATGAATAGTTAGAACAATATATTTTAACTGGAAGAATTTTTATTCTGACAAGTGATTCAGTGGTTTATCACGCAATAGGTCGATTCCCGGTTGGATTCCCAGCATTAAAAAGATTAATTTTAATTTTTGTTGTGGGTCTGGGTGTTCCATATTTATAATAAGTATGTAGAAAAAAAGTTGATGGCGTTGTTTCTTTTATAGTAATAGCGGAAAGATTTTTCAGGGTCAATAAGTAAAAAATTTCGAGCTTCCTGCGCTTGCTTATAATTAGATTTAAATTTAATTTTATTAGGATCAGGCTTTTAAGAATCAAAATGTTAGAGTACGTTGCGCTTGCTCATCCATTGATATAGATCATTTTTATTTCAATATCGGCAGTTTTAGTAATTAAATTATTAATTAATTATTAGGCCTGTTGGAAGAGATTTCTTCTTAGAAATTAGTAGCGCCTGTTGTGTTATCTATAACTTTGTATTTTTCCTTAAACTTTCATGTGTACAATAAACTGTAAAAAAAAAGATTGAGGAAGACCCTAGCTTTTAATGTACAGTTTAAACAAAGAAAATCTAAGCCCTTGTAAATAAGTTTTTATTATGTTAATTATTATTATTGCACTTATGTCTATATTAGTTTGCGGTAATTTTATTATACCTATTTTGCAGCTTATTTTTTACACGACGTATAACAATATCTTTCTCTTGATCCTCTGTTCGATCCATAAAAGGAAAGGTAGGTAATATAATAATCATTATTAAACATTTAAGAGTGCAATATCACATGTGCAGAACAATAAATGATAAATTAAATTAGTTATTAGACACATTAAAGTTATAAAAATTTAAATATACAGTAAAATTAAAACAATGTCAATCTTAAAATCAATTCTGATTTTCTAATGTACATAATAATTAACTAACAGTGTTATACTTATATTTGAAATGAGGTTGACAACGGAAAAAGATGGATGGAAAAAGAGTTTATGCAGAGACAACGGTTGAAATTAAATGGGAGCGAGAGAAAACACGCAATGATTGAACACTATCGCGGTCAATATTAGATATATAAAATCGAAACATCGGACTACTCGTAAACCAATGTACATACTTACAATGTTGAAAAGAAACATGTTTTGCCGACCCTATATCGTGGGAAAGGTGGGGTCGGCCGCCTGAGAGGGAAGCCAGTCTTTGCCAAGCTGGTGAGCGAAAATTGGCATGCAATCAGATGCGCCCTACGGCGATAATGGAATGGAATGAGATCAACTTGTTGTATTTATCTATTACGAGTGTTGTTTACAGTATAAAACGTAAAGATGTTGTTCAATATAATACTGTATATGTACAACTAAGGGCAGGACAAGGGGTCGATGATAATGTTGATGCGAGTTGGATAGGTAGGTACTTCGGATCGAACAGGGTTTCCATTACAGGTACTATTGGACCAATATAGAGATAATTAACTGTAGATTTCATCTAAAAGTACAATTATGTACTGACTGATTGATAATTAGATTGATTAGTTAATATCGGATGTATGGAAAGTTATTAGTGTAATTGTTGACTCTAATAATGTTCAATATTAGTGCCTTTGCAGAAGAAATCACCTTAATAAATTGACTGTTACATAAATGAATTTTTATTTTATATTATAAAAATTTCTATTTAAGATCTACAAGAAAATTGTGAGCTCGAGAATATTTTGTATTATTAAAAACACCAAAGGCACCGACCACGCCAACACAGCTTGGCGGCCTTATTATTTGAATGAGTCATGACCGCGACCCGCTCACGTCTATTCCTAACTACACTGTCCTGGAGCTTAACCACCTAACTCGAATTGAATGTCGCTATCTTTAAACATTAGGTATCGCAATGACGTCACATATGACAGACACTCAGATGAAAAAATTCGCTTATATAGGTATCAGAGAATAATTTACTTTTGACGTCCGGAGTGGTTCAGTTTGTTATCATGCCGGTCTGCCACGAAGAGGTCCCGGATTCAATTCACGGATGATGAATTTTAATTTCTGTTACAGGTCCGGGTGTAGTATGTATTTAAAAAAGTATATACGTAGTTTATCAGTTATCTAACACCCATAATACAGGCTTTGCTTACTTTGGAGCTAGATGGCGCTGTGTGAATTTGTCCAAGCATATTTATTCAAAACAAATTAAGTAATGGGTAGAACTGCAAGTACTAAAATAATGTAGCTTTGTCGTTAAAAAAATTATGAAAGGTTTTACTATAAAACTTGCACTATTACTGTAAGTCAAATGGCGTACCGCCGATCTCCAATAGAACGTCGCCATCTTGAGACAATAGAGTAGAATGCTGTCACAACATCGATGGCGTAGAGCCTATCCAGTACAATGGACTGAAATGTATGATTTTGGACGACATGAAGTTGGTTAACTCTTAACTTAATGGGAGTGAATTTTATGTTTCGTTCTATTGACATAAATTTCAAGTTTTTATTAGATCTAGTTTTATCAATAAATATAACATTGTAGAATACATATCATCATCATCATCATCATCATATCAGCCAGAAGACGCCCACTGCTGGGCATAGGCCTCCCCCATAGATCTCCATAAAGGCCGGTCCTTTGCTTTTCGCATTCAGCTGGTACCTGCGATCTTTATCAGGTCGTCGGTCCACCTTGTAGGAGGCCTACCCACGCTGCGTCTTCCGGTATGTGGTCGCAACTGGAGAACTTTACTGCTCCATCGGAGATCTGTTCTTCGAACTACGTGCCCTGCCCACTGCCACTTCAGTCTGGCAATCCTTAGAGCTATGTCGGTGACCTTGGTTCGCGGATCTCCTGATTTCTTATTCGATCTCGCGAAGAAACTCCGAGCATAGCTCTTTCCCTTTGGGTAACAGTGAGCTTTCTTATAGTATTTTGTCAAAGTTTTTATACTTGCCAGCTCTGGACCAAGTACACTAGAAGAGCCTTTGGCATTCTTCGGGTTCAGTATAATGATGCATTTCGCATCATGATGCGCCTACCAAGTTATTGCAGCGCATCGGAGATGTTTGCTCAAGCAGGGGTCCCTGACTTTTTTGCAATACTACGTAGTGGGATTGCTTCCATGTTGCAGAGGGTGCGTGACTCAGGTAACGAATTATTGCAACTAATCGCGTGTGACTGTAGGAGTCAGTTCTATAGGCATTGGCTCAGCGTGCACCAAAATACGAACAAAAAATGACAAAAAGACTGTAGGTATATATTTTGTGCCTACTCAATAACTTAATAATATAATTTTATTTTATTTAATTTATTGTTATATTTAGTTTTAAGCTTTATATTGTATTTTTATATAGGATTTTCCTGAAATAAAGAAATTATTATTATTATTATATTTGAAAAGCTGTTCTTGAAAACGGCTCATTGGACATAGGGTCCAATTTCTTTGGCCATGCATAAGCAAGGCGATGTACAACGCCAAGTGCTACACCGGCACCGGCGGACAGTTGCACCGCCAATTTACAATAGCATGATCCCTCGATTTAAGCATTCATTACTTAACAAGGAAACTCTTCATCATCATCATCATCATCAGCCAGAAGACGCCCACTGCTGGGCATAGGCCTCCCCCAGAGATCTCCACAAAGACCGGTCCTGTGCTTTCCGCATCCAGCTGGTACCTGCGATCCTTACCAGGTCGTCGGTCCACCTTGTAGGAGGCCTACCCACGCTGCGTCTACCGGTACGTGGTCGCCACTCGAGAACTTTACTGCCCCATCGGCCATCTGTTCTTCGAGCTATGTGCCCTGCCCACTGCCACTTCAGTCTGGCAATCCTTAGAGCTATGTCGGTGACCTTGGTTCGCTTGCGGATCTCCTCATTTCTGACTCGATCGCGCAAAGAAACTCCGAGCATAGCTCTTTCCATTGCCCTTTGGGTAACAGTGAGCTTTCTTATAAGGCCCATAGTGAGTGGCCACGTTTCAGCTCCGTAAGTCATCACTGGCAACACACATTGGTCAAAGACCTTCGTCTTAAGACACTGCGGTAATTGGGACGAAAATATGTGGCGTAGCTTCCCGAACGCTGCCCAACCGAGTTGGATTCGTCGATTGACCTCTTTCTCGAAATTGGACCTACCTAGCCGGACTATTTGTCCTAGGTATGTATAGTCGTCAACAACTTCAAGTGGAGTGCCTCCAACTGTCACTGGAGTAGGCACAACATGGACATTCGACATAATTTTCGTCTTGTCCATGTTCATTTTAAGACCTACTTGTTGAGAGGCACTACAGAGGTCATCGAGCATTTTGCCCAAGTCTTCCAGGGTTTCAGCCATGACTACGATATCGTCAGCAAATCTGAGGTGCGTGAGGTACTCGCCGTTAATATTGATGCCAAGTCCGTCCCAGTCCAGAAGCCTAAAGATATCCTCCAGTGCAGCGGTAAACAACTTCGGAGATATGACATCACCTTGTCTAACACCTCGCTGCAGCTGAATAGGTTCTGTGGTCTTGTCCTGGAGACGAACTGACATAGTGGCGTTTTTGTACAAACACTTCAATGCTTCGATGTATCGATAGTCAATTTGGCACCGCTGTAGAGACTGGAGCACCGCCCAAGTTTCGATCGAATCGAAGGCTTTCTCATAGTCCACAAACGCCAAGCATAATGGCCGGTTATACTCTTCGGTCTTCTGTACAACCTGCCGCAGCGTATGTATGTGGTCTATGGTACTAAAACCTTTTCGGAATCCGGCTTGTTCGGGAGGCTGGAAGTCATCAAACCTGCGTGCGAGACGATTCGTAATGACTCTCGAAAACAGCTTATAGACATGGGTCAGTAGCGATATTGGTCTGAAGTTCTTCAAGAGAGCCTTATCACCTTTCTTGAAGAACAATATCACTATGCTTCTGTGCCATGCTTCCGGCGTTTTGCCCTCGAGGATGACGGAATTGAACAGCTTCTGAAGGGTCTTAAGCACAGGTTTGCCACCAGCTTTCAGAAGCTCAGCCGTAATTCCATCATCACCCGGCGCCTTGTTGTTCTTAAGCTGTTTGAGAGCCATACTAATCTCGTACAGGCTGATGTCCGGGATATCTTCGGTGTAGTGTCGGGTCAACTTGGCTCTGGGGTCTTTTGCCATACTGGTAACAGGTGCCCGTGTTGTCGTGTATAACTGTCCATAGAACCTCTCGACTTCCCTCAAAACCTCGGACTTGGTCGAAACCACTCTGCCGTCATCCGTTTTCAGTCTCGTCAACTGGCTCTGTCCAATCGACAGATCTCTCGCAAAGACTTTAGAGCCTTTGTTCCGCTCGATCGCCGCCTCAATATTGGTAGTATTAAAGCGGCGTATGTCGCGAGTCAGAGACTTGGAGATCTGTCGATTAAGTCGCCTAAATTGAGAGACATCATCAGGGGATTGCAGAGTCATTCCGCGTCTTTCTTCGATGAGTTTGAGGGTATCGTCAGAGATTTTGTTTGTTCTGTTTGTACGGCAGGCCTTATAAAACTTTGACCCAACCGTATAGACAGTTTCCACGAACCTGTTATTATAGTCGTCCACGTCGACGCACTCTCCTAGGCACTCGAAGCGATTTTGTAATTCGAGTTGAAAGCTCTCGGGGTTTTGGATTTGGATGGGTACAGGCCGGAGCGTGGACCTCATCAATCTCGATCTTTCCAGCTGGGGATTAATATTCAATGTGCCTCTTACCAAGCGGTGATCACTGCCAATTTTAACGCTATTGATCACCGAGACATCATTGAATATATGCCGTTTCGTAGATAGGATGAAGTCAATCTCATTTTTTGTGACACCATCGGGACTAACCCACGTCCATCTGCGATGATCCGGCTTCCTGAAAAATGAGTTCATCATAAAGAGTCCCTCCTTCTCCATAAAGCCGGCCAGCATCTGGCCACGGGCGTTCCGACTTCCAACTCCAAATTGCCCCACTCTCAACTCGTCTCCGCCTCGTTTGCCCAGTTTCGCGTTGAAATCCCCCATGACAACGGTATAATGTGTCTTGGAGGTATGCATGGCTGTAGAAATATCCTCATACATAGCCTCCACTTCATCGTCGGAGTGAGTCGAAGTCGGTGCGTAGACCTGTATGACCTTCAACGAATACCGCTTGGTAATTCTGAGTATAAGGTACGCTACCCTAGACGACACACTCTCGATTTTGACGATGTTGTTCACGAGGGATTTGTGGACGAGGAACCCGACACCACCTAGGGACAGTTGGTCGCCCTCCCGGAAGTAAAGCAGATTTCCGGACTTTAGGATTATCGAGTCCTCCCCCTTTCTTCGGACTTCAGATAACCCTATAATATCCCAATTTAATCTGCTTACCACTTCCTCCAGTTCCACGAGCTTTTCGTCGGTCCGCAGTGTCTGGACATTGTATGTTGCCAGGGCCAGTGGTCGTGCTTTGTGGTAGCCTGGTCGCATCCGGTGATTCTTCGCACCCCCTGCCCCGCCGTTACCGTGACCGCTACCATAGTCCGGAATAGCGGGGCCGCCGGGTACTGGGGGCCGTGGCCTGTGTGTGCTTGTCATCGGGGGGGGGGTTGCCATAATCGCCACGCTTGGCAGGCGGGTTGGCGATCGCAGTGCAGTAGATGTAAATGTACCCGAAAGATGCTGCTGCCCATCTTCCGGGTTATTCCCTTAGTCGCCTCTTACGACACCCACGGGAAGAGATGGGGTGGTGCTATTCTTTTAAGTGGCGGCGCCACACACCACAGTGGCGGCGCCACACACCACTGGAAACTCTTATCTTTAGGCAATCGTATCACCGTAAAGTTTCGATCACGTGTTTGCCATTTCAAAATCATGTAAGTATGTATTAAGGATTTGGTTCACTCATTTGTGTGTGTACGTGTGTGTACGTGACTCGCGATCTGACTGCAAGATTCGGGAAGACGACTCCCTAAACGCAACTCACATGTTAGATTAATTTAGAATATTTTCGTCTTAAGCAATTCCTAAGTAACTATTTTGGCATAGGACTTAGGTGATTCCTATGTTTAGTGAAAACTAGAGTTTGGTAGAATCAAACAGGCAAGATAATAAAACGACAGAGAACCGCGCAGGCAAAAAATAATTGCAAGTCTAGACATAAAGGTAGGTAGCTATCTTAAAGCTTGACCAGCGACAGAGGTGATCTGTCAATTGTGGCGCTAGTTCTGCGTTTTATGTAGCACCACCGGAAGTAGTATAATCTGTTATCAAATTCATATGACGCTATAAGAATGTCAGATGGACAGTGATGTGATCGTCCAATTTTACATATCGATATATTTTTATTGAATAAAACGTTAAGCAAATAATAAATATTACCTATTTATGTTCCCGTGTACATACATCCTATCCTACTAATATTATATGGATGGATGGATGTACTTATGTTCTACCCATGAAACTTAACAACGTTCCCCAAGAAACATTCGGAAACTCATAGTTTAGGCAGAAATCGAGATTCTTTTTAAAAAAATATTGAATTTTTGTACTAAAAAATATCAAGTATCGATAACTACATCGTTCACAATTAATTTAGACACTCAAAGTTCAAATTTAAGTTGAAATAAATGCAATTTAAGTTAAAGTGCGCAATGTAAAGCAGCCGGCCGCGCGACGTCAGTGGCCACTGGTCACACGGGCGAGCGAGAGGCGTGCGCCGGACGATGAACATTGCGCGTCGCAATTAATTATTTATTTTAGGTAGCGAAATTATGAAGTCATTTCCGCGGGTATGTTTCTTGGGGAAAGTTGTTTAGTTTCATGGGTAGAAAATGGGGTTTGAATTAATGCTAACGGTCTTTCAACATCATGCCTGTCTAATACCTACCTAAGAAATATCGGAGAAGTTAAGTTGGTTCATCACCCATACAAAATTTCTATTACAATTCTTTCATTTGTTTGAGTGTGTTACGGTTTATACTCTTAGTAAATGTATCGATATAAAATAAAGCAGTTGAAAAACAGCACAATTCGCTGCTCGGTGTTGTTTTGTGATTGTATTATATTTCTTTTTTATTGCTTTTTTCTATATTGTAGAAATTCATTTTACGCTTAGTTGGATATTTATTGACTTAATAGGTATACTAAACACTAATGGCACGTAGATTAAAAACTTCAAACCCTAGAAAGAATGTACGACTATGATTCATAACCAAAATCCGACTCAGCGATGGCAATCCATGGGTTCTTGAGCCACCCACGGGGTCTCTTTTCTGATACCGGTAGTTTCAGGCACCTTTTCCCCACGTATCCCTCCCTGGGATTTTCGCAACACTTGACCATATTTTTAACTATATGATTAAAGTCTTGTCGGTTGTCCTAAATAAATAAATAAATACCAGCGCAGACGAGCCTCCTAAACCTTATCGCGGTATCCCTCACGATGATAATATAATTACTTGTCGAAATTTTATAGCTACATCGGTGCTATAGACTTTGGGGTACCAGCCATCGGGCTCATGACATTCGACATGAAGCAGTAAACCCTTCTTTTCTGGATATCTACAAAAATATTAAAATTACATTGAACCGATTGATATCGATACTTTTTTTACTCTTTGAATCCCTATGAACTTATTTTGACGCTTTCGTAGTGACATTGTCACAATAGTTATTTCTTCAGTTTCCTGTTTAGATCGACTAGTTTTAGAAGGTATTTAACGAAGACGGTGGTAAAGGCTAGGCCATTTAATAATGGCAAGGTACATTTCCTTTTATTTCGTCTATTATTGCCAGTAAAATAACTTTAGTATACTCATTTTTCCGCAACCAGTCAAAGTAATCTAAGTCCCTGGTCGACCTATACCTATATTTTTGTCCAAGTCTGCTAATTTTATTTAAGTCACATGCTGCTTTTCGTTCGCCACCGAACGCCCGAATTTAATCATCTTCGTTGCCGTTCGTTGGCAGTCTGTATATAGCATTAAGTTGTCATTTGTCTGTCAGTGTCATATGATTCACTTTGACGTATTTGACATTAGGTCATCTCTCATTTCGCTAAAAATCGTTCTCGTGTGGAAATCTGATGCAAGGTAATGGAAATTTTAAAAATTATATAATTTAATAGCTTTCAAGAATATTATTTGTGTACAGTTGTAAAATGCTCAACAGCATTTAAGTTTTTTGTTTCTATTGTAAAGTACCTAGGTACACCTAAAATCCTTTTTATAATTTACAGGGAACAAATTATTTTTAAATAATGTCGCATCCAAAGCCTATATTTGAGTACAATGAGGAAACGCAGTCTGACAGGTTGGCAAGAAAATCGAAAGATTCTCCATTCATGATTGTTGGTAAGATTGTTAATTATTTACCTGAAATACTGCAGGCCCTTCATGCAAGTAATGAATGCAATCACACGAGCCCAACAGCAGGACCAGTCCTGTAAGAAACAATGCAATGCATTACCAATGGGACTGGCTGGCATAAGCCAATGTTAAATAAATTGTTCTTGCTGGACTGGCATAGCTATTGGCGTAGTGTGATATGGCCTTTATGATCCTAAAATCCTGTAACTAAAAGCTTGGAATTCACCATTTAAACTGGTATTACACTACCTAATTTCAGGAGCCCTTGCGTCAATCAAATAGTCACTATGGCTTGCTACCACTTCAATTATTCAAAAAGGGTTGTGCATCACTATTACACAGAAAATGTTGTGTGTACATTAGTGAATATTGTATGAACAAATTAGAGTTAGGGCCATTTGATATTGTGTAATGTAATACTGGTTTAATGGAACCCATCAGTTGCTGTCTATTGCTGGATTTTAGTCTCCTCTAACACTTGGCAAGAAAGTTGTAAAAAATTTAATAGAAAATACCCTCTAGGATTTCTGAAGTTGTAAAATATGTGCAACTAAAATCCTCTAGGATTTCTGAAGTGAAAATACTGAATGAATGTCTTTTTTCAATCAGAGCCAAAATTGGAAAAGTTAGGAGCTTGCTATGCTCGCTCATTTTTATTTCTATTTTTATTCACACTACCTGCATGTCAATATACCAAAATTTCCGAGCCGAGCGGAGAGAGAAACAAACCAAAATTTCATGCATATTTCATAAGTCTAAATACACTCAGGGCGCCCCTGATACTGACTGTGTCTGCCTATAATATTTAGTCATCTAATAGGACTCTTATCAGTCTACGCATTGGGCTGCTTTCTAACCCCACATAGAACCCCATACCCCCATAGAACTAACTACAGAATATGATGATTTTGAATTTACATAAGAATATTGTAAATTGGATTTTTGTTTTCAGGTATATTAGGACTTATAGGAGTATGTGGTTTTGGAATCTACAAGTACAAGACGAGAGGCCAAATGAGTACTAGCGTATTCCTAATGCAGCTTAGAGTGGCCGCCCAGGGCACTGTTGTGTCTGCACTCACAATTGGGTTGGCTTATACTCTAGCAAAAGAACATTTATTCAAAGACGATAAAAAGGAAAATTAAAAATTTTTCACTTTAGTCAATTTTACATTAATCAAATACGGAAGAAACTGCTAAATGTAGTTAAAGTATTTTCATAGAAAATCTCATCTAATTAATCTCATTTTAGTAAAACTCAGTAATTTTAAGTTGATTCAAAAATAATGATAAATATGTTCTCCAATATTTTAGGAATTAACTTCGATTCTGTGATTTATATAAATCTTCACTAACATTTCATATTTTTAATCATTATTTAGGTATTTTGTGTTTCGACTCGATAAAATGTACCTTAATGAATGTGATATAGTAGATTAACATTTGTGTTAAAAATAAGGATAATTATTTATTAAACATTGCTGTTTATTAATTATTTTTTATTAAAGTTATCATATACATTTTAGGGTACCCGTATCTTTACCCGGCGCGACTTCGTTCCGTGGTTTACCCCTACCCTCAGGTTTCATGCGTACCATACCATAATATCCTATTTGATTTAAATGTTGAAAGGCATAAGGCAGGTAGGAACCGAATTTGACCGAAAACGCGTTTAGACGCATAATGTCCCGTTCATGGAATGTCCCGTACTGTTGCCTTAGTCCCACAGTGGAGACTTAGAAATTTGTGACCGGGACACAGCCCGGATGATCTAAGTTTGACGTGCGTATATGTGAAGGTGTCAGTGGCATCTGCTCCCGCTCCCGAGCGGATCGATCGATTTGAATAAGGTGTTCTCTATATGAAAATCAGTTTAATCGAGGTGGTTCTTGCTTTCGAGCTGTATTTCATTAAAATCCGTTCAGAAAATAGTTCTGAAAGTTTGTAGTAAACTTGGTCGGAGGTTAGCCGACTTATTCCATTGTTTAGGTTATATCTTCTCAGTCGTACGTAACATTCTTGGCAGAGTGGTCGTAGTGTCATAGTCGTTATGGGTTGGTAACTAGCTTTCCCAGTCGCCGTCATTCGATTCCCACATGGCGGCTTTTCCTGTACACTGGTGAAGGGGCCCAACAAAAGCGAGATCTTAAGAGATCTGCCGTGAGCCCAAATGCCTTCCACGCTGCCTTGCACTACTACTAATTAGCCTCTCTATGCTGGTCTCAGGCCGACACACGTACCCAAAAAACGTCAAAATTTTGCTTTGGACTATCGAGCAGACAGCTCTTGGAGAATAGAGACATTGCATTGGTGCGAAACTCATTCCATAATATTAAGAGCATTCTTCTCCAGCACCACTTTTAAATACTAAAAGCATCTAGGTACTTATTTTCTTACTTTCAACGTATCTGTCGTATAAAGGTATACAGGGAAAAAACCAGCGCTCGCACTAATCACGTTTTAGTCGATTTTGTTAAATCCCCGTTCCGCCAATTTTCTCCAGCTTGCTCATTGCAGACCAATTGCCATGCGCCTTTTAATTTCGTCCACACATCCATCCATCCATTGGACATAGGAGCCCCAAGATAAATGTATGAGACAACTTCGCCTGCGATCGCTGTTATCTCCGGGCATTTGGTATTCAGGTGATACGATTTATTTCTCATCCAAATTGAAGGCTGATGCTTTCTATTTTATACAACAGTTCTGCTATATGCGTTCAATAGTCGTGTGATGATTTTTAAATATGGCAATAGTATTTTGATTAGGGATGCAACGATACCGATACGATAATCGTATATCGGCGATTATCGTAAACCTTTACGATCATTCGTTATCGTAAATATTACGATACGCAATTTTTACGATACATTTATTCCAAAAATTTAAATTTTTAAATTTTTACTGTTTCGGGTGAAACGAAACGCATAATGCGTCAATTTCTGAACGCTTCGCAAATTAAATAATAGTCAGTAAATGTAAAAAAAGTAACAATTTAAAAAATTAAAATATAAGTTAATGATGAAAATTGATAAAATGATTAAATATATTGATTAAAAATGCATAACTTTTTTTATACTTTTACTTTACTTAGTCTAACAATAATAACATACAACAAAGCTTCCAATAAATTCATCAAAAACGTGTTAAACAAATATCGTAATGCATTCGTATCGTAATTCGTTATCGTATTTGGCCATTACGATGTATTCGTCATTCGTATTGGTATCGTAATAGCCGTATCGTTGCATCCCTAATTTTGATTATAACGATATTTTATTCAACTGGTAACACAGAAGCCATGCCATTGGCTAGCCATATGATTGGCTGTCTGCTATCCACCAATGAGCTTTTTAGCGGGAGCACGTAAAACGGCAAAACAGTCAGTCGGATGGGCATTCTAGTTCGAGACTTCGGCGAGATACCTGGTGTTATATTGAAGTGCTGAAAGCTTTGCCAATTGCATTCATTACAGTCTGTCTATTTGTTATTAAGATAATAATTGTACAATAAAAAGTACAAAGTTATATACAGTTGTTTGGATTTGTAAAAGTCGTAAATAATGTAGGTTATATAGGTACTTACAAGTATATTTAGTTCATATAAATGTACTCTCCTATAAAGCCCTATTATCGAAGTTTATTACGCATATTGTTCTTGCACGTGTGCAGACACGTGTGTCGCCAACTAGGTATAAACGGTGAACGTTTTATACGAGGTAAGTATAGGAATGCACCTTGTACCCGTGCATTATGATTATGATCCCTTGTCACATTTCAGGGAAACGGCGCATTGCCGACTTTTTGTACCTACTGTGAGATCTTGTATCGATGCAGATGCGCCGCATAACTTACATATTTTAGATGTAAAGGACTGTAGTTGCAAGATGCACTTGGTCGGATCTACCAGAGCCAGGCGCCTGACTTTTGAACCGTTCGCCTTCTAATACCTGTCTCTAGTGTCTTGAGGTGGCAAAAGCGGGATCGACAAGAACTCTCCATAGTGGACGGCTTGAGCGGCTACGGCTGCATTTGGCCCAAATTGCGACTCTAGGTATTCTGCCAATATATCTGCGGTCGGCCGTTTCCGATGGGCCCAATTGTTCGAGACAGGTGTCGGTTTAGGTGGTAGAGGCTGCTTTCGCTCTCTCCGACACGGTTGAAACGTTCTTCCCAGGCGTAGTAATTTTGCCTTCATGATGTTTGAAGGATAAGGTAGCCAGCGCAATTACGGGCATGATTAATTGCATTTTAGTCCTCACAGTGGCAACGCACCTGCGATTCTGCATTTTTGTTGCCTGCAACCTAATGCATGAATCATAGATGTTATGGGCGACAGTAACACGTGTAAGCGCGCTGCGTGGGCTGTCTGTTCATTTGTCACTGAGTAGTATAAAAAAAGTACCTAATCCAACACGTCGCCAAGTGAGTGGCGTGCGTAAGATAATTTGGGACATCGGCATACCCGTACACGTCAGCATCGTGGTACAACGTCCAGCCGTGTTGGTGATACGGGAGTTCCACACAGGATGTTTCGTGTGTAGTGTAGGTAATATTAGATTTGTATCAGTAGGTACTAACGTAAACTGGAGCAGTTGTTCAACAGGATAAATAAAAAACGTTATTAGAATAAAAACAAAAATGATTTTATTCATAATATACATAAGACACAATAAGCCATAACAAGGAATAATTTTACTAGAATTTATTTTAACATATATCTCATTATCTTCTTTTAACTAAATATAAATAACACAATAAATTCAGTCACTTTTGCTGCAATCTGAGGTATTTTTCTTCATCCGTAAACTACAGTTAGGAATGGTCAAGTCATCTTTTTCTGATGTGGACTGATTCTTTTGGGAATTAGATGTTCCTTTGACAGACGATAGGTCGTCAGCGTTACTAAATAACCCGTTCGAAACGTTTGAACTGGAACTCGAGTGATACGTCTTTGACCTAAAAATCTGTACGGGCGTAGAGGTCCTCGCGCGGTTGTTGCTGCCGCTGCGGCCGCTGTCCGCTGATCGCTCCTCGTACGCCACTCGCGAGTCGTGCTTCATCTCTTCAGGCATCTTCGTTTCGTACAGTGACATGAACTCCTCGGTTAAATCGTCTTTCTGAGATTTATTGAAAGTTATTTTACCAGCCAATTCTTTGGTCAAGAATTCTTTGACGGTCATCGAATGCATCTGTGAAGTTTGCTGTTCAACATTTCTAGAATTATTAATTTTTTTGCAATCTGTCGATTTGTCCGACAATTTTCTTAATGGAGGCACCGCATCACTCACAACAGGAGCATTATCTTTATTTTTAAAGGTTTTTATCCTAAATTGAGATAAACTAGAACTCGATGTGTTGGACGAAGATGATAAAGCTAATCGTTCCTTTGTCTTTTTTAAGGTAGAAGAAGCCCAGCCCATGCCAAGATTTTTGAAGGCGTTTTCCAAATCGGGATTTGACGATATACTCAAGGAATCTGAAGTCTCTGCTAAATTCTCTTTATTTTGTAGTGAAACAGTAGACTTTTTCTTAGCTTTGCGTGTTTTAGCTAAAGCTAACATAGATATGGTCGATTCAGAAGAAACTGTTGTTGAGTTTCCGTTTGAAGTTGTATCAAATTTAAAAGGCGCATTAATCAAATTTCTTTTCAAAAGTTCCGCTATTACATCTGGCAAACTAGCATCAGAATGGACGGAACTCATATCAGTTGGTACATCTTCCTTGGGAACCTCTTCCAAGGTAGAGCTTTCGTCTAAAACTACATTACATTGTTTGGCATAGTCCTGAAAACTTATAAATGGTTTCAACATAATCTCATTGAACCGTTTAAGATCCATCATTTGCATTTTGGAATCCTCTGAAGAATCAGTGGAAGACGTCTTAGGTTTACGTTGTTGTGTTATTTGGCTATTGCTTCGACTTACATTCAGGTTGGTTAAAGAATCTTTGTTCGCACTCTGTGCGGGATTTGATGTGTTTATATTAGAAGTTGATTGATTTTTTACTCTTACACTCATTGGAGACTCCACTTCCATAACTGTGGATAGCTCGTGAGGAATAATAACCTCATCTTCATATTTTAAGTTAATGCGAGCTAAAGCAGGGGGTGGCCTGGGCTTGCTTCGGAGTTTGCTAGATGTTTTATCTGTAACATCTGTTTGAGACGACTGCGATAATTGGGTCTGTAATTTTGAAACTTCCGGTTTTGGAATATCTTTTAGAAAGGACACATATTCTGTTGAGTCTGATGTAGTAACATCTTCTATTACTGATTGCGGAGGACTTTTGTTTTTAGAAACTACCTCTTCATTTGTTGCTCTTGGTACGTTGCTAGCGTTGGATTTGTAAATACCGGGAGTTACCAAGAACGGATCGGAATGTTCACCTGGGGAGACCATTTCATAAATTTTGCTTGGTTTTCTACTTTTTAATATATTTTCTGATTCTGAAGACGTGTCACTGTGACCAGTTAATACAATACCAATATTTCTATCTAGTTTGGGACTGGTTTCTTTTTTGTTTTCCTTGTCAGTCGGTAACTTAGACACAGGTATTTTCAGCGTAGTGTCTTGTGCTTCGTTCATATACTTAATTTCATTTTCCATGTCAACAATTGTTTCATAAGGAGATGGTGGTTTCAATTTTAACACATTATTACCTGAGGACGGGCGTTCGGGCTCGGATGCTGAGTCAGAGAATTGACTGTATGTTAATTTATTCCTTCGAACCTCTTCTAACACTTTAGCCAGATTAGATAAACGTTTAGTACATTTTTCTGTTAAATCGGCAATTTTTTCCATATTCTGAATTTTGTCTTCAGCTAGTTTCATGTATTTTAGTTCATCGTCTTCAGGATTTTTAGCTTGAGTAGACCTACATGAAGGGCGTTTTTTGTTAGATAAAATATTAAATTCCGATTCGCAGGAAGATACAGCAGATTTACGAGACATGGTGCATCGTTTTTCATCTGGTTCTGAACTGTAGACGGAATGTTCAACGGAAGATTCTCCAACCTCAGTAGCGCGAGATTGAAGTCTGCGACCACTAGAACACGAACTTGCCTTGCTGTTATTTTTATGAACCGGTCGGTCGACAACGGGTATTGTCGTTCGATATTTACTGTCAGTATTATCGACATTTCGATGAACTACGTTGTCGTTCTTGGCTGGATTTTTTGTATTTATATTTGAACTGCGTTTGGTATTTAAATCTCTAGCCGAGATTCGAGATCCGTCTTCACTGTTATTTGGTACAATTAGATGTGGTGTCTCACTTCTCACTCTCACAATTTTTTGGATCGAAGTACGAGATCCATCTTCTCTGTTAAACACCAATGGAGATGATCTTTCATTTTTCACTTTCATAATGTTTTTGGAAATATTTAATGACTTGACCTTATGCACAGATTTCCTTTTTCGCAATGCATTTGATCTAATGTCACCAGCCATTCCATTATTGTTAGCTGTTTGGGACGCTATTTGCGATAAAATCTCATTTTTTATCATTTGTTGTATTTGTTGTAGCGATATTTTATTATCAATAGGAACTTTTGTTTTACTAGCGTTTCCCGGTTCATCTATTATTGAGCTACCTGGCGTAGCGACGGAACTGCATTCTTGGTTCATAACTTCAACAGCTTTGATTCCTTCTTTATTCAAAGCTAATAATTTATCCACATAAGATTTTATAATGGGACTTAAAGTAAATTTATTTATATTCCTATTTAAAATCTTTCTCCTGCTAGTTCCTCGCATCACGGAGGACCTGGATGTGTGCTTATTCACAAATTTCTGTTTGCTTTTGTGATTGTGATGCTTGTGACATTTCTTTTTCTTTTCCACTTTATTTTCAGGGGTATATGCTGTCTGAAAACTGCTTGTACTGTCTGTATTAGCGGAATTAGGCGGAGTTTGTCCTATATTGGATGCGATCGCATTCTGCCGCAGTGCTAACTTTCTCTCGTGATTACAACGGCTACATTTACAATCCACAAACTTTTCGCAAATATCTTGTTCGCCAATAATTTCAACACCCTCCTTACATTTACTGGGCATGGGGTCTTTTACATTGTAACACGCAAATACACGATCATTTTTCAAAAATTGTGGCATTATATGTTCTGGAGGACTCATATACGTTGTAGAAGTCGACGAGCTCATTTGGTGTTGGTAAACAGGTCTATGCTCAGGAGACTCGAATGTAGTTTGAGTGTAGGCAGATGAGGCCTTTTTTGTGTATTTGAAATCATCGGATTTTCGCAAAGATTTATCTGATACATGTGTTTTATGGCCTTCCATTTCAACGTCACCAGATTCTTCTATATTTACGATTGTAGACTGTCGGGGCTCCTGCCTATGTTCTTCTTCATTCGATATATTATCGCTATTCGTATCAAGTTTTACATCAACTGTTACTTTACTGCTCTCTTCAGTGTTTATTTCTTTTGAAGCATTCGATTTTTGGGGAGTCTGTACTTCTGTATCCTTTCTATCTTCTTTGTTCTTCCTCAACTGTATCACCACTTCATATCCATTTTCCTGCAAGAACCCCGTCGCGCCTATGTAAAACTTTCCCGCTTCGTCGCTAGTTTGGTCTAACATTTTAACAAACCTTTCACCAACAAGAAGTTTCTTATCTGTAGCAGCGGACTTAAAAGATTCTGCAGACACGGTTTCCGAGGCTTGGCCGACACTCTTCTCTTTCTCAGATTGTGTAGCCTTGGCGGTGTTTGAACGGCACGAACACGTTTTTGAAGTTTCACGCAATATTTGTTTACTGAAAATAATAAAATATGAATTATGCAATATAATTCATAAATACTGTAATTGAAGTTATACACGTATGTATGATCATATATACCTTGTTCCTGGCTGTTGTTCGTCGTATTCCGTGTTGGCTACAAAAATAATAAGACCAATTGAGTAAACTAGTGTACAGAAAGTATAATCAATAATTAAAGAAAGCCTTGCATTTTTACCTTGAACGCTCACAGTTTTTCCACAAGCGCAAGCTTGAACTTTACTGGCAGCATATTCGCTTCGGACATCATCAGGTTCGTTCTCAAGTGCATCATTGAAGTAAAGGTTGGCAATATTGTCCCTGCATAACATATATTATTTTTAGACGAATTCGTATTTCAGGCTCAGATATGTTTCACATTAGCTTTACATAATGTGATTTAGAGTCGGTCAAGTGAGTCATAACATCTTTTTTTTCTTTTATCAAGTACATTTTACAAATTGGGCGGTTACGAAAAAGCAGCTCCTACAGGTGCCTGGCGCTAACAGTCCATATGATTATACCCATAAAAGGCATCTCCATATACAATAAGAAAAGACACTCGCTATGTCCATGATATGGTTCCATGCGCTTGGTCGTCGGTCGTGTCGCAAAAAACGGCAAAGTGTATCCATCGCCAGGGCAAATAAATAACAATATAAAATTCGTTTAATCGGATATTGCCCCAAAAAAGGTCATTTGCTACGGTTTTCCTTCAAGTGTCAGGATTCGCTTGACAGATTCTACATTTTTACTCCAGAGTGCGCAAGAGATTTCTCAACCAACCCAAAGTAATGCATCGCGCAATTTGAGATGCAGGATAAAAATACTAAATGAACTATTTTCGTGCTATAAGCAATGATGATTGATGATGATGTAACAAAAGCATACATACAAGTACCTATTCAAAGTGTTCAATTTCGATTACAAGCAATTTGGTTCCTAATGACCACAAATTCTAAATAAAAATAGAAAAATTACTCCTACAAACTGTATGAGTGAAAGGTTAAGAAAACTGGATGGTTTGATTCAATAACAACAAAACAAATTACCACCATGACTTGTGGCTCACAGAAGAATGCCATACTTCCACATTAGTTGTTTTTACGTTATAGGAAGTCCTGAGAAAAAAGTATTAATTCTTTTATTCAATGACTAACGAGTATACAACCCACCCATAAATCTAGTACCTGTACTGTTACTAAATGACAGAGCCCTTCTTATGGAAAGCGACAACTGTCAATTCCTGCACTTGGATTTCAAATACCAGAACTGCAGAGATAGATATTGTTCATCTTATACATCAGCAACCAAATTATCCGAATAATTTAGCACCTGTATTATCCTGTAAACCTGACTGGATATAGGCTTTAAAACTTAAGGTTACCTATTAAAACAGAAAAGGTCGAGCTTCGTACGTGAACTTGTAGTAGGTACAATTTTTATTGTTAAATTGTTAAAAACTATAATAAAGTGAATCAATGTTTAAACTCACCCTTCATTATTGACTGCTTTATAAAGTCCTGTAAACACATAGACACATTAGAATAGCTTATTGCCATAGACAAATAGTAGTATCACAAAAACTTAATAGAGGATTTTAAAGAACTCGGCGATGTAGGTCAAATTCTCAGGACGATAGATTGAAGTAGTCAGCTTCTTAAAAAAAATCCTCTTTATTCGCACACTAGATACATACATGGGATAAAATATATAATAATAAGCAGTACAAAGGGCGGTCTTATCACTAGAGTGATCTCTTCTCTTCTTCCATATCTCTCTCTCTCTTCTTACTTAGTCAGATTCGGACAACATCAGACTTTGATAACGTATTTTGAATCGCTCGCATTCTAGTGCCATTCTTTGATATCTCAAGCAACTTACCATGAATGTGAAAGACATAGATAGCGCACGCGATCAGTTCATAAATAGAGTCCCAGGCGCGCTTTGGTATACCTGCTGCCTAGGCATTTATGCTGCTAAAATACGCGCCGCTTAAATACGATAAAAGTATTGCTCCTAGAACACTAGTTCATAAGGATGATTGATAGTAGTTGAGAACCACTTTTCGGGTGACAGCTATAAAACTTAAAAACCGTTCTAAAGTAGCTGATACACGTACGAACTTAAAGTACGCGGTTTTTAAGTTAGCGAACTTACTCGGCTCGACGTTGGTGATAGACGTAAGGACTTAAAGTACGCGGTTTTAAAGTTCACGAACTTACTCGGCACGTTTTTCTATGAATTACTTAAATATTTCGAGTTAATAGCTTCTAAAATCAGTCACTTTTCAGTCACAACAGAAAAGCATAAAGTTAATTAAACTTAAACTAATTTTATGCAAAAAACACAACTGCACGAGATGCATCATAAAAAAAATGGCGGCACGCGGCTCGCGGCGCTGACAGACGAGCGAGCCGAAGCCGCAAGCCACGAGCTACGAGCAAAAATCAAACATGTTGGATTGCCGGCGAACTTACTCGGCGGTTTTAAAGTACGCGTACTTAGGCTGACACACGAGCGAGCAAGGTCGTCGAGCCACAAGTACGCGTACTTACTCGCACGTCTATCAGCCACTTAACTCGGAAACTATTGGTCCAAACTGTATTAGAACACTTGTTCTTAAAGAGAAATCATAGCACACGTCTGGATCTAAAATTCGGGTGTGAGCTGTCAATATTAAAACTGTTACAACTCAGGAACTATTGGTCCTGGAACACTAGTTCCATATGTTTTTGAGTTTGAGTTCAAGTGCGAAAAAAGGAGCCCATTAACGTAATGAGAAATGACAACACTCGTCTAGATCTACATTTTGGATGACAACTGTCATAGAGGGCGCTAGGTGACATGAAAAATATAAAATTTAATCATCTTTTTATATTTTTTCCCTGGACTCTTGTCTTACAAATGTGGCTAAGAATCTGACATACTCTGAGTATTACTAAATTAGAAACTGACCTCCTCAGAATCTATCATCATCCTGAGAATTGGACCTACATCACTGAGTGCATTTTAAATTAGGCATGGCATTTTGGTAGGTTGCTATATATATATTTGTAATGATGATTATTTTTTGGTTGGTTTCATATTTTAAATAAAAGTTTACCTTCATTTAGCTGTTCGAATGATACAGTTGTACTAGCATTTTGACGAACTTTTTGTTTTCCTTTCAATTCAGTTTCATGCAAAGACTTGAGTACTTTGTCCTTCTCAGCGGAATTCAGGGACTTCATCATTTTCGCCATTAATTTTGAATTTGTCTTTTCCTTATTTTTCTTATCGTTTTTAGCATTGAGGATCTTATAAATAACAACCTTCTCTGCATCAGAAAGCTTTAATTTCTGTTCTCTATCACTATGTGTATGTTGTTTTGTAATGTTCAGATTTTCAACCGAACTAGTGTCAGAATCTGTAGTAGAGGAGTCACTGGAATCATTGTCATTATCATCTATAAGCACAGTTTTAACTCTTTTTGTTGGTTTGTTTTCAGGCATAACTGTTTCTTTCGTTGGGGGAGTGTGTTTGTGTCTTGATCTATATTCGTGATAGCTATCAATTTTACTGAACTTTACACTGTTGCCACCTTTGTTTTCTTTCACAGTATTGGGAATTGTATGGACAATGAGATTGCCATCGCCTTCAGGCACAGGCATCCATGAATACTGAGAATCTACAAAATCAAAATTATTCTCAACAGGTTTAGCTGGAGATTTATGTCTAGTATGCTTTTGATTATTGCCAGTGGATATCTGAAAAAATATATGAAATATTTTAAAATAAATCATAATATACCTAAAGCAAAGAAAAACGAAAATATCAAACTCTCTTATTCTTACCCTACGTCCATGTCTTCTACAATCCTTTTCAATTTGCCTGTATTCATGTTGTAATTTCCTCTGGCGATTGTCCTTTTGCAATTGTTGTCTATCTTCATCCATATAAGCAGTCCTCTGCAACAAAAGAAACATTAGTAAAACAATTTAGAATTTTTGATAACACTTAATAAATTGAATAACTACAATAGAAAACTACTCACAATAGGTTTAGATTTATCTTTTGGCAAAGAAGTTAGAAATGCCATTGTGTCCTTGTATTCTTTTTCTACATTATGTTTGGTCATTGCCAGTTTGCTTCTCATTTCTTGAAGCTTATTTTGGTGTTCTCTGTCCTGCATATCCTCCATTATAGATTCCTTAGCTGCCTGAGAATATGCATCCTCATCAAGCTGTGTGTCATGGGCCACTACCCTTTTGCTTTCATGAGGGATGTCTTTAACGTCTCTTGTTGAGTGGTTGTATAATCTTACAGGCTTTTTCTTATCATCTGCCTCAATTGGTTTTTCTTTTCTAGCTGCAAATTAAATTTGTAACTATTAGTTTGTTTTGTAGACACCATTAATGAGCAGTTTTCCAATAGGTATCTAAAGCATTCCTAACCACTCACTAGATGGCGCCCCGACAATTTTGGTTATTGATAATCGCTTGAAATAGGTTCTTAGCAAACAGGATATAAACACCGGGTACGTTGTATTGGATAATATGGTATTTGTCAAAAGTTTTCAACCATTTTAGAGGTTGTAATAATAATGGAACATAGTGCCAACTTCTATAAATATTTCTTTTTACACTTCGTTCAACCTTTTACAGCTATGTTTATATTAATAAACATTTTATTTTTAAGTTTAGTACTAGTTGGCTGCTTAAAATCACTGCCACCATCATACTGATTATAAAAAGATTACCAAAATTGTAGGAGCGCCTTCTGTTGATGCTTTTTGAAACCAACTATAAATACCTACTGGAAAACTCCTCATTGCCAAAAAATCTTTCATAAAAGAATTGCAATGTTCTCTTAAATGGCATGATAGTGATTGATTGGTATCAATAAATGTATGTGTATAGTATATTTATATTCAATATGAAAGTTAGTGTTTACAACTAAGCTACTGAACTAACTGCAACAAAATTCTATAAGATGGTAGGTTATATAGAGCTTAAAGCTTTTTCTATAAAGTTTTAGCGACCATGTAAATGAAAATACAAATGAAGCACAGGTATAAAAAAGATGATGAAGATATGTATAAATAATGGATAAATAAAGCAAGATGAATTTTTGATGTTGTAACAAAGTTTTCACCTGTTTCATTAAATAATTTGTAAGGGCTTTTAGTCCTTCTAAATGGACTACTTCCTCTTAAAACAGGTGTAGGTGTATGCAAACTTTGTTTAATGGATCTCACAGAACTAGAAAACTTATTAATCTGTGAATTGGTAACAGGGATAAACTGCTGAACACTTGTATTTGTATTTGCTGTATTAGAGGAAACATTCTGAGTACAAAATTCACAATTTGTTGGTTGCCAAGAAGGTACTGGTACCACTTGAATATCGGCAACATGACATGCATTACCTTCAGTCCTTGATGCTCGAGTTTTTAGTATAGTCTGTTTAATGCTTTGCAAATCATCATTTGAATTTACAACAGGAGCAGTGCTGTTATCACGCAAACGAAGTCCTCTATTTTGTAAATATTCTGAAACTAGCGTAAGTGAGGGTTTCACAGATACACTTTCTCCTGTCACTCTTTGAAGACCCCCTGTTAAGCTAGTTGGCATATCTTCACTCAAGGCAAATAAATTATGTCTTTTACTCCTATCCAATGTACTTTCAGCTTGTTTCACTAGAGATTCCTTTGAGTTTTTATCACTGTCATCTTTGGGCAAAGCTAGAGTAGGCACTCCTGGTTCCCATTCATCAGGTAACTTATCAAAATCCCACTGAGTAGCCATATCACATGTTACAGCATTTACTTTTTCTGCTTCGTGATCCTTAGCGTTTGCCGAAATAATGTTACTTGCAGCTTTGGTAGATAATTTTTGTATTGTTGCCGCTGATCGATCTCTACTGATTTCATTAGCTATCTCTCTGAAAATGAGCACAAAATAGAAAATATATTTATAAACGTATTAGGAATAATTTATTGTAAATTCTGACTAGTATTGACAGTTGTTGTACCTAGCTTGTAATTTTCTATCTAATGATTTCTGTCGTTCATCTAATCGTTCTTGTTTCTTTCTTTTTAATTCAGCGGCTGCTTCCCTTCCTCTCTTTTTTGAAAGATCAATGGGAGGCTTTTCTTCCGGTTGTACTGTAACACAAATATAGTAAATTGTAACATTTAATTAAGAAAAAACTATAGTAGTAAGCATTTTAAAAGAAAACAACAATACAAAAGAATACAATAAATAAGGATAATAATAATGAACTTCAGAAGGATGTCAGTGTCTTTTCTTGAGCACACCTCATATAATATAGGATTATGGTAGTTCAGAAGTTAGCTGCGAGTGCAATTGTTTGCAGGAATCATTAAATTGTAGTGCTTTTTGGTAGTTAATAACTTTACACAAGCTCTTTAATAAGCACAGAATGAAAAATTATGTATATATAATGCAATTATGTTATTGGAAGGTACTTGTAGCATTAGCAGGTAACTTCTGAGTGAGGTGTCACAGTTTTCGGCATGTTACTGCTACAATTGCTAGTATCTTTGTCTATTATTTTGTATTTTGTTCTAAGTATTGAAATACATGGACATACTTTGCAAATTCACTTCAGAGGCATTTTTATGTCCAGATCCCACACTACGAATTCCTTTGGCATAATACTGCTCCAATTTATGAACCAGTTTTTCTTGATGTCGAAGATATTCTTGTTGCTTTTCCTCGTCAAGTTCACCAATATGTCTTTGCTTTTCAACTTTGGCGCGTTGTCGTATCTTCTTGGCTATTTCTTTTGATTGTTCCCTAACCTAAAAAATCATTGTCCGTTAGGTACTAACACTGAATTTGAGAAGTGCAATCGTAATTTACAGAAAATACTTAAAACAACACAAACCTGTTGAATTCTGAGCTTTCGTCGTCGAAGATATTCATTTGTTTTTAAAGCGTCAGACAAAGAAGTCATAGTGACATTTAAGTTCTCCAAGAATACTGTATGACTTCCCTAAAATAACATAACTTTATTCAATCAATTGACGCTCTAACTTGTTATTAACCACACACAAAATCGCATTTAACTTAAAATAATTAAGAAAACAAAATGTTTTTGAATTCGTAATCAAATGTCAACGGAATTCGTACTCCTAGTTGTTTTTAACAGCAAAATGAAATGGCGGGCCACGGTCACATAACCATACAGCCAAGCCTTTATTGCACTTGATTTTTTTCGTTTTGTGGTTATCCAAACATTACCTACATACCTTATTAGAATACCATAACCACCTACGGTAAACTATGAACCTTGCATGTCGTATGGCTATCAAGGCGTATTACGCTGTTGCCAAATATTCTCTGATTGAAATGATTACTTTTGCGATTTCGTATAATCGATTTAATGGGTTCAGTTTCATTGCAATAAACTGAAAATATTAAATCGATCATACGTAGGTAATTGCAAAATTAATCATTTCAATAACCGAAATCATAGAATTCTTGGTAATTGGGTTACGTAATTAGCCTACTTCTGTCAACGGCAAATCAAAAATGATTTTAGCCGATGTATAAGTTCCCTCTGAACTGAAGAAGAAGATACTTCTTCAGACAAACAACTGGCAAGCGAACCACCTGGTAGAAACTGGTCGTCATCAGCAACACGGAGCGTCACTCCACCAACGCGTTCAATGCCTACCTCTAATAGATTTTTTGACGGCACGTATAGCCACATTATTATTTCATTTTATACAGGTTTTCCAATAGTTTCACCATCCATAGCCCGTTGGGGAGACGGTACTTCGGGAATGTTGAGAGAGACCTATCAAATGTTTAGGCTGTCTATTGGTATCATGGTTGATAGCCAGTCCTTCCCCCTGTTCTCGACGGTGTGTGTTCAGTATACATGGTTGGCCACCTTACGGACTATAACGAAAGCCACATTGACGAATACTGATCAGTTGGTAATCCTCGTAGCAACCAACTCGCAATAACTCGCTCCATCATTTTAGAGAAACAGATAAATGGTACTGCTACTTAAAGGCCACTCTAATTTGATGGGTCTGATCTAAATTATACCGTATATACTATATATATATGGGTGTCCCAGAAGTGACACGTCACAGTGACACCAGGGGTAGGTCAGCGTATGAGGCACCGAACCAGCCTAACATGACCCCAGTAAAAGTTGCACGGTTTTCGAGTTATTGCCAAAATAAAGATTTTACTGAATTTTCCCTTTTTTTAACAGTGCTACTGCCAGCATTCACTTAGAAAGCTCTCGAAGTTAGTTTTTTTTATGTGTATGGAACCATGAATAGTTAATTAAGATTTTTGAAATGTTATTTTGTCAATAAGTTGAGTAAAATGCTGAAAAATACGGGATTTATCTCGATTTAAATTTTCAGCAAAAAAAGAATTTCAACTTTGACCACCTGTCGTGAAATAAAAATCCTAGAAACGAAACGAGCAAATAACGTGGAAAAGTTGAGCATGTTATGCAGATTCAGAAATGGTACAATACACTGCAATAAGATAGGAATTCGTATCACTTTAACGTGCCCTATTGAACTAAATCAGAACTAGGAACCCCGCAAGCTGTCGCTGCTAGGTAAAAAATAATGCTATACACTACGATATCTCATTTATTACCTTATCCTTTCATCATTAGCCAAATGTGCGAGAGTGAAAGAGATGGAAATAATGTTTATCTACCTTTTGAAGGGTATTGTTGGCTGATGGCCGAATAAAAGTTCAGTTAACAATAAAAACATGTTTAACTTTCATTGGTTTATTTTAATAATTTAAATTTATTTACAATAAGTGTTCGAATTGTCTCCCTCGGACTCTTATGCACAAATTACATCGTCTGATAAAATTTCTGCTCAATTTTCTTAATCTTACTAGGTAGAGTACCGAGGTCAAAAGTTGGGACTTGGATTATTCATTAGAGAGTTGATCACTAGTTTAATTCATTACGAAAAAAGCTATTGATTTATAGATTTATAGACCATAGATTCTATTGTAACACTCAATAAATTACCCATTAAAACCCTATGAAAATTCACAATACATAACATTTTTCTGAAGAATGATACTAACTATTTCCAAAGTAAGATAAAAAGAAGTGCCAGCTGCTCCACAATTGCATTCAACGAATCCAATCGAATCATGGCCACATTTATCATAGCAATCTGTCATACTATTTGCAGACTAATTGACAGCAATGAGTTCAATTGTGACCTGTGCTCGGAGTCTCCTTCGATTGATTGTTTCACCCTTTTTGATTGGCTTAACGCCTACTAGGGTTGTCTCTGCTTTGTTCGATCATGTCTTTCTTCCGGATTAATTTCGCAGTGATGAGAATCTGATACCAACAGAAGCTGATAAGCCGAAAGAAATGGGTAAGTAGTATTTATAATTACTGTTACTTTTCCTGCTTTTGGATCAGACCTATTTAGCAAATGATAACCCTAAACTATGGAACAATTAAAGCAAATTGACGCTTCAATTGGAAACCACTTCAACAAGTGCTATAAAACCCTGCAATGCAGTTTGCTATTGAATCGCAGTCATCTGTCTCTCAAGGAATACCGCATCGCAAACAAATTACAATGTTCATAAACGGGCAGTACCATTACATCGCTATCATTCCCAATGAATGGGAGGATGAGAAGCAACAGAAACGGGAGAAAATTATGGCCGAAAGTCTCTTAGATCACCGGAAAAGAACAACCTGTATCCACGGGGCTGCCACTAAAATTTCTTCGGTAACAACTAAGTTGGAGTATTTTGACGCGAGGCTCTGGTTCAAGAGAACTAATGACAAATCTTCACGGCCAACCAACAAATCTTACTTCAAGATGTTGCTTAACCTGGGCGACTAAAAATGTAAGTTGAATATTTTGTATTTTTGGTTGTCAACCCTGAGGTTTCATCCAATCTCATTGACACATGTCGGAATGATACATTATGTCACTTCCTAACGAAAGAGATACGTCTAATTAAACTTTGCTGATGAAGTAGTAATATCTTTTCATTTGTTCCAGATCCCAGGTCAGCAAAACATAATTTAAGTCTCGTAATTAGGAAAATTACTCTGCTGTATCATTAACATAGGCTTAAGCTTTGATGTAACGTATAATAAACACAATAAATTGTAAATACTACTTCCGTTGTATTATTTGTAACTTCTGTTGGTGAGCCAGAAATTCACTCTAGAAGTACCTAATGTCGCCACAGGGCACTGTGTAGCTAACAGCTCGTTGTGGCGTGATAAATGATCAATCAACGTCAATCACAACAAGTGTCGATGATAAGTCAATGAAATGTTCTATTGATGCCATGGCATATTGACTTCTGAGTCCACGATGTTTATTTGTACAGTTCATAAATAACCTGCACTACTAGACCTAGATCTGTAAATATAAAGAATGAGTCTTCTTTGATGAACTTATTACTGTTCTGGTTGTAGAGTGATGAACACATGTAGTGTTACAATTTACCCTTACAAAACAATTGGGACGTTTAATAAGTGAAAAGAAATAACATTTAAGGTTATTTAAATATTTAATAACTGCAGGTTAGCATCTACGTGCCAAAAATTGTGTTGAGCGATGTCATCGTTCACTTTTTGCCGTTACGTATAGCCACGTACTTATCAAGAATTTTAGAGGTTTCTTGGAAAGACTTCTGGAGTTTCTGGAGCAGCTCCTTCTCCTTCTCTCGACGCGATTCATTTTTTTGGCCCGACGAATGTCCAGGGCTTGAAGAAGAAGGCATTGCACTATATACTGTAGTCATAGTTACGTAAGGGTTCGTAGCGTAGCTACTTCCACATGACATTGATGACGTCGAGCTCGATTTTGAGAGCTCGCTGTACTGACGCTTGATAAGGCTAAAATTTTTGAAGGCTTTCATCAAGCCAGAGACTTCCGTATCAGATGTCTTCTTGTGAGTCGTTGCCTTGCGGTCAGCCATTGCGGTTGTTCAAGCCGAGACGTGTTTGCAAGCAAAATTCTTCTCCAAAATCGATATCACCAGAGTGATTTAGCTGCATGAACTCGTCACTGGAGGATAACTTGCTTTCAGCGGAAATCGTTGATCAGCACGAAGGAGCTTGGAACAATACTAAATGACAGTAATGGCTAAGGTAAACTAATTTGCTTAAGAGCTGATGCCTCGTTTAAATAGTGATCTATACTGACAATTCGTGATACACGTATACCTTGACTGCAATCAATTAAGGAACTCTACGATTGAACTGCCAATTGAACATCATTATCTCAAGAGTCCTAAGAATATTCGTGAGGTGTTGATTGAATCGCATCCTACGACAACTTAAGGCTGCTACAAATAGTTACTAGAGTGAAATTTTTGAACAAAAGTACTGTTGATTGATAAGCTATGTTGAAGAAACATTTGTGCTTGGTACCCAATTCATGGGACAAGTATCCTTCGGAGTTCATGGGGTTGGTTCTTCATAGTGAAGTTGAGGCCCACTATCAGAAAACCAACAAGATAGAAGGAGCACGGATTCAGATTGATAATACACGTGCCATACTTCGCATACATGGCAACCAAATATGGTTAAAAAATGAAAGAGACGCTCGACGAAAACCTAGCCCCCAGAAATACACCGAAGTCTTTATGCCGTGTATTAAAACAACTAAATCGTAAGTAATAACTTTCTGTTTATTCTTCAGCGACCATCCATGGTAAGACTATAAGACTATGTAACGAAGCTTTTTTTGTTGCAGCCAAAATCCTTGCTGTCAATACATCTAGGTTTTAGATAAGGGTGAAGGTACAACATAACTAGTTGTAGTTCATACTAAAAATCACTATATAGCAATCATAAAACGTTAACTTCGGTTGAAACACTTCAATCAAACTTGATTGTGGATCAATTATCTCGATGACCATTGTAGGTTTATAAGGAATCGAACTCACTGGCTCGCCGTCAGTCACTCACTTGCAATTAGATAGGTTGCATCAAAATGTCTAAGCACGTTTGTCTGGTTCCAAAAGAATGGTTCAACTACTACACACCCGACGTTTTGGAAGTGATTCTCAAGCAAAACATCTCTTGCGAAACAGTAACTAAGAAAGTTGAAGGGGCAAGGATCCACGTGAATAGTGTCACTGCCCAATTACGCTACCATCATGACCAACCATGGCTACGGAAGGAACATGACAAGAGGATCATACCAAATCCCAAAGAATATTTGGGTGTTTACATGTCCTGCAACAGCTGTCGCGACCCGTAAGTGAAACCTATTTCAACAGTACCTTCCTGCATGTTCGTACCCTAGGTAACACCTACCCGCTACCTCATAATTGATTCTTTGATTGATGGGTAATCTCATGGTTCTGTGTTTAACTATTGAATATGTAAATAGGAAAACTTGTGATATCAGAAAGAAATGATTAGAAGTAGCAAAAAATCGATTGAAAAGGCCTGATCAAAGTCCTATCAATTGGCACGCTTTGATTGAAATGTCTCAAGTATCACTATCGCTAATTGAAAACCAATTTACTCAAGAGCTTTCCATTCAAGAAGACCACGAGTGTTTTGATAACACGTAGCAGCTGAGTGATCATCAACATATCTGTTAGGTACCATGTCAACGGTTGGAGCTTCCATGTCATGGAATAGTTTACAAATGATACTCCTCCAAGAAATGGTTATTTATTAATACAAACTTAGAACAATCAAAGGGACCACTATTGTATGCCTTAAGCGCTAGCGTAGGTATGCTCTACTCTCGCCTAAAAATCGAAATCTCGGTTTCGTTAGAGTTTATAATTAAATAAATTGATTATTCGTGGTTATAGTAAGTCGACTTGCATACTGAAATAAAGAAAAAACATCAATGATCATTTTTTCCAACAACGTTAGCATAGATTTCGATAGCACGAGTGCTTAAGGCATGCACATTTGGTTTTACCCTTTCCCCCTTATTTATTAATACAAACTTAGAACAATCAAAGGGACCACTATTTGCATGAACGCGTGCCTACGACACCATACTCAGTATTTCTAAATGTGTAAAGATGGCCATGGTGGACAGGAAGTACATTGAAAGTTTGGTACCATAGTAAATAAGTTTATTTTGTTTCAGAAACCGACTAATACGTTTATGAAGTCAGAACATCTGAAGCCAACTGAAAACAGTGCCATAAATTATACTTTAGTGTACATTAATTTTTTATTTTACTTATTATTCTATTAATAAATTAATTAAAACGATGTCGTGTCTAACATAATGCCATTAAACAAGTTTTAACATTAAAACATTGATTAACTAAGAGAGACATACATAAATCAAATTTCAATTAGTAAATTGGCAGCTCATTGAACAGTCAATACTATTATGACACGTCTGGGTGTTTCAATTGATGGAAATGAACTTGCAGTCGTCTCTGAGACCTCTAGACCATTAATCATCGAGCTGTTAGGGCCAATTTAGTTTTACAACTGTATTTACTACATTGTTGGGTTCGATATTGATTATAACCGATAGGAAAATAAAAACTTAACTTGGTAATATGGGCTAGAGTCAAATCTACACAACATCAAACACTTATCTTAAACACACACAAAATAATTATGATTATTTGACTAGAATCCCAGACCTCTAAGTGATGTGTTTGGAATAATAACAAAGCACATCACTTAGAGGTCCGAGACTTCGACCAAATTGTTTGCTCGTGAATGGTAGGCAGATAACAAATCCGTTTCACCCGTTGTTCACCTCGATTATCATTTTTTGCGGGCAGGTGTACGCAACTGGAATAGAACTCAAATACTTGTTCTTCAGTTCCTGAAAGTTGGTGTCGTTCAGCTGCTTGACCAACTTGCTGTACTCTTCGAAGTTGTCGATGCTTTTGTTCACTTGGCACTCGCCCTTTCCGAACTTGAAGCACGTGGTTGGCACCGTGTTGAGTCGCATGAAGGTTTTCTGGTAGATCAGCGTGCAGCAGGGAACCTTTGATTTCATGCACTAGAAGATACAAAAGAAATATTACACACACTCTAGACGATCAAACACCTCAAATCTGTTAGTAGATACACTTACTGGCTGTCCCAACAGTAGACAAGTTACTATTTTTTGTGGTTTGGTAATTGTTGGAGCTTTGATGATGTATCGTGGCGTTCCGGACACTACCATGATGATCGTAATAGAAATGAGGATGACTTTGATGATTGCAACCATCTTCCCGAATTTCTTCTGTAAAAAATGATAGCAATTAACACAGGGAATAGTTATACTACTTCTAATAATCACAAGTAACAAGGAGGTACAAATTGTTCACTTACGTCCGATGCAAGAGCGAATATCAGTTAGCAGACGTCGCAACATCTGCTTCAAGAGACAAAGGGAAAGTAAATTCCTGAAGCAGTCGCCGTTATTTATATGAAATCTTCCTCAGGGGTTGGGGTCATGAGAAATGATTTATTCATTTTCTTCTCGCAAAAAAATTAACAGATAATTTTTAATAAAAATGCGATAAACAAAATCCCGGAAATGCCAAAAAGTTTATTTGCGTTACTTCTACTTCAATGAGTATTCATTGTTACATTAATATATTAATGAAGATTTTATTTTTAAACAGCATCCTAATGGAGTAGCTGATTCATTTGGCTTATTTTTTGCTGTCAATTCGATTAACAAAGTCAACACTGCAAGCATTGTTCCGAACATTTCATCTTAAGTAATGACAGAATGAACATTACGGAAATTCTAATGTCAATTGTGATTATCTAGTTCGAGTGGCTACGTCGCAAATGATCAAAAAAGTCAACCTAAAATGCAATGTACTTTCGGTTATGAAAAATCTACATATTTATAAGTATTTACAATCAAGTGTCTTCATACTTTATCCTCCAAATAATGGTACCTTTTTCTAACCTTAAACGAACAGTAGAATGTAGGTGAATTTCATAAAAACAATATCTATTTAGCTAGAAAAGATAAAACTTAATAGGTTCCGCTCGTAAAACAGATGACAAAATTTACGGAGTAATTAATTATAATTTTCATGTCACTTACTCCGTGACTCAATATTTTTAAATAAATAGTGCCATAACTAATATTACGACCGGCTGAATTAGGAAGAGCATTTGCTTAACTTAAGCTTCATCTTATCGCAACTTCTTAATTATATATTATACTACCATTTTGTTATCTGAAGCTAATTACCTTCCATCCCTACCCGGTAATATTTCCTACGTGAAAAAAATTAACAACTGAGTCTCAATTTAGATTCATCTTGGATCGATAACCTAAATTAACCTCGTTTTCCCCGTTATGCACACTGTGAATTTCTGCACTAGAGGTCAGCGTGATAAAACATCGGTATGAGTAAAGCTACGTTTACACTGAGCTCTACAGAGCCAATGAATATCTAAAATACTGAATTGTAAGTTCTACATATCTAATATAATTTAAGAATATTCCAGTGAAATAAAAACGGTTGTTTTACTAAAATATTATTTAATATTTAACAATGTTATTTACAACATTTAACACAGGTCTTATCAAATGAGGATAAATACAACTTTATTACTAACAGAATGTAAACTCTGCTTAACATTTCGTAGTTACTACTTCGCAATCGTCGAAATCGAACGCATCGTGTATTAATAAATAAATTGGTTTAAATTATTGTTCAGAATGCGAAACGCTTTTGTGTTTAGTCTGTTAATGTTAACTGTAACATGTGAACATATGATAAGGAGTACGGAAAGCAATTCCTCTGACGAAGAAATGGTAAGTAATACCTGATAACAACATTGTAATTGAACGGAACAAATGAAGTTGATTAAACTTTAGTTTTCTTCGGACGACAGGATGGTATCGCACTACATGATCCGATTTGGTGGCTCATAAGATCTTCGTCAGAAGAGCTTTGGCTCAGTCAGCTGAGAATAGAATATCCGCGGACCAATATGTTCGGAGAAGAAGTACCAAATTTCCTCCAGGTAGGTTTCGCTGAGATACTTGTGAAGCTTATGCTTCTGTCATGGCGTTAATCTTCTGTTCTCTTGTTCTAGTTCATACTACTTGGTATGCCGGACGATGTCGCATTGGCCTTAGTAGATTGCCCGGAGCGATTGTTCAGAGAGCTCTTAGAGATGCGGGAGCGAATATCTCAGAGGAGTGCCATAAGATATTTGAATAACGTAAGGCAAAATTTTGGATCTGCCCGGTTCCATCTGAACCAGTTATTTGGAAATAGGCGGTTTGCTGATGAGCGGCCTTTGGAGGTGTGCGATCTCAGCCGTCTCTTTTCTAATGACTATATTTGAAAACATCGTCCCAGTACTGATTTCTCAGGTCGAAGTAATTGGTACGGTTCAATGCCAGATGCAGCCCGAGGAGTGTTTCGAATCGAGGAATATCCAGGAAAGAACGGCACTTGAAATCGTGGAATACAGTACAGAGGTATGGAATGTAGTGCAATGAGAAGCCGGCACCACGTCTGCGGTCACAGCAGTAATCGATGAAGGAACACTGAAATAGAACAACTTTTTTTAATACTCTCACATTTTAAAACCATAATTTATTTGATTGTCAATCGATAAGTTTATATTGTACTAGAATTTCCAATGAAGAAGGTCTACTTATACTTACATCCTGATTGTGAGGTATACATGCATGTCTCTTCACAATATTGTTGAAAGGTTTACAGGATAAAAGACATCTTCATTTCTTTGCTTGCTGAAACAATTATTAACAGATTTAATATTTGAACGTTCTCTAGGAGTTTGATAGTTTATTTGCAATAGTCTAACTGTATGTAAAATCTTACCAAAATCCAATGCCGTGCAGTCACCACAAGCGACACTAGAGTACTGATATACCTGTAGCAGCGTTTGTCCCTTTACATAGTAATCTAGGGTCATAAATAACTCTGAAAACTACCGGTGGTCGCGGTAATCGCGACTTAATACGCCAACTGTAGTGAAAAATGGTAATTCCCATGAAGTAATTTCAAAAAAGCTTTCCTAGAAGTACGATAAGTACTTTTTTATTGAACTATCATTCAGTATTTTGTAGGTTTCATGTTTATTATGGGTGCAGTAATAGTGTATGTGATAAGTCTAAATCATAGTTTAGTTTACCTACGAAATTTTTACTTATGCTTGTTCTTATAAGTAAATAGAAATGGTTTTTCAAAAAAAAAACGCTATTGTACTTACAATTAATTGAAATTTATTATACCGTAAAAACAGCTTAAAGTATTCATTATTTAATTGGATCCTATTCCCTCTTAATTTTTCCATCTTTATGGCTACATTAGAACTTACAGTTCGAAATCTTATTAATAACTTAAATTATCAGGAAAAAATGCATCTTACTTTTAGTATCACAAAACCGCCAATAAGTAATAAGAATAAATAATCTCATACATAATATTTATGTCTTGTTACTCATCAGAATTCGACTTTTCGCGAAGCCATTTACAATACTCCATCTGAAACGTACTGCTCCTACCAATTTCGTTCCTTCGCAATAACTTTATCAGAATGGAAGTATCAAAACTAGCAGAACCTGTGCAGGTCCCTTCTCTATCACAATCGCCTCTGGGACAACGAATCACACTTGAGTAAGAATCTGCAACAAAAATGTCATGGTCACACTCAAGTTCTGAGTTAAAAAACCTCAAAATACAACTTCTATCCCAACTTCCGCTCATCTACGTCGAACAGATGAGCTACTGCTTTGAGGGATTCAATAATAATGCACTGGCAGGCTTTTGTGAATTTTGAATTGGAAAACAGTCATTGAACTCACGTGTGCTGTACAGGATTTGCGCCATACACAAATTCCAGTCTTCTCCGAAACTTTCGTAATTCTTGACTCGCTCTTCTGTAACCCTCCATGGTTCATCAGGAAAAGCCAACAACACTAACGGCGATTCTGGATCCCTCATCCGTATCCAGGATTCTGGTACACAGTGGACACCTTCCTGAGAATCGCCGTACGTTACAAGCAATTTCACTGTGTGATAAATCCGAGTCTCACGTGTGTCCATCTAGAAAAATTAAACGCGTGACATAATTATAGATGCTATGTCTTAGTTTGTTTATCAAAAACGAATTGAATTGCACAGAGAAAAAAAAGTACTATTTTCGATACACGAATTACTTGGCTCAAGAAAACCGTCAAAATTATTGGATTTATTATATATTGTCAATTCTCAATTTCTTAGGAAAAGAATATCAATTATTATTTCTATTATGATAGGTCTACGACAGAAAAGCGTTACTTGAGTCAAGTAAAATTCTTTTACTCAACTATAACGAATTCTTGAGACTAGAAAATATATTGCATGCCTTAAGCGCGAGCGTAGGTATGCTCTACTCTCGCCTAAAAATCGAAATCTCGGTTTCGTTAGAGTTTATAATTAAATAAATTAATTATTCGTGGTCAAACAGAGTTAGTGAGGACTTGCGATTTCTACTAAAATGTGCAAGAGGGCGTTAGCATAGATTTCGATAGCACGAGCGCTTAAGGCATGCACATTTGGTTTTACCAAACTTTCCTCCTTATTTTTGATAATTATCAAGAATATATATTCTTGTGTGAAGAAAATTTTCTTGATAAAAGTAATTTCTTTTCTCAGTGTGTTCGCTGAAATAAAAGTAAATACGCTTACCTCAGCTGTGATCTGATCCCAATTGACACTTTAGTTAGACACTATTTGTCTAACAGACGGCTGTCCCGAAAATGAGGAACTAATTTGAAAAATTTCTAGCACGTGTCGACGGCAAGCGGGCAAGCTGTACAATCAGCAATATATATATATCCCCAATAAATGATCTACATTTTCCCTAAGGATCGATAGGCATAAGCGCGTTTCCGTTTTTGGTCAGTATTTTAATAACGTATGACTAATTAAAAAGTACTGAAGTGATCAATCCTACATCGCCACGTTATACTTTGCTAGAGAACCTATAGGTATCTAACTATAGTTATTTTGTTAACCTTTCAACTTTGGTCGTCCAGCAGGACTCCATACATTTTTGAGTGACTAAATTTGAGTTTTGAATGGTGACGTTAGTTCTATCCTGGTATGGCTTTACTTGAGTCTAATGGCAAGTGTGATTGAAATGAAAACCACTATGGTATTACAGTATTACACATGGAAATAGGTTATTTCGTGAAACCGAGTTATTTAATTACCAATATGCTTTTATCAGTACTTGTTACTCGGTAAACCCGCAAATATTTGCCTCGATAAATAACATTGGATTTTCCCAAGTTCAAGTTGGCAATGAATTACTCTACAAATTGCCGATAAAATTGTAACATACCCACTTGCTATCATCGCGTGAGAAAAATGTGAAAGTTGAAAGTGGCGTAAGTGGTAAGCGAATCCGTACTATTGTTTGCAAAACTGTCAAAGGGAATTTTTTACATGTTAATATACTAAAAGCTGTAAATTACGAGGGTTGTAAAAAGTTTACGACTTTTGGGATCGTCACAACCATTCAAAAAGCCTGTCTATCCTTTCTGGATATCATTTTACTACCGTATGTGAAAGTTAACGGTCACTAATCATGAAGACAATTCTGTTCCTGATGGCACTGACTGCTCTGGCGGATGCAGCTCTAGACCATTCAATAAGGCACCAGTGGAACCTGAAACACAGGGATTCTTCGGGCTGTGCATCAATTGAAGAAAATGTGAGTCATCTTTTTCTATTCTCTTTCAACTGTAACTTTGATGTTATTTTTTTTAATAACGACCAGAAGTCAATTGCACGCCTCATAAGCGGAGCGTTGAGGTTGTGCTCTACTCTCGCCTTACGAAAATCAAGTGATTTTTTAAACTAAAAAGGTCTCTATTTGTTTTTTATCGTAGTTATATAATAATATTTACACATGAATATCAAGGAAAATGACTAGTTTCAACATTTATGACATTTTTAAAAGACCTTTTGCTTCTTAAATTAATGAAAACAATGTTTAACAAAATTATTCCGTGGGTGTCCGTTTGTCTGTATGTAGCGAAAACCGCGTGGTCACGATAACTCCCGAAAAACTTAACTGATCTAGTCCATTTTTTTTCCAAAAGGTTTAGTATTATCCTAAACTAAGTCCTTTCGGAGATCACGGTCTAATTCAACGTAGTTTAATTGTAATTAATATTATAAAAATACGACTGGACACTTTGTTAGTTGTATATCTATATATATGTAGTATATATAGATTGACAGTCACATTAATTCAGCTTTGGTAATTTAAATGGATTTCTATACATTTACTGAGACTTACAATGAAAAAGTTTAGTTTAACCTAAAATAAATACCAAAATCACTTAGACGTGTTGGATCTATCGAAAGAAAGATATAACTACTCAGACTTTTACTATAAATTAACTTGAATTAGAATAAGTCTTATTATTTAATCATTTTATTAATAAAATATTATGTTTGACGTCACTACTGAATTTTGGTAAAGAAAATGGCGCGTAACAGAAAAAAGTGACGTTTTTACATTGCTATAAAATTTCTCTCACACATCGATAAAGAAGTTTCACTTCAAAAACAAATTTATGATAACTAGCCGACTCTTCTCGCAGGTAAAAATATATACTTCGAAAATAGATGTCGCATAGCTAAAAATAGACGTAGAATATATTTTCACATGTATTTTTTCCAGACATATTTTACATTGCGAGTTTAATTTGTCCAGCAATGTATTGCCTGAACGGTAGTTACTACGCTTATCAGCATATGTAACGTAACCATATCTAACATACTAGGAAAGCCCAATATTATCAGGCTCGCGTCTGACAAACGGGTCGATATTCAAACTTATTTTTACTATATATGAAGTAGGGTCTTAAGTTCAATAAAACAAAAATATTACTTTGTATTTTATTAGATAACATCTATCTGTTCTTACAAGTAACGTTCAAACCTAATAGTTATCTTAATTTAATGTTAGTGCTCACAATTTTACTTATCATAGACAAAAATGAGATTTTAGCTTACAAACGCTTAGTACCTAAATTAATATTAATTAAAACACTCAAACAAAAACGTTTTCTCCAAACCATTTTGGGAAAAATATCGAAACATAACGCTCATGGACTAGACCAAAACTGCCCATGATGGTGAAAGATCTGACTGCGACAAAACTAGAATGAGAAAATATGGAGAAATCCCTTGGTATTTAAATAAGTGTTATGTTAATTTGTATCTTACTTATGCATATCATTTGGGCAGTTCCTTTTGTTAACAAAACAATGTGCAGTCAATAAATTCCACTTTAAAGACAATGAAAACAAATGGTGTTTGAAACAGCAGTTTTATAGGCATTTATTGCCATTGGTTTGATCAAATCTCAAAAGACAAATTCATCAATGGCAATAACTAAACGGTCAAAGGTATGAATCTATTGGCGCAATAAAACGACGCCTTGCTTACGTCACTCAGTTCATTCCTCTTCAATTCGAATTAGGATATTAGTCACGCTTGCATAGCTGCAGGAACTCCCCAACAATATTTGTTGCCTCATGTAGAGTAGAGTGCAATCTACGTAAGATACTGTGCTGTTTAGCCAGCAAACTCTCATCTGGTGGAACATCTACTGAGGCAGCAGTTTTTGGGCTGGCGTAAGACTCCCGCGATGGACCAGGCTGAAGAACTGGCGCATAAGAAATCTTGACGTGGGTTGTTTGCCCTGATTCCTCTTTCGCAGAGCCATGCCCTTCCAAGCTGTAGATACTTGAATCGTTCGACTTGTATTTTTTGAATGATCCCAAGTTAAAAAGTTTGAAAACATTCTTTTTGCTTCTCGGTTGTCCTGGTCTGACTCCATTATTCCTTGTTCAATATTAGCAGAGTTTTGATTCCGATCTTCTTCAAAACCTGCGGATCACAAATTAATCAGGGATAGCCATTATCTGGATTACATGAAACGAGAAAATGCTTTTGCACCTCGAGCTGCCTTAATTTCGTTCTATAAAGCCTCATAAGCGGAGCGTTGAGGTTGTGCTCTACTCTCGCCTTACGAAAATCAAGTGATTTTCTGAACTAAAAGTGTCTCTATTTATTTTTTATCGTACTTATATAATAATATTTACACATGAATATCAAGAAAAATGACTAGTTTCAACACTTATGACATTTTTAAAAGACCTTTTGCTTCTTAAATTAATGAAAACAATGTTTAACAAAATTATTCCGTGAGTGTCCGTTTGTCTGTATGTAGCGAAAACCGCGTGGTCACGATAACTCCCGAAAAACTTAACTGATCTAGTCCATTTTTTTTCCAAAAGGTTTAGTATTATCCTAAGCTAAGTCCTTTCGGAGATCACGGTCTAATTCAACGTAGTTTAATTGTAATTAATATTATAAAAATACGACTGGACACTTTGTTAGTTGTATATTTATATATATATATATAGTATATACTTAGTAAGCTTAGGTCCGTTCACAACGCTTGCGTGGTATTGTACTGAGTTAAATAAATGACGCGAAGCATTCTTCATTCAAAAATAATTAATTAATAAAACTGAAATGTCTCAATCTTATCTTTTTTATTTATTTTTTTTTTATCTAAGTTTTTTCTTTTAATTGAGTGACCGCTATGAGGCATGCACTTTTGGATTTTCCAAACTTTTTTGATATTTCAGCCATTTGCGATATTTTCATAGTAAATAGCGTTCTCATGGAGTCAATGTGCGCATGCGTTCCTATCAATTTACAATTAACTCAACGAACCGTATGAGGTCGTTCCAATCGCCGAAGAATCTATTACTATCAGCGGGAAAATTGAAATATTTGTTTTATAATGAACTTTTAAATCAACGAGACTTATTTTTGCATTTCAGTGCTCAGAGAAACCCTGCTGCCCCTACTACAACGTTTTAGGATTCTACCTCGGGACAGTCCACTGCTTCCAGTTCGGAGTTAAAGTTTGCAGAAGAGAGCGAGCAATTTCTAACCGCTGGGAATATTTTCGACTTCTAGATCAATTGAATAGCACAAATCATCAAGAGATGAGTAATAGGTATTGGTCGTCTTTGACAACGCCACCGCCTACCCCGCAAACAACTCGCCGGCAAACAACTCGCCGGCCAAGTCTTACATTGAGATTCGGACGATAGACATCTTTAGTGATAAGTATCTTAGTTAATCAATCATGGCTCTGAAGTATTGTAAACCTTGTTTTTATCATCTCAATTAATCAGAGCGATTATTGTTATTAGGCTAAATTGATTCATCGAAATGAAATGAAACAATATTCCATTGATTCAATTTTGGAATTATCTTCTGTATTTATCGAAAAAAAATGATGCGCATGACCCTTTAAAATCCATTCAATATGACACTAATAATCACTTAAATTGCATTTCTTCCTTCCATGATGCAATATTGTGGTTTGAAGTAAAGCTATAAGGTAAAATATTATTTGTGAACGTACTTCCGTTCAGTGACTTATTGTAACAAAGGGAAAAAATAATATCTAATAAGTATTACAAATAATAAAATAATAATAAGAGAAATTTTATAGCAATGTAAAACCAGATTGTCACTTTTTCCTGTTACGCGCCATTTTCTGTACTAAAATTGAGTAGCCGAAAATAATGTTTTATTAATAAAAGGACTAACGGTTAATTCATAGGTATTAAGACAAAGAACTATTTGTGATATATCTGATTACTATATCGAATATTAGTGTTTATTGTATGTACAAATCAATTTCCTTAAACAAATAAAACTAGCACACATAAATGTCTCACGCGATTAATTTTTGGTACACTCTTGTTTCAAAGCAAAATCCAGTAGCGGCTTTACGCTGTAATCTCGACATTATCAATCAACTCCGGGAAATGCTTTTCCAAAAGATCTCCCGTAAAAACATACTCTTCTGTATTCGGTTTTTCATGGTGTGGAAGACTAAACCACCAGCATAATTTTTCGTCGCATATTTTCAGAATAGCATCCTGACCTGCCAATACCATAACAGCGAACTGTTTGTATTTTCCATCTTCGACAACCTGATCAATTCTGCAGTGAAGTTCATCAACCAGTTCGACAAAGTTTGGTAGATTGTACCAAATCTTTGGCACTATCATCTCATATTGCAGCAACTGCTCAGTATCTACCAAATATTCTTTTCCGGCACACATGTCAATTCCTTCATCTCTTTCAATCAAGCTAATATCTACAAAATTCTCCATTTCTTTATCTAGCTCTCTTCGTTTCTGATGGTCACGATATTCTTCTAGTAAATGTGGGAAAGCTTCAGTTATCAGGTTGCCACTGTAGAAATAATCTATAGGATTCGGTATGGCATCGCCTTCTCGGATAAAACTCCAGTAAAAATACGTATGATTTATTTGGAGAGTTGTCTTTGTACCTCCAATTTCCAAATGCGAGCCATTGAATGCTTTATCTTCTTTACGGAGCCTTTTCATGTGTTCGGAAATTTCATCGAATATCTGATGTTTTGAAAAATTCATGTACCACTCCTCAGGGATTATAACTTGATAGCATAGTTCACGTTCCATCTGTAACAGATAATTTATAAATTAAAAGACATGAGAAACCTAGATTTAAATGTTTTTGAAAAAAACGTCAAAGGAAAAAAAGAAAAATTAGTAATTTGTATGCAACATACAAAAATAGACAGTTACTTCGAAGCACAAGTTTATTCTAGTATCAGTCAAAAATTAATTGAAAGAAATATTTACCTTGCTGTTAAAATTACTGGTATTTTTTAGGAAGAACACAGAAACTTCCGTATCTTGGAATCAAATATCCAAATCAGTATAACCCACGACAGGGCACACTCAAGTCTCACAACAGACTGAAGTGACCAACCACGAAAGTGATTAAACCTACACAGCCACGTCATACTTTGCTAGAGAACCTATAGGTATTCATACATTTTTAGAAGACGATTTTATAGGTTATGAGTCATAGGCTGCATTGTTCTACAAGAATCTATAACAAAACCAAACATATAAACATTCGAACAAACAAAATGGTAACAATAACTACTATGTTAGAAAATGGCTAGTGAATTTGAATGATGTTGGGCATCAGTCAACTGTTTAGGCTCGGTGAGTTCGTCAAATTTTACAGTGTCAAGGCCACAGGAAGTAAATCGATTACTTGGTATGAAGTATGCGTGGTGCTAACAGATACAATTGTGCTATTGCAAATTACTTTACTGTTGAGTTTTACTAGTTGTGTAACGGTTGCTATGTATTAAGGATTAAATTTTAATTTTGAATAGTGACAAAAGCTCTATCCTGATATGGCTTTACTTGAGTGTAATGGCAAGTGTGTTTGAAATGACAAACGCTTTGGGATTACAATTAGAGTTTATTATATAATTAAAAATAATTAAGGAAATAACATTGTGCTTATCGATTATAATCTTAAGTATTAGAAATGAGTAATTTAGTATTTTTGGTATTAAATGAGTACAAACTTATTCTACGCTTAAAAACAAAACACATTTTCAAATTTTACTAATAATTTCTTGAGCACTCGAAACATGAGGTTGTTTACCTTTTTTTTATCAACATAGATTGCTGATACCATATGGCGCCGCGGAGAGACTTATCACATGTCAGAGGCCAATTCCGCACGATCCCATAATTCAGTACAAATTTGATTATCGTGAAAGTAGCTTTCCACCTTAACGACTTGTGATTCTCTAGACTATTGTGGTCATCAGTGTTCAAAGTAATTTTAGTAAAAATATGTTTGACTATAAGTCTCGCCAACTCAGTACACTTTCTTGAGAATTTCAAGCAATAATCTAATTCTGACTCCGCAATATAAATACCAGTATTGGGCATCAGCTCTATTAGTCCTGGGACATACTCACGATACTTCAAAGTCAACTTCTCGCAAGTACCTCTGTTTGTAGGTAAGTCATTTGTATCGTTGACCTTTCTCAAATACTGTGCACTTGGTGTTAGTGTCTGGACAGTGTTTGAAGGTATAGATAGGTTCAAAGGAACATCATTTTCCTCTCGATAAATGTTTTCTTGATCCAATACTCCAGAATCTGAACTGATTACCTCGTAACTCCTGTTCACCATCGACACTTGCGGCTCATTAGAATTCGGTAGTCTATTCAGCAATCTTTGAATTTCTGCCCAAACCGCCATGCTATCATTCACTTTGGAGCTTAACGATGCACAAGAATTAGGACTTCCATTTTCTGTACTGATGACTTCCCGACTGCTGGATTCTTCTGAACTATGCTCACGCTCATTGACATCACAAATTGTACTGTCGTAGGAATCTGCAAGAAAAACATCATTGTTATCTTATCAAAAATTGGCTCCCAACCTCTACATGCCTTAACTCAGGGGGTTAAGTACTTTAGAAAATCTCTATAGTTGAAATTATCGCCTGTTCCTTTTCCCATAATGACTTGACATGAGGAATGAAAAACTGTAAAGCCTAGAACTTACCTGCCGAATACTTGATCTGGACCCAGTGCAAATTCCAATATCCTCTTGGATTTTCGTAGATTTTGATCCGCTCTCGAGTGATTTCCGGCAGCTCATCAGGATATGTCACCAACACTTTAGAAGACTCTTCATCTTGCCATCGGACCCAGGATGCTGGTATACACTTAACGCAGTTCATTAGATTTTTCGGATTTTTAAATTCCACCACGTGATAAACGCGAGTCTGATTAGTGTTCATCTGGAAAATCACACACAAGTATTTAAAATACACCATTCTAACAATGTCCAAGTAAAAAGTTATTTTAGTAAGATATGAAGCCTTGCTGCTAGGCAACGGTCGCTAGGTGGCGGGGCTTTGCTAAGTGGTGGTGGTTAGGTTTGATAATAATACACAAACTTACCTTAAAAAAGGGTGATTCCGTTCTAAGTATGCGTCACCGTTTTGTTGAACAACAACTTTGCTTATCAGCTTCACAGTTGTGGTGACGTCACATGAATTTGGAACTAAATTAAATATTAATTCGCAGGGCGTTGTTACGAGAAGCCAGCGCTGAATGTACTGAACCATTTCCATTTTCCGTAATGCATATATAATCGAGAATTGTGGACTACATAGTAATTAAATTCCTAACATTATTTCAACTCTAACCTATTCGTTTAAACCACAATTATATTTTAGTTGTGACATGATATGGTTAACCTTGTAAAGGATAAACCATTTTCAACAATACAATTGTAATCAGATTTATTCTACTTATAGAAACAAGATCATAAATAAAAGATCCGTCGATACTTATAAATGTTTATTAGGAAGATCAGTTTGTTTACTATAAAAATTGTGTACAAATTGATAGCGTACTACATTTTTAAAACCTTTTTATGTCAAATCCTGTTCTGTCATAAATCTAAAATTACTTGTCATTTATCTTCAGCCAGTGTAATTGAAACCGTAAGGCACGTTCGATAGATTTCCGGCTTGACTCTCTACAATTTTCGTTCGGTTCCTGCTGTGAAATGAAATCTATGATAGCAGTAATGGCGCGCTCTTCCAAACCAGGGTCCTTCTTCAAAGCGGTTGTCGAAAAAAAGTGCTTCATCAGCAGCCGTGACAAGTGAAGACAGTTTCCAGAAGACATTACGCAGATTTCAAGCTCAGACTTCTCAATATACACTCCGCTGTTGGGCACGAGCTCAGCGAACCTTGAGCTTTGGGCAGAGCTTCTAGGTGTGTCCGAAGTTCCATTAGCTCGGTTCCTTTCAACTTCTATTTCCTGCTGTGTTTCAGAGATCAGAGATTTAAGCATTGAAAAGTCTTCCACAGTCCTGATTTGGAATGGATTCTGATCAAAAGAAGATGGAAGACCAGAGACCCATTTTCTGAGCTCCGTTGCAGCGATTTCGAGTGGTAAGCCGCTGGTAGGTGGCGCTGAAGAATGTGAAGGTCCAGGTTGTGGTGTTTCTAGCCCAACACTTCTTCGTTCGTTGATGCTACGAATCATTGAGCTGTAGTTATCTGCAACGAAATAAAATCATAAGTTTTAAATCAAACAAATGAATTGACATTGTCTCCATAGAATCTAAAACTTACAAGAGCAGCCTTCCATTCGCGCCAAAAACGAGTTCCAGTTTTGTTGGGGATTCTCGTAACGTTTCACGCGTTCCATAGTCACTTTCCACGGCTCTTCTGGGTAAGCGACTATAACAGTCTCAATCCTTTCTTTCTGCCATCGGATCCAAGATGCTGGGACAGTGTAAACTGGATTCAACTTCTTGTCTTGCTTCATGATGAATGTAATTATGTAGTACGTATTCGTTGACATAGTGTTGACCTGAAATAAATCATAATATTTGTAACATTAAAAAGTTATCGAACTCAAGTGACGATTCAAAGTTACATAAACAATGATACGCACGTTCAATTAGACCTTCCTCAACAAACTATGTCTTACCAAAACTTACCGTTGATCCGATAAAAATAACGTCTAGCGAAGCGTAAACAATCGAATTTAAATTCGCAGACGTCTGGTTGGAAGCAGGTAGGCCTTGAAATGAGCGAATAGCGACCCGCATAATAAGTCACCTTTAGTCTCACCTCGTTTTGGGCAACCGGTTTGTTTTTTCTAATAACAAAAGCTGCTGTTAGTTGCTATAAGGACAATTAATCTATTGTTTATATTAATATGGTTGATGTTTCCCTGCAGAAATGCATAAGGTCTATAGTCTGCACCATAGCGAATTCAATCATACCGAAATTTTGAGAATTTTTTTGGGTATAGTGTTTATTTAACTTTTGGGTATGTTTTACGAATAATTTTCTAACTATGGAGCTTTCTTTTCATCTGAAATAAACAACTTTCGATGTCTGAAGCGCACTCAGAACATTTGACATGATTCATGGCTTATTATAATTTGTGGCCTTTTCATGCAACTTGTTTTCCGTCTACTTACTTTGCAGTCTGCTTGTACAGGTGTTAGTAGTCTTGAATAATTTATTGAAAGCAAATATGTGATAATGTATTTCGTGCGAAGTTTATTATTTTAAAATTTGTCTTTCTACAAAATCCAGTTTTACTAATGATATAGGTACAGAATTTTAATAACCCGTGACCTGCTGGTTAAGCAGAACCAAGTTTTTATCAAAGTGGTTCAAATTTATTTTTCGCGGTAAAACTTAAAACAAAAAAACTAAATTAATTAAAATTGTCTGCCTATCAAGAACATGAATACTCCAAACCAATATCCTTTTGGATACGAAAGCTTATTCTAACCCGCCATTTAATATCAACAGCAGTTGTTCCACCGCTTTTTTGATTTCTTCACTAATTAATTCAGAAGCAGCATTGAGCTCTATATAATTTTTGTAGTACGGATTTGAATAGAGCATCATTTTGGTTTCCAAAAATTTAGTATAGGTCACTGCCCGCGCCTGCAGATGCTCATGGTGCTCATTCATTTGAAAAGCTTGGGATAGGCTCTTGTCAATGTCACAGTATGCGTGTACGGAGCTACAAATACTGGAAATTAACGGATGAATAATAGTAAATAGTTCAGTTAATGTAAGCTTTTTAGTAGCTTCCGACGTGCAGAAAAACGACTGGTCGACGACAGTATTTTCGAAGCTGGTGGACGTTGAGACTCCTGCTGATCGAACTCCTCTTTTCGGAGATATGTAGAGCGACGCGTAAAGCATCGCATCTTCGAAGCCATCTCCTCATGAAAAAAATATGTGTGTCCATTGTACTCATGAAAGAAAGATATAACTACTCAGACTTTTACTATTAATTAACTTGAATTAGAATAAGTATTTTTATTGCATGCCTTAAGCGCGAGCGTAGGTATGCTCTACTCTCGCCTAAAAATCGAAATCTCGGTTTCGTTAGAGTTTATAATTAAATAAATTAATTATTCGTGGTCATAGTAAGTCAACTCGCATACTGAAATAAAGAAAAAACATCAATGATCATTTTTTCCAACAATATATAGCCGATTAACCCTGTAATTTATATAAAAATCAATTTTTCTGGAAAAATGTTGTAAAGATTGCATGAAAGTATGTACTAGTAATCTCGATAACTTTCGAAAAACACAATTAATTTGCTTGGTTTTTATTTTAATAGAATCGTGACATAATTGCGAGTAACTGATTAAAAACCACAACTCAAGTATTATTCGTTTAATTATAAATCAAAAGTATTTTTACTGGCACATCTGAAAAATTGACATCTTAGGCAGCCATATGTATAAAAAATATAATAAACAGAGTAAGTGAGGGCTTAAGACTTCTACTAAAACGTGCAAGAGGGCGTTAGCATAGATTTCGATAGCACGAGCGCTTAAGGCATGCACATTTGGTTTTACCAAACTTTTCCCCTTATTTAATCATTTTATTAATAAAACATTATTTTTGACGTCACTGAATTTTGGTAAAGAAAATGGCGCGTAACAGAAAAAAGTGACGATTTTTATTACATTGCTATATAATTTCTCTTATAACTAAGTAATTTGGTAATTAGATATCGACTTACCTGTTTGGTAGTACAGTCTTGCCAAAAACGTTCTCCAGTGAGTACGCGCTGGGGAGTTGTTAATAATTAATAGCATAGCTCTTTGCTCTTCATGTAGAGGTGGGTAGCGGATGAAGATATTCTTTTCCAAAGAAGAATTCAGCCACTGACTTGGGACACACTTCAAGCCCGCGTAATCACTGAGGCTCCCTATGAATTTGACTACCAAATATTTCTTCACTGACACCGAAGACAAGGTCTAAAAAGCCCAAATGCAGTTAAGAACTGAATACACTGAACTTACAAAAGATTGTAACGAAACTTACCGAATTCTTGAACATTATATTAATTCTAGAACTTGGATTTCACAGAAAATGTGTGCTCCTAAGCTAGGAATCGAAATAATGTCTAGACAATCTGGGTGCCGGTCTTTTATAGGTTTCTGGGGACGTAACTGTATGCATAAGTAAAATTTCCAGGCGAATCATTCCGTATAGCATTCATTGTAACTTCAATTTCAAATATTTCGTACAAAATAGACAGAACTGTGACATAAAAATAAAAAACTTAAAGCTACTTAGGCGGTAGCACTTCTAGAATCCATTGCAACGCTGATGTAATTTTCCTGCATTTAGCCGGTAACTGTTCTTGTAAGTGTTGATCTAATTTTTTTTTTATAAATCGTATCCCATCTTCGACATCATCTGCAATTAAAACCGAGCAAATTAGATGTCGAATAAATATGCACTTCGAGGGACAAAAAAATTATACTAACCTGTTTCATATTCCACCGTCGCTGAGGAGACCTTTGTGATGTTCATCTGGTGAGTGCGAAGTGACACTACTTCTTGCAGGGGACAAGCAACGAACACATCCTTGCCATCATAGGAAACAATCCACGACCTATGGATGCACCGATATGGGAATGTATCAAACACTTTAGACAAGCTTATAAATTTGACTACCAAAAAATGTGACATATTTAATTAACGTCTTATCTTATCGGAAGTCTAGGTCATAATGAAGGAAAAACAAAGTCATTTGCTGTTGTGATCCCAGCGCTCATGCATCTGTTCAAATAAATATTCAAACCCGATAATTGAGGTGCTGCAGAACGTTCTTAGACAGAAATCTCACCTTAACGCGTCTTTCAATTTCCTCAAGGGACTTTCGCCAGATGCGCCACTTAGTTCCATTATTACATCATCAACGGCCATCTTTGTTTAAACACATACTCATGTGAAATTTCTTTGTAGCTGTAATTAAATAAATACAAAACTATTGCTTTAGGTACAGTTTGATGGTGAGTCATGGAAAACTACAATTTTTTAATTAAATGAAACAGAACACGATATCAAATTGTAGGAGAGTTAATAATAGCGCGTTACAAACAGTGCGAAACGTTATCGGAAAAATATTGCCTCTAGTTGAAAAATTAGTATTCCTGTAATAAGAATACTAATATTTTTTACCCATAGAAATAAGTTTCTGTAAAGACAGACCTCAAAAAATACTTGGCATTTTTATTAGTAATACTGAAATCAAAATGGCTGACTTAATCTCAAATGGTAACATAGGGGTTGACTTTAGCTTTATAATAAAAGTTGGTAAAGAAGTATTTGGTATTCTAGGTGGAAGAAAACTTTTTTTCCGGTATATTATTTTTCTATCTACTAAAACGCACTGAGCTAACATTTATTCCATTGCAACTTTTTGCACTAAAAATATTAAAAAATATCGAATGATGTGATTTGTAGAATACTGCCATTGACCGATAGCGAATTTGAATAGAAGACTAAACTGTCAAGGCCGATAGAGCATAACATTCAGCCACGTGGAATACATTTGTTTTCTGGTTACGTCAGTCTATTCATAGTGAATTTACAGCTGCATATTTAGATATTCATTCAGGCACTCAGAGTGATGTCACACATACTTCCGCAGAAGAAAAATTAGGCACTAGATTTGTTGCAAGTTAATTTCTATGCAAATTAAACGCCAAGTGTTTTCTAATTTTCTACTTGGAGAACTGTCCTAGTTATATCCGATATGGTCCGAGCTGCGTCGAATACACGTTGCCGTAATTCTTCTTCAGATCGTATTGGTTTACAATAAACTTTATCTTTCAAACATCCCCAATAAAAAAAATCTAGTGGATTTAGATCCGGAGAACGCGGTGGCCATAAAATTGGTCCCAGTCGCCCGATCCATCTCTCGGGAAATGTGTTGCTGAGGTGCTCGCGGACTAGACGAGCGTAGTGTGCCCGGCAACCATCTTGCTGCAACCACATTCTTATTCTCAGTGCCAACGGCGTATCTTCCAATAAGACTGGGAGTTCGTTTTGCAAAAATTGAAGATAATTTGTACCCCGACGACTTATGAAGTTATTTTACGAGTCGTAAACGCTTATCGCGAGGGCATATTCCCAGGAACGAATAGGCGAGAAGGAAGACCTCGGACTGTAGACGACGACGTGGTTCTAGAAGAAGTACGAGTGGAGCCAGGAACTTCAGTGCGAATTATTGGACGCCGCACTGGCATCTCCAAATCATCGGCACAACGAATTCTGAATCATCACAGGTATCATCCCTACTATATCCAACGCGTCCAAACACTTCTTCCAACTGACTACGCACACCGTGTTGAATTTTGCCGCCAAATGCTCGAGAAATGGAGGGAAAATCCAAACTTCTTCAATGAAGTATTGTGGAGCGACGAATCGTCCTGCAGAAGGGATGGGTATCTCAACTTGCATAACATCCATAGCTGGCAATTAACAAACCCACACGAAGAAAGAGAAGACCGGTCCCAGTACCAATTCAAAATTAATTTGTGGACGGGAATATTTAACGGCCAAATAATAGGACCGGTCGAATTGCCGGCTATTCTAAATGGTACAAATTATCTTCAATTTTTGCAAAACGAACTCCCAGTCTTATTGGAAGATACGCCGTTGGCACTGAGAATAAGAATGTGGTTGCAGCAAGATGGTTGCCCGGCACACTACGCTCGTCTAGTCCGCGAGCACCTCAGCAACACATTTCCCGAGAGATGGATCGGGCGACTGGGACCAATTTTATGGCCACCGCGTTCTCCGGATCTAAATCCACTAGATTTTTTTTATTGGGGATGTTTGAAAGATAAAGTTTATTGTAAACCAATACGATCTGAAGAAGAATTACGGCAACGTGTATTCGACGCAGCTCGGACCATATCGGATATAAGATTAAGAAAATTGAGCAGAAATTTTATCAGACGATGTAATTTGTGCATAAGAGTCCGAGGGAGACAATTCGAACACTTATTGTAAATAAATTTAAATTATTAAAATAAACCAATGAAAGTTAAACATGTTTTTATTGTTAACTGAACTTTTATTCGGCCATCAGCCAACAATACCCTTCAAAAGGTAGATAAACATTATTTCCATCTCTTTCACTCTCGCACATTTGGCTAATGATAAAAGGATCAGGTAATAAATGAGATATCGTAGTGTATAGCATTATTTTTTACCTAGCAGCGACAGCTTGCGGGGTTCCTAGTTCTGATTTAGTTCAATAGGGCACGTTAAAGTGATACGAATTCCTATCTTATTGCAGTGTATTGTACCATTTCTGAATCTGCATAACATGCTCAACTTTTCCACGTATTTGCTCGTTTCGTTTCTAGGTTTTTTTTTTCACGACAGGTGGTCAAAGTTGAAATTCTTTTTTTGCTGAAAATTTAAACCGAGATAAATCCCGTATTTTTCAGCATTTTACTCAACTTATTGACAAAATAACATTTCAAAAATCTTAATTAACTATTCATGGCTCCATACACATAAAAAAAACTAACTTCGAGAGCTTTCTAAGTGAATGCTGGCAGTAGCACTGTTAAAAAAAGGGAAAATTCAGTAAAATCTTTATTTTGGCAATAACTCGAAAACCGTGCAACTTTTACTGGGGTCATGTTAGGCTGGTTCGGTGCCTCATACGCTGACCTACCCCTGGTGTCACTGTGACGTGTCACTTATATAGATAGTATGTTGTTAGGTACTGCGCGTTAATCGGACCAAGATTTCGCTAGGCAACCTATTATCTGTCATAGTCAAATAACAAAGGAGAGAAGATACTATTACCGGATCATACCTACACTAAAAGGTCTGGGTGTTCAGTCAGTCAGTTTCTGGTATCAGGGAACCGCTATAAATTCGAGCTGGAAAAGTTAGAAGTTGTGCCTTCTTATTGGACACCTAATCAAATTTAATAGCAATGTCACACGCGAGGCTTGTGCCACGTCTTATCCACTTTCTTGTCGCGTTGTGAATGAGTTTCTTCACATCTGCACCTGTGAAAGATCGGACGCTGGATGCGAATATTCGCAACATCCCTGGTTTGTACTTTCGTCATCCACTGAAAATTGCTTGACTTTGAAACAAATACGAAGCCGACTCTACCCAAGTAAGTACCTACAAGTTATATACCTACATTAGGTAGATTTTAGAATTAAATAAAACGAAAAGAGTAGGGGAGAACAGTAGATTTATTAGGTAATACTCTTTTCAAAATTACATTAGATGGGTTTAGCGTAGGCATAGAGAAAAAATTTAATAATTACGTTAATCCGCGTTGAGCGTAGGTATCTGTTTCAAGATTACACGACGGTCTTTAAAAGGTCCCCCACTAGTCCATTTTGACTCTTCGCCAAGTTCACATCTAAAACTTCATCATCTCCGAGATATAATTTAATGCCATCACTTAAATCCAAATCGATTAGTCCATTTCCGCCTTTTCCTCCCATTTGTGCGCCTTTGCCTCCCGTTTGTCCGCCGTTGCCACTGCTTTGACTTTTTCCACCAGAATTTTGTTGAACTGTGGTGTACACGAGAGCGTTTATCAATTTATGAATAATACTATCCACATTGATATTATTGCCGGTAGAAGTTGAAGTTGGAGGTTTGGTAGCAGCGGGGGCAGCGGGGGCAGCAGCTCCCAGTTGACCTTCTAAGGCGCGACCGAGCAGGATCAAGGAGTTGATATCGTCGATGCAAGACGTGGGCCGTGTGGGTCCGACCATCACTGGACACGGACAGGGTTCCATCGTAGGCGGTGGATAGAAGGTGCGCCCCATGCTTTGCGCAGAGGATATCTGAAAAGATAAGCAATTTATTTATTTACTAGCAGGCATGAAGTGCCGCGACTTCGTTTATGTGTTATCCTACCGCTACCTTACTTACCCTCCTCTGCCCCTACTTCTACCCGACCCTTTTTTCTTGCATACAAACCTTGCCCTGACACACACAATAAAAAATAATTAGTTAAATATAGGTAGGTTCAATGTTTAGGTAAGTACCGACTTCTAATATTAGGTTTATTTACCTGCCACAGCGCTGTAACTGCAACCACAAGTTGTATGCTCTTCATAATTGAGTTCAGGAAAGAAACGGGTAAGTAGGGCATAGTATTACCTATATATGTTGGTACTATTGCTTCATCAATCATCAACTTGAAAGGCCTACCTTGATCAACGTGCCTAACTAAAAATTATTGAGCCATTGCAACAATTTAAAAAGCACGTGGCATATATGTGTTAAGCAACAAATACCTACCTCTCATATAGATAATACAAATGGGAGTTTATTTCTCCCCTAACCGCTCTCTGGCGGAATTCGATTATTTCCTCCAGGAATTTTCAGGTGTCGATCGTTTGTCGTTGAGGCAGTTTAGTTTAGTAGGTACACCGGCGACTGTTGGAAGTCCCACACAGACCTTCCGCCCCCCCCCCCTACGGAGGATATCGTGCGTAATACATTCCCCGCGTAAAAATAAAAATATATATAGGTGTGTCATGGTGCCTTCGTACAGTGTAGTGTCACTGTATGAATTGGCTTATATTTTCAAATACTTACCTTGTTCCATTGAAGTTTAGGTAACCGACGTTCTTCTTAGGGATGTTATGGATAGGTAGGATCTTCAATCATCATATCAGCCGAAAAACGCCCACTGCTAGGCAGGCCTGCCCCAGAGATCTCCACAAAGGCCGATCCTGTGCTTTCCGCATCCAGCTAGAACTCTACAATGCTCTACATTATTAGTAAGTACTTACCTCAATCCCTTAGTCTCTAAGTAGTCTTAATTCTATGTCGGGTACTACTCGGATCAAAGGATCGCAACCATCGTGATTGAATTGGGGAATTTCTTTAGCGACATTAACACCTAGTCGCTATTTATGTGACAAGTTCAATAGAAAATAATAATGGATACAGGTCCTAAACAGAGAAGGCATATTAATCCACGTTATAAAGCTAATTTATTTTCTGTTCTTACGTTTGGGTATGTACTCTGTTATAGATACCCACCTACGTGTTGCCCGCAGCGACTTCGTTCGCGATGTCTTCGCTTGACTTTATTTTGACTCATAAACTTTCCCTGGTTTGCTCTCAACAACATTGACCACGTTCGAAGCCTCTTGGGCGGCTCCAAACTCAACAGTTTATTCACACTATATACGAAAGAACAACATAGGCAAAATTTATCGAAATCGGTGCAGCTGGACTGCATTAGGCGCAGACTAAAAGGCTAGTTAGTGTGTTTGTGAGCTGAAAAGAGTCTAATCGTATCTGGATCGAGGATAGCACGGCACATCGTATTATTTACTGATGTCTATCAAGATGTTGACGTTCATAAGTGTTTTGTTGTAAAATCTAGTTTCAATAAATGATATTTAAACTTAACTTGGATATCAAACTAACATTTTAGGCTAGTGCTTATTCACACCACCCTGTTCCACAATTATGAATGAGCTTCCTCGATGTATCGCCACTAATTATCGTTTACTTAATTCTGACGTTGATCTAATAATGAGACCATCATCATAAGCCCATTGCAGTCCAATTATGCATATAAGCATATCCAGTAGACTGCTCCTCAGACACTCCAGAGATGCGAGCTCCACATTAAAGATTTTCAATATTATTTATCATGTTAGAATCAGGTTTCAAACGTAGGTAAAAGAAGGAAATAAATAAACAGTTTTCTTAATACAGCACTTAGAATATGCATTTAGCTTGTTAAATATTTACGCAGTTGGACATTAGAAACATTTAAACTTGGGTATAACCGAGATATCGAAGATACAGACTTATACGCGCCTCTGCCAGAACATCGTTCCGATGTGTTAGGTAAGTATAACTATATAGGTAAGCTATAAGTACCTAATTCATTATTACTAATGAAGCCTTATATACGTAAACAAGAGTATACCAGGCGGGAAAAATCGCCTGGTAGAGGTACTTGTGAGTCCTTCCCATTCATTGCCTTTATAGGGCAGCTCGGTATAGGTTAAGGGTTTACGACATCTTCCTCAGAAAGTGCAGTTAATACCTACGATCACATTTTAGGCGCTGTCTTAATTGGCAATGGTTGTGCGACCATGGTCGTACGACGGACGTCTCCCGCCCAATAGACCTCAAAACCGCCGGTCTCACGATCCTTGCAAATTAGGACAGTGCCTTACAGAGAAAGGAGTTGGGCGCTTTTTACAGTCAGATCAAATCCCATGGGAACAGAATAGAGTATAATATATGTACTAAATAAAAAATTCTAAGTAAATTGAGGTTTGTTTATTCTCACCGATATTTAACAATAATTAATTATTGAATTGTCATGGTACAGGTAATGCAGTGCAGAAGGAATGGGAAATAGAAGTGGAGCGTCGTCAAAGGCAGAGGCGCTACAAACCCAGCCTGTGGAAGGTCTTAATCAAAGTATGGGGTGCCGAGTTAATGCTCTACGGCCTAATTCTCGGTGCTATGGAATTCGTAATTAGGTAGGTTCCTGTGTTCCTCTCTTATATTTGGGGTACCAGGTATCACCTAGTCATTTCACTTCACTTTATAAATCACTCTGTTTTGTACACTGGACGACAACTATGTTGCCTACTTACAATTAGTGGCAGTATAAAAATCGGAACAAGTCTATTTCCTTTTCATTTAACCCCCGCGAAAAAAAGGAGTGTTTTAAGTTTGACCTGTGTATCCTATGTATCTGATAATGACAAAATGCGATGTTATGCAGAAGACAATGCGTGAACCATTGTATCTATACACCTACACTCAGGCAGTCAAGCACCTCTATTTCTCTCTATATTGTGAGTTCATGATTGGGTATCTGTGTGAACTTTCTTAATTCTTTGGGTGAGAAAAACCTTTGCGTTTGGATGGAGGGATCGAAGTTCAAAGGCGGACGATCTCGCAAATTCGTTTACATTTGGCTAATTATGATTTTAACATCAATCAATAATAACGGCACATTTCATCCCCTATACTGTACCATGCCTCTCGACTATAGGCCTGCTGGAAGAGATTTCTTTTTAGAAATAAGTAGTGCCTACTGTGTGGTCTTTCATTTTGTAATATCTGTAGGTATGCTATTTAATGTATGAAATAAACGAATAAATATTTATTTAATCGTTTATTATAACCCTTTATTATACTTAAGCAGTTTTTTTATGTTGCTTAGTTTATTTAAACTAAGCAACATAAAAAAACTGCTTAAGTATAATAATTATCTGTCATTGGCAAACAGATTGCAGCAACCGTTCTTCCTTGGACTGTTACTGCGATACTACAGTCCCATTCAAGAATTACACAATGCAACGTGAGTATTCTTATCTATTTAACTACTTAGTTTACTTACTTTTATCAAACTTAAGTTGCATTACCTACACTTAAGCACGTTCGCCTCATATTTCGTGCATAATTTGAATTCTAACTTTTCCTATTCGCTTTTCCTTTGTTAATACTAACAAAGACCATGTGCCATAAAGAAGTTTATTTTTAAAAATAATGAACTAAATTTTACATAGGATCTGTTCTCAACATATTCTGTATAACTGTGATTAGAGATACCTACCTACGCTAACCAATGCCAAACTTCTGGTCAACGCAACGAAGCCCTGGTCTGCCTAATATTGATTGACCTTGACACCCCACGAAGCATTGGTACTCTACCAGATACCATGTGGCCATTAACTAGAGTACCTTTCTTTTTTATGTTATACGGCAGACAAACAGGCGAGCGGGCCATTCAGTCACCACCGCCTATGGACATCAGCAACACCAGGAGCATTACTAATGCATTGACCGCCTCTAAAGAGACCTCTAATATACCTGCAAGCGATAACGTTCTTTCAAACCTTCACGTGGACACCAACACAGGGTCTAGGTAGTGTCGATGCGTACCCAACCCGAGGCATGGACCTACCTAAGTTACTGAATACTAAACACAAAATAACAAAATAATTAATTATCACATTATTATTCTATTCAGCTCGACTTCCTCCACGTACATGGCCCGCTTCTTCAATTACTACAAGATCGAGGGCGGTATCAAGTGGGGGGAAGCGGTGTTCTTCTCTTTCGGTGTGGTGTTCTGCAGCGCCATCAATGTGATGGTGGCGCACCCCTTTATGATGGGCGTCATGCATCTGGGCATGAAGATGAGGGTTGGGATGTGCAGTCTTATTTATAGAAAGGTAAGTGAGGGTCAGTGGCGTAGCGTGCCCTACGGGGGCCCCGTATCAATAATTGTGTAGGGCCCCTAGCAGATACCCCCAACTACGGGGGGCACTAATAAGTAACATAAATCCTAGTCTAAGCTTAAGTCAATAGCCTGTGGACTAGCCTAGCGCGCTCTACATTTGTGTGACTATAGACTCTTAAACGAGGCTAGGTAGAGCTCGGAATTTTTTATACATTTTATACATTATACATTATATATACATTAAAACATTGCGCGTTTTCGTTGAAAAATATCGTAAAATCAGCAATATCGAAATCGGGCTATCTCGAAATTTTTTAGGAGATTGTATAAAATAAAAACACGTTTGCGAACAAATAATGAGCGAGCGTAGCGAGCTCTAAATTTTTAAATGTTGGCTATCAAAACCTTCCATTATTAACTTGACAACAGTTAAATTCAAAGGTTGAGGGCGTGTGAGCCAAGACGATTATGCGTGTATGCGTGTGGGCCAAGGTTATTATGAGCCTGATCCACATGACCCATTTAGAAAAGAACGGAGTTCTGCCTTTGTTGCTACCGATAATGCTTAAAATATGAAATTACCAAAACTGTCGTAATTTTTGACATCTGATGGGTGCACATTTTATACAATTTCAATGACTCATTACTGAGTGAGTGCGCGTGGTGGACCCTAAGTTGTCTTGTTTTTTCAATAAAAATGTAAATTATCTCCTAAACGAAAGGTGAATGAAAACGGATTGTATCACTTGATTTCATTTGCTATTTTGGCGAAAAGTGCCCTTGACCCTGGCCTGAAATTCTCTATTAAATATATTTTTTTTCGGGAAATAAAGAAAAGTTTAAGAGATAACGTGTTTTTATTTACCCACATTTGGGGGGCCCCTATCGCCCGGGGGCCCCATATAATTGATACGGCTGATAGGGCGGTAGCTACGCCCCTGGTGAGGGTACAATGAACCGACGACTTTAAAGGTAGACCATGATGAAGGACTATTTGAGATAGGCCTGTTCAGTAGTGGACGGCAATAGGCTGATCGAATGGTGTAGGGGCGTACTTAAATTAAAGTTTCCTAAAAGGAATCCAAAGATTTCCTAGGATTCATTTAGGTCTGTCCGGCCGCGTGGTGTCCGGCAGAGTAGAATAGCACCAACCCCTTACACTCGTGGGTGTCGTACAAGGCGACTAATGTTTTCGAGGCAAAAGATCTAGAGTCTCCGTAGACTGGAAAATGGGCAGCAGCGTTTTCCATTGATATTTTTATAACACTGCGATCTCCAACCCGCCTGCCAAGCGTGGAGATTATGGCAATAGCCTTCCCTTTCGTGGGAGAGGCCCTAAGTCCTGCAGTGGACTGTTGTGGGCTGTGATGATGAATTAGGTCTGTTTGTCGTTACCTTTACGTTTCTCTCGGCTAACCTATTGAACCAATCGGATTAAAGATAAAAAGTGGGGGCGGATCATTTGACGATGTTACTCTCTTCTCTTTTATAAAAAACATTATCCTAAGCGAATAGCAATTAATTATTTACGTAGCAAATTTTTTAAGGCATTAACCGCCTGCAGTCTACGATGGAGAATATTTACCTATTAGAAATCAATTTCTAAAAAAACATTTTTCACCAGTAATGTAGCAAACAAGCTTACGGCCCGATTTGTGGTATGCAATCACCGCAGCCTATGGACGTTTGCAATACCAGGGGCATCACACACGTGTTGCTTACCCCAAAATCTTTTTACCCTTTTTTTGAAGAACTCCATGTTGTACTCCAGGGAAAACCTCTCTAGGTAGTTCATTCTAGATCTCCCCTCCCCCCTCATAAGATATCCCCTCGATCGGATTGCATAGCTAGAGCTTGTAAATTCGCAGATAAACTAGTACGCGTCTATTAGAGTAAGTATATGGTTGATTCCAGGCCCTCAAGGTGAGCCTCCAAGCCATGACTGAGAACAGCGCCGGGTTAGTGGTCAATTTGATGGCAAACGACGTTAATCGATTCGACACTGGACCAATGTTCATACACTACCTCTGGATTGGGCCTGTGGAAACTTTGGTAAATAATAAAGTACATAATATAATATAATGCAGTAGTACATAATGACAAGTTTTGTGCTTCCAATCGTCAGTCAACCCAATCTCTTTTCAGTTAATGGCTGGTTATTTGTATCGAGAAATGGGAATGCCTGCTGTATACGGTTCACTTTTAATCATAGCTGTGGTTCCATTTCAGAGTAAGTAATTTGTATAACCACTTACATCACTGACATTAAATTAAAAAATACATCATTCCTTACTAACCCTTCAATTACAACAGCGTACCTCGGTACATGTACGGCATATTATAGAAAGCAAACCGCAATAAAGTCGGACGAAAGGGTGAAGTTAATGAAAGAAATCATTGTGGGAATCGAGGTGATCAAAATGTATACTTGGGAACAACCCTTTAGAAAAATCATTGATCACGTAAGGCGGTGAGTTACTGTAGGTACTTCATTATATATACCAGATGTAAAGCTCTTCGGTAACCTACACACGACGCGCGAAGGCGTCTTACGTCTCTTGTACATTCAGCTGCAAAGTGATTGGACTTGCCTAGCATAGTAGGGCATGGTAGGGGGTCAGATCTCCCAGCATCTGACTGTACGCCAAAGTAAAAAACACGAGTGTTTTGTAGTCTTCATAGGGTCTAAAATTGGTGCAGTAATGGCCATATTGCCCACGAGCCAGTGGCTTGAGAAAATTAGATAATTGATGGAGGCATGACTCTTTTATTTTCAGGAGCGAAATCTACAATATCAAGATGACGTCATACGTTCGCGGGATCATACTATCCTTCATAATGTTTATATCCCGCTTCGGCATCTTCATCACTGTACTGTTATATGTGACGTACGTGAGCCGTATCACCGTCGAGAATGTTTTCTTCCTCACGTGCTATTACAATATCATGAAGCAGACGATGACGCTGTATTTCCCTCAGGCCGTCGGACAGGTTCATTATATGTACAGTAGCTTATAGTACCCTAAGTATTCATACGATTTTAGACTCTTTATACTAGAAGAGATTTATAATTAAATTCTGTACAGAACACGAATCGCAATCATTGACCCTCGAATTTGGCTAACTAGGCACGGCACAGAGGACAAAATTGTTTCTAGACAATTGTACGTAGACATATTATGCCTTGGCCGTGTGGTGTCCGGCAGAGTAGAATAGCACCACCCCCTTACACTGGTGGGCGACTAATGTTTTCGAGGCAAAAGATCAAGAGTCTCCGAAGGCTGGAAAATGGGCAGCAGCGTTTTCCATTGTTATTTATAACACTGCGATCTCCAACCCGCCTGCCAAGCGTGGAGATTATGGCAATAACCTCCCTTTTCGTGGAAGAGGCTAAGCCTAAGTCCTGCAGTGGACTGGTACGGGCTGTGATAATGATTATGATATTATGCCTAGATACCGTTACTTTATTTTATTTACAGGAGCGTCGGTGGCCTAGTGGTGAGATGGTCCTACTCGAAAGCGAGAGGTCCCGGTGCGAATCCCACTGCCGCCATGTACATGGCAGCAGTACCAATGACTCTTTTCTGAGTTATGCCAAGTAGTAAGGCCAAGATGACGATACCTATATCTAGCTTCCGTTGCTTTACTTTATTTTAAAATAAGTTATTTTAATCTAGATTGCAGAAATGAACGTTGCGATTCAAAGGATACGTGACTACTTGTTGTCCGAAGAATGTCGGTTACCGCAGAGGACACACTACGACATAACCAATTTAACCCAAGACAACTCGAACACCAAACGAGTGACTCTTGGTTTGTACTACAGAAAATTTTAAATTCATACTGAATATAAAATAATGTATAAAGAATACTCTAGTCTCGGTGTTAGGTTCGGTGTCCATACCGTTTGGTATGAAAACTGATAGGCCGTGGGTATCAGATTCAAATCCCTTTTTCGGGAGTTAGCTAAGCGCCTAGCCGATATTACTAAAGACCAGAAGGCTGGCCTTTATTTGGGTCAATGTATTAGCCTCGCCATTAAGAGAGGCAAATCGACACTTTTCCTAGGACTGGGGACCTGGGACAAATTTAGTTTCTTAACGGTAGTTTTTGTATAATTTATTTTAGTTTTATTTAGTGTTAATTATTTAAGATTTGTTATTCTGTATTTTTTTGTTTATGTAAAATTAATATTAAGAATTTATAAAGAGAAATCAATTTACCTAATATCCATAAACATTTTTCGCTATCTTTATCCATACAGTTGATCCTAACGACATTCCGAAACAACAAGCTCCTGCTCCTGAATCGAGCTCGTCTAAACAACCTCCAAAAGGTGAACAATTACATTCCGTTCTTCCTACAATCGAATGCATTTAATTCAGGCGCTTTTTATACAATAATGCAATTTTGAACTTTATGCAGAAATAAATTATGACTTAATCGTAGTTAAGTTTGAGAACGCGAGTAGTCGATGGATTGTATCCTCAGATCATGATGACGCTAATAATCTTAATCTGGAGGTGAGTATCTACAACCTGAGTCAAAATCGACGATAAGTAGTTTTAATCTATATTCATATAATCTTTTACTTATTTAAGGTTCCTGCAGGATGTTTGACTACGATTATCGGATCCGTTGGCGCGGGGAAATCAACGTTATTACAAATGGTGCTCGGCGAATTGCCTTGTTCCACCGGCAGCGTTACTGTGAATGGATCAGTTAGTTACGCCAGTCAAGATCCTTGGCTGTTTGTGGGTAAATACTTACCTTAGGAAAGTTTGTACCTATGTACACGTATATGGAAGATCGAAGAGGTAGTAGATAAACTATAAGAGAGATTGGAGAGTTAGCCAAATGCGCGTAGCTGACAAGCTAGCTTTTATTTATCTGTGGAAATCCCACAGGCTCGGTCCGCCAAAACATCCTGTTCGGGCAGCCATTTGTAAGGACGCGGTACATGGAGGTGTGCAGAGTTTGTGCCCTAGAGAGGGACATTTCGCTATTCCCGCATGGGGACAAGACGGTGGTCGGCGAGCGGGGAGTGTCCTTGAGCGGGGGACAGCGCGCCAGGATCAACTTGGCTAGAGCGGTCTATAAAGAGGTACTTGTAGAACTGACAATATCCTTCTACTCAGATATTACGTAGTACGATTATGAACTTATGAAGTACGGTGTTGGCATTAACGTCACTCGTAAACAAAACTAGGAACGTTATTCAACTCGTGGCAGATAGATCACCTGATGGAAAGTAATACTTAGATACTTAGTCTCCCATAATATCTACGATTCAAGAACGGGACTAAGCTTCTTTAATTTAATAACTTGTTCGTTAGAGTACCCAAGACGAGTAGGTACTAGTTTAGATACCTAAGTACAGAATGAATATTTACTGACTGGGACGGACCCGCGAACTTCGAAAAATAATTTGATATCGTAATGATTTGATTCTAGGCCGATATCTATTTACTGGACGACCCATTGTCGGCCGTGGACACTCACGTCGCGAAACACATATTTGAACGATGCATAAAAAGGTAATATTACTTTTGACCTTCATCACATCACAAGAAACCACATTAGGAGCCTATAAGAGCCCACTAGTGGACATGAATCTCCGCCACATTAATAGAAATGTTTAGCAAGCGGGTTAGAACAAAAAACGAACAGGAAATGTTGCATTCATTTTCTGGTCTAGGAAGTTCATACGTGGTCTGCTTCTAAATCATTCGTTGCCTTGTAGGACACCTCTGCCGCCTACACGTGGTTTTTAGATGTCATATTTTATTAGAAAATTTTAAATGTATTTTACAGATATTTAGCAAAAAAGACGGTGCTATTAGTAACCCACCAACTCCAATTCATAAAATTAGTAGACCAGGTCGTTATAATGACAAAGGGATACATCATCGCTGATGGAGAATTCGATGAATTGAGCGTAAGTACTTTCCACTTTTAATCGAATTATTATGGGGTTAACTCCTTTAATATCTACGTGTTTTTAGGATCAAGAGTTGGACATAATTCGATTTATGAAAGAAAAATCACAAGAAGTTCACGAGGATGACCACGCGAACCTCAAAGCACAGAGCACCCTTGCCCGTCTGTCGCTGATGCTCCAAGGCAGTTACGCCGTAAGTCCATTGTTTCCTTCCATTGTTTTGCCCTCGTTCTAATCATACATTTGTGAATGAATTTTATATTATTTTTATGTAGGTACATGTTAGGCATGTTTTCCTTGCATGGGGTTTCTTGTCACTGTTTATTTTTAAGTTCAAAAAGAAGATCATAATGATTGTGACACATACATAGAGGGTAGATCGGTGTCTTCAAAGTATTAGAATTCCTTGTTATTTAGACGACGGTCGGTACTCGAATCACCTAGCATATTCGTTTCACGAACGAAAATGAATGCTCCCGATACCCTTTAGATGAAGTGTGTGTTTTTTTATCAGATTGGAAAAAGGGATACTCTTCAATCCGAATTTATTACAACTAGTCATTTTCAGTGTGATGCTAAAGCTAATCATCGCATGATCGACATTCCAGGACCAGATGCCAGACGCGGAGTTCCAGGCGCTAGGGCGTGTGCACGGCACCGTCTACCGGGACTACTACGGCGCCGGTGGATCCTGTCCGTTTATATGCTTGGTCATCGTGCTTTTCCTGCTGGCGCAGTTCTGCGCAAGCACTTGCGACTATTGGCTAAGTCAATGGTAGAGAGACAGCAATTAATAATTTATTGTCCATGCATTTAGTGAATAAGATGGTACAAATCCTAAAACTTACAGTGTTATAAGTATGACTGTGGCTCTGTCTATCAGTGTCTGTCTGTATGTGGCATCGTATCTCCCGAACGGATGGACCGATTTGGATGCGGTGTTATCATTTTGAAAACCAATTTAATCGAGATTAGCTTTAGCTTTGTTTCATTAAAATCGGTTTAGTAGTAGGTATAGAAAATATTTGAGTATATGTAATCCCTGTTGGTTGGGTTTTCCTTTTTTCCTAAACATTCCGAACACTTTTGACAACATACATGTGTTCTAGGAGCCGAACTGAAGACCACTTAACAGGTGACGCGACAGCAGACAATATCATTTGGTCAGAGCACGGGCTGAGGCGGAGGGACTACGTTATCATATTCGGAGTGTTCACAATAGCCACCATAATAGTGGCCTTGATACGCGCGTTTACTTTCTTCTCATTGTGTATGAACTCATCAATCAGGTAAAATATTTCACAGTTATTAAAAAAAAAAATATATATATAAAAAATATGCTTGGACAAATACACACAGAGCCATCTAGCGTAAGCATCTAAAGTAAGCAAAGGTTCTGTTATGGATGTTAGATAACTGATAAACTACTTATATACCTTTTTTTTATTAAATACATACTTATCATACATATTGCACCAAGACTCGTAACAGAAATTTAAATTCATAATTTAAATTTCTGCTCGGCCGGGAATCGAATCCGCGACCTCTGCGTGGCTGATGTTACTGAAAAAGTCAGTCCGTCTAACGATCCGTATTGCATCACATTACACCATGGATTGCTATATATTTTTTGACACTTTGGCAGATTACACGACAAAATGTTCGAGTGCATATCCCGGTCCCCAATGAGTTTCTTCCACGCGAACCCGTCTGGGCGGATCCTGAACAGGTTCAGTAAAGACATGGGCGCTGTTGATGAGTTACTACCCCAGGCTATGATCGATTGTTTCCAGGTAATCCCACGTACCGTTTGTATAATACGCGTTCATAAGTGCATGTCCAGTTTTAGGAAAAAATAGTTGTAGCTATTGCCACAAACAGGATATTAGGTGCATTGTTAAATGGAATTTACTAAAAGGACCTATTAGCTTTCCCAGCACCTATATTTCATTCCTAAACAGCAGTTTTTTTAAATATTTATTTATTTACCATAATATTGCACACAGTAAAATACATAGAGAAACATCATACATATAGACGACACAACAGGCACTACTTATTTCTAAAAGAAATTTCTTCCAGCAGGCCTACAGAAGAGAGATGTGATAAGTAAAGCAGATCGACGTGCACGATATAGAATACATACTAAAATAGTTAAACATACTTATCTTCTCAAATAAAATATAATAAATATAATATAAACTTATAATAATACAACAATACTATACATACATATATATGAACAACTAGACAGAAATAGATAATGGTCCTTGACACGTATTTAATAAATAAAAGTTGCTGTAATGAATTTCCATACCTTGTCGTATTAATTAAAATTAAAATACTTATTCATAACACAGCCTCAAAATTTTATTTAGAATTTAGTGCATATTAATGTAGGTATGTAATAAAAATAACTACAAGCGATTATGGTATTATTTTAATTTTAATATGTTTTCTTCTTTATTCCCTTTCGAACAGCTATAAAACCTTTTAATAGCTGCACAGGAATACGAATTTTAAAGTGGTCATGCATTTATGAACGCGATAGTACACTCGCCGTAAGTTTGCTTACTCCCTTTGAGTAATAACAATGTGAAGCTTCATGTGCCATCCCTATTACAGAACTTTGCCCCGAGGTACCTTGGCGTCACTCTTGACCGTTCTCTCACTTATAAAGACCACCTAATTGGAGCAGCTCGCAAGCTTCAGACTCGTTTTAATATCATCCAGAAACTAACCGGTACATCCTGGGGGGCAAGCGCTGATGTGCTTCGTACCTCGGCTCTGTCACTTATGTACTCCACGGCGGAATACTGCGCTCCGGTTTGGTTGGGCAGCGGACACACGAAGAGGGTAGACACAGAACTAAATAGGGTCATGCGCTGTATCTCTGGAACCTTAACTTCTACACCGACCCACTGGCTGCCCGTGCTATGCCAAATTCCTCCCCCCGACTTAAGGAGAAAAAATGCATTATTACGGGAGGCTCGGAAGATTCGCGACAGCCCCAGCCTTCCCATATGCCCGGAGTTTTTGGACACCTCAAAACTCCGCCTGAAGTCCAGAAATGCACCAAATGTTATCGCTTCGACCATGTTGCAACAGGACTTCGACCTCAAGCAGGAGTAGTCTACCTCGTGGAACTCCGAAATGTCGGGGAAACTGGGTGCTGGGTTTATCCCGGGCTCTGTGGTAAGGGGTTCTGAGCTCCCGAGGCGCGACTGGTGTACCCTCAATAGACTCCGCACAGGTCATGGACGCTGCGCTCAGTACAGGTACCGCTGTGGGTGGATAGACTCTCCAGCCTGTTCTTGTGGTGCCGCTGTGCAGGATATCCAGCACATTATCTCCGAGTGTCCTTTTACGCGGTACACCGGAGGCCCGCCCGATGACTTGATCGGCCTAAGTGACGAAGCCATTATGTGGCTCAAGTCTTGTAGTGGATCTGTAGATTTACTTGTGCCTAATATAGTCTTTATTTTTATATTAATATGCCATACGAATAAATGAATTACAGATATTGCTAAACCTAGTGGGCGTTGTAGTAGTTATCTTATTGACGGACCTGGCACTCCTGATCCCGATCACCGCCGCTCTCATAATATTCTACATCCTACGCATTGTTTATATACGGACCACGGGTGCTGTCAAGCGTTTAGAAGGAATCAGTAAGTAATACGACCTAATCACATATTTTTCTGTTGTGAGGTTTTTTAACCATAGCATAGTGAAAAACCTATGGACAACGTACCTGATGGTAAATAGCAACTACAATACAGTCTGGCAAGAAAGTTGTGAAAAGGAACTATTATTCTTGCAACAATAAAATACTATCAAACTGAGTACTTCAGCTGTCAAGTAGCGCCCTCTAATTATTCCCGACTTCCTTGCCAGACTCTATCATCGCTTACACCAGATCAATAATTAATAAGTGTTTGAAATTGTAAGTTTCATGGTTTCAATTAAAACCAAAATTGCACTGTCGATGTCGGCTGGCTACGTTATTCATCAAATCGGAACACAATATCTAACACAAGCAGTATTTTAAAAAACTGTTGCTTGACCATAGTATCTGCCTAATAGAGAATGCGATAACTTTGTAATTTATAGTGTCCGACCGAAGCTTCGGTCACATTCGGCCAAAAAACCACTTTCGGGGAAATCTTGGCCAAAGGTGTTTTGTTTTTAATTTTGACAAATAAATTGCAAGGTAATTTTTTATTATCTTTAGATCAACTTATAGAGATGATTTACATTACCTTTCAATATTATATATAGTCAATATAAGCCAATAAAAGTTCCATATAGCTTGCGGTCAATCTTGGACAAAATTTCTTAGCTTCGCGATTTCTTTCTTGGGTTCGGCGGAAGTTTGTAGCGATAGCCGACTAAAAATTTACCTCAGTTAGACACTAGTAAATCAAGCACCTACCTCAAACAGCCCGCAGCCCGGTGTTCAGCCATCTAAGCGCGACGGTGCTGGGTCTAGCCACGACCCGCGCATACGGCGCCGAGACATTACTCGCTGCAGAGTTCGACCGCCACCAAGACCTGCACAGCTCCGCGTGGTACCTCTTCATAACCTGCAGCCGCGCCTTTGGATACTTCCTCGACATCATCTGCCTGCTCTTCATCATCTGCGTCACTTTCAGCTGTCTGATGAAGTCCGGTTAGTTCGAGGTTTAATTTTTTTGGATTCAGATGGATTGTCAGAGTAAAGGTGGCTCCGGTTCCGCCAGTTAGAATGGCTGATAGGTAACTATAGGTAATAAAATTACTCGTTGCGTGACCGAAAACATCGTGATGAAACCTATACGTTCAGGTGACTGAATGTGTAACCATGATCCAATCAGTAAAATGGCAGTCGCTCCACTTACCTAATCTAATTACCTGATCTAAGAAATCCTGGATCATGGTCAAGGCGAACCCTGGACTCTCGTGCGCGAGAATACAACCGGAACATTAACGCCAAGATGATTATTTTATGGCACCCGAAACGACTGGACCGATGAAATTTTTCCAGATGAACCCAGCGGTTGATCCTATGAAGTTTGGTATCAGTGTAAAGAGAAGCCGGTAGTTAGTTAACAATAAAAGGAGGAAAACATCCAATAGTACCCTAAACTGACGACCATGTATGAAAAGGTTTATGTACGTGGAAGAAGCGAGAGATTTGTCAGGATCGCAAGTAGAACTATGTTGTCTCTGCCTACCCCTATAGGAAACGCCGCACGCCGTGACGGTATATACGATGTTACATAATATAAGTTTAGTTTAACGCCACCCATGTCATTTTCCCCAGATATGGAGGGCAGCTCAGTCGGGCTGGCGATAACGCAGTCAATCTCCCTGACGGGCGTGTTCCAATGGGGCATGCGGCAGTCCGCTGAGATGGAGAACCAGATGACCAGCGTCGAGCGAGTGCTCGAGTACACCAGGCTAACGCAGGAGGCGGCTTTGAGATCCGTGAGTACTAGGTCCAGCTCTTTTATGCGGGCACCCCGGGTAATACAATAGAATTTTAAATGACAAAGAAGAAAAGATGAAACTAAAACAACACAAGAATCACAAAAATAATTGTAATAGACCACAATACGTCAGATATTATTCTTCACCGACCGCAGTGTCGTTGCGTGTGTCAGATGAGTTGTGTTGTGGTGTGGTAAAAGACTCCATAATTGCATCTGCACCAACACCCCGCAACAATCCACTACCGAACTTGGCTTGGCAAGCGCGTTGGAGATTTAACAGAAAACATAGCTGACTATTCCGCTGGGTTGGTCCTTTATAGTGTTGAGTGTAGACACCAACTAAAGCGTAAACATTCCTAGACAAGTATTCTGTCTTACTCTCACAACATATGTTACAGGAGAAGAAAGCACCAGAAGGCTGGCCTCAGCACGGGGCTATTGAGTTTATAAATCTCAACCTCAGATACGTTCCCGATGGTAACTACGTCTTGAACAAATTGAATATTAAAATCCTGCCTCAGGAAAAGGTAAGCTATTTATTATTCAAATCTTTCTAGTTATAATAAAAATACCTATACATTAATACCTACGTTTAAAATAGCAAAAATACACACTAATACATATTTCTTGGTTATCATAATATGCTTGTAACGCGCGTGGGATGCATGGGCTTTTCTGAAAACCAGCGCTGTGACGGGCATGAGCCCTCACAGCATTATGCTGCGACTGGTCCATTTCGGTATCGTTACATCACTGGCTGGTCTTATGTAATTTTCTGTAATCATAATTTACTGTATAATCACCTTAGGTTAAGGATGTAATAGGGATCTCAATAAAATACTATGTCTATGTCTTGTTCTGAGTCTTCCGAGTGCCTTTAAAAGTTCCTACTCAGTACCTAATATACTTTTATCTACACTCATAGCGTAATGTTTCAATTACATATTCGAAAACAGTCGTTTGATACCAGACTATAAAATTTAAAAAATTACCTTATCTACACTCATATCGTAATGTTCCAATTACATATTCGACAACAGTCGTTTAAGGATACCCTCTTTTCACGCCAGTCTATAAAATTAAAAAAAAATACTTTTTGATACAGCATTTCCCATACTATTTTCATTACAGCTGTAACGTAATAGTAGTTTATGTAACTGTCATATAAAAGGGGGTATTAAAACATGAGTGTCTGTTTATCACACGAGGCGTAGCCGAGTATGATAATAGTTTGACACGAGTGGTTTAATACCTAATTATATGCAGTTGCATACACTACTTTATCTACACTCATATTTTTATGTTAAAATGTCGTACCTATAATTTTCTCAACTTTGCTAGAAGTAAGCTGCGAGTCAGTTCTGTTGTATCTACGCGTCGAGGATACCAAGCGACGGGAAATTCACTTTACTACTTTCACATTTATCTATTTATTTGCTTAAAATAAGAAAAATCTTTCACAAAGACAACTTACAATGATTAGAAAAGAATATTCTGTTTAGCGGGAAAATAATTTAGGTACGATATTTTAACATAAAAATATGAGTGTAGATAAAGCAGTGTATAAACTACTAAGTATTTTAATCATTATGCAACACTTGTATTATTTAAATTTTTGTCGGGCGCCCGGACACGGCCAAATGTAGGCTATATACCTAAATATATTTAACAAATTCAAAATTCAAATTAAAAATTCTAATTTTCCTGTTTATATTTGTGTGCAATTATTTTCACGCTAAGCAGAATATTTTTTCTAATTGTTGTAATTTGTGTTTGTGAATGTTTTTTCTTATTTGAAGCAAATTAATAGATAAATGTGAAAGTACTAATGTGAATTTCCCGCCGATATCCTCGACGCGTAGATATAATAGAACTGACTCGCAGCTTACTTCCAGCTAAGTTGAGAAAATTGTAGGTACGATATTTTAACAACAACATATGAGTGTAGATAAAGTAGTGTATGCAACTGCATATAATTACGTATTAAAACACTCGTGTCAATCTATTATTATATTCACGAAATTGCTATATAATTTAAATTCTTTCAGGTGGGCATCGTGGGTAGGACTGGCGCGGGCAAGTCTTCAGTGATTCAAGCGTTGTTTAGGCTCGCTTATCTGGAAGGTGTTATTGCTATTGATGACGTCGATATATCTACAATTGGGCTACACGACTTAAGAGAAAAGATATCTATCATTCCTCAGGTACCTACTACAATACACACAAAAAACACAAAACAGTTTCGATTTGTAGATTTTGTAACATAACCTCACTGATTATTTCCGTCATTAATAAATTGCAACATGATACTATTATGTACAACAATCTCCAGGAGCCAGTGCTATTCAGCGGCACAATGAGGAAGAACTTGGACCCGTTTGATGAATACCCGGATGAAGTGCTTATCAATGCGCTTCGCAACGTCGAGATGCACGGGCAGGATGATGGTGCTAGTGAGTGGGACTTAGTGGATATTATTAGTAATCTTTTAATTAGTTTAATGATATACTCAGCGTGGGTAGACCTCCCACAAGCTGGACCGACGACCTGGTAATAAAGATCGCGGGTACCAGCTGGATGCGTAAGGCACAGGACCGGCCTTTGTGTGGATCTCTGGACGAGGCTTATGCCCAGCAGTGGGTGGCCTTCGGCTGATATGATGGTGATGAATGATATACCAATTTTGTTTGTATTATGACGTTTGAAAGATGATACCGTGTATCCTATTCAAATAAAGATATATTGACTATTGTAGCACCTCGACTGTAGCGGTACAGTCTAATGCACTGAAATAAAAGGTAAAAATTAATAGAGTGTAATAGAGATACACGGGCAGGTCGAGGATGTGAGTGAGTGGGACTGGGACCTTGTGGTACAGTGTAGTATACCGTTGTTTAATGGGTAACAATGAATAGTGTAATAGTAATTTGATGGGGCACACATCTCAAAGTTAATGAGTAAGATGTGGTGTGGTACTTTGTGCTACATCTTGGATAAGTGGATACAAATGAGTAGGATATTATGCCCTTGTAGTATACTTTCGAATAGAGACGCAAATAAGTGGAGCCTAGTGAGGCGTGGTACCTGGATAAAGTGCTCAAAATAACAAATAGAAACCACATAACCGCTTAGGTAGGGTAATGAGCTACCTAATACAAAGGAAAGTGATTCAGGTTTTTCCGGTGTCGCCACTGAGCGAGTGAAACCCATTGCAACTCTTTGAATACTGACCTAAACCTATTTCGCGCGCTTTTTTGCCATCTTGATGGTAATATCATTATGAGATAGGTAATAAAGTAAAAATACTCACAGAGCGTAGGTGGCCTAGTGGTAATGGTATCCGATTTGCAAGCGAGAGATACCGGGTTCGAATCCCACTGCCGCCATGTGCCAAATACTATTTTCTAAGTTATGTACATTGGTTGAACGCTAACCGATGCGGTGAGGGAAAAATCATGATGAAACCTGCACATTCAGGCGACTGAATGTTTTACCATGATCTATCTGGTCATTTTGCTCTGGTAGCAAGGTCACGGAGGTCAGATGGCAGTCGCTCCACTGTAATTACCCGATTATATCAAATCCTGGATCATGGCAAGAGAGGACCCTGGGCCCTCTTGCGAGAGAGCACAGCTGGGATATTAATGCCAAGAAGATGATCGACTCATTTTATTTACCCAGGCGGTTTATACAAGCTGGTGGCGGAAGGCGGGTCCAACTTCAGCGTCGGCGAGCGCCAACTAGTATGCCTGGCGCGTGCGATCGTTCACAACGACAAGATCCTAGTACTGGACGAGGCCACGGCCAACGTGGACGCGCAGACCGACGCGCTGATACAGGGCGCGATTAGGATCCACTTCGACCATTGCACAGTGCTCACTATAGCGCATCGGTTGAACACCGTCATCGATTCTGATAAGGTACGTTATGTATATGTCGCAGCCAAATGGTTAAATTAGCCGTTTAATTAAACGGCTAGCTTATTAGCAATTATTTAATTGAAAATTGGCCAAATTCATGAACTTTGAAAGTAAAGTCTAATGAACGATATTGCCTCGAGTTTACGGAGCTCTTCCATTCATTGTCATAATGCTAACCTAAACTAACCGAATAAAAACCTAACGCAAACTTTTATTATACTTTGAAGTTATTGTGGGTAGGTTAGGATTGGAACAATGTGTGGAAGAGCTGCGTAAACTCGAGGCAATGTCGTTCTTTCAACATCACTTTAAAATCTTATGAAACTGGCAAATTTTCAACTAAATAATTGTTCAAAAAGCTAGCCATTTAGTTAACTGGCTAATTTAACCATCCGGCTGCGACATATATATTGTTACGTGCTAGGGTATGTTATTTGGATGATAATATTTTATGAAGACGGACGTGTATAAGGTAACTATAGACCTTATGTCCTAGAGCATAAGATTCGTTCTGGCAAAAATATAAATCCACATCATCCAACACTTATTATCGCGAATGTAATATGCTACCCGGTGCGCTGACTTCGACAATCCACCAAGAACTAAATCATTAACCAGGCAGACCACCTAGGACCCCATGGACCTCACTTAGATTCGAACCGGGCTGCTATTGTGATGCACATCAGCAGTGACCAGCATTCGTTTTATACGGACCCTCAAACGTTGTCACTCTGATCTCTCAGATCCTGGTACTGGACGCGGGTCACATGCAGGAGTTCGACCATCCTCATTTGCTGCTGCAAAACCGGCGCGGCTACTTCCGTCGCATGGTGGGCGAGACTGGCCCGGCCATGGCCACCATGCTGCACAAAATGGCTGCCGAGGTATGTATTGTCGATATTCTTGGCACAATTAAGCTAAGCACCTGGGCGAAAGATACCCCACCTGGGATGTTTTTGTATACCTCTCAAGTGGCAAATAAGCTTAAGGCAGTTACTCTGTCTGGTGGTTAGCTTTGATCAAGGTGCGAGGAGCTTTACCCCAACACTCATTCCCACCGCTGCAACTCCGGCCATCACGTTGGTAAGCTATGCATTCACTACCTCCCTCCCACCGTTATCCCCAGAAATAATGGGCAAAACAATTAGAAAGGAAGTGAGACAGATAATTTTCAGCATGATTAATAATTTAGTCAAACTAAAAGTACAAGTTCAAGCCAAATAACTGAATGTTTACAAGGACTGACAAGGACAGATTATCCCCAGATTATTGCCATATCTACATTTTTACTACTGTCAGTCAATACGGACTTATCGTGGTCCTATTATAGTATAATATCGGATTAGTTGTGACGCATAATATTATGTTTGATGTTTTTCTATTGAAACGTATTTTACAACGTGTATCGTTGCGGCACTCCGCTGCGGGGTGGTCATGGCCAAAAACATACAGAAACTTTTTGCCTATTCATCAGCCATTAAAAGTATTCAAGAGTCTACGGCTCTTTTCTATTACTTTGTATTACTTTCTTTTCAGGCTTACGCAGCTTCGGTAGCAACCGCTTCCGCACCAAATCAACAAAACCCACAAGCTAATACTTAAATATAATATACGTTTATTAATTTATTTGTATTGTATACAATTTTTGATATTATTTCTAATGTGATATTTAATTAATAATACAAATTAGTTTTTTGCACAATAATATAACTTTCTATTTACAAAATATCTCAGTCATATGCTTAATAAATAGTTTCAATGGAATATTCTACAACTGGTATAATATGCTCGCTTAGCGACACTGCGATTATTTACATGTTACGTAACACAAAGGCCAGACTTATGCAAATATTACGCGGGTAAGTGTGACGCCTATAGGCTTACTCATAGCAGGTAATGTATCATGTCAGACAGTCTCCACGTTACAATTAAGGCTGGCCAACTGCAGCTCCATTCGCTTCTTGATCCCTTGCACGAGTTTATCCAAATGTCTGTAACAAAAAACAAGGAAATGATAATTTGTTTTAATAAAATGCAGATTCCTTTTCAAAACAAATATCACATTCCGTGTTTAATACGATTTGTTACTTACTTTTTGTCTTCCTCAGTTTCTAATTCTGGAACTGCAGCCAAGGCTTCCATGAGATAATTTCTGAAATATGTTTTTATTTGTAAACATCTACGTTAAATTCATAAACAAATAACAGCCCGCATAGATCACACCTCAAATATACTCGGAATAAGAACGTCATTAAATGGAAATTGGCGAAGCGATGCTATTACGATGTTTTGATTAGTATACGTTGTTAGGAGTTTCATACAAAGAACGACTCGAGGTGAGGCAGTGACGTTCGTTTCCGATAATGGCTATTCGAAATGTTTGCGTATTCCGTCAGAATACAAATAAACGCATTCGCTTTGCAACTTTTTTTCTGGACTGATAATGTAGTGAAAATATGCAAAATACCTATAAATAATATTTTACCTACACAAATCTATCAGTTTCAATAGTCCTTTTTCTAATGCAGTGACCCATTGTAATGCCATAAGATAGACAAAAAAATAGAACATAAGAATAGAAGAACAACATAAAAACAATGATTCATTTGCGAACACCACGTCTAACCCTAATACTAAATAAAATTTAACGCAGATCAAATAGCTTAACTTATTACCCACTCAAATCATTACGAGCTTATTGCAGTTCGCATTGTAAGACTCCGTTAATGAAAGTACTCTGTCAACACAGCCATCCCTTATAGCATCCTTCACTAATGATCTTATTTATAAAAATACCTAATAGTAGGTTTAAAACGTGCATAAGCCCACACCTGTAGCGCAAGTTGCTCTCGCGCGCGATAAGCGAGAAAAAGCGCGACATAGCTATTGCTATCTCTTTCGTCTTAGTATTGAGAGACAGACGCTTTCTCGCGGCGCGAGCTTTGTCGCGGACACACTTGTGCTAGGGCCACTGCTTACCATCAGGCAGGCCGTAAGCTTGTTTGCCACATTGGTGGTATAAAAAAAAAAGACCTCCCCCAGAGTCAGATTTTTTTTTATTCATAAGCGTTCTATAAACCTCTATTAGCTAAAGGTTTGATAAAATACAGATTGGCATTATCATGTTGTCGCTCTGATGAAATTTTAGACAAAAACAAAAAATCGCTTGTAGCCAAGTCTCAAAAAATTGTTTATTGCGCTCTAATTTACTATCAAATCTCCTAAGAAAATGATAGACATCATGGCTGTGTGGATGCAACCCATTTGCCTATCCTCTTCAGGAAAAAAGTCAAGAATGGAGTCACGAGCCAATCACAATCAATCACTAATCGAATAAAATCAGCTGTCGTGTGACGGCGGCCCTGCTTGTCATTATACAGAAGGAATCAGTCTTCTTTAAGTTATGAAGCCGTTATTGAGCGCTAATATGTGTTTCTGAATAATGTGTTTCCACCTCCTAAATTTTTTTATGAATAAGACCGCAAGTATACAGCACATAGGTAGGAAAGCCACTCACTCAGCCTTCCTGGTAAGGTGCTCCGCGCAGGCGTACCGCAGCAGGGTATACTCCAGCCTGGCCTGGATCGCGGCGGCGCGGGCGGTGGCGGGCGCCGCGCACGCCAGCCGCGCCACCTCCTCGCAGACCGTCTCGCATATGTCGCGGACGTAGCGGGCGGATGATGGGCCGCAGACGCTGTCGACCTGTGTGGGGATTGGCGATTCAGTGGGAGGGTGTCGGCCGGTCAATCGGTCACGGTCGGACCAGCGGCCTTAGCCAAGAGGTTTCGTTAATCTACAATCGTTTGTGGTAGAAAAATGTATGGGATTTGACATAAGCTAACGTTATCTGACATAAGCTAACGTTTGTGGTAGAAATTCTTGGTCCATAGACAGTCACGTACTTTCGGTGTACAAAGGAGGCGGATTGGCGGATGATCCTACACAATCAGAGTCAATGTAGATGTTGGTAGAAATAGTCGAACTTCGACCTGTCAATATTCTACCATACACGCATCACGCAAGCGGAGCGGAGATGGCTAGGCCGGCAGGTAAAATTAGTAACACACATCCGGTTTTGGCTGGAGCCGACTTACCGTCAGCTACAATTGTTACTAATCTTTACGAAGTATAAAATAAAGTATATTTTGGGTGCGGGGGACGCGGTCGGAAGTCCGATCAAGCGCCGCTCGCCCGCGTTTCCGAATTAATCCAAAAGCGACTTTATTTTGTACGTCGCGTCGTAAGGATTAGTATCGACTAAAACTGACGGTTGGTCGGGTCCAGTCAAATCGGAGCGTCTCTTACTAGTACAAGCATAGAGAAAATATTTACTAAAGTAATAGAGGAGACACCGCAAGTATTTTCTTTGAACCACGCTTTGCGGTCCATGGACAACAGTGGCCGCAGTCAGTTCTGAGACATTGCGCAACGCGGACCAATCTGACAGTGGCTTGGATATTCAAAAAAACGCCATCTTGTGCATTAAAAACTGTACGAACCTGTGGCGACATCACGACATCACGTCGGGGTCACCACTTTGGCGGTGCAGGGATAAGATAGCCGCCAATGTTGGCAAGCGAAGATGGGGAGAAGATGGAAAAGGGTAATTACCCACCTGGCCGGGTGTTGAGACCAGGGGACCAAGGGTCCGACAGTTGATCGTCGGAAGTTGTATATATGCCGTGGAAGTTGGCACATTTCTCTAGCGCGATGCAGGACGGTTAGCGCCATCTATGTGCGGATGCTTGCCAACCTTGTGTTTGTGTACTCGTAATGTGAGTATCGTTGAATCTTCCCTATTGGAGCAGTAGAGCGATAGATGTCGCCAAAATTCGAGGGCCAAAAATAAAGAAAATGATAACATTTCATCGGTCATTCTATGACTTAGCAGCCTCCCCCCGCACCTCCCGCACGTGACAGGTTGGTAGAGCTCGTCTAATCTAAAATGACGCGCCCCACTATCGCATTAACGCACACAAGTAAGTTTAAAATATGGACGCAATACATATGCAAATGCCGTTGTAATTGGTCATTCAGTTGCCGGTCAGATTCAAACGTAGGAGCACGCGTCGTTCATTGGCTCCCACACAGATGAAGTATCGTTATCAATATTTGCACTCACACATCGAAATCAACTAACTAAGTAGTGGGGCGCGTCATTTTAAACTAGACGAGCTCTACAATATTTGTGTTTGTGATGGCTGCTCTATTACGTTAGTAAATATTTTATCTATGAGTACAAGGATACCACAGGGCGGTACAAAGAAACTCGTTTGGTTTGCAATGTCACCTTTTTTTACATTTATTTATTGGGCCTTGACGGCCGTTCAAAAATTGCCGTTGCGGACGGTATTTCACGTCCACATGGCGGGGTATTGGTAAAGTTTTCAACTAGCAATAATCGCACCTCGGATAATCCTCATCGGTTACGATATTGCCTCTGCGCAAAGTTGCCGGTGTCATGCCGCTTGCGGGTACTCATGTAGAATAGGGGTTGAAACCGATAGCGCGATGTAAATGACCGGCAGCGCCATCTAGTGGTCACGTTAAGAACTAATTTGTATGTACTTGTATAAACTTTTGGTTTGAGTATTTATCTTTTTCTGAATAATAGACAGATAAATAATTATTTTACCTGACTACGGCGGAGTCTAGGAAGGGTTATGAAGTCCATAGTTTAACTTAAGTTTATGCATGTATGTTTAGGTTTTCGACCTTAGCCTAAAAACTACTGGGCCGATTTTGGAAAATATGGTTTCGTTAAAACCATCTTGATTGTCCGATATAGTGGTTATAGGAATTGTGACGTCACAGATAAATCAATATGGCGCCTCCTAGACAGACAGTAGATAAAAAATCTTCAATCAAAATGTTTTCATTGAAATGTGCCCTGTCGGTTATCAAATGAAAGAGCTTAATTAGCACTTCTTACTAGCTATATCTCGTTGCTTTGCTTGTATGAACTCGTAAAAATTAAAATAAAAACAAAATCACAGAATATGACTTAAGTTAAAAACAAAAACCTGCTCACGGAAAAAAATTACAAAACAAGAGTACCTATATTCTTCAATAAAGGATTCGAATGTTTAGAGGAAAATCGTGGTCACATGCCATTACACCACCGAACCACCATTTGAATAATGCAAAAATACTTAGGTACAATACAATACATTAATCACGACTTCGATAAGCTACTCGTACAGTACTCACCTCAGCGTGCACAGCGATGAGATTATTAATTATCTCGTAGACGTAGGGTCGGGCGTCTTCAACGGGCGTGTCGCCATCCATCTTGTGGTGCCCCATGTACATGCTGGGCTCTATGGTGCCAACTAGGGGGTCGCCTTTGTGCTCCAGATAAGTCTCGGCTATTGTGGTCTCCAAGCTGATGAGAGCGTCGCGGGCGGCTTGGATAGCTTCCGTTGGAGCGGGGAACGTGTATCTGTCGGGGGGAGGTTTTTGGTGACGGTGGTTATGGTAGAATATGTTGGTGTTTGCACAGTTTAAAGAATCTCCAAGAGTATGATATCTAAGTCAATTCTCGAAATAATTGTGACAAATGAATGCCATTCGATGTGACTGTTGATAAAACCTAAAAAAGGAGGTATGTTACTTTATTAAAAGAGCGTATATGAACGTTTCTGCCCTTTTTGGTTGAATAGAAATAAAAAAAGTCATCTTGGTGTCAATGTTCCGGTTGTGCTCTCGAGCGCAAAGGCCCGAGGTCAGCGTTGACCATGATCCAAGATTTGTCAGATCAGGTAATTCCAGTGGAGTGACTTGTTCCATTAACAGGGGAACCCAACAAGACTGGATCATGGTTACACATTCAGTCCAGCCACCGACAGCGTCGTGGTAACTCCTGCTACGGCTGAAGCGTCCCTACCCTCCCTGGCGGCAGGCAAAGGCCGAAAGCGTCCCTACCCTCCCAGAAACTCACTTCTGGAACATGTCCGCGATCCGTGGGAGGGTCACCCGCCGGGAGTACTGTGCGTTGGCGGCGGCGACGAGTAGCCGCTGCTGCTAGCTGCGGCCGTCCGCCGCCTGCTCTACGCTGGTCCAGCCACATACAGCGACGTGGTAACTCCTGCTACGGCTGGCAAGCGTCCCTACCAAAAAGTGGCAGGCAAAGGCCTAAAGTGTCCCTACCTTCCCTGGCGGCAGGCAAGGGCCGAAAGCGTTCCTACCCTCCCTAGCGGCAGGGAAGGGTCGAAAGCGTCCCTACCCTCCCTGGCGGCCGGTAAGGGCCAAAAGCGCCTCGCTACCCTCCCAGAAACTCACTTCTGGAACATGTCCGCGATCCGTGGGAGGGTGACCCGTCGGGAGAACTGCGCGTTGGCGCCGGCGACGAGTAGCCGCTGCTGCCAGCTGCGGCCATCCCCAGCCTCCTCTACGCGCTGGTCCAGAGCCACTGAGAGCGACGTGTTGTTGAAGTCCTGCTATGGAGAGACAAAAAAATATGACGAAAGATCCCGCGTCACCCAATGATTTGCTAGGAAAAATCGACAGTGTTGACATGACATTCCCGTATCACCCTAAAATGATTGGGTGAGCTTAGAATATGATTGCTTGGGAAAATCGAGCTTCTGGTTTTTTTTATATTACGTACGTTTTTTTGACAAACGAGTAGACAGCCCACCTGATGGAAAGTGGTAACTGTCGCCCATAACATACACTCACGCACAAAGCATCTTAAGTTTTTAATTTTATTATGTTTTTTTTAATTGAATATCTACTATATAAAAATAAGTCGGGTTTTCCTTCCTGACGCTATAACTCCAGAACGCACGAACCGATTTCCACGGTTTTGCATTCGTTGGAAAGGTCTCGGGCTCCGTGAGGTTTATAGCAAAGAAAATTCTGGAAAAATTTGAAAAGAAAAGCGGGAAAATCGTGTAGGGTAGGTGTAAGGTAGGTGTAGGGTAGGTGTAGGGTAGGTGTGGGGTAGGTGTAGGGTAGGTGTAGGGTAGGTGTAGGGTAGGTGTAGGGTAGGTGTAGGGTTAGAACGCTACGCGAACGAAGTCGCGCCGGGTCCACTAGTTAGCTATATTAATGACCAAATTATAAATTGTAGTTTTGTAATTGGCAAACTTCATAATGTAAAACCTTTACATTCAATGTCTTAGTAATTTTTTAGTCTCAAACTCAAAAATTATTTATTTAAATATGATTAATTTATCACTTATCAAACGTCAAAAACAAAGGGAAAGTTTAATGAGCTCATCCAGGTAGGGGGTGACGCAAGTAGGCCGGTTGGCGCGTACGAAATAATAAAAGGCAAAATTAGCTCACAACATCAGCTCCTTACCGAACCGCTATTCAAAAAGTTCATTTACCTCCTCGGGATGATTGAGTGCCAGTTGTCTCAGGGCGGTGGCGTAGGCCAACAGCGTCTGTCGTGTCAGAGTCAGCAGCGTTTCGGTGGCGTTCCCATCCGCCCCAGTTTCGCCTTTCCCACCTGCCCCACCGGCCACAACCGGTGTTAGTAGAGGGTGCTCGCGACGCCCGCTGCTAAAAACATACTTGTGGATCGACGACAGCGCTTCCTCCATGTACGTTTCCAGTAATTCGGGCTGCAATGTAGAATAAACAAACTTTGTTTAGTGCTTTCCTCGACTACTATCGAAATTTCTCTAGATAGATGTTACTAGATTTACTGACACACAGCAATTTGCAAAGTGTTTTAACAATAGGTATACGACGTCTAAGTATAAAAAAATCATTTTGGCGTTGATGTCCCGGTTGTGCTCTCGCGCACGAGGTTCCGGGGTCCGCCTTGACCATGATCTAGGATTTGGCAGGTCAGGTAATTACAGTGGAGCGACTGCCATCTGACCTCCATGACCCTGCTACCCAGGGAACCTGACCAGATTGGATCATGGTTACACATCCAGTCGCCTGAATGTGCAAATTTCATCACTATGTTTTTCCTCGCCGTTAGAGCATCGGTTAGTATTCAACTAATGTACATAATTCAGAAAACAGTCATTGGTACATGGCCGAAACGGGATTCGAACCCGGGACCTTTGGCTTACGAGTCGTATACTCTAACCGCTCGGCCACCGACGCTCCACGCAAAAACGAATAAATTTGATGAATGGCAGTAATATAGCTTATAGTTCACAACAGCATACAGGCTATTTATGCCGAATTCAAAGTGGTTCCCGCAGAAAGGATCCGGAACATCACAACCGAATGTAAAACAGACGAAGTCGCGGGAAACATCTTATAAAATAATTTTTAAAACACCATCTCACCAAGCTAGTAATAGCGCCATACTGCGTGTGCTTGGCCAGCCGCCAGTCCTCGGCGGTGGGCAGCGCGCGCGCCCGCCGCAGCGCCCGCGCCAGCAGCACCGACAGCCCGTGCGCGCGATACTCCAATATTACCGCCTCCACTATGCTCAGGGGCTGTGGGGAAAGCACAACTATTAGTGGTTGCACCGCCGCTATTATCATCTTCACGGGCCGCCAACGATGCAAATGCTGTTATAACCTCGAGCACCGGCGTAGGGTTGCGCGTCTGTCGTGTTTCACAGGTTGAATTACCCAGAATGTGTGCAACAGTTGCACGACCTCATTCCGTCGGCCCTTTTCCGCCATCGGGAAACGCGACCCGGGCGAACACTTCATCTTTATGTCGTCGTTCTTCCAGCTATTTGCTCGAGCCGCATTGGTTCAACGTTTATAATGCGTACAGCTAAGGAATGGAACACGTTGCCTGCAAGTGTGTATATAATTTGGACGCCTTCGAGGCTAGAGTGAATAAGCTGTTCCTAGACAGGCATGCTCCATCTTGGGCCGCATCGTCGCTTACCACCAGGTGAGATAGCGGTCAAAAGTCTGGGTAGTCTAATAAAAAAAGCATCTGGATGAGTTTGAGAGACTGTGGAAGCACCACCTCAGCGGATCTAGCCAAAATGTCAGTCGCTCCGTAGCAGCTCCACTGCCACTGCCGATCGGAACCCGACGGCAACGATGGGCCGGCGCTCCTAGATCGGTGAACGCTGCGAAGTGGAGTCGGATTGGAGTCGGAGTGGAGTCGGATTGGAGTCGAAGTGGAGTCGGAGTTAAGTCGGAGCGGAATCGGAGCGGAGTCGGAGTGAAGTCGGAGCGGAGTCGGAGTAGAGTGGGAGTGGAGTCAAAGTGGAGTCGGACTGGTGTCGGGCTGGAGTCGGACTGGAGTCGTAGTGGAGTCCGAAAGGAGTCGGAGTGGAGTCGGAGTTTAGTCGGAGTGGAGTTAGATTGGAGTTAGAGTGGAGTCGGAGTGAAGTCAGAGTGGCGTCGGAATGAAGTCTAAGCGGAGTCGGAGTGGAGCGCCTACCTGCGAGGGCAGATCCAGCTTGATGAGCCCATCGTAGGCCTCCCTCAGATGCGCGAGGTTGGCCGCGAGCCGCGCGCGCACCGCGTCCGCCGCCGCCGCGCCAGGCCCGATCAGGCACGAGCGCATTTGGGCCGCGAACGATTGCACCGCCGCTATTATCATTTCCTGCGGGGATGGGGGAAGAAGAAATATAGTTCATGGAGATGACGATGTACACTTATAGTACTTTATACATTGTAATGTACAGCTGTTGGTACTCCTTCTTTTTCTGGTTGGTTAGAGTCAGATTCTCTTAGGCTAGGATCGTCCGTATGTCAGAAAAGGGGCAAGTGTGGAATGATTATGGCAAAACCTTCCAATAATCTGGAAATGATACAAGAGTAACATTGCATGGGGCTTGTTGGGTTTGAGTATTAGTGGTTTTACGAGTAATATGAACTGTATAGTAGGTGCCACAGACACTAACGAAGAAAAATAATTTATTACATCTGTCAATGTCAAAACTTTTTATTCAATTTTGTGTCACAAGCATATCATACAGGTTTTCCCAGTCAGCATCGAGCGTGGGCCCCTCTTCATGATCAACAAGGTATATGAAAACGTATAGCTGCTCACCACCAGCATCTCGCAACTTTTGGACACGTAAAAAGTCAAAATATCATACCGCTATTTCTATCCACCCATGGTCCTACCGACCTCTCCAGTATGGACCTCGTCAGAACAAATAATGACAGATGCGCGGCTGCGCTCTTACTTGCCGGTGGCTCTTTTGGGCGCACTTTTTGACTGCCTACAACACTGGATGAATACCTTCTGCACTCTCCTTTAGTAGGCGCCACCACTGCACAAACAGACCGATATACTCCGCGTAAACAGTCAAGCTACTTGCATAAATAAAAGGTTGATTGAAATCAACAAACAACCAACACTGACTGGAAGTCGCTTGACTTTTCAAGCAGAATCTAGTGACCTATCTACCAAGTATCGACCACTCACCTTAAGATCGGCATGCCTCGCCGGATCGGCGTGTCCCCCCGCCAGCTCGCCGGCGAAGTACCGTCGCGCGAGCGGCCACAGCGCGGCCAGCTCGGCGGCCAGCGCGCCGCACGCCGCGCCGCACCAGCGCCCGCGCCCGCGCGCCCACACGCCCTCGCCCTCCGCGCCCGCGCCCGCGCCCGACCCCGACCCCGACCCGTCCACGGGCGAGCGCGGGTCGCGCTTGCGCTTGCCTGGGGGTGCTACATAAGTTGAGATTATGGAGGAGTAGCCGCGTGCTCACACAGTGTCGCCCTCAGAGTCGCGAGGGCTCGCGGGGTGCCAGATAGTCGAGGTTGGAGATAAGATACGACAGTGAGTGACAAGTAGCTAGAGCGCGGGTGTGCCACCCGAGACCCGCCCGCGGGCGAGCGCGGGTCGCGCTTGCGCTTGCCTGGGGGTGTTACATGGGTGAGGTGATGGACGAGTAGCTAGAGGGCCGTGTGGCTATACACCGTTGCCCCCAGAGTCAGAGGGTCGCCAATTTTATTCATCATGGGAACCGCCTGCGCCTCATGATTAATCCGGATATTAAAAGCCAATATACCTTAACACGCCTTTTACATTTAGAAATGGCAGAACGAATGTGGGTAGAAACGAAATAATTATCCAAGGAACATAACAAGTTATTTAATGCGGAAAAGTCTGTCGATGTATTTAACTTTTCTCTTTCGAAATACAAAACATGTTTATATAATTATATAAATCTGTAAACTCAGTTGTTTTTTCTAACAAAATTGCTTAAGTATCTATTAATTTGTGTAATATATTTTATTGTAGTAGATTAGTACTTACGTTATAAGCGCGATTTATATAGTGCACGTAAGGTTTGCCTGTTATTGGCTTTACATTTATGTAAATTGTTATTGTTACTATAGTTTAAGAGCATTGTAAAAAAATGAAAATCAGTTGGCAAATTAAATAAATAAATATATAAACACACCCGCAGGTCGCAGTCATAGGTTTATGCTACGTTTAGTTTACCCCGGCGTTTTTGAGCCAAAATTCGAGAAATTTCCGGCTCTGTCCTGTTTTCTGGCGCCTGTCTACGTGTTTGCGATAAAATTATAAACTACTGAACGGATGTTCATTCTGTTTAAATCAATCGACAGAGTCAATCATGAAGAAGGGTTATGTGTATAACTTGTTAAAGATACTACCCGTGCGAAGTCGGGACGGTTCGCTAGTTATTGTTAAGTACAATCTGGAAAAACAGATCTGCTGGAATGCTGCCACCAGCTGGGCATGGGCAGATACCTACACAAGGGCTAGTCCTATGCCTGCCTTATCCAGCCGGTTCTCCGCGATCTTTACCAGATCGTCGGTTTACCTTGAGGGAGACCTACGCACACTGCGTCTTCCGGTACGTGGTCGCCACTCGAGAAGTTTAAGGAGTCAAGGGAGTACCTGAAAAAAATGTCTTTGTCTTTCACGCTAGTGTACCGAATCCGCGGAACTCGGAGAACTCTCGGATATGCCGCGCCACCGCGCCACTTCCGTCTGCGCTGACCACTTGAAATTACAATAAAGCAAAATGCCATACACATGAAAAAACTTCAAATAAGCTATAAAGTTATTACCTTTTTCGTTATTCTCCTGCTCCTCTTTCTGCTTGAAATGGTCCTTCACTTTAGCCAGGAGAGTCATGAGGTAGTCGTGGCGGCAGGTGATGGCCGTCCAGGCCGCGTCGCCCTCCCAGTTCAGGCTTATCAACAGCCTGAAATAGAACGTAATTAGTAGAAGGGTGTTTAAGGAGTTCACTGCCGAATATGGACCTAGCCCAATGTGCGCCTATAAGCCCTGTCTGCAGACTAAGGTGTGATGTGACGTCTTTACAGGGAAGACATGGGCAACGGTCATAGTATTGAACGTCTTTAAAGAAGATAGATGTCCAACTGAAAACATTTCATGTCTCCAGCCTGCCTTAAAAGAAATCAACCTAAAATAGGGCTGCACTTATGGGATAACATATGACATGTCTTATGTAGCTAATGAAGGCAATCCAACACTGCAAGAGATAGCCTAACATGCCATCGTTGAAAACAATTGCTTATAGTCTGAGGACTGATCGCATGTTTGCAAAATCGTATACATATATAAAAAAGGAAATCATACCTTATATATTTTATTTGTTCTTGAACGTTAATTGGCATGGCTTTCATCCTTGAATGGAGTTTCTCCTTCAAATCTTCTATTTTCTTGTCAATCTCTGCCAATATCTTTTGGAACAACTGTGGAATAGAAAAAAGATAACAATGTCAATATTATACAGGCAAGCATCCATCATCTATAAAAGTGTAAATAATATAAAATACTTCACCTACCTTAACATCGGTATTCCCAAACAGATTCTGGACCCTGGTATAGTCGTTGACCACCAGGTCGTACTCCTTCCGGCGGATGTTGCGGTCGATGGAAGCGGGAAGTTGGAACAGGAACTTGTGTCTGGTGAGCAGGGAGAGCGCCTCCCGGGTCTTGTCCGCGTTGTCCTTGCGCGACAGGATCTCGGAAAACAGCGAGTTGGCCAGCGTGATGGACTCTACGGGGGGGGCGAAAGGAAAAAGGAGTGTAAATGCTTAGTACAATTCAGATGTAAAAAGCGTGAGAGCAATATCAAAAAGGAACGTATTGCTCATAGAATAAGGTCAATTTTTGTATCACTTATCATCTGTAACGCGTCAATAAATGGACATTATTCTATGCACAATATCTTCCACTTTGATCTTACTTTCACGCTTTCGAATTTAGACGACTGAATTTAGCTTGACGTGACAATAAGTCCTCATAACGAAAGCTAGCCCCAACTGCACTTACTGAACATATTCCATTTTTTTAAATCAATGTGTAGTGTTTTTTCGCCAATCGGAGTCATTCTACGTAGCTATAAATTCTGCGTCAACCGCGCGTCGGCCAATGGCATGTAGCGACGTTTATCTCTACCCCCGCCGCAAATCGGTAACAAATGTTTAGCTGATACGCTCTTCACTGGCTACATTGCTCCGGCCTCACAATTTTTTATTTTAACTTCTCATTTCGTGACCTATACACTATACGGGACACATTTTACCAATAGGCAAGTTTATATTGCAGTTAGATACCTTCGATAGCCGCCTGCAAACTAGGCAGAGGCTCTTTGCCGCCCTTGCGCTGGTCCTCCTCAAACATATTTTTCAGTAGAACGAGGCGGTCCAGCTGATCCATTACAGCACCCGTGCTTGCCTTCAGGTAACTCAGCTGGCCCTCCTTCTGACTATCCACCTGGTAAAGAAGTCATAGTAGTCAGCAATGAATCTAAGCTGGTGTAATGTAGGAGCTGGCAGATAAAATAAATCTAGAGGTTATAACTAAACCCACGTATAGACATCGCAAGGTTTGAGCAAAGAATGGCGAGGCTTGAATTGTTCGTAATGCATGCCTAGAGCTGTGTGGTCGTGTATGCTCACTGAGCATTCGCCACACACTTGTTGCGAGGAAATTATCCCGCTGCCTCAGAGCGGCGCGTTCCGTGTGGATGTGGACGGCTGTATAGTTATGGAGACCGACATCGAATCACTGTGTGTAGTACATGTCCAACTGTATAAAAATAACAGTGTTGTGGGGCTCTAAACATTACGATTAAAATCGTCTATCTGATTCGAGCCGTAGCGAGCTTGGCTTGAGCAAGAGGGCATGGTGCGCGGTTGCTTGCTTGAGCATGTCGTGCTGTAAATGAGATAATGTTTCAAGCTTTGGTCAAACCAACGCGCTCAGCCTACGTCCGCGGCCGCGATCGCGGTGTCCCAATAGTACTGGTCGTCTGCACGCGCGTCTGAACTCTCTCATACATTGCAAGCGACTACAAGTAATCGCTACAGTGGCCACGGTCGCGGTCGCAAGATGAACGCAATGGTTTTACTGAAGCTTTAGGTTGAACCATTAGGGACACACCTTGAGATTTTAAGCCTCTATTAACGAGGCCTAAAATCTACAGCAAGAGTTTACACATTATAAACACAACAAAGATTTAAAAAATTCTGCCTGAAAATTTTTCTAGTTCATCAGGGAGATTATCAAAAATTATTGGACAGGTATTTTTACTTTTGTTACTTAGGCAAAAAATTACGCCGATACAGTGCGTAGAAATGACGTGCCCCCACTACGAAACTTTATATTTTTTTATTGGTTTGATTATAAAAATAAACTTATAAATATATAAAAAAATACATGCCTGATATTTATCTCTAATCTAACTGACGGACTTATTAGAATTTTAAAATGTTGACCCAGTCATCATCCCTATTATACATTTTTTGATGAAATAAATGTACAGTGAATTTGATTTAATATTAGTTCTATAATTTTTTATATTAAAGCTTCAAATAATATGAAAAATCAAAATAAGTTGAATTTTTTAATATTTAATATTTTAGTATGTGTTTATTTTTTACTTTTTTTGTAAATATTTTTTTCTGTATTTAAATAAATTATAATCTCATTGAATACTAAATATAAGTATACCTATTCATAATCATAATTGTTCATTTAATTAAAAATGGTGTAGAACTTTTTATTATTTTGCATATCATACATACTATATTATAAAATAAATCTGCCTCAAACTAAGCAAATCATTTACTATTATTATTGACACAGTACTAAAAAATTTAGAAGATCAAACACCTTTCTTTGTAGGAACACCATGCCAGCTTTTAGATCTTCAAAGGATGTATTACTATGATGTTCCAGCAGATACCAGCCAGGTTGGAAATTTTCATCTGATAGTTTACCAGACCTGAAACATTTACAAAATATATATATTTGACGACCAATACAAGGAATTTATTGTAAGTAGTAATTATTTACCTGATGTTTATGCTACATACCATTTTAAAGTCACTATTTCTACATACTTTGCTCATCCACATAAATTTTAACTTATAACATATACCTAACTAACAAATGATTATAATGTAATAGGTACCCATCTGGAAATAGCTCATGCAATTCTTCTTCTGGGAACTTGCAGTCATCTCCTTCTGTAGAGAGTCCAAGAGGATCAGGGGGGATATAAACCGCTGGCGACATTGGGCGTCTTCCCCATGGCAGCGCAGGCGGCGCGGCTTCCTCAACCCACACAGCACTCTCCTTTACTGGCCCTATGGACTCATGGTAGCCTAAAAGCAGAATTGATTGTCTTCTAAAGGTGCAAAAAATCACAATAACAAAATTGCATGCAACAAATGATAGGGAGGAAACTTATTAAATTAATAGGTATACATTTTTATCAATACCTCGAAACTGGACAGTTGAAGTGCCCTCTCCTCCTGAGCTAGTTGTGACTATAATGTCTCCTCGGCCTTTGCAGGGCCCTGAACGAGCCACGATCTTGTTCTTGCTCTTCCATTCGGCAGATAGCAGGCAGTCACAACCACATATTTTTAGTCCTGGCACAAATGTACATGAGGATTACTTACACCATTTCAAGAAATAAAAAATTAAATCTAGTTTACGTACCTATCAAATCTACAGCACTAGTGCCCAGAAACTCCCCTCGAATTGTTACTCTTGTGCCTGGAGGCCCTTCTTTAGGAGAGAGTCCAGTAACTACTGGTGGGGGACCCATAGTTTATGTATGAATAACTTTAAAATCGAACGGTCTAATCGGATAAAATCGAATAATATCTTCAAAGAAAACTTAGCAAGTTTTCAGTTTTTCAACGCCACTAAAAATTACAAAACTCCAATCAAATCAGATTTGTTTGCATGCAATGTCATTATGACATTGACATCACCGACAGCTGTAGAAACCATGGACTTACTACCCAAAGTAGAAACCCAACACAACCACTATACTTTGTCTAAAATAGGATGATAATTTTGACAGCTCACAAATTGTTGGTCTTTGGCGCACGCCTATGAAGTTTCGTGTTTTTTTTTCGGTAAATGTACTACGGAAAATGTCGTACTTCATAGACAGGCCCCGCCCCTTTAGTGAAGTGTCACGAATAACGAATAACAACAGACATTCGAAAATCGGTATTGATATAATATAATCGAGTATTTAAAATTAATATTTAGGTAACCTTATTATTTTTTGTAACTAAACTCTTATTCCTTGTTTGGATTTCACCCTAAGAGACCTTTTACAACAACGAATTCGAGTCGCGCGTATTCAACGTAATAGGATGACTGACCGAATAGTGATACGCACGGGTCGAAATCGTCGTTGTGGAAGGGTTTTTAATGTCGTATTAATAAATTATTATTTCAAAATAAAATAAATAGTTTATTTTGTATAACATGTACTGAATACCCATGCAACTATCGATTCCAAGTTCTATGAGAATGATAATCGATAATCGAATAGATTCATTAACGATTTTACATTACCCCATCCTTACTGTGAATTGTCAAAATTATCATCCTATTTTAGACAAGGTATATGCTTCAAGAGGAAGAAAAAAATAGGAACTTTCCTCAATTTTATATGTATAAATTAGGGTTCCATACCAAAAATGTACATAAATGTCTGTTTTAATGATCTGACGGATTAATCGCATATTTACGTTTATTTACATTTATTTGTTTTTCTAGGTTTCCTAAAGACCAGACATGGCTATGTCTGGATTGCAAATTGGAAGTGTTGCATTGTAAACATTTTTAAGAACAAGATAATAAGTAGATGCAAGTCCCTTCAGTCCTGGTGTATTATCATTATATGAATTTCTACTGAAAATAGAGAGTATGCTGCCTGTTTAATATATTAATGTACCTATCCTTTTCATTTCTTTTTTTATGACTGTCCTCTAGAGGGCATCATATTCAATTTATTGTGAAATCACATAGGCCAATATGTGGATAATGAAGATACTTCTTACGATAAGTAAGTAGGAACATTCTTAGTTTAGAAGTTACTACATTCTCGCCTATTAGGGATGTGGTGGGTGTCAAAACGCGCGACATTATATCGGATTCATCGTTGTAATATCGCTAATCTGCTGTAAATAGGGTCACAGAGGTGATGGCAGCTGCTCTACTGTAATTATTTGACATACTAATATCCTGAATCATTTATAATCCTAGCGCTTTTTCCCGTAACAGGTTTCGGGTACACTTGACCATAATCCAGGATATTAGTAGATCAAGTAATTACAATAGAGCAGCTGCCATCACCTTTGTGACCCTGTTAACTGCAGATAAGCGATATTACACCGATGAATCGATATAATGTCGACACGCTTTGACACCCACCACATGAATGTATAGAATCGACTAAAGTCCCGGCAAAAGCTTCCCGTAAGTTTCGGCGGACATGTGGAGTACGCTTTAGCTTGAGCAGCATGTCGAACGTTTAAAACATTGCACGCGTCATTTTCTTAGGGCTTATATGAATAGACGAAAAAACGGGATAGCAAGATTCATAATCATTGTATGAGCGAACAGGGAATGTTAGTGATTTGTTTTTAGTATGGTATATCTGTGCTTCTATGGAGTGGCGCGCGCGAGCGGTGTGGCCCGATCATTGTTCTGTGAAAAAGACCTCTACTGACAGTTCAATTGCGCTGAAGAAGTTCTGAAGACACGTAAAACCGGTTATTACCGAAAACATTACATCTTGTATCCGAAAATCCGTGAAATGTTAGTGTAGATTTTTAGTCTTTGACTTTTGTCTCTCTGTCTGTGGTTTTTGCTGGTTTCTGCGGTAGTCTGTCTTTGGCGACGATCAAGGGAAAAGGTGAATGACGAATAGCGGAATAAGCAAAAGTGGAATTTGGTGAAAATTTTGGATTAGATATCCGTCGGCTTCGTTAAATTATGGAAATTAATTTGGATTGAATGTAAATATGAAAATAATAATATTTACAATTTAATCACAATGGCACACTCCAATTTCAGGTAATGAAAGAACACAGTAAACAAAATTACCAATCGAGTCGCAAGTTACCATTAATTTATTATGTTATTTTTAGTGCTGTAGATGAATATGGATTCGAGAGAAATAAAGACTTTGACTATGAAAGTTACGAAGACTTCATGTCCGTGTACATAAAGGTCCTCGCCACAAGAGCACAAAAATGGTCTGCGGTGCTTGGCGAAGGAAAGTCGGTCAAACGCACAAACACAATCAAAAGATATGTTCGCAAGGGTGTTCCAAGTAAGTAATACATTTTTATAACCATAATGATGTTAAATTTTACCGCAGCCATGGCTCTAATAACTAAAATAACACATTTAGTTTACACCTATATAGGACATGACCTTTTTCCTCACCTCCGCCTACGCCTCTCCAGGAACGTTAACAACACGTGCGTTTGCCCAGTGGTACGCCTCTTACAAATGATAAATTACACCCTAGACCTATTCTTGAGATCCTTATATTTTGTTGTTCCATACTGTATTATTATGTAGACATAGACATAGATTTTATTTGGCAATAACTACTAATATATGACAAGTTCTAACAACATCAACAATGATAGGTATAAGACTAGTGTTCATTCAATTAAAATTTATGGTGAATATTGTAGTGTCATGCCAAATTAGAACTCAGCTCAGCGTATGCTGTAGATAGAGAAACTACAGCGCTGATTTTCAGCCGAGCCCTATAGTGCGTGCGTCACTCGCCAAATTGTTGAACGAATACGAAGTGCCGTACATTTGCCATAAATACAAATAATTTTATGAATAATTTATAGATTATAATTCTATGTGGTTACTGCTCGGCCCACACCTCAAGTGGTGCTCTACTCGTACCACATGGCGTTGTGCATCGCCTTGCACATTGCCATGTGTATGGCGTAAATAATGTCAACAGATATCAAAAATCAATTTCTGGGTTTATAGATGAAATCAACTTTTTTTTTAAATGGGACGAATAATGTTTTGCTAGATCTGGATAGGTGTTGCTGAATCGGAACAAGAAATGCAGTACTTTTGTAATTTAAGCAAATTATGAAAAGATGATAAAGTTTTGCTGTAAAACTTGTACTACTGGTAAAATGGCAAAGCAATATTCAATCATTCAATAATTGACAAAAAGATGAAATTTAGGAAAAAATATTCTATCATTGCTGTGAAGGAGGATTGATTGTCTAAATGAAAATCACCAGTTCGTAATTCACCATCAAATGGCAACACTTTATTTATGGCCATAAGTAAGCCTATGTACATGTAGTCTAGACTTGAGATGTGGGCCGAGCATAAAATGATGAAATAATGATGTTTTCAAGTTATTGCATAGTGGGCTTATAAAATTTCTTATCATTTCACTTTTAGGTGAACATAGGCCATCAGTATGGATGGCTATTTCAGAAGCTGAGAAAATGAGAGAGCTATCACCTGACCTTTACCACAAGATATTAGACGGTCCATTTGAAAAGGAGCTCGTTGACCTTGTGAAGACAGACCTGCCACGTACTTTCCCGGATAATATCTACTTCACTAAAGAGGCCAATCACCAGACGCACTTGTTTAATGTACTCATAGCATATGCACACAGCAACAGGGTAGTTGGCTATTGTCAGGGTCTGAACTACATAGCAGGTAATGCACAAAATTCACTGAATCATTTTTAATGAACTGTCTTTGGTAGATTTGTGTGTGTGTTAGTAAATATGCCTTCCAACTAACTTAAATGATTAATTTTTTATTTGTTAAGATTTTTTTTTTTTCACACTTTTACCTATTAAATTTATATCAATATCATTTTTACAATTACAACTGATAAGCATTATAAGCCTCTTTAATTAGGTATTGTATTATCTATATTGATAATAAATCTGTTGATTCTAAGAGCCTGCTGATTATTAACAATATCTTATGTTCAAGGTTTGCTGTTATTGTCAACCAAGAGTGAGGAGACGTCATTCTGGCTTCTCAAAGTGTTGGTTGAGAAGATCTTGCCTGACTATTATACTAAGACCATGGATGGTCTCATAGTAGACATTGAGGTGTTGTCTGAACTAGTCAAAGCCAAAGTTCCAGATGTGCACCAACATGTAATAAACCTTGGTATGTTTACATGCAATAAAGTATATTTTCACAAAGTAGGATGGCTCCATACGTCAGTGCATAGTCATATTTGCTGCCGATGTTATTGAATACACAACTGTTGTTGCTAATCGCAGTATAATTTGGTGATGTGACTGGTGTATAGAGCTCTTTACACAATTACTTTCATATTTATTTATGTAAAGTCTGGGTGCCAAATAAGGATAAGGATTTAGTTTACCTTAACGTAAGGATTTATAATATTCAAGGTTAAATCAAAATGTAGAAAATCAGCTTTTCCCAAACTTTATTATGCCCTGGCCCAGTTATTATTGTTTCATCATTGTGACCTAACAAATTTTTTAACCCTCATAGTGAATATAGATTATTGTATTATTAAAACTAAAACACCACATTATAAGCACATAAACAATCATTGTCCCAAGGCCCAGGGCCTTATTAGGATGAGTAACCGGGTTAGTTCTAAAAAGTAAGACCCATAATAAACATAAAAAAATCTAAACAATAATATGATTTTTAAATCTTTTACAAGTTTTTACATAACATCAGCCTGCGCAGCATGCCGGGCTTTATTGCGCGACATAGAACGTTGTATCTTTGTTTTGTATTGCTTCAACGCAAACGAAAAGAGATAGCTAGAGTTATCTCACTCTCCTGTGCACGACGAAGCCGATCATGCCACGTGTGCAGGTAGCCCATTACCTCTAGTTAGCAAAAAAAAAATGAATCGGATTACAACTGGTAGTGTATGTATCATCTTGGCCTTAATATGCCGGCCGGTATGCCGAATACCGAGTAACGATTATTCGGCCAGATTCTCGGCGAATACGCTTAAACTTCGGCTTAACGAAATACATTTCGCGAGAAGGATTGTCAAATCAAATTGAATAAAATACCGAACATCTTTAATATCCCTGTAATAGTAGTAGGACTGCAGGTGTGTAGTTAGAGGCTATTTTTAGAAGAAGGCATACTTTGAGACAAATAGATCTGCACATTTTGCGTTGCCGGCACATTTAGCGACTTGCACATGATGCTACGACTACCATCTGGCCTCTGTGACCCTGTTAACAAGGGATCCCAACCAGATTGGATCATTGTTAAACATCCAGGCGCTAGAATATACAGGTTTCACCACGATGTTTTTTTCACCGTAAGAGCAGGGGTTAGTGTTCCACTAATGTACGTAACTCAGAAAAGAGTCATTGGTACATGATGGCACTGGGGTTCCAACCGGTACCTGTCGCTGGCGAGGCAGACCCCTAAACCAGTACTCCATCGACGCTATCCATCCAATAATACAAAAGAAGTATTTCTATATAAATCCAAATCGTACCCCCGCAGCCATTACATATAACTTTGTAAATGACAAACTGACGTGCCCACATTGTGTACGGGAGTTTGCCGCGAAGAAAGGCAATGCAAGCCATCTTCGTGCGCATCAGCGCCGATTCGATTAGGGGTCGCAGAGGACGCAATGACCGAAATCGGTCGGAAGATAATATAATAATATATTTTTATAGTTCCATTATAAATAAATTTAGAAGTGCTGTAATTCAAAATATTTTTCATATATTGATAATAACATATCCATTGTTGAATGCTAACCGATGCTCTTACGGTGAGGGAAAACAAATATCGTGATGAAGCCGACGGAATGTGTAACCATGATCCAATCTGGTCACGTTCCCCTGGTAGCAGGGTCACGGAAATCAGATGGCAGTCACTCCACTACTGTAAGTAATTATCTGATCTGCCAAATCCTGAATCCTGGAACCCCGGGTCCTCAAGACCACCACCGGAACATTAACGCCAAGATGATTATTATTATTGATAATAACATATCCAACAGAAAAAGAATCTGCCGCGGCCAACTATTCCTTAAACTTAAATATTTCCTGAAGTACTGAACGGATTAATTGTGATGACGGCTATCAAATAAAGAAATCGCATCGAAACCCGTTCGGGAGGTACGATGCCACAGCAGACACACATTTTCACAGAAACGTCAAACATAACTTTTTTCGATGTGGGTTAAAAATACTATAATCTTTCGATAAGATAACGTCTAGGCGGCACGTATCCGCACGAACCGCTTTGGCTCGACCTTTATAATGCGTACGGCTAAGGAATGGAACGCGTTGCCTGCGAGTGTGTTCCCTGATCAATATAATCTGGATGCCTTCAAGGCTAGAGTGAATAAGCTGTTCCAAGACATGCTTCAACTTCGGCCACATCGTCACCTACCAACAGGTGAGATGGCGGTCAAATGCCTGTCTCGTCTAATAAAAAAAGGCATTATTTATTATGAGATTCCACTAGTAGGAATTGCGCTGTTTCAATGATTTAGGTAGACTTTTAATGTAGACAACTACCACACTCATTTTATATGAAGGGGCACCGCTTGTTCGGCCGCCGACTTTCTAATGTTAAAACTGCCACTGTTAAAATGTCAGCTCGCTTTTGCAATCCCAATTCTTGTGATGGAAGGTAACGCCTGTAACCGCTTAATATAATAAAACGATTTGAACAGCAGGATATACAAAATTTTACAAGTGGGCTTTATTGGGAACCGGGCCTTATTTGGTGCCCGGACTTTATTTTAAAATTGCGAAATTTTTTACTTTTATGTATTTGATTTGGACTCGTAACCTAATCAAACGATTTCTCTTCCATGGCTGGTTCACCAAAGATTGGGAGAGCTCCATGTGTGGCACAAGTCAGTGAATGTAACTGTGTAGATGTAGTGCATAGTAGTGAAACAATTCCTTTTGTTATGTACATAGTTTAACCCTAAATAAAAAAAAATTCACATGTGATATTTTACATAATTTAATATTTTTTCAGGTCTACCATGGGCTGTTATAACCACTAAATGGTTTGTCTGTCTTTTCGCTGAAGTGCTTCCCATAGAGACAGTGTTACGGATATGGGACTGCCTGTTCTACGAGGGTTCAAAGATCCTGTTCAGGGTGTGCCTAACCCTGATAAAGTCTAACCGTGCAGCAATCATGGCCTGCAAAGACTTCACATCGCTTGCAGAGTGCTTCAAGGCGATAGTGAAGAATGCGAGTGCTCTACATTGCCATGAGTTCATGCAGGTGAGTTTGCTAACAACGCTAATTATAACATAATGGTGTTTTTGCACTTTGAAAATTTGCAGAATGTGGAATACTGCCCATTAACACCTCTTTAAAATTAATTATGTACTTGCATTTAACAGTATTAAAGACTTATTGATTCATAATATTACCCATATTAGTTGACTAATATGGGTCATAATATTTGCCATTGAACTGTGTAATGAAAGAAGTAAAAACCATAAATTAGACAATAACCACAGAAAAAGCCACAATGTTTCTAGATAGAGCCATGACGGTCCATACAATAAAATGATATTAATATAAAATTATATTACACATAACTGATGTCATGCTTGTCAATATCCCTAAACACTTGCCATGTAGCAGAAGACACGAAAAAATATTGTTTATATTCTTTCTTTTTAACGTGTCAACATTGTATTAACATAATGCTTTACACTATCGCGGTTATTATCACACAGTTTAAGGGTATGTTCCGGGTTTCCTACTACGTACCCGTGTACCAGATATACCTCGTAGACCTGTGTCGAAATATCGGGCTACTCATCAACCAAGGTACGCGGTAGAAAACCCGGAACATAGCTTTAAAAACATTGTATTGTTGTGGCCCAAAACTCAGCTACATTAATGATTGAAATGTAATTTCCAGTCAATTTTCAAAGTGCCGGGTACTTTGTCGAACGCCACAATACTGAAGCTGCGCGCGCGCTTCGCCCAGCAACGCCGCGAACAGCAGCAGAAGGAGCCGCGGTGAGCGCCGTCCGGCCTCCGACCTTGATCTCATATGAACACAAACTACCAAATTGTAGACATAATCGCGATACACACTATTCGTAACATACATGAAACAATTTTTTTGAAAAGAAGTTTAAAAAGCAGGTAAACAATTTGTTTTTGCTGCTTTTGTTATATTCATAAGTAGTAGTATAGCGTCGATTTATCCATACTTAATCTAGAACCCTACCTCATTCAAAAGCAAGAGTAAAGTGGAATGTATTGCTCATAAAATAAGGTTCATTTTTGTATCATTTTTAATGTTACGCGTCGCTCCGTTTACCAAAAGGCGTCATATAAAAATGGACCTTATTCTATGAGCAATACATTCCACTTTGATGTTGGTCTCTGGGTGAGATAGAGTCCTACATTAAAGGTGGGCGTAATCGAGGCTTATATTAATAAAAATTACACACATTTGAATTTAGTATACCAAAAAATTCCCAGGTATTCTAATGTGTTGTGAAGTCAGCCGTAGAGAAAAGTAAATCCCAGTGATTACTTAACACTTTGGTAGTACTTTGTACTACCTTACGTTCCCTTTTCTGCTGCCGCCTGGGAATCAACTTCAGTTCATATGTTTGTTAATAAAAAAATCACTGCCACAAACGTATATTTTTGGAAGGGAGATAAATAAATAGAATCGGCCCAATTACTGGCGTCGATGATGATTAGTTATATGCGAAAATAAATACTTCATACAGACATTGTTATGCATTAAAAATGCCGGTGATAAGATAACACCTAACATATTACATTACATCATTTTGTAGTGTGTGTACAATTGTAGCCATGCCCATGAGTCTAACGTTAGCATTTGTGAATAAGTATTTTAATTTTGAAATAAGACAATTTTTGTTGTTAATTTTCATATTAATATTATGTGTATTGTTATTTGATAGTATTATTTTTGTTTTTTATTAGCAAAGTAATTGGTCAATTATTATACATATAATTCTTACGTTTTTATATTCGATTAAATATAGTATTTAATTACAATGAATGTAATATTCTTAGGATCAATTTTTGTACTGTTAAATTTTGTATAACGCTTAAATATTTAAAAAATGACATAACATATTGAATTGCATTTATATTCTCTGGCTCAGGGGCGTAATTCTCGCGCTATGACATCTCGAATTCGACTTTTTTTCTAGCTCAATATCTCTATTAAATATTTAATTTAAAACGATATTCGACAATAAAGGAATAGCGAAAATCGTTGAGTATAATGTTTTTGCTTGCAACAGAGATTCATTTACTTTTTAATAGATTGTTGGTAGAGAAATTTTCAAATTCTAATGTCGAAATCGCGAGAATTACCCCCCAGTAGACCTAGCACAAGTTTCTCTCGCGCGCGATAAGCGAGAAAAAGCGCGACATAGGATTTGCTATCTTTTTCGTCTTAGTATTGAGAGAATGAGACACACGCTCTCGCGACGCGAGCTTTGTCGCAGACACACTTGTGCTAGGGCCACAGTACTCAATATGTGCCAATGAGATTTGGCCGCAAATACGCGTTTGGTAGCTGAAAGCAGGATATGATGACTAATATTATGTTTGGCTGTAAAAGAGCAATGAACAAATGACGAAGCCATTAATGTAGGTGCTAGTTATTAGATATTATTAATACATAAATATGTTCGTTTGGCACTTTGTCTATATTCAGCACAACAGGTGTAATCCTAATCACTTATAAAATTTAAGGCACTGTTAGTATTAAGTTTGTTTTGAGATTAATCTGAATTCAGTGTTTTATTGCCTTGACAATAAAATGGCATATCTGGTAATTAGGTTTATATCTGAATCACTGAGGTTTAGTACTGAATAACGCTAACATATTTTGTAGTAAGTACTAGACCTCATTGGATTTAAACAATAGAGCTTTTAAATATTTAGTTTATATTACTTCGGTGTATAGTTCACAAATCGCCGTGGCGATCGTGATAGCGCGCCAATTTTTCTGATTTTTATAAAATAATATTTAAAAACGCGATTGACTGAAAAGCTAATGTCCCGCGATTTTAACGTCAGGATGGCGAATGTATACATACATACCATCTTTATAGCTTCGACCATTGTAGTGAAACGTAGGTCAATTCGAAGCTCTAAGGATGGGACATAATACACCCGCTGTCCCGAACATTCAAACGCTTTAGCTGCTATAAATAGCGAAACTTGACCCGTCATCCTGACAATCACCTTAAATTGCCTGTACAAAGTACAAACTACAAAACATGAGTGTCTTGAACTCATTGCAAAATATTATAATATTTGAAGGGACACCCATAAGTTACAATGATAAATAATAAAGTACCAAAAAATGTATACCACTAAGGAGACAAGTGTCCGTCAAAATGACTGGTCACCACCGGCGTAGCCAGGTTTTTGTTTGGGGGGGGGGGGGTTCAACATCAAGACATATAAATATCGATCCGTACCCCCCCCCCCCCCCCTACCTTAAAATATATTTAAAAAATCAAATTTTGGCGCAATTGAGTGTGCGCAGCGACTACAGCACAGACTTTTTGGTATTTGGCTCTTTAAATCCGAATTAAGTACGCGGCGCGATTGGTGTGAATATTTAATAAACCAGCTCGAAATTTTTAAATTTTTGTTTAAAAAGAGCTGTAGCAAACTTATCAAAGAAAACTAATGAATTAGCGAGCGTAGCGAGCTCAGAAAATTTGGTATTTTGACTGTAAAAATCTGGATTGATCAATTTCGGGGGGGTTTGAACCCCCTGAACCCTCCCCGCTACGCCTATGTTGGTCACCAATCACTAAAATCGTGTCCAAAAATTGCTTATTTCTTACTGCTATTTGCTTACAATTGCTTGGGTTAGATATACCTTACAGCTTCCGGAGCTGCTTTCAGCCGCTTTTCACAGGGCGGGGATATACTGGGAAGGGCCTCCCTTGCCTCCCTGCAGTCGTCCTGTGAAGACCATATTTACTTATTTTAACTTGGTTACCCATCGGATGATGGGTAACCAAGTTAAAATAATAAAATAAAATAATCACGTCAGAATAAACTCACTCTAAAATTAAAAGTCAAAGATATCGTCTGAACTATCAAGCAATGCAAATATAGGCAAACAGAAGCAAGAAATATAAGCAATTTCTAAACAATTTTATCGGTGACCAGTATTCTGACGCACGGCCCACACTTGTCACCTCAATGGTTTCAAAAATTGTGTAACCTATTTAAAATCTAAAATATTTTTATATCGTAAATGGCCGCTGCCGGCGCAGACTTGACATTGGGAACCGGTTATAGACTGCCGGTAACAGAGATTTAACACTGGCTGCTGGTACCGAAATAGAAATATCATCATGAGTAAGCGACGCTGTCCCGAATTCGCGCTTTAGGGTTTTAAACTAATACCTAATACGAATTTAAACCTATATAAAATATTTAAACACCAGCCTACACTCGTATGAGTAGTGAGGGCCGGCAGCAGAATTCGCAATCGATGCTGGCTGCTGATGCACTTTCTTTAAATATTTAGTGATTGGATTGATTATGTTATTATTCTATTACTTGGTAACACTGGTCTATTCTCTTAGCCCCACTGATGTGTTGTTTGTTTAAGCATGCAGTGTGTATTATTTTGGTAGGTACCTATTTTTCAGAATAGATGACGTTTGTTATAATTAATAAAATCTAAGTTATTACTAATTTTTGCTCAATTTTATTATTTGCAAAATTTATCATTTTGCATTATATGAATGTAAATAATGAAAGTTTGGGAAAAATATTTTGCCAATGTCTAAATATACCTACTAAGTAAATAGTATTATTGAAAATAATTACAGACCTACTGCTTTCAAATAAAAGAATTTATAAATTTACAGTTCATCTGAGGATTATATTATAGAAGAATTTTTAATGTATTTTTGTATAATCACTTTTTCTATCCCTTTTGCAAATCCTTGTTGTAAATGTGCTGTGACAATAGTTTGCTATTTACTTGGATTCCATTTTAACTGTGTTAGCTAAGAGCATGGTAGAAAGTATTGCTATAATACATGTTTGGATGTTCATTGTAAAAGAATAGATTATTGAGATGTTGAAAACTTCTTTTATTTACTATTCTATCCTATTTACAGTACATACAATGCTTAGTTGAATAAAGAACTAAAATTTTAAAGGCAAGTGTTCTTTTTACAAATTGATATAGTGTTATAGGATGTATACAATCATTCTTCTTCAATCAATTATTCTTTGACTTGTTTTGTGGACATATCATAGATGAACAAAAGTATTTATGTAGTTTGATCTGTGACTACCAAGTACCAAACCAATATAAATTCTTGCCCTTTTCATGCATAGGTAGGTTAAAAGTAATTCCACATAATTAAAACCATGCAGAAACAGATATGGAGATACTAATTTTGTTCTTAGTCCATTTAAAAAGCTACTTTCTTCATAGATATTCTTCTTGCAACAATACTCTATGACTTGCCACTTTCTAGCACATCTTTAGCTTCATTAATTTTTGCAGCAACTAATGGCGACCCTCCTTTATCTGGATGATTCAGCAACATTATTTTTCTATGAGCATCTCTTATCTGCAAGTAAACGTATACATACAAACTATACTATTAACTTAATAAACGCTACTGATTCTGTTGTGAACGTAAGTTTGCCTGTTCTTGGATTTACATTTAAGTGTTTAAGATCTTAATGTAATATTAAAATGAAACAAAAAGTGTAAATATGTGGCAAATTAAATAAATAAATAATCTTTTAAGAATTACATGTGATGAAGATGATTAGAAGTACATGAATATTGATAATATCAAGTTATTACTAACTTACATACACACATGCTAGCATCCCATAGGAGTAGGCGGAAACTATCCTATACAATATTGACACACCTCTTTGGTACTGACCTTTGATTTATTAGCTGTTGGACTAACTCCAAGAATTAATGATGCTTCTCTTTTCGACATTTTTGACTCGAAGCCCCCTTTATAGTATTTAGAGTTTGATAATGTCTCTGCATCAAATTTTGGCAAGTTTTTCATAGCTTCAGCGAACTTCGTAGAAGCATTGGGCATTTGTCTAAGGATATAGCGGCCTGCAAAACCTACTGCAGCCATTCCTAACCCAGCCAAAATTATAGAGCTTCCCTGAAAGTTTGAAAAGAAGTTGTAATAAAATTGAGAAAGATCTACTTAACTAAGTTCAGCACATACGTGGTACGTGGTACATACCATTTCTTCGCGAAACAAAGGAAAATCTTTTATGAAATATCTATTTTGTTTTTAATTACAGAAAGCTACGCAATATTTGTAAGCATGATACCAAAATTATGTAGTAAATACTGAATTTTTTGGTTACTTTACTGTCAGTTGTCACCTGCTTGACTGACAGCTCATGTCAATGTCATGGACTAAGAAACTATATCCGATTATAGACGAGTTGCATTATATTTGTTCGGATACACAATTTACCGGTTATTTACCAAAACAACCGGTGATAAATCGCGGGAAGTTGTTAACAAAAAGTACGGTTTCTTGAAATGCTGGCAACTTGGAACGACGCAATGCCATCGCCATGCCATGAGAAATTACGAAAAAAATTGGGCCTTTTTTGAAGAGCTTCAACATGGCAGGAGATCAGGCGCAGTTTTTTCAATTACTAAATACATTATTATCACCAGATAATGACATCCGATCGCAGGCAGAAGTAAGTTCAATTCCATATTTTATCTAGACCACATTTTGTTGAAGCAATGAACGCTATTTCTAATTTTTATCAAAAGACATATGCGGCCTCGTGTCAAAACGTGGTCATGGTGGATATGCCTATCTAAATGTAAATTTTAGCTAAAACGAGGATCTAATTATTTGCAAATGGCACTATATTTTTATTAATTTATTATATTCCATGATTAATTACTATTACTAATTGTGTACCATGATTTGATCGCACATGAATCGGTTGGTCGGTAGTAAAAAATTGGGCGGTGAACGATTAGTTCCATGTGGATTCGCCGCCGGATAAATTATTTCCTGTCGGTTTAATGATTTTGAAGACCTACATCGAATGTAAATATAATAGATTTATCTACCTATATAGAATTCGGCCAACAATTTTTCTTTAAGTTGGGCAATATATAGGTACCTGTTCTCTTTTGGACTTTAGTATATGCTTACAAAAGAAATGAAATCTGCTATATTTACAACCTGCTGTTCAAAATATATTGTTTGGATTTTTCTTCTTCTGTACAGTCACCAGCATTGGTTACTAGGTGCTGCACAGAGAACAGATCACACAAACATTCTCCATTTAGAAACAAAGGCACTGTTTAAAACAAATTAATTTAAATTTACTTAATTTGGCTCTACAATCTAACAAAAATGAATGACACAGCAATAAAATATTTTGGTAAGCAAAGGATAACTACATAGCTAATCAAATGTTCTTATATATGCATAATGTTCTTATATTTTACATGTAATTAACTGCTGTTAAACTGTGAAACTGTCCGAGCTTACATATTTTTAGATAAGTTTTACTCGGTAAAGACATTGAATCATTTACTTTTTGACCCAAATATCTAAAAAGTTATTGTTAATATATAATATTAAAATTATTATTTTCCGAGAGACGAATATTCCTAATATTTTATACTATGACACCAAATTTGTATGCCCAATGCTTTGGTTGTTATAAACTATTTATTAGAATAATGGTATTTAATACTGTACACCCAGTGGTACATTGTGGAGGTGGTGGGCGTACGGGTTGGGCATGGTAAAAAACTAGGAATTGTGTACTCTATCTGAAAATTACAATATTTTGTCTTTTTCGCTGGCTCTTGATCCAAAATCCTTTGAACACAAAAAATGGAATAGTACTCTCAGTAGTATATCTAATCTAATTGTACACAACTGACCACATTCCATTCTCTCACCAGGAAGCATACAATAGCATCCCCACAGAGACTAAGGTTGTGTACCTAGTCGGTGCAATCCAAAATGCCGAGTTGGGCGAGGAAGGGCGGCAAACAGCGGCGGTGCTGCTGCGGCGGCTGCTTAGCGCCGAGTTCTTTGAGTTCTTCCCAAAGCTGCCGTTTGAGCAGCAGGCCATGCTGCGTGAGCAACTGCTGATCACACTGCAGATGGATGTCACTCAACAGCTACGACGAAAGGTTAGTGCATATGGATATTGCACATATATTCTGAGTAATTGCATTTAAAGTAATTACTATTAATTTATACATAAGTATTATAAATATTTGATTACTTAAAAAATACTTTTTATACCATTAGTTTGAAGAACCTATAATAATGTTTTTTAAATTCTAGTGTTTGCTACAAACACAAGCTTCCTGAGTTTGCAACATTCAATAGGAATTGCATAAAATTGAAATTTTCCAAAATAAATCACATTGCTAAAAATCCAATATTGGTTATCTTATCAGCAATAAATCCAGATATAAAATGGCGGCGCAGCGCCGATCGGCGCGTGAATGCCTACCTAGTACCTAGTAGTTTTTTTGCATTCCTCTGTTATTTAATTGATCAGTAGAGTGCTAGCCTACCCACCAACTGGTCTCTATTCTACACATTGCTCACATACCAATATTATCGTGACCTTGTCTTCAATATATCTAATAAATTGCTCTCACACTTTGTAATCTTTATTATCATGTTTGTGCAGGGTAATAAATATTTCTTACAAAACTTTTTAAGAAACATCAAAAATAGTGTAGTACCTACTTAGTAGAGTTCTAATAGAAAAAACAAGATGCTTATTCATTGCACATGTGTTTATGAGTCATCAATTCTAATTGAATCTGAATGTCTAGGGTTAATGTGCTTGATCTAAATTTATATCATCCTCATCTACCAATATATCAGCCAAGTTGATGTTATCTTGATGAATAGGCAAATTGGAAATTTACCATATTTTGCTTGATTCATTGATCATTTTTGTTGATTTAAATAGTGACATTTTGCTGGCTTGCGATGATATTTTTTACTAACTAATGGCCTATTGACAATCACCCAATAAAATTGTTCAAGTAAATTTTATTATTATTAGACATAGGGTATGATTGTTGAACTAAGGTAAACATAAAGCATAGTCAATTTGTTTAAAGTGAAATTATTCTGTATTTAGATTTGCGACGTGGTGTCAGAGTTAGCACGCAACCACATTGACGACGATGGAGTAAACCAATGGCCAGAGTTTCTGCAGTTCATGTTCAATTGTGCCAGTGCACAGGACTCCAATATCAAGGAAGCTGGCATAAGAATGTTCACGTGAGTTGATCAGAGCCACATGGTGGTGTTTATTTACATACTTATGGTGTTAGCTAACAGAATTATTTGCAGTGTTCAACTAAGTTATGACTCCAAATTGTTATTGTTAGAGATATCCAGCAGAGTTATGCATATGTTCGAAAGTCGGCGCCTTACGCGGATGTGCGTCATTGTCTTGAATGTGAATCAACTGTTTTGAGTTAGTAATGTTTTATGACATGAAAGCATAGCTGATGCAACAATGTGTTGTTTGAGCAGGTCTGTGCCGGGCGTGTTCGGTAACCAGCAGAACCAGAACTTGGATGTGATCAAGCGCATGTTGCTGTCGGCGCTACAGCCCACGGAGTCTGAGGCGCTGCGCATGCAGGCAGTGAAGGCCGTCGGTGCCTTCATACTGTTGCACGATAAGGAGCCAGCAATACAGAAACACTTCCAGGACCTGCTTATGCCTCTTATGCAGGTTGGTTAATTAAAATTGGTTAAAAACAGCCTCTTTTTCGGGAGTGTTAGAATAGTGTATTTTGAACAGTGATACTAACACTTGACATCGCCGAGTCGGATGCGAGAGCCAATGGCTTACGACGCGAGGATGCTAACGACCTGGCGAAATGAGGAATGAGTCGGACAGCTCGGATTATGATGACTAACAGTTGACGTAGCAGTTATACGTAACTGTCCCTTGCCTAATTAGGAATTTCAAATGTTCATAACTTTAAGAGTTATTCCAATCATTGTTTTACTAATTTTAAAATTTTTGTAAATCCTGAAATTAGTAAAATAATACTAAAATTGCAAATCCAATACTCTAGTAAATTTTTATCAAAATGTTCTCTATATAAGCTAGCTATGCACACAAACTCCTACGTGCACATCTTACACATAAGTTGTGTTACTGCCAAGGTGTGCAACATTAAAGTTTGGGGTTTCGCTAACACCAACCTATTATAGGATGGAGTTTGATAGTAGCTTCCAATACAAAATACTGATACAGGTACGTCGATTTGTGCGCTTGACACAGTGCGAGAGAGCTTTAATCATAACTCACTGGGCTTTCTGCATTTGTACTTGTATATTATAAACATTATTTAAGTAATAATTTGCTTACAGGTTGTTGTGCAGTCTGTGGAAAAATCTGAAGATGACGCTGCACTAAAGGTGCTCATCGAACTTGCAGAGTCTGCACCTAAATTCCTTAGGCCACAGCTGGACACTATCTTCCAAGTGTGCATTAAGGTGAGCCTCTATATTTAATGATAACTACTTGTGTAACACCACGCACCGTTTGGACGAATGGTACCGCCGAGGGCCACTAGATGACGCTGACCCAAATTCTACATCGCGCTATCGAATTGGCGCCCGCGTCTCAACAAATAGTTCGCGGCTATGTTCGACGACAATTCAATTCAGTTACCATAGTATTCCTTACACTAAGAGCAGTCGGATTCCCGCCATTCTTACCTAGATCACCTCCTACCTAGTATTCTAGTACCAGAGTAGTTTGTGTAAACTCTGTCGGGCGGACGGATTCCCGGACCCCGGTTCTTTAGAAATATACGCCGTCTCCTATATCTGGCTGTTTGTTACTACGTCACAAACAGCCAGGATAGGATATAATAATAATCATGTACTCACAAAAATATGTCCATTGTACAGGGAGTTTTTTTCCACCAACAAGATAGACATAGGCCCATGCTAAATACTTACCCCAATCCTCTCGTTATCAGGCGAAAAGCATACCTGAATTGTTTGTTTTAGAGTTTGTCAAAAGAATTTGACAGAGTGCTTGAAGGATAGACCAACATTATCGTTTAAATATTTAGTTACGACTTTAGCCAAACATATTATGCACACAAACTCCTACGTGCACATCTTGTACATAAGCTGTGTTACTGCCAAGGTGTGCGACATTAAAGTTTGGGGTTTCGCTAACACCAACCTATTATAGGATGGAGTTTGATAGTAGCTTCCAATACAAAAAGTGACTGGCAGATCTGTTACATTGCTCTATGTCTATTGAAATGCGCCAACGGTGACGGCATATTTTCGCCATGACATGCGAGATTGCGAGATCTTACCCCTGACGTTCTTACATATGCGCCAATAAATGAATCACATCAAGGTCTATGCTGCATTCGGAAGTGAAGAAACACTTATGTACTTTTTCAAGTAACATTGCAATATTTTTCAGGTGGTGGGCGACCACAACGGCGAGGACACATGGCGTCAGCTGGCTTTGGAGACGCTGGTGACGCTCTGCGAGACCGCGCCGGCTATGGTCCGCAAACAGGTGCCCAAAGCGGTGCAGATGCTGACACCGCTGGTGCTAGAGATGATGTGCGAACTTGACGATGAGCCTGACTGGTCGCTGCAAGACGACGCGGCGGACGATGACAACGAAAAGTGAGGCGACCATTGTTTTTTATTTGCGTCAGGTGTGCTGGACTAGTTTTTTCTTTATACTTGGGTGGCAACCAAGCTTACGGCCCGCCTGATAAGCAGTCACCGCAGCCTATGGACGTTTGCAATACTAGGAGCACCACCCACGCGTTGCTGACCCCGTAAAAACCATTTAAATCAAGTCAATCATTTCCTGGCTGATGTCAGTATGAAAATGGAACTTCATCAGTTTTAATGGCTAAGCTACTTCGAGATATATGTTGCTGATGTCTCGATCCATTGTATTTTATTACTATATTGAGGAAACTCCCACCTGTCATTGTACGGAATGTAAGATTTGTTTACGTCGGTGGCGTTGTTTTAAAACGTCCCCATTGCGAATCTTACAAGAGCAAGTAACGAGATAATTAGCACCCTGTGTTCCTTATACATTAGGGTGTCAGTCCCTCGCTAACATTCCCCATTTCTGCATTACACAATGTCAAAACTTTTCTCTAAATTGTACTATCTAATCGTAATATCTATTGCAGCAACTACGTGGCGGCCGAATCTGCTCTGGACCGCATGTGCTGCGGCCTGAGTGGCAAGATAATGCTGGGGCTCATAGTGGGCCAGGTGCCCGAGATGTTGAACTCTGAGGACTGGCGGCGGCGCCACGCGGCCCTGATGGCCGTGTCCTCGGCAGGCGAGGGCTGCCATAAACAGATGGAGCAAATGCTCGACCAAGTCGTCTCAGCTGTGCTCAACTATCTTACTGACCCGGTGAGTTACTTAGCTGAGTCATTTATTGGCTGCATCCTGATGACGGAACCTGTCCAATAAAATAAAAACAAAATAAAATACCGACTGCCTCGCGAGGCAAACGTCCGCAGCAACATTCGAACCATGTTGAGTGCGGCACATTCAGTCACTACGCGGCTATCGCTACATTTTATAAAACAAAGTACCGCACCCTTTTGTCTTTGTCTGTTCGCAATAACCTAAAAAGCGACTTAACCGATAATGGTACTATGGAGTGGTTTTCACAAATAGACAGACAGACAGTGATTCATGAGCAAGGTTTAGGTGTATTATTTGTTAAGGTTACTACTCGTATGAAACCGGGGCGGGTCGCAGTTATTAATATTTGTGTAACCATAGTCTTTCATTTTATTTATTACAAAAATAGGCTCTTCAAGTGAAGCATTACGAAATCAAAGGGTCTCTTGCAAACAAATCTCTCGATAAATTATGATTCACTTTACCCTTCTACTCTCTACAGCATCCGCGCGTCCGTTACGCGGCCTGCAATGCCATCGGTCAGATGTCGACAGACTTCGCGCCCGTGTTCGAGAAGAAGTTCCACGACAAGGTTGTGCCTGGACTGCTTTTGGTACTGGACGACCACGCCAACCCCCGCGTGCAGGTAATCACATTTTAAATTTCCCGCTATTTTGTATCATCATTACATCCCATAATAGTCCGCTGCAGGACTCAGGGCCTCTCCTACGAAAGGGGAGGTTATTGCCATATAATCTCCACGCTTGGCAGGCGGGTTGGAGATCGCAGTGCTATAAATATAACAACGGCAAACGCTGCTGCCATTTTCCAGCCTACGGAGACTCTTAGATCTTTTGCCTCGAAATCATTAGTCGCCTTGTACGAACGACACGACACCCACGAGTGAAACGGGTAGGTGCTATTCTACTCTGCCAGACAGCACACGGCTAACACTGCCATTTTGTATAACACTACCAAATAGTGTGAACTGAACTGAAAATATAATTTGATGTTTGTTTCGCCAGGCTCACGCAGCAGCTGCGTTGGTGAACTTCAGTGAAGACTGTCCGAAACCAATATTGACAATATATCTCGACCCATTGATGACCAAACTTGAGACTATATTGACTGCTAAATTTAAGGAGGTGAGTTACGATTTTATTTAGGACATTCCAATGATCGTTTCATCATCGTCTTGGCGTTAATGTCCCAGTTGTGCTCTCGCGCACGAGGGCCCGGGGTCCGCTTTGACCATGATCCAGGATTTGGCAGGTCAGGTTATTACAGTGGAGCGACTGCCATCTGACCTCCATGACCCTGCTACCAGGGGAACCTGGCCAGATTGGATCATAATTACACATCCAGTCGCCTGAATGTGCAAGTTTCATCACGATGTTTTCCCTCACTGTAAGAGCATCGGTTAGTATTCAACTAATGTACATAACTCAGAAAACAGTCATTGGTACATGGCCGGAGCGGGATTCGAACCCAGGATCTCTGGCTTACGAGTCGGATACTCTAACCGCTCGGCCACCGACGCTCCGATTCCAATGATCGTTTGTGGTACGCTAAATCTAATGGCTGTATCACCTCCATAACATTGGTATATCAAATGGTGGCATTTGCTCCCTGTCTATCTCATTAGTTAGTCAGGGATCTCAGTTCACTCACAAGTTTTATTTAGGAATACATATATAATCTTGAAATTTTATATTATTACTCACAGCAATATTCTTTACCTTGCAGCTAGTTGAACGCGGCACGAAACTAGTTTTAGAACAAATTGTAACCACAATCGCCTCAGTCGCGGACACGGTGGAGGCTGACTTTGTGGCGTATTACGACCGATTGATGCCGTGCCTGAAGTATATCATCGCCAATGCCACCACGGACGAACTGAAACTGTTGCGCGGAAAGACGATCGAGTGCGTCAGTCTTATCGGTTAGTGCACACAGCTCCATCTAGCCCCAAAGTAAGCAAAGCTTGTGTTATGGGTGCCAGAAAACTGATTAACTACTAAGACCTGTAACAAATTTAAATTAATTATTTCGATTTCTACCCGACCGGGAATCAAACCCGGGACCTGCGTGGCTTGTGGCTTGTGAGGTCGTTAGCTTTTTATGTTAGTCATTTTCTTATACTAACTACAGAGTTGATCAATAAATCTTTCTTTAATTTTATCAGGCTTGGCAGTTGGTGCCGAGAAGTTCAAGATCGATGCAATGGAAGTCATGGAGCTGCTATTGAAAACACACACAGAAGGTGACAGGCTGCCACCCGATGATCCCCAGACTTCTTACCTCATCTCCGCCTGGTCGCGCATTTGCAGAATTATGGGTAACGTATTCTTCGTTATATAAACCTAAGCGTACTGACTGAGTAGTTTTGTGATGTGCCTCGTCGCAGATCAAACCAGGGCGGATAAAATCGTGAATCAGTACGTTGCTGTCTAATGGTGGCCACTCATCATGACGCCGCTTGATCTAGTGATTGATGAAATAGGCTTTATCATACCATTGGATCAAATGGCATGGTGGTGAGTGCTCCTAATACTGTGAAAAAGTTTTCGAATGTCGGGAGACAGGATCTTGATGTAGCATTTATTGTGTCCAGGCAAGGAGTTCGCACAGTACTTGCCCATGGTGATGGAGCCGGTGATGCGCACCGCCGCCATGAAGCCCGAAGTCGCGTTGCTGGACAACGAAGACCTTGAGACTATCGAGGGAGATCTCGACTGGCATTTCGTCACTCTTGGCGAGCAGCAGAATTTCGGTATCAAGACCGCCGGGCTAGAAGACAAGGCTTCCGCTTGCGATATGCTCGTGTGCTACGCTCGGGAGCTGAAGGAAGACTTCGCGGAATACGCTGAGGATGTCGTGAAGCTGATGGTGCCGATGCTCAAGTTCTATTTCCACGATAACGTGCGCACGGCGGCTGCGGAGTCGCTCCCGTACTTGCTGGAGTGTGCTCGTATCAGGGGCCCTCAGTACATCCAGGGCATGTGGGCGTACATTCTGCCCGAGCTCCTGAAGGCAATCGACGCTGAACCCGAACAGGAGGTCCAGGTTGAGCTGCTCAACAGTCTTGCCAAGGTTAGTGTTGGAGTACACCTATACTGTAAGAATTTAGTATTTTAAAATATTCCAATGCTCGTTTATGGTAAGCTAAATAATGGCTTTATCGCCTCCATAGCATTGGTAAAAAAAATGTGTGTTTGTCCTTTTCTACCTTAGTATAGTTTGTCAAGGTACAAATTTCACTAACAAATATAATTAGTAACGTTTCCATTTAACATTCCCCTGGCAGCAGGGTCACGGAGGTCAGATGGTAGTCACTCCACTGTAATTAGCTGACCTGCCAAATCCTGGGTCATGGTCAAGGCGGGCCCTCGTTCTCGAGGGCACAACCGGGACAATAACGCCAAGATGATTTATTTTACTACAGTCAACTATGGTGATGTCTGGGCAAGTGGAATGGCACCAACGCTTTCCAATTATCAAGTGTAAAAGCATTTACTGGGTCCTAGTACCTAGTAACTCAGGCTAGACTTTGTTTACCATGAGATTTCTCACTGAGCTGCTTGTCCCCAGTGCATAGAGCTTCTGGGCGCGGGCTGCCTCGCGGATGAGATGATGGCGGAGGTGCTCCGCATCCTGAACAAGCTGCTGACTGAGCACTTTGAACGCGCCACCGAGCGACACCAGAAACGCACCGACGAGGACTACGATGAGGTACGTAATAGTTTATAGAAATATCTAATTAAAGTGTGGCTGACATTTTTACCGCGCAACTGGCAATACAGTAACCCTTAAAAAAATTATGACAGTCCAGCTTGAAAGCGGCTGACGCTAGACGAGCGTAATTGTTCGATAAGATTTCGCATGTTGCCTGACCGAAATCACACTCGTTTCTCAGTCTCACAATATTGAGGCATTTCGGCGAGAATTTTATTCCTGTCAAGTTATATTAGGCCCAGAATTCAATGCAGTCGTCTATATGTTGCTACGAATATCTGCGGTCTCCGCGTCGAAGCTTTTGTTATGTTATGATGGTAAGCGGTATCTGTCGACCATAACATCTATGATTCATGCATTTAGCTTAATTAATCATTAGCCTACACCTGCTACAAATTTTAACTCTCTTCCGTTCGCCTCTCCTTCCAGGTGGTAGAGGAACAGTTAGCCGACGAAGACAACGAGGACGTGTACGGTCTCTCGCGCGTGGCTGATGTGTTACACGCCCTCATGTCGGCGTACCGGGACGCGTTCTTCCCGCATCTGGACTCGCTGATGCCGCATCTGGTGGCACTGCTGGGGCCGGGCCGCCCGTATGCCGACCGCCAGTGGGCCATTTGTATCTTCGACGATGTTATCGAGTTTGGAGGTAGGATTTGATTATATACAGTAATTTTGTAAATGTGAAACTGTGGCTAAATGGTTAAGATGATTTGCTAGACTGGGCTAGAATTTATCCGTCGTTTAGCAGCTATTTCTGTCCTGTAATATGGCAGTATTTTGATAGCAGACCTCACATTTCATTGGCAAAATCCCGCATTGACATATGATTACACAGTCACAGACAGACTAACCTACAATATTTATTTATTTAACTACCAACTGAGTACAAATATAAGTTGCAAATTAGTTTAGATAAGGTACAAGACTTAAATGCTCCCCAATTATAGGTATATACATTATTCAACAACTATACTAAAAATGACACCCAAAACCATCATCATCATTACCCTGTCGTCACTCCCGGTCCCTACTTCCAAACGACTCGACAATCACTACTGCCACCAAACACTAACCAATTCTATCGACCCACAGGCCCATCCTGCATAAAATACCAAGACATATTCCTGGAGCCGATGCTGAGCGGGCTATGCGCCAAGGAGCCCGAGGTGCGACAGGCCGCCGCGTACGGTTGCGGCGTGCTCGCCCAGTTCGGGGGAACCCAGTTCGCGGCGGCGTGCGCACGCGCAGCCCCCTTACTGGCTGCGCTGATCGCGGAGCCCAACTCGCGCGCAGTGGAGAACCTGAACGCCACAGAGAATGCTATCTCCGCCGTCGCCAAGATCATCAAGTATAACCATTCGCAGATCAATAGGTTGGTGTTCGTTATTATAAAATTAATTATTAGGTAGCGTAAGAGAGTGTAACCACTCCGGATCCCCCGCAAGGTTGCTAACAAAGTGACCTTGATTCAACTTACCAAACAACGACCACGTAGACAGCGATTTGCAGCACATTTCGTTGACCTTGGTTATCAACAACAGAATGACCTTGATCAGTTGTGTGGTTGGTTGTTGATCAAGGTTACTCTGTTGGCACCCTGGGATTGGCAACCGTGGTTGACCACATCTTCCGATGGGGAGCGGAAGATCTGGTCAACGGTTTTAGGGTTCACACCTAACGAGTAGCGATCTCGTTGCAGTGCTGAAGTTCCGACTAGCTTCTAAAGTACTCCCCTAGTAGTAAGTAGTAGTAAGGTCACCCAACTATTTCCCGGACTTTACTCGCATTGCCACATATTCGCTGTGTTTTTTTATGCTGTATGAGCGCGCGCACCGCTCTGACATGAGATGAAATGCCTAACAAAATAAAATAAAACTTGCAGGGACGAGATAATCAGCCACTGGCTCACCTGGCTGCCCGTCGTGGAAGACACTGAGGAGGCGCCGCACGTGTACTCATTGCTTTGCGAGCTCGCTGCCTCCGGCCATGCGGCCCTGGCGGCGCCCAACGCCCCGCAACACGTCATCGCCACCCTGGCTGAAGCGTTCCTCCGCGACGCCGTGCCCACAGACAACCCAGTGTACGCGCAAATGGTCACGCTCGTCAGGCAGATACAGGTATTGCATAGATACGTACGTAACGTCACGCCTTCCCATAGGGGGAGGCTGAGATCACGTTCAAGTATTCTGGAGATGTTATTCATAATGTTGTGGCCAGAGTAGAAAATATAGCAACGACCCTGTTGTAAGACGCTACTAATATTATAGAGGCAGATCGCGGTAGGCAGGTTGGAGAATGCAGTATTTTCAATAATAAGATCTCCAACTGCACTCTTCTGAAGTAATGGCCTGTTGAAGGGATGTGTATATAGATATTCATTTTTCATCATTAGTCATGATGACCAGCTCAAGACTAGAGAGGTTTACCATTATCTCGATAGGCAGGCCGCTCGGAGAACGCCGTGTAGAAAGCGCACAATGGAAAACATTGCTGTCCATTTGTTGCTCTATAGATGTCCCAGAACTATGAACCTTTTTAGTCCGAAGAGGTGTATTGGTGTAAGTGTAAGACAAGAAGCTGTATTAGTAACGGTGTGATGCGCTTGCAGAGCAACGGCGAGCTGTTCGCGTCGTGCCTGCTGTCGCTGAGCGCCGAGCACAAGGAGGCGTTGCAGCTGGCGCTGTCGGCGCAGTGACTACGCCCGAGCCGCCCGTAAACCCCTCCCACATCACCTTACGTTGCCGCCTATCATATTCTATGTGTAACATATGGTAATCTTGTAATAGCGATGTAATAAATTTTTTCTCACACGATTCTGTGTCATCTGTCTGTATCTATGCGGGTCCGCAACGACTCCCGACCATCGCAGTGGTAAATATAGATTGCTTCTTTCCTTTTAAAGGATTATTTTTCTCGATCTCACTCGAATGATGATATCCATTGGGCTAATTAAAATTGCTGTGATATATTTTTATACTAATTTTTGATGTTAATTTCGTGCTTAATCCATATGAGCTCTTCTTTAACCATATTAGGTTTCGAAACTTTTTAATGTTTTTCTTTCAAAGTTTCATAGCTAATGTAATAGAGATGGTTCAATTGAAATTGTTACGAGCGGCGCACACCAAAAGTTTCCTATAAAATTACGTACCTGTCGGTGATTTAATAGTAAAACTTTGATCTGCTGCTATTTATATAATATATATAATATAACTGCTGATGGTTATTCTATTTTAAGGGTATCCAATACAGATCTGACTATAAAATAATATTCCAATTATTTACGTTTAGCTTGATTATGCCCGTGTATTTATTTGCATGTTCTATGTATGTAGCATTGTATTGTTATAACTAATGAATTTGGCAGCTTATTCAATAATTGTGTACTCTCAAATGAAATCGTATATAAAAGCTTAGGAACATTGAACCATCTCTATTTTTTTTATAGAGTTTGCCATAACTACGGCTGCAACGGGAACTCGGTGGCTGTCTCTCGCAATGATCGAGATGTCTGTGTTTATAAGAAATAATTTTATTCATTATAATATATAATATTATACATTTTCTTTGTGTTAACTAAAATAAAAGTTATTGACATTTTAAATGTATAAATCTTATTTTTTTTATACATGTTTAGCCTAGCCCTCTAATAACGAATAGAATTCTTTTTTATTTGGGTATGTGATTGAGATACCTTCACGTCCCTTTCGGAACGGACAGGGGTTTCTGGTAACACGCCTTAAGTAGCTACAACCAATCACGAGGACTTCATCAACTTTCCTTTCTCGTCACCTCTTCGTCAAGTTGCTTACTTAACACTGCAACAAAATTTCGCTAAAATCTGTTGTAGTTTTTGAGGGGAAAAACCTCCAGTCGGAATCTGACGAACATCCGTTTTCATCAGAAAAACTACAGCTTACGGTTTTATTTCGACGGACAAAAGCGAAATCTTACCGAAATGGTCTCTTAATAAATATTCCTCTATTCCCAGAGTCCTACCCTACTAAAACGCAGTGAGACTTATCATGGGTAATGCGTTTATTACACATTCCTAGATTAAGTGACTGAATTCTAAAACAAAAAGCGAGAGAGCAAATCAAAGTGGAATGTATTGCTCATGGAAAAAGGTCCATTTTTGTATCACTCGTCGCTCAGAGTCGTCGTTTAAGTTACGCGTCGCTCTGCTTTTCAAAAATCCGAGATACAAGAATGGACCTTATTCTGTGAGCAATACATTCCACTTTGATTTGCTCTCACGCTTTTTGTTTCTGAATTCAGTCCCTGAATTTAGGAATGTGTAATAAGCGCATTAGCCACCATTTAATCCTTTAACTTTAGTTGTATCATAGAGAAACATCACACAAAATGTCACACATCTCTATAACATACACACTAAGGCAAATGCAGGGGCGAAACAAGGCAGCCCAAGTTATTTTTTACTACGAATTTCTATTCCGTAACGAACCCAAACAAATCTGGACTTGATATTTATATTGTCATTATAATAAAAGTGCAATAAAGGTGCCGACCTAATCATTATCATCGTCGTCGTCAGCCTAAACACATCTAAACTACTAGAGAAAAGATCTGTCCTCTTATTGAAGGAGAACGAGCAATTGTTAACCACTCAGGCCCAATGCGGATTGGCAGACTTCATAATTCAAATTAATCTCTACATGTAAGTTTTTTGACGATATTTTCCTTCACTGAAAAGCAAAATAAATTATTTGAATCCATATATGAATTAGGCATGGACTTACCACCCAAAAGAGACAGCGCACTGCTTTGACTAAAGCCGGGCAAAGCTAGAGTCACCGTTGATAGTCTTGTGTCCCTTTCTAGTGTTGCCACAATTGTTGATGCAAATTCCGAATTACTTTTATTACTTAGCGCGGACACAAACCTACCGATCAGGGCCAGGCAGAGCCGGACCGGGTGCAATCTGAAGGTCATATTTTCACCAGGGTCCAGCCCAAAGCTGCTACTCGGAAACTATTGGTCCTAAAACTAGTTTCTCATCAGAAATTATAGTTCTTGTTGAGATCTATATTTCAAATGACAGCTGTCAAACTTAAAACTGAAATAACTCTGAAACTATTGGTCCTAGAAGACTAGTTCCTAAAGATTTAGTAAGATAAATCGTTACCGAACTCTTTTATCTGTTTTGTGGAACAAAAAGTCGTAGGTTAATAATTATGTCGACTCGACGTTTGTCGGAGAAATGTTAAGTAGATCAAAAGGCATTTTGACAACTACTTTTCAGATTGTACGGATTACCCCACAATAATACTAAATTCACTGTAAATATATTTCTCCAATAACGGCAACATCAAACACGACACTTGTCAATGAGGAGTTTTCCAGTAGGTATTGTCAGTTGGTTTCAAAAAGCATCAATAGATGGCGCTCCTACAATTCTGGTATTTTTTTTTAAATCTGAGATTTTGGCAGTGATATCATGCAGCCATCTAATACTAAACCTAAAAATAAAATGTTTATTAATATAAACATAACTTTTAAAGGTTGAACGAAATGTACAAAGACATATTTTTAAGTATAGGCACTATGTTCCATTTTATTACAACCTCTAAAATGGTTGAAAACTATTGATAAATACAATATTATCCAATACAACGTACCCAGTGTTTATATCCCCTTTGCTAAGAACCTTTTTCAAGCGATTATCAATTACCAAAATTGTCGGGGCGCCATCTAGTGAGTGGTTACGAATGCTTTACATACCTATTGGAAAACTCCTCATTTAGAATGACGGTGATTATGCCAATAACATTGTGTTTACACTGTTAGAAAGGGACAAAGGACTATCGATAGTGAGTCTCGCTCTGCCCGGTTTTGGTCAAAGCAGTGCGCAGTCCCTTTTGGGTGGTAAGTACATCGAATTAGGTATATAATACAAAAACCACCGTTTTATCGATCTCTCGATCCTACAAACCGTGAATACCGTGGCCTCTAGAGTGGCCATAGTCATGAACAAAAAAAATATTAAAAAATGTATGTACACTAATTTATCAATATATGAGGCAGCATATTCTTTATTTTCAGTAAAAATTCTGGTAGGTACGGCACCGGACAGACTTTTGTTCTTGAAAATGTTTACAACACAGCACTTCCAATTTGCAACCCAGACATCACCATGTCTGGTCTTCAGGATACCTAGAAGAATGAATAAATGAAAATAAACGTAAATCCGCGTAACGTATTAATATACGTTAAAGATTTTTTTAAATGTCAACATATTATCATTCAGGTACTTACATTTTTGGTACGGAACCCTAATAAATATAAAATTGTGGACCGCTATGATTACAATTGTGGACAATATTTGAGTATTAAAATTCTATACAACAAATACTAAATCCGACCCTGTTTACATCGAAATGTTTCCATTAGTTATAGTTTTGATCCTTTTGTAGGTTATTTTTGGAAATATAATGTTCATTGCATAGAAATAAATACCATTGTGTTCATTGATATTTTTGCGTTCAGAGGGCCTATCGGCTATCTCAGTGGACAACTGAATTTGACATAAAAAAAATCTGACACTACTCTAATTTGGTAGACGCTATTGCCAGTTTTCAACGTAGATGACGTGGTGTAGAATTATCTAGTGTCAAATACAATTGTCAACTGAGTTAGCCAATAGCCTCGCAGGTGTGTCAAAGCATTGCGGCGCTTCTGTATTGTATTGTAGCAGAGAGCTATATTATCCAGACACAATACGCAATGCACGACTATTCGGGATGGAGAAATGAAACCCAGGATCAAGGAATTTTGAAAAATATATTATATTATTAAGATTATCAAGGTCGCTGGTCGAACAGAGAGAGAATCGGAAGATAGATAACAGTTTTAAGTTCTAGGATACTAGGATACCTCTTCATCCTATAGATCCAGCAAAGAATCAAAAGTTTTGGGAAAAACACATTTTTTTAATGTTAAGTTTTGAAGTTATTTTAAAACTTGAGAAATCTTCATAGAAACCAAAGAAATGCATTATTTCGTTAAAGTATGTTGTGATTTTGTATTATGTAATGGGTTCTTAAAACGGGTCATTATATCTTATAATTCAGTCGGAAAAAAAAAACTTTCATTAATTACAGAGAAAATCGTGTTTTCAAATATATGTATATATATATATATATATGTCGTCGCGTGAAGGAAAGGGTTGTATCAGGATCATTGTCATCAGGGTGGTGATATCAGTATTAGATCGTATTCGTCCAGATAAATTAAAGAAAAGGTTAACATTTACTTCACTGTATTTATTCCAATTCATTTTTGCACATCACTTAAAGAGGTTGAACCTGTTGAAGAGGCCACGATTGAGCGTATTATTGGCGGTAAGGTTTCACATTCGGCAGGTATGGATGATATCTCTATGGCTAGGTTACAGCTAACCTTGCCACACTCATTGCCTGCATTAGCAGCTATTGTCAATTCGTCCATCTTGGGGGGAGTATTTCCGGATCTGTGGAAGACTGCAGTGGTCACACCTATTCCTAAAAAGTCCAATGTCACGGGGGTAGGTGATCTTCGTCCTATTAATATTTTGCCCGCTTTATCTAAGGTAGTGGAGAAAGCTGTCCTATTGCAAATAAGGCCCTACTTGGAGACAGAGAAGGTCATTCCAGTGATGCAGTCTGGATTCCGTAGGGGTCATAGTACCACCACGGCGCTCCTAAATATCACTGATGATATCATGTATGCTACTAATGAGGGTAAGGGTACTATTATGGTGCTATTGGACTTTACGAGAGCTTTCGACTGCATTCACCATCAGTTACTAATGGCTAAATTACAACATTATGGGTTCAGTTCTAAGGCATGTGATTGGTTCAAGTCTTACTTTAGCAATCGCAAGCAGATTGTACGGTGTGGCGTGGGCGACGATGGGGTCTCTTCTGGACCACTGCTTGTTCGTCGCGGGGTAATTCAGGGTTCCATTCTTGGGCCTACGTTATTTTCAATGTATACTGCTAATATTGGGTCAGTGATAAGGGAGTCAATGCATCATCTTTATGCCGACGACACTCAGGTATACACTCACACCTTATGCACGCCGGAAGCTGTTTCTGGCGCAGTGTCCCGTTTGAACTCGGACCTGGAGAGTATAGTTGAGTGGTCATCTAGGCATGGCTTACTTTTAAACCCTGTGAAGAGTACATATATTGTCTGCGGCACGGCACACCAGGTCAATAAAATTAAGGGACTGAAACCCGTTTTAAAAATTGGCGATACCCAAATACCCTATCAGGAGTCTGTGCGTGATTTGGGCTTGGTTTTGGACGAGACGCTCCACTTTGACAAGCATGTCCAGGGAAAGGTTGGTTTGTGTTTTGGGTCGCTAAGTGCCTTGTACAGGATCCGTCCTTTCGTTCATCCGAGCGTGAGGATGGCCCTCTGCAATGCACTTGTGTTGTCTCATTTGGGGTATTGCGACACCGTTTACGGCCCATATCTCCTGGCTAAGACTTCGAAGACTGTGCAGAGGGTGCAAAATGCTTGTATGCGTTTTTGTTTTGGGATCCAGCGGAGGGAGCGCATAACTCCTTACTTATGCAAGAAGGGTTACTTAAGTAAGGAGAATAGGCGTAGGTTGAAATTTGCGTCTCTTGTGCATTCTCTTGCTGGGGGTGAAGGACCGGATTATCTGAAAAGCAAACTGACACATAAAATGCCGAACCGATTGAGGGACAGAGGCCCTCAACTGGTACCGCCTAGCTTGCATTTGACCCGCGCCAGGGCCTGTTTCCAGTTCGCAGCAGCAAAGATCTGGAATGATCTACCACCTCCACTACGTAATCTCCTCGGGAGATCTACGGATACGTTTAAAAAACATTGCATGCGGTGGCTGCTCGAGAAACAGGTTCTGGAAGCGGAGATTATTTTTGGCGGATAGTCTGGTCCCCATCCTTTCCACTTCCAATTAATAAAGTCAAAGTCGTGATTTTAGGTACTTGGTCATGATCCATAGTGAAATCTATTAAATTTATTTATTTATAGTGTCTGTGTCTATAACAAATTTTATTCTGTGTAATTTTGTAGGCCAAGGCAGAATAGCAGGCCCGTAGGCACCTTCGCGTATCTGCGGAACTGAGCTTTGGCCTCTTTAGCGTTTAGTGTTTATATTATTTTTTATTTTTTTTCTCATTGTTTTTTTTTTCTGGTTTAATTTATTTTAATTTTGTTTAATTTTATTTTTTATATGTTTGAGCTAAATACTAAATAAATACCTTTTTATTTATTTATTTATTTATAATTTCACTTGAAATCAGAGCAGTATAACAATATTTATTTAACTATTTATTGCAGACAATATAATATAATTTTGTAATTTCTGTATACTTTATACAGAAATTACAAAATTAAAGACGACACAACAGGCACTACTTATTTCTAAGAAGAAATCTCTTCCAGCAGGCCTATAGAAGAGAGACATTATAGATTATAGGGGATGAGACGTGCGCAATATAGGCAGTTGAGGTAATTAACTTTCTTATTTCAAAGGTGATTTTAAAATTACTTTATTTTCAAACGTAAAACACTTTCTATAAACGAAATGTGGAGACAGTTTCAAGACGCGTCACTCCTCGGCGGCGGTCGCGCCAAGAATGGCCGCCACTCCACCCGAGTCGTGCCGTCGAGACTATGTCAGCACGCCCCACCAGAGGGCGCACTCCCACTTCCGTTTTCTTCGTCATGAGTCCGTACTATTGACCACATGATTCCATACTATTAACCACATCCGTCATATATATATATACAGGGTGTAAAAAGACCGCTAGCATTAATTGAAACCCCATATTCTACCCATGAAACTGAACAACTTTCCCAAAGAAACATACCCGCGGAAATGACTTCATAATTTCGCTACCTAAAATAAATAATTAATTGCGATGCGCAATGTACTACTTCTGGCGCACGCCTCTCGCTGGCCCACGTGACCAGTGGTCACTGACCCCGCGCGGCGGCCGCTTTGACGTATTCTACCTAACTAGTACGGGGAAAAACCTACTGCACGATGGTTTTTTCCCGTTAGTGGCCGCACAAAGCAAATGAGGTTCTCGTCAAAATGGTACCACCTGGTACCTAACACCTGTTAACAAAAGCAAATAAGGCACAAAATTCCCTTATTTAAACCTCAATAACTGCTAAACCATAAGTTGCAGACTGTTTTCGATTGGTACTTGCTATCTTCCTAACTTTTGATGGCGCAGACGGTGTCAAAATTTCAACCTTCTGTCTTCAGCTGTTCAGAATTTTAGTACCACATGCTTTTTGTTTAAATAACATTACAAAATTAAGTAGGTACAGATGGCAGCACATCAACCTATTTACCGTCAGTATAACATGAGCTAGCATCACTATGCACACACGTACAAACCGAAGATAACAAGCAAAGCAATGTACCTAGGTACTTACCTACTCCACGTTTCGCGAGCGCCGAATTAGATGCGGCTCAAATTGGCAATTAAAATATTCCTGAGCATCGTAACGATGTCTTTCATTTGCACGAGGCATCACAAAATACCTAACACACTTGAAAATACTTTTTAAACTTGTGAGAACACAAATCACTTTCGCCGTAACAATGTCGTATTGGTATCGCGTTTGCAACCGAACTGAAGAAAGAAAGAAGGAAGAACAGTCGCGCCGGTGTCGGCAATTTCTTTTGATCGTAGTTTCGGTAAAAACCCGCGCGCGCGCATCCTAATCTTGAAGAGTGTATAGATGAATTAGCCATTATTATTTTTCTCTAATAGTTTTGGTCCCATTCGCGTTTTTCCCCATTTGCGTGTTTCCCCAAATTCTTTATTTTCCGTTCGCTATTATTACCGACATTAAATTTTCTCACACGATACAATTACTACTCGTTATTTTCGCTACATGCATCTTTACCCATGCAATTTTTTACCAATCCGTATTATTCATATACGTATGCTTTACCTGTAGAATATTGTTACAGAAGTGGTTTCAGGGGATTTAAATAAGCAGCCGATACGTTTTCAATCGCTATTATAATAATTTAATGGTCCAGAGTTACACCGTAACGAATCAAAAGTTATATTTATAACACATGTGTCACAATCTAAGCAACATTTTTATAACCTCCGAGAAAGAAAAATACCATCATCCATCATAATTTAGCCGGAAAGAATTTAACAACTTCAACAATAATTATAACGTTTTTGTTAACAACGTATCATGTAAATAGTACATATAAAAGACGAATAAATTAATTAACATAATTATTTATGGTAATGAACTATAATGAAAATAAACTTATGAATGAGTAAGGAAATGATTGACTCCGTAAAACAATCAAGTGCTACTAGATGGCGCTAGTGGTCGCAATTAGAATTATATCTATTAGTTATTATTCTGGTTTAGGCCTATTAGGGATGGAGCTAGTGGAGGTGTTGAATGTTGGTAACACTCGGCCATCCTGCGCAGGCCGTGTCCCACGGCGATCTCCGACTGATGTATATTTGTTGCTTGTTCCGCCAATATCACCGCTGCTACCAATGGTGTTGTAACCCTGAAAAAAATAGAGGAAAACACGCAGTAATTTACATTTTATTTGTTCAACTTGCCCTAACCAACAGATAATGACTTTCTCAGCTCTTAATTCACACAGCAGATGGATAAATAATTATGTGTATTCTCCTTTCCTTTGGCTTCGACTATTTTCGTACATTCACACAGAATTAATATAAATATATAAATATGCAAATAATTTCAGGTAAGTAATGAGTTTTTTTTTTGTATTTAGGTCACATAGTTAAATTTCACACAGTATTTTTTTTTTATGTCGCATTGTATTTATCACACAGTTCTATGTCATTTGTTATAAATTAGTTACCTACATAGTATACAAGGACTTGGTCACACAGCCATCCATTATTTTCATCTAACAGTTTATGATCACACAGTATTAATTTTACACTGTTATATGGTTTTTATCACACAGTACTACTGTATGTCATTTTCATTTGGATTTAGTCACACAGCCATCCATAAGTCGCACATAGCTATTAACTTAATGTACATTTTTTTGTTTGGTGACGATTAGTGTAGGTTTGGGTATGCATTATTATTGTCAAAGACTACAATAATATTTAAACTCAGCTAATAATTTTATCTCAATTCAACTTATTATTAAATATATATAAAATCATTCATGTGAATACAACCTCAGTATTATTATGGCTATGATTATCTAATTAGTTCCAAACACTTAACAAAAGTCCTATAAAGATTGTAGAAAGAAACATAATGTTTATTACAACAGGTATACTTGATATGATAGGTATAAATGATTGGCTGCACACAGTTTCAATCGAATGATAGAATAACGGCGAAGTTAACTTTCTAGAAGATCTATTAAATCATCACGGTCTACCTCATGATCGCTACCTGAAGTATCATCGTCCGAAATTATTACCTTATAAGGCCGCAGTGTGTCACTTCTAACTACCGCATTGAATTTTCTATAACCTTTCATTCCTTTTATGCTAGTTATAGTATACCGGTCCAATGACTGATCAGATTTAGTGACCTTGTAAGGTCCGGTATAGATCCCATCTAATTTTCGCGTTAGGTTTGCCTGAGCATCCCTAGCGACTCCACCTTTCCATAGTACAAGTTGCCCAACATTGTATTTCCTGCATTTCTTATGTTTTTTGTCGAATCTTTCTTTCATCGAGCTCATATTTTCGTCCATGCGAATTTTGGCTTCATCTCTCCTAGTTTGTAATCGCTGTTGCTGTGTCTCAAGATCCAGAGGTGTGTCAGAAGGGATAGCCGGAAAGCGGCTGTTGGAGTGCCCGAACATTAAGCTGAATGGAGAGTGTCCTGTGGTCGAGTTTAAAGTATTGTTGATTCCCCATACAATGTCTGCGAGCTTGGTGTCCCAACTACATTCCGTCTCGCCCATTGTGGTCAAGCCACTTATTACTGTACTATTTGACCGTTCGATTTGTCCATTGGACCTTGGGCTAGCAATGGCATTCAGTATGTGTTTGAACTGCATTTCTTCAGAGAATTGTTTGAAGTAACGGCTGGTGAAAGCTTTGCCCCTGTCAGTAATTATCCTGACTGGATTACCAAACTGCGTAGTTATTTCTTTCAACAACCTAATTGTCTCTATCGAACTGCAGTTTTTAGCAGGTTTTGCAAATAAAAACTTTGTGAACGAGTCGATGACCATGAAAATATACGCGTTACCCTTACGAGTTTTTGCGAAGGGTCCCAAATGGTCCGCGTGCAATGTATGCATCGGGAAAGCTGATTTTTCGATAGGATGTAGTTCTCCTTCTAACCTACCATAATTTATCTTTCCAAATGCACACTGGAGACAAGATTTAATGTACTTTCTAATAAATCTCGTCATTTTCGGGAACCAGAATTGAGCTTTAATCACCTGTTCACACCTTTCAAAACCAGGATGTCCTATCTGATCGTGCATCTGTAGAAGTCCATACTTTGCTAGCTTAGGAATAACGAATCTCTCCCCGACTAACGTTTTCCGATATAATATTCCGTCCCTAGCTATATTAGCCGCAATATCTGGGTTGATAGTAGGGCCACGTAACCGAGTAAGAATTTCTTGTACGCTCGCGTCCTGCATTTGTAAAGTCAACAGCCAGTCAGAGTTATCTATCATCAGCACATTATACGACATGGGATTCCTGCTTAATGCGTCGACGTGCTTCATCTTGTCGCCCGCTCTATATTCGATCTCGAGATCAAAATCCTGAATGGTGAGCCACCATCGAGCTATTCGGGGTATTAAATCTCGTTTAACGAGAGTGGTTCGAAGCGCGGCACAGTCAGTGACTACTTTGACAGGAATCCCTGTCAAATAAATGCGAAAACGTTTGAGTGACTCTACTACCGCGAGAGTTTCTAGCTCGTAGCTATGGTAGACACTTTCTTCCCTGCTTGTGACTCTACTAAAGTACGCAATGGGTTTTAATTTACCATCCCGTTGATATTGCATGAGGATCCCGCTAAGCCCCAACTTGCTCGCATCAGTATGGAGCTCAGTGTTTGCGTCTTTGTCATAAATTCCTAACACAGGCCTTTCAATCAATCGCTCTTTTAGAGTCTGAAATGCGTGTTCTTGCTCGTCTGTCCACTGCCACTCTATACCTTTTTTCGTAAGCTCTTTTAAGGGACGAGCAATAACAGCGAAGCCTTCGATAAATTTCCTAAAATAGGACGTTAGTCCTATGAACTGCCTGATTTCATGGACGTTACGCGGTCGATTATAATTAGCTACACAACTGATTTTCGCTCGGCCTGGTTGTATCGTACCCGCAGTGATTTCGTGACCGAGATATAGAGCGGAACTTTTTAGAAAGGAGCATTTGTTTAAATTCAATTTAAGTTTTGCTTGAGTTAATAAATCTAAAACCGTTTCTAAAAGATCCAAGCCTTGCTCTACAGTCACCGTAGGAATCATCACATCGTCCAAATATAGAGCTATATCTCTAGTTAATGTACCTAAGGTCATCTGGATCAGTCTTGAGAACACTGCTGGTGCGTTTGCTAAACCAAACGGCATTTTAAGAAACTCATACTGACCAGTTGGTGTAACAAACGCAGTTTTACTAACTGAGTCTTCATTCATAGGTACTTGGTAATAACCCTGCGCTAGATCTAGAGTCGTAAAGTAGCACTTACCAGCCAGTCGAGTTACCTGATCCTCGATATGGGGCAACGGATATCTGTCTTTAATGGTTTGCGCATTTAACGCCCTATAATCTACGCAAAGTCTATAGCCGCCCTTTTTTTTCTTTATTAACACCAGTGGACTGGCGTATTCTGAGATAGACTCTCTAATTATGCCCGCATTCAGAAGTTCGTTAACTTTCTCGTTTACTACTTCGCTCTCTTTATATGATAATCGGTATGGTTTCGAATAAACAGGCTGACTAGTAGTCGTGCGAATATGCATTTCTATCATATCAGTACATCCCAAGTCTTTTGTGCTCTTTGCAAACGAATCCCTATATTGGTTTAATAATTTCATTAATTTATTTTTATCTATATCGTTAAGTTCGCCAATATCCACGTCCGTCACATCAACGTTATTTTCATGCTGCATACTTTCGTCCTCGTCGTTAATAGTAAACACTTCAAACCCTACTTCATTTGTCTGTCGCGTAAATGATACAGCTCTGGCTATTAGTCTACCAGCTGACCACACTAGACTTTCACTACCTACATTAATTATTCTGAGATGTGATATCGTTTTAATAATTGCCTCTGGTATACAATATGATGTACACCCGTTCTCATACCATACTGCATTCGTTAAAAATGTGTGCTCCAAATCGTCAATACAATCAACGTAAACTTCAACGAACATGCTACTGTTTTTGGGAATCGTTACATCATTTTTCAATCGTACCCTAAACTTGGACACTAAATCATTCGCAGTTAGGTTAATGTCAGATAAAAAGTTAGATAATTTGTGGGTAGGTACGAAATTCACAGATGTATGAGTAGTTATTAAACTGACATCATTTTGATGTATCATTGGTTGACCAATTATTAAGTCTATATCTGAAAGTTGACAATCTGTGATTTCCACCTGACCATGCAATGCTAAATCGTCAATCATTACACTTATATTGCTCACACCGAGTGAACGAGTACTTCCTCCGCCAAAACCTCTCATAACAACATTAGAGGGGCTAATGTCGATATGTAAGTCTTGAGCACACGAGAGCGAAAGTAAATTGAGCTTACTTCCTGTATCTATATAAGCCAATAATTGACGATCGTTTATTTTTACATTTCTCTTATATAGGTCTTGAAATATATCATATGTGATAGCTAAAACATTACTGACCTGTCGCGATTGTTGCTGGCGCGAAGCACCTGGAGCGAACCAGCAAGTCGCTGTCGTATGTCCAATACGTTGGCAGATTTCGCAGCGTAGCAGCTGCCGACAATCTCGCGCTTCATGTCCAGGCCGACGACACATGTAACACAACTTCGGTAACAGCGTACGTTGTTGCTGTCCAGTCACTCCGATGGATGTATTGCTGCTGTTACCTCTTCTCCAAGTCGATCTTCCTGCCGTAGACGCTGCCGCTTCTACTCGCTTAAAGTTTTCAAGTGATGATAAATAACCGTAATACAGCTGTTCTGGTGAGTCACATTGGTAGGCTTTTGCGTTAGCTCTCAGTTCAGCAGGGAGACCTCGAATAATGCACGAATTTGCCTTTTCTCCGTCAATACTGCACTTCTTGAGCAGTGAAAGTTTGGTATGGAAGTACTTGGTCATTGTTTCGTTGTCTTTCTTGCTCCTCGCCAACATTTGTTCCAACCTGTCTACATAGTCGGTGGATCTAGGAAATGCTGTACTTAAGGCCTCCTTCCAGTCTTCCCAATCTAAGTTGTAATCTTCTAAGTCGTCGTACCATTCCCTGGCGGAACCACAAAGCCGAAGCTGCATGACAAATTGTCGGTCTGTATTCGACCATTGGTAAATCTCCCCGAGCTGATCGATCTTGTGTAGCCATCCGACGACGTTAGTAGATGCGTCTTCTGGGCGGAATTTTGGAATTAGCTCCGCATCGGCAGGGGTAACACGGCGTCGTCGCTTAGACCGTGAGGAGTTGTCGTTGTCAGAAAAAAAAATTTCTTCATTCTGATCTTCTTCCGACGACTCACTGAGTTTCCTCTTTCTTCGTCGACCCAAACCGTTGATATACGGACCTGACATCCTCCTTGTGGGCCGTTGTGGTTCCCGATCCCACTTCTGAATTGTTACAGAAGTGGTTTCAGGGGATTTAAATAAGCAGCCGATACGTTTTCAATCGCTATTATAATAATTTAATGGTCCAGAGTTACACCGTAACGAATCAAAAGTTATATTTATAACACATGTGTCACAATCTAAGCAACATTTTTATAACCTCCGAGAAAGAAAAATACCATCATCCATCATAATTTAGCCGGAAAGAATTTAACAACTTCAACAATAATTATAACGTTTTTGTTAACAACGTATCATGTAAATAGTACATATAAAAGACGAATAAATTAATTAACATAATTATTTATGGTAATGAACTATAATGAAAATAAACTTATGAATGAGTAAGGAAATGATTGACTCCGTAAAACAATCAAGTGCTACTAGATGGCGCTAGTAGTCGCAATTAGAATTATATCTATTAGTTATTATTCTGGTTTAGGCCTATTAGGGATGGAGCTAGTGGAGGTGTTGAATGTTGGTAACAATATATTCCCAATGGTTTATTATGTCACACGATTCAATGTCTGCTCATTCTTTTCGATAGACACATATGCAGTGTGCTGCGCAGTGCACTGCACGATGTGGCAAAACTTGTTACACGCCGAGCAATTTGTATGCAAGTACATTGACAGATGGCGAAATGTCCCACTGTGCAGCGCGCCGCGCGGCGCACTGCATGATGGGGCAAAACCCGCAATCCAAGCCCGAAATGTCAGTTCTGTATAAATTTTGTCTACGTTTTTCAATTTGGCCCCATCGTGCAGCGTGCGGTGCGATGTCAGTAGATGTCAACATGAAACGTCACATCTGACTGTTTCTTTTTACCAACAGTTCGAATCTTTCCTCTTTATGTGACACAGTTCACACACATATATCTGTCTACTTTTTTTAGTACAGATACAACGCGTGTGAATGAAATAGGAAACCGACCTTGTCAAAGAAAGTTTGACCGCTGATTTGTAAGCCCCTCCCCTTTTTCTGATTCTTTAACATTATGGAAATTGTTTCGCTTTCGTGATCCTGTCGTCATTCTCTTCTCAGTTCATCCCGAATTATAAATAAGGCATGTTTGGTTCTAGAACACTAGTTTCTAAAAAGAAATGCTGGTACTCGTAGAAATCTACATTTTTGATGGCACCTGTCAAACTTAAAACTGTAATAACTCTGAAACTATTGGTGCTAGAATACTAGTTCCTAAAGAGAAATGATAGTACTCGTCGAGATCTACATTCCGGATGATAGCTGTCAAACTTAATACTGTAATAACTGTGAAACTATTGGCCTTGAAACGCTTGTTCCAGAACAGCAAATACATATAGATATAGACAGGCACTATCATTTCTTTTTAGGATCTAATTTTCTAAGAGCAATGGTTTCCGAGTAATTAAAGTTATATACACTCTCTTTATATTTACTACTGATGTTATACTTTGTAGTTATAGTTTTGAATGAGCCACCATGGTATACACTCAGTTTAAGTAAACATTCGTAAAGGACAGAAATAACTACGTTTTAAAACATTTTGTCGTAATATTGTCCCAAAATCATGTCTTCAACCAGTTGAGGACAAATTTAAGCAGTGCGGTTTATCCTACAACAGAATCAATCAATGTGAATAAAAATTCCTAACATGACCGAATAAATCTTCTGAATTTAAAAATTTTGGAGATATTTTGTTCTTATTTCCTCAAGATAATTTAATTGAATGTATTATCATAGAGCCTGTAACCATCGGACAATCAAAACGCTTTTAACGAAAATCGGCCAAGTAGTTTTTGAGCTAGAATAAACACCCATACAAACATTCATATCAACATACATACACACGAACCCCTTTCTCCCGCAAGAGTACGACATTGACGACATACGACAGAGACGACATTGTTCCACTTGCTATGGTCCTGACAAATCTCTGTCGATTCTTCCACGTTTATCATTTTTACATACATAGATTGTTAACTTCATTACCCTCCCTTCGCTCCATCGTAGTCGGGTATAAAGTATCAGTTATAGTATAGTATTCGCGGAAGTTGCATGGTTCAATTTCTTTAGATATTACTGATGTTATACTTTTTAGTTAAAATATTGAATGACTTACCACGGTCGACAGATGGTGAATCTATGGACACCTGTCAGAAGTAAACATCCAAAGAAAAAATCCGTTTTCAAAGATTTTAAAGTAAACATATGTCTTCTTCCGAGGATGAAGACATGTTGGCCGTACTGCAGACGGTTAATATGCAAAAATGTAGACGACCCCGACGTAAATATTGGGTGCACCCTATATGGAATATCGGTGAAAAAAATAGACTTACCAGTTGATGGTAAACCTAGAAATATATCCGGATCGTTTTCAGCAGGTTTTCAGGATGTCACCATTATGTTATAATCAAATATTAACCCGAGCCAGCGGGGCTATTGGCTAACTCAGTTGACAACTGTATTTGACACTAGATAATTCTACACCACGTCATCTACGTTGAAAACTGGCAATAGCGTCTACCAAATTAGAGTAGTGTCAGATTTTTTTATGTCAAATTCAGTTGTCCACTGAGATAGCCGATAGGCCCTCAGATCAAGGTTACAAAAACGGCACACAAATTGTAATGTCAATGTAGCATTGACAATAATATAAATTAAATAATCATCGTGGCGTCATTATGATGATGTTGACTTCAATCATAGCCTCCTGTAAGATGAAGGAGGCTATGCTTCAATATAATGTTTTATAGTAGGACCACGATAAGTCCGAATCGCTTTTAAAAAATATAAAATAAAAATCTCTGTATGGCAACTAATGCCATGTCTTTTATCCGTCATAGAACGTCATTCATAAAAGTCATAACAAAGAATTTGACTGCCTTGAAAAATATTGTTGAGGCGATTGGCACATTGGAGCGCAGCATTCATTCTGGCGAAATTTGGAAATATGTGTAATTTTTATATTGTTTTATATACAATAAAAAATTTAGGAATTCTCCAAACTGTTATAATCTTTTCATAAAATTATATTATTTAGGCGAAAAATAATTTGAGAACTGAGTAACGGAATACCTATTTGACAATCCTGGAGACCTCACTTCACAGCAGCGGCCTATTCGACGCCTTTTTATCTAGAAAGTACAGCGCCAAAAACTTATCTGACCCGCAGCCCGTGTCAAATGTGTCAAAGAAAAAAAACGACGGATCCGCACGAACGTGCGTAGATGCGTTTTCAGTGTGTTCGACTATGAGTAATTTCCATAGAAACCGAAGACAGCTCAAGTAACTTTATGTCACGCACTAACGCACGTCACGCACAACTGTACGGTGCTGCGTTCCAGTGTATTCGCACACTAAATAATAATGGACAATGACTGACAAGGACAGATTATCCAATAGATTTTTCTACCACTGTTAGTTGATTCGGACTAAGCGTGGTCCTATTATATGAGCTTGTTGAAAAACATCCTGCACCATACGATTATAATCGATCAGATTACTCTAAACGGAACGTGAGAGACAAGATGCGGATAATGATAGTAAGGAAATTAAACGCCAAATTACGTGGGGACAAAAATGTCTGACCATGCCAGCCCGCTAGGCACGGGAAGGAGAGTTCAACCTACGAAACGATGGCTAGACGTCGATAAGAAGGACATGAGTGCCAACAAACTCACCACCAAGGATACCGAAGACCGAGCGAAGTGGACCAAGAGGAGTAGGAAGGCGGACTCCTGGCAACCGAAATTTAACACCAAGACGATGATAATGATGATCTTGGCGTCAAATCCTGTTTGTGCTCTCGCACGCGAGGACCCGGGGTCCGCTTTGACTATGATCCAAGATTTAGCAGATCAGGCAATTACAGTGGAACGACTGCCAACTGACCTCCATACATAAGGTCGACATAAGGTCAATAATCATGCGAGTCGTTTAAAATAACGCGCGTAAAAGCGTCGAAAAAGCTCTCGTGCAAACGTTGCCTAACTCACAATCATTCGTAAATCTCTCGTGCGAACGTTGCCTAACTTGATAAACCAGAATAACACCACCGTTTTCTTTGTTGTCACCGTGACGTGGCACTGCGCGGTGCGCCGCGCAGTGCACTGCACTGCATGAGTGGAGCTAATCTCTAAGGCTGGTACACACTATCGTGTCGTGACGTGACGCGGCAGAAGCATACCCGTGTCATACATTTACTTTGGTTAAATAACACATTAATGTGAAGTGTCGTATCGTAGCGTGTCTCTATCTCTTTCTCTCTCTCTATCGCTTTACCATAGTAAATGTATGAAACCGACATACTTTTGACGCATCACGACACTACACGACAAGGTAGTGGCTTTATCACCGCGTCCAAATTTGTATCATTTTAAGGAATACGTATCCAAGGGCGAAACGTGACCTTTGTTCCATTTGACGTTCCATTCGTCTGTCCGTCGTCCATTCGCCGTCCGGCTATCACAGGATTGTATCTCTTTAACCACTCTTGAACACTTTAAATCTTATGCTACAAAAAGACGGTACAGTGTCAGAACGAGAATCAAAACGCATAAAGCGCTCACGATTATGAAGCGTATCCGCCAGCTATCGGCTAAAAAGCGGTAACCCGATGCTTGGTGGCCTTTTGTCGTGTAACAAATGTGTTAAACAGTTTAGGAGCATAAACAGTGGGGCATTGTCGCGATGGTATCGCGGCCTGCGGGGCCTGCGGGGCGGGGGGGCTGCGGGGCGAGGGGAACAATAAGGCGTATCGTGCTAGCGGGTGACAAATGGTAGAACTCGCCCACCCAGTGTGCCGTGGACCTTAGTTTTGATGGACTTGCGATCAGTGTAGATCGTGGAGTGTAGCTGATCTCTGGGACAGATGTCGTCGATAGTATAGTAGTATTTTTTTTACTATTTATACCTACTCGCAAGGAAAGTTCATACGTTCATATAAGTTCGTATGGTGCCAGGAAACATGATTAAAGTTTAATATTTTTGTGTAAAATAAATTAAATTAGCAGGTTTTGACGGTATAGGATGTGCGTAGAAAGTAGTGATGATGGCTTAACAGCACTCCCTCTTAAATATATAACGTAGTGCTGAATGACATGACTTCTCATGTCACAGGACCTGGCAATAAGCGCTATACATCTAGACCTCCTTCGGCTTTTACCCATTGTCCCCCGAATATTGACACCCAAATCTGCCCTCTCTTTCACACTGGTAGTAAGTTGCGACGAGTGTGAAAGGGATAGATATATAGGTTAGGGTGTGAGGATGATTTGGGGGACAACGGGAATTATCGAAATTTTCAAGGTATAACATCATTGACATTATATCATCATGATCAGCAAGTATCATTTTTCGTGTTTAGGGCTATCTCTTTTGAAACGTTATGGGTACTTGACAAATTCCTTGAGTATTACTGTAGCCTATACCGACAAATAATAAAAATAAAGTAAAGTTAAATCTAGGGAACAGAGACGTATCCGCTCACTGTAGACCTTATAAGAAAACTTATTGTCACCCAAAGGGCAATGGAAAGGCCAATACTCGGAGTCTCATTGTGTGATCGAATCAGGAATGAGGAGATCCACAAGCGAACTAAGGTCACCGACATACCCCGAAGGATTGCCAAGCTTAAGATCTCTGGGGGAGGCCTTTGCCCATCAGTGGACGTCTTCCGGCTGATATGATGATGATGATGAAAGTACAAATTAAAAGTGTATCTACAAGCAATGTGATTTATCATAAGTACCTGCCTTCTACGGAACCCTTCATGTGCGACTCCGATTTACGGGCGTATCATATCAGGTATTTCCTAATAGTGTCAACATCGCTTCGATTTGGCTGGAGCCGATCAACCGTCAGTTGCAATGGATACTAATTAGCTATAAATTAAGTAGCTTTCGAATGATCGGGCGAGCCGACTTTGATCGGCCGTGAGACTACGTCAACTTTATTTTATGCTACGTCAGTTTCAACTGCAACTAACGGTTGTTCACCCAAATTGGAAATTTATCGGAAATTTTAATTACGGACAATCATTTAGCCGTCTGCCGTATCGTGTCAAAAATCGACCAGACTGATAATAAAATGTCATGATCGTGACGTACACACGTCGGTATTGGTGCCACGCCATTTGACGGAAATGCGCTACATCAAAATGTTACAATGTAGACCCAGCCTAATTGCACAAAGGCGACGCCGCCATTCGGGGCGAACTTCAATTCGTTCGCTGGCTTTTCGACTTGAAAGTACCTACGTTCTGAACTGAAAGTGAAGTAGGTAAACCTCTTGTTATCTGATCGAGCAATTACAATTAAGGTAGGTATTAAGTCATCGATCAATGACCTGGGTTTAATACTTATTTCTTCTTAAAGTGTTATTTTTTTTTGCCTTAGTCTCCACGGTTCGGTCGTGTGATAGGAATTGGGAATGTTCGTAATACAAACATGTTGGTTTGGTATCCGGTCATCCTGTCAGCTGATGACAAGTGGTAGGTAGGTACTACCACATGTAATACGTTCAATTCTCATGTTCCTAGTAGGTATTGGACTATCGATCGTGAACTTTACTGCAGATATCGACAGTAGGTAGGTGGGAGGTACTTGGCTCGATGCTCGTATTATGTGAATGTCCGTAAGCAGACGTGTACGTAAGTTAGGTAGGTAGACAGCTGATCCTGTGCCTGATCATGCAAGTGCGCGCCACGGTAGATACCTACTACGTTAAATTCTCATGTAATGTGAATGGTCGTCATACAATCATGTACCTAGGTAGGTAGGACTTTCGATCGTGAACTTTACTGCTGATATCGACGGTAGGTAGGTGCTGGTATAATGTCAATGACCGTAAGCAAACGTCTAGGTAATGTATTAAGGTAGATCGTGTTGAACTTTACCGAGTGGTAGCATGGCAGTGCTGCTGCCCCATGGGCATGATCCCACGGGTGGCCGGTGGCGGATTGGCGCAGGCACGTCCGCTGATTTAATCCACTGTATTTATTCCAATTCATTTTTGCACATCACTTATAATTTCACTTAAAATCAGAGCGGTATTACGTTGGAATAGGTAGGCAGTTGAGGTAATTTACTTTCTTATTTCAAAGGTGATTTTAAAATTACTTTATTTTTAAACGTAAATGACACTTTCTATAAACGAACTTCAAACGTAAACAAACGAAATGTGGAGACAGTTTCAAGACGCGTCACTCCTCGGCGGCGGTCGCGCCAAGAATAGCCGCCACTCCACCCGAGTCGTGCCGTCGAGACTCTGTCAGCACGCCCCACCAGAGGGCGCACTCCCACTTCCGTTTTCATCGTCATGAGTCCGTACTATTGACCACATGATTCCATACTATTGACCACGATCCGTCATATACACATATATATATATATATATGTCGTCGCGTGAAGGAAAGGGTGTATCAGGATTATTGTCATCAGGGTGGTGATATCAGTATTAGATCGTCCAGATAAATTAAAGAAAAGGTGTGAACCTTTTCTTTAATTTATCTGGACGATTTATTTACTCCACTGTATTTATTCCAATTCATTTTTGCACATCACTCATAATTTCACTTGAAATCAGAGCAGTATCACAATGTAGGCAGTTGAGGTGATTAACTTTCTTATTTCAAAAGTGATTTTAAAATTACTTTATTTCAAACGTAAATAACACTTTCTATAAACGAAATGTGGAGACAGTTTCAAGACGCGTCACTCCTCGGCGGCGGTCACGCCAAGAATGGCCGCCACTCGGCCCGAGTCGTGCCGTCGAGACTCTGTCAGCACGCCCCACCAGAGGGCGCACTCCCACTTCCGTTTTCTTCGTCATGAGTCCGTACTATTGACCACATGAGTCCGTACTATTGACCGCATCCGTCACGGCCGTCCTGCTATACACACGTCCTCGTGTGTTATCTGAAACATGAAAACCATAGCACAGTACCATATTCGCTCGGTCACTTCTGACCACAACACATCACCCAAGTAAGTCTTATGAATCATGTGATTGGATCTATCACGACTGCTTCAACCCACCAATACTTAAGTAACTGCTATTTGTGTACACATAAAACATACGTACATTATCATTTATCATACTAAACTTCCGTAGATTGAGAGAGACTTGAGAGAACAACATCATCTCGTACACAAGTTATTCTTTCTAAGTTGCCGACATAAATTCAGCTACGGCTTCAGTTTATGAGAGAGGCGGGACGGGACACCAGACTATGAACCGTATCACAATTACCACAAATGAAGGTTTCATCATCATCACCAGTGTTTTCCCCTTGATGATCTTGTTGAGTGGGAAACATCACAAATCCAATCACAAAGCTCGTGTACTGTCCCCGACCTCCATTACTGTAGGTACTTAGATTTACTACAAATATGTGACATACCTACCTACATAAAATTTTCAGTACTCGGCAAAAGACCCAATGTTACTTCGAGTGTGATCGAAACACTCCTTCATTAAATGCCATATGATTTTGGTCATCCGTCAGCGCCATCCTAATTTTAAAAATAAGAGTAATATAATAAGAGATATAATACCATACAGAAGAAATGACACACAGGCGAACCACCACACTGACGAACGCTATCAGACGGGCAGCCACGCAATCGGGCCGCCTCGCAACCGGGCCGGCACGCAACTGGACCTGCAGAATAGCGAAATACCACACAGACTAGGTGCCACACAGACTGGGTGTCACTCTGGTCGGTACCACTCTAATCGTCAAACTACGAGTATATTCTATATCCTGTATCACGTCTGAAATAGCACGATACAGGTAAGATGTCACACAAGGGTAAATGGCACAGAGGCGAAATGCCACACAGAAAAATACCACACCGGCGAAATGCCATACAGGCGGAATGCCTCACAGGCTAAATACCACACAGGCGAAATGCCAAACAGGCGGGATGCCACACAGGCAAGATGCCACACAGGCGGGATGCCACACAGGCGGAATGCCACACAGGTGGGTGCCACAGAGGCGGAAGCCACACAGGCGGGAGCCACCCAGGCGGGAGCCACACAGGCGGGATCTACACAGGCGGGAGCCACACAGGCGGGAGCCACACAGGTGGGAGCCACACAGGCGGGAGCCACACGGGCGGGAGCCACCCAGGCGTTAATAAACATTGCCAACATATAAGCTCAGTGTTGTTCATTCGTCACATTTTTTAAACCAGTAGGTACTTATAGACTCTAGTAATACCTCTTTCTATAATATAGGGGCACCACTGTAGTAGCCGTACTTATATAGCCACTGCTAGACTATACAGTATACTTTTTAATATGAAATTGCTGAAATCATGAAGTAGTAACTTAAATACGCCTTACTTCACTAATAGCTGTCTATAGACTCCAGCTCGTGGTCAATTCTTCGACCAATTCTGCACTAAGTCAGTGATAGGTAACACAGTCATATCTGCTATCATAACACGTAATAACGGTCTACGAGTTACATAACAAGTAATCGTCACAGACCCGAACAAATGTTTACGGTGATATCTCTACAAAAACAACATTATCTCTACTGCTCAATATCAAAACTAAATCAGGAGTTTAATAATATGAAGCTCCCACGTTTATCTGTTACGCCAGTCATAGGTAAGTTGTTACCATCCAGTTCATATGTTACCACACCAAAACTAAACAAGTAATAATCATCGTCATCAATTTTAACTGTTCGAACAAGTATACTCTATTTAGAGTTTACGTTATGTTTTAGCCTCCCATTTTGAAACGATTTAACAATGATTGTAATAATGAAGGTGTCCCATATACAGACGCCTTCTAAAAAAAAAATTACAACATTAAATTTGCCATCTACAGCCACAACATCGAGACTTTCGGGGCTATCACACACATGATTTCCAGGCCACTCCAAGTCAGCCAAATAAATCAGGATATTTGACCTCAACAACAGTTCAGGTACTACTAAACTTGTACTGGCAGAAGGATATAAAATCTCACCATTGCTTACACTGCCTCATCTTACTGGTACAACAACAGAACTCGAAAAAGTTACTTTATATCGGTAATCATGGAAATTTCAGTACTCGGAGCTAAAGTTAATTTAATAAACCGACTATTGAACTATCACCAAAATATCTGGACTTTCTTAACATCATTATCGTTCAACATTTTCTCACAAAGATTGAAACAACTACCTTCTATTAGCCACGCTCCCATAGCCTCCATCAGGCTGGTAAGCAACCATAAAACTCTCCCATAGGCTCCATCAGCCCACCATCAGTGATAAAACACGATCACCTCCATCCGATGATGCAAATTACGAAATTTTAAGAAAACAAAACTATCACATAAATCTTATAAAAACCTCGGCTCGATAGACGTCACATATTGAGTTAGCTTCTTAGATAGATCCGTCTAACAAAGTCTTTAACCAGGTCAAACTAAGTCATATTATCATAGAACAAATGGTTTTCGGTCGAACTAAGTCACAGGTTTATCTTTAGTTACTCAAAACATAAATCGAAATTATCTACCGTCAATCAGTTCACTTACTCGTATTTACTTTTTCTTTCGATTAATAACTTGATACCAACATAAAATTAAATTATTAACCAAAATACCCCTTTTTTCCGTTTTGTTGTATTAAAAGAAACGTATATGAGTGATCCCATTGTTACCGCGGATATCTTCTATAACATTGGGAAACTACGACCACAATAACAAACATACTGAAATATGGAAAAGTTCGTTCAAATGTCTCCTGTTAAATGTAAACAAACACGCTAACAATTTTTCTCTTTTTCTTTTCGATACATGTTGGAAATCGCGGAGATCTTTACTGGGTCATTATTGAAATTTTGCACATTCGAAGCCTATCCTATCTCTAAGATACAACATCCTAAAGTACACCAGCTAATTGTTCCACAAACTCACTGCTACGGCATCCCTGCCACACTGTTATTATCAAATATTTACTTAATCAGCAATCTGGAACGATTTATGGTGACGGGAAAAGTCGAAGGCAAGAGACCCAGAGGCCGAAGTCCGAAGAGATGGGCGGACTAAATATCCGAGCGATACATCCGTCAACGTCGCATTACATCAGGCGACCGATGGAGACAAACTCCGAAGATGTCACGATCCTCAGCAGTGAGGTAACGATCAAGAAGAAGTCAATCAGCAGCAGTACCACCAAACGATGCTTACGTACTCAATTTATAAAAATAATAGGACTATGCTTTCAAGTATTTCTTATTCTTGTTTTCCGATAACTGACGTGATGTTGGTAATACGTTAAATCATAGCGTGTTTCAAGATTGTAAAATAATCTTAGATTAAATGTCACTTTTTTAATTTTAACACAGTGTACTGTAACATTTAGAGGGATTTAACATAATTATTTATTTGACATAGGTACCCGCAAAAGCTAATATTTATTAAACTTGGCAGTAGTTTTTGACATCTTTACCAACAATTTGTAACACTGACCATAATTGACGTTCTTTTTGTTTTGTGCCTTCGAGAGCACCATTGGGATATTGTTACCATTATTAAAAATCGAGTGAAACTTACTATGGACGGCACTTTGGTATGTATTCTTTGTTTTTGCGAAACTTAATTTAGATTACTCATGTTAAATATTCCCCTCTTTTGCTACGAATTTCCACTCGTAACCAATATAAACAAATCTGACTTGTGAGTATATTTCGCTCCGGATGATTTTGTCATTTTTTTAAACTTGTGTTTATAATTTTATATTGACATTATAATAAAAGGTAAAGTGAATCAAACCCACGCCATGATACCTACCACCGTCTTTTTGATCTCTCGTTCCTACATACCGTGAATCGGCAGTGCTTGCTTTGGCATGAAGGAGGGTTTCGAGGATTTTGACCGGTACAAATGTATATATGTTGTCTCATAACTTCTAAACTAAGAAGGTACCTACTTACTTATCGTTAGAAGTATCTTCATTATCCACAGGTTGGCCTATGTGACTTCACAATAAATTGAATATGATGCCCTCTAGAGGTCATAGTCAAAAATATATGAAAAGGGTAGGTACATTAATATACCCCGCCAACGTATCTCTACTTTGTCGTCGTGGCGGGGCTTGCGTGATCCAATGACCCTTAGAGCTATGCCGGTAGAGCCGCTGTAAGACTACAACGGGTGATCTTCTTGTGTAACACTTTTCAAGGTCAGAGCCTACAATACGCGACGTAGATACTTTGTCCGTTTTCAGGCACTGTCATAGTTCGATATTGGGTCGGGACCCATTTCGGATTCAGCAATCCGCAATAATCATCACTGAACATTACCACTGAAGCCTACGGTTCGATCGGAGGTCGTGGTCGTGTCGAATTATGACTCCCAGGCTAGCAGCATATCGGTGGCCGGCGTAAGACAAGTGGCCAAATTCCACGATGAAGAACACGATGCGGCAGGATCCGGTACTCTGCAAGTGATCGGCGTTCTATGCCTAAATTGATAACTGCCCGCAGGGGTCGTAGCCGCCCCCCAACGAAGGGAATACATGCTGTCCTTTCCAAGGCACCAACTAAGTTGCTGCCCACTAAGCGAGCGGAACATAGTGCGCCTCTCGCACCGGATTACCTAACTGCTTTCCCGGCCACAGAGCTTGCTCAGCAGGCTATGAACGCCGTCGAGGTGATCTGCAGTTTGTCAGGCAGGACATCGGGAAACCTCAAGGACACCTTTATGCGTGACCTCGAGCACCTCGAGAACTAAAGTCGCGAACAAATAGCGAGGAGATGGAGGCCTTACGGTCCACAAACGCCCTGCTTAAGGGAGAACTGAGCACTTTACAGAGGGAGATGGAGGAGTTGAAAGCGGAGATGAGGCAGGCACGGATATCACCTCCGATCGTCTGCCAAGATCAATAAATTTGTCCTCTAACCAGCTCGATGTAGATCTACTAGCTCAAAACTTAATGGATCAGGTGGGCATAATGGTCAATGCACGCTTAGATGCATTAGAAGAGCGTTTGCTGCCCCAGAGACCGCTATGTCCGCCGCTGGCAGGGGCTAAGTCTGGCAAAACGGTGCCGCTTACATCTGCATCATCTCTGATGCGTCCTTCGACAGCTACTGATTATCAAGGCCCTCTAACTTCTCGGAGGAACAAGAAAAAGAAAAAGGGAAAGACAAGGCAGGCAGCCATGATACATGCAACTCTGGCTGAAACGGTACCCACAGGGCCGGATTTAGAGGTCCAGAGGCCTCGGGGCAACGAAGGAGCGGAGGCCGCCTTGCCCCAAAATATTTTCCAAATAAAGTGAAAAATTTAGTCGAGTTTTTCAATAAATAATTTATTGTAATTAAGTGTAATTAAAAAATAATAAATTAAGTGTAATTATAATTAAATAATCATGTATGTACAAAGTACTGCAGACTGTAGGTAAAGGTAAAAGAGCAAAAAAAAATATCAATGGAAAATATGTTTACTAGTGTTTACTAATTGGAATTTGAAAGATTTTTTTTCGAAGTCTCTATTGTGGGGGCCCCCCGTTTGTGGAGGCCCCGGGGCTTTCGCCCCGGTTGCCCTCCCCTAAATCCGGCCCTGGCCGTACCCACGCCTCCCATTGCGCTGATTGCTCCTCATAATCAAGAATGGAGCAAAGTGGTAAAGCGGTGTGCTATTAAAAAAAAGAGTGGTTCACTAGCCGCGGGTGCTCCGACCCGGAATCAATCAAAGCAACCGAAAGCGGGCTCTATTCGCTCTCCCCGCTCGTCCGCCGTAGTGCTAACCCTGAACCCAGAGGCTGTAAAGGAAGGAACAACCTACGCACAGGTGATGAAGGAGGCCAAGCAAAAGCTCAATTTGGCCGACCTTCAGATAACTGGTGGTGTGCGTTAAAAGCACACAGCCACAGGAGCAGCCCTTATTGAGATCCAAGGAGCATCAAGCAATGGAAAGGCCGCTTGACTCAATCATTGTCCATGTGTTAAGGCCAACAAAGTGTGCCGAAATGCGAGTGTCGGGTCTGGACGACTCGGTGACAGCCGACGAAGTCCAAGCCGCTGTAGCCGCAGCTGGAAATTGCCCTGTGGCGACGGTTAAAACCGGCGACGTCCGAAGGGACTTTCACCAACTGGGCGCAATCTGGGTCCGCTGTCCTGTCGCGGCTGCTGAAACAATTGCCTACAACGGTCGTCGTTTATTGGATGGACAGCCGCTTGAGTTAGGCTGCTAGACCCGCGGCCACTACGCTGCTACCGTTGTCTCCAAGCAGGACATACACGTCAACAATGCACCGAGGAGATAGATCGCAGCGGGCAATGGTATCGCTGCGGTAAACCGGGACATATGTCGGCTCAGTGTTCTGCAGCGCCGCATTGCACCTTATGCGCGGCAGCAAATAAACCGTCCAAGCACAGAATTGGAAGCGTACTTTGCGCATCCCCAGTGCCTAGAGATAAGCTCCACTCATGCAGTGCAGTGCACTGCGCGGCGCACCGCGCAGTGCCACGTCACGGTGACAACAAAGAAAACGGTGGTGTTATTCTGGTTTTTCAAGTTAGGCAACGTTCGCACGAGAGATTTACGAATGATTGTGAGTTAGGCAACGTTTGCACGAGAGCTTTTTCGACGCTTTTACGCGCGTTATTTTAAACGACTCGCATGATTATTGACCTTATGTCGACCTTATGTATGGAGGTCAGTTGGCAGTCGTTCCACTGTAATTGCCTGATCTGCTAAATCTTGGATCATAGTCAAAGCGGACCCTGGGTCCTCGCGTGCGAGAGCACAAACAGGATTTGACGCCAAGATCATCATTATCATCGTCTTGGTGTTAAATTTCGGTTGCCAGGAGTCCGCCTTCCTACTCCTCTTGGTCCACTTCGCTCGGTCTTCGGTATCCTTGGTGGTGAGTTTGTTGGCACGCATGTCGTGCTTATCGACGTCTAGCCATCGCTTCGTGGGTTGAATTCTCCTTCCCGTGCCTAGCGGGCTGGCATGGTCAGACATTTTTGTCCCCACGTAATTTGCCGTTTAATTTCCTTACTATCATTATCCGCATCTTGTCTCTCACGTTCCGTTTAGAGTAATCTGATCGATTATAATCGTATGGTGCAGGATGTTTTTCAACAAGCTCATAAAACATTATATTGAAGTCAACATCATCATAATGACGCCACGATGATTATATAATTTATATTATTGTCAATGCTACATTAACATTACAATTTGTGTGCCGTTTTTGTAACCTTGATCTGGCTCGGGTTAATATTTGATAATAACATAATACACGGTCCGGATACATTTCCAGGTTTACCATCAACTGGTAAGTCTATTTTTTTTCACCGGTATTGCTATAGGGTGCACCCAATATTTATGTTGGGGTCGTCTACATTTTTGCACATTAACCATCTGCAGTCCGGCCAACATGTCTTCATCCTCGGAAGAAGACATAATTTTACTTTAAAATCTTTGAAAACGGATTTTTCTTTGGATGTTTACTTTTGACAGGTGTCCATAGATTCACCATCTGTAGACCGTGGTAAGTCATTCCATATTTTAACTAAAAAGTATAACATCAGTAATATCTAAAGAAATTGAACCATGCAACTTCCGCGAATACTATACTATAACTATAACTGATACTTTTTACCCGACTACGATGGAGCTAAGGTAGGGAAATGAAGTTAACAATCTATGTATGTAAAGTTGATAAACGTGGAAGAATCGACAGAGATTTGTCAGGACCATAGCAAGTGGAGCAATGTCGTCTCTGTCGTATGTTGTCAATGTCGTACTCTTGCGGGAGAAAAGGGTTTGTGTGTATGTATGTTGATATGAATGTTTGTATGGATGTTTATTCTAGCTCAAAAACTACTTGGCCGATTTTCGTTAAAAGCGTATTGATTGTCCGATGGTTACAGGCTCTATGATAATACATTCAATTAAATTATCTTGAGCATATAAGAACATAAAAACTTCAAAATTTTTTAATTCAGAAGATTGATTCGGTCATGTTAGGAATTTTTATTCACATTGATTGATTCTGTTGTAGGATAAACCGCACTGCTTAAATTTGTCCTCAACTGGTTGAAGACATGATTTTGGGACAATATTACGACAAAATGTTTTAATGTAGTTGTATGTTTACTTAAACTAAGGTGTATACCATGGTGGCTCATTCAAAACTATAACTTCAAAGTATTACATCAGTAGTAAGTATAAAGAGAGTGTATATTCGGAAACCATTGCTCTTAGAAAACTAGATCCTAAAAAGAAATGATAGTGCCCGTCGATATCTATAAGTCTTTGCTGTTCTGGAACAAGCGTTTTAAGGCAAATAGTTTCAGAGTTATTACAGTTTTAAGATTGACAGCTGTCATCCGGAATGTAGATCTCGACGAGCACTAACATTTTTCTTTAGGATTTAGTATTCTAGCACCAATAGTTTCAGAGTTATTACAGTTTTAAGTTTGACAGGTGTCTTTCAAAATGTAGATTTCTACGAGTACCAACATTTCTTTTTAGAAACTTTTAGTGTTCTAGAACCAAACATGCCTTATTTATAATTCGGGATGAACTGAAAAGAGAATGACGACAGGATCACGAAAGCAAAACAACATCGTTAATGTTAAAGAATCAGTAAAAGGGGAGGGGCTTACGCATCAGCGGTCAAACTTTCTTTGTCAAAAACGGTTTCCTATTTCATTCACACGCATTGCATCTGTACTATAAAAAGTAGACAGATATATGTGTGTGAACTGTGTCACATATGGAGGAAAGATTCGAACTGTTGGTAAAAAGAAACAGTCAGATGTGACGTTTCATGTTGACATCTGCTGACATCGCGCCGCACGCTGCACGATGGGGCTAAATTGAAAAACGTGGACAAAATTCATACAGAACTGTTGAATGCGTGTGAATGAAATAGGAAACCGACCTTGTCAAAGAAAGTTTGACCGATGATCCGCGTAAGCCCCTCCCCTTTTTATTATTCTTTAATTGGCCGGATAGGCCGGATACCGGATAGTGGCCGGATATCCGTTACATCTCTAATACAAAGTACCTACCTGCTTCGCGAGAGTGAAGACGGCCTAACTCGCCTCGTGTCACCTCACGCGAGGTCGCCTCGCGCGGCTCTAGTGTGAGTGAGGAGGTAGCATTAGGTCAGTCAGATCTTAAAATTAGATCATCATCATATCAGCCAGAAGACGCCCACTGCTGGGCATAGGCCTCCCCCAGAGATCTCCACAAATACCGGTCCTGTGCTTTCCGCATCCAGCTGGTACCTGCGATCCTTACCAGGTCGTCGGTCCACCTTGTAGGAGGCCTACCCACGCTGCGTTTACCGACACGTGGTCGCCACTCGAGAACTTTACTGCCCCATCGGCCATCTGTTCTTCGAGCTATGTGCCCTGCCCACTGCCACTTTAGTCTGGCAATCCTTAGAGCTATGTCGGTGACCTTGGTTCGCTTGCGGATCTCCTCATTTCTGACTCAATCGCGCGAAGAAACTCCGAGCATAGCTCTTTCCATTGCCCTTTGGGTAACAGTGAGCTTTCTTATAAGGCCCATAGTGAGTGGCCACGTTTCAGCTCCGTAAGTCATCACTGGCAACACACATTGGTCAAAGACCTTCGTCTTGAGACACTGCGGTAATTGGGACGAAAATATGTGGCGTAGCTTCCCGAACGCTGCCCAACCGAGTTGGATTCGTCGATTGACCTCTTTCTCGAAATTGGACCTACCTAGCCGGACTATTTGTCCTAGGTATAGGTATAGTCGTCAACAACTTCAAGTGGAGTGCCTCCAACTGTCACTGGAGTAGGCACAACATGGACATTCGACATAATTTTCGTCTTGTCCATGTTCATTTAAGACCTACTTGTTGAGAGGCACTACAGAGGTCATCGAGCATTTTGCCCAAGTCTTCCAGGGTTTCAGCCATGACTACGATATCGTCAGCAAATCTGAGGTGCGTGACGTACTCGCCGTTAATATTGATGCCAAGTCCGTCCCAGTCCAGAAGCCTAAAGATATCCTCCAGTGCAGCGGTAAACAACTTCGGACATCACCTTGTGTAACACCTCGCTGCAGCTGAATAGGTTCTGTGGTCCTGTCGTGGAGACGAACTGACATAGTGGCGTTTTTGTACAAACACTTCAATGCTTCGATATATCTATAGTCAATTTGGCACCGCTGTAGAGACTGGAGCACCGCCCAAGTTTCGATCGAATCGAAGGCTTTCTCATAGTCCACAAACGCCAAGCATAATGGCCGGTTATACTCTTCGGTCTTCTGTACAACCTGCCGCAGCGTATGTATGTGGTCTATGGTACTAAAACCTTTTCGGAATCCGGCTTGTTCGGGAGGCTGGAAGTCATCAAACCTGCGTGCGAGACGATTCGTAATGACTCTCGAAAACAGCTTATAGACATGGGTCAGTAGCGATATTGGTCTGAAGTTCTTCAAGAGAGCCTTATCACCTTTCTTGAAGAACAATATCACTATGCTTCTGTGCCATGCTTCCGGCGTTTTGCCCTCGAGGATGACGGAATTGAACAGCTTCTGAAGGGTTTTAAGCACAGGTTTGCCACCAGCTTTCAGAAGCTCAGCCGTAATTCCATCACCACCCGGCGCCTTGTTGTTCTCTAGCTGTTTGAGAGCCATACTAATCTCGTACAGGCTGATCTCCGGGATATCTTCGGTGTAGTGTCGGGTCAACTTGGCTCTGGGGTCTTTTGCCATACTGGTAACAGGTGCCCGTGTTGTCGTGTATATCGTTCAACGTAATCGAAACAACTCTGCCGTCAGCCGTTTTCAGTCTCAGGCTGGACAGATCTCTCGCAAAGACTTTAGAGCCTTTAGAGCCTTTGTTCCGCTCGATCGCCGCCTCAATATTGGTAGTATTGAAGCGGCGTATGTCGCGAGTCAGAGACTTGGAGATCTGTCGATTAAGTCGCCTAAATTGAGAGACATCATCAGGGGATTGCAGAGTCATTCCGCGTCTTTCTTCGATGAGTTTGAGGGTATCGTCAGAGATTTTGTTTGTTCTGTTTGCACGGCAGGCCTTATAAAACTTTGACCCAACCGTGTAGACAGTTTCCACGAACCTATTATTATAGTTGTCCACGTCGACGCACTCTCCTAGGCACTCGAAGCGATTTTGTAATTCGAGTTGAAAGCTCTCGGGGTTTTGGATTTGGATGGGTATAGGCCGGAGCGTGGATCTCATCAATCTCGATCTTTCCAGCTGGGGATTAATATTCAATGTGCCTCTTACCAAGCGGTGATCACTGCCAATTTTAACGCTATTGACACCATCGGGACTAACCCACGTCCATCTGCGATGATCCGGCTTCCTGAAAAATGAGTTCATCATAAAGAGTCCCTCCTTCTCCATAAAGCCGACCAGCATCTGGCCACGGGCGTTCCGACTTCCAACTCCAAATTGCCCCACTCTCAACTCGTCTCCGCCTCGTTTGCCCAGTTTCGCGTTGAAATCCCCCATGACAACGGTATAATGTGTCTTGGAGGTATGCATGGCTGTAGAAATATCCTCATACATTGCCTCCACTTCATCGTCGAAGTGAGTCGAAGTCGGTGCGTAGACCTGTATGACCTTCAACGAATACCGCTTGGTAATTCTGAGTATAAGGTACGCTACCCTAGACGACACACTCTCGATTTTGACGATGTTGTTCACGAGGGATTTGTGGATGAGGAACCCGACACCACCTAGGGACAGTTGGTCGCCCTCCCGGAAGTAAAGCAGATTTCCGGACTTTAGGATTATCGAGTCCTCCCCATTTCTTCGAACTTCAGATAACCCTATAATATCCCAATTTAATCTGCTTACCGCTTCCACGAGCTTTTCGTCGGCCCGCAGTGTCTGGACATTGTATGTAGCCAGGGCCAGTGGTCGTGCTTTGTGGTAGCCTGGTCGCATCCGGTGATTCTTCGCACCCCCTGCCCCGCCGTTACCGTGACCGCTACCATAGTCTGGAATTGCGAGGCCGCCAGATACTGGGGGCCGTGGCCTGTGTGTGCTTGTCATCGGGGGGGGGTTTTGCCATAATTAAGGGTTGGCGATCGCAGTGCAGTAGTTGTAAATGTACCCGAAAGATGCTGCTGCCCATCTTCCAGGTTATGGAGTGGTAAAATTAGGTGTAATATACTTTGTAGGTGGTGTAATATACTTTTTGTAACAATCTTGTGTACAATAAATGGTTAAATACATAAATTAGGTATATTACAAGATTAGGATGGTAAATGATTTTTTACTGAACAAGAAAAGGGAAAGAGTTTTGTATCATGAGATAAGTGATACTAATTAAAATCAAATCGATCTAAAACATTATATCAGACAAAATGCATCTTGCTTTCCACGTACAGCAATATTGAGTATATTGCGAGGGCAGGCAAGAGTCACCGTGACTTCGGTGGGTACGTTCACACGATCCGTTACGTATGATGACTGATGATGTGGTATATTTTTAGAACCGGCTCATAATGCTCTTTCATTTAATAACAAACACGAGATGTACCTAAAAAAATTTTTTTATTAGGTACCTACATATAAAAAATTGAAGACCTCACTACTGCTCCACCCATGGGAATATTTTTAAGAACTACCGCTCAAAATGATTGTTTTTACCTAAAGTACTTACCCGTATACATAAAGGCTATCCTATACATCGATTTGCGGTTTTTTATCAATATTTGCATAGATATTATTTTATAAATAAAATTGATAAGTACACGAATAAATAGCCGAGATGTATTATACAAATATACTTATGTATTGAACAGATAAATAACAGAATTTACGAAAAAGTACATACATAAATGCCATAAAAAAATTATCTACCTCTAGAAATAAAAATGTTAGAGGGTAATCTCAAAACGTTAAGTCGTTCGGTCGTCGTCTTAAAACTTTCTACAGCTTAAAAGAATACTTTGACAAATAAGCATCTACTATTAACAAAATAAGTAGGTACTTATCTACTTAACTACATTTTTATTTATAACAGTTTATTTATAATATTTTAGATTTTAGTGTTCAATTTAATGGTGTTTTGTTATCTCTTGGATAATGAGCAGTTTTCCAATAGGTATCTAAAGCATTACTAACCACTCACTAGATGGCGCCCCGACAATTTTGGTAATTGATAATCTTGTTCTTGTTGAGTTCTTATCTTAGGCGTAGGAAGGGGGAGGGTCGGGTGGGCCGTGCCCAGCCCAGAATGGTCTGATGCCCACCCCAGGATACCGATACCAGGTACCGATACAAAATTCTGGGCTGGACACATAAAAAACTTCACCCAAACATAATTTCAATGAAATACAAACGAGGAATCCACAAACGTTTTTTGGCAAAGGAGTGTATGTAGGTATATATTGTATTTCTAGTGGTGGACTAAAACCTCAACTCTAGATTGGTTGCCTAACTTTTGCTCTTTTCAGCTTTTTCGAAAGTCGAATTTTTCAAACCAAATTTCATTACAATGAAATTAAATTACAATCAAATCTAGATTGAGTTATATTTTCAAAAGTCCGGTAACAAACCTAAGAGAAATTTTTTCAGTCCACCAGTGAATAATATAGTCAAATGTCCCCCTGATCGACGGCGAGTGATATTTGTTGACCCAAAAAATGACCAGATTGTGGGACCCTACGCTTTAAACGACGCGACGCCCCAACTCCAGTTTTTTTATGCTGTTTCGAGCACCGCGGGTCCCCGCGCAGTCTCTGCAGCGAACGAAGTCTGTGCGCGCTCCGATTGCTCATTCAATAACTTAATCTTTAAAATTTTGAAACAAGTTTGGGAGGAAGTGAACAACAACAAAAAATACTGCGCTGGCTTATTTTTAGACCTGTCAAAAGCCTTTGACTGTGTCCAACATGACATACTTCTAAAACAGTTAGACCACATAGGTATAAGAGGCAATGTGTATAAATTACTTAACTCGTATTTGTCAAACAGGGAACAAAACACAGCGATAGAATCCTATAATAAAGAGACAAAAACTATAGAACTAGTTTATTCAAAAAGTGAAAAAGTCAGTCAGGGAGTTCCCCAAGGTAGCATATTAGGTCCCCTTCTATTTTTAATTTACGTAAATGAACTACCTACTCTCGTCGATCATACATGTGTCATGTTCGCAGATGATGCCACAATCTTCATATCCCACGACTCTGAAATAGACTTTCCAAATGAAATAAATAAGACACTAGACAAAGTTAAAAACTGGCTTCATTCTATAAATCTCACAGTAAACCTGGATAAAACCAAAGTAGTACAGTTTAAAAACAAAAAATCACCTCAAAAACTTATAATCATTAACTCTGGGCAAGTCATTGAAGATATAAACGAAACTAAATTTTTGGGCATAACTATTGATACCCATTTGAACTGGAAACCTCATATAACTAATCTAACTAACAAAATTTCCAGCTTTTGTTATGCTCTCTCAATACTTTCGGTAATAACATCTGAATCGATTGCTATAAATGCCTATTATGGTTACGTTTATCCTCATCTAAGTTACGGCATCATTTTCTGGGGCAACTCTGTAAATGTTCAATCAATTTTTGTAGCTCAAAAAAGATGTTTAAGGAATATATTTAAAATGAGCCAAATGGAAACATTGCGTAACAAATTTAAAGAAAAGAATATACTTACTGTAACTGGTATTTATATCTTAGAAATAAGTCTCTTTGTAAAGTCAAACCACAACACATTCCTTCGAAATACCAGCAGATTACTTAGACCGAACTATGAACATAATATAGTTATACCCCAAACTAATAACAACTTATTTCTTAAAAGCACATACGTGAGTGGTATTAAAATATTTAATCATTTACCTTATGAATTAAAAAAGTTGGATGGTATCAAATTTAAATCGACACTTAAAGATTGGCTGTTACAAAAGTCATTCTACAGTCTATCTGAATTCAATAATTATAGAAATGATACCTATATTGTTAATTTCTAAAAAATTTAGGCTTTGTTTTAGATTTAGATTGTTTTTATGTTAAAACTTCTACGTGCTTTAAAAATGTTAAAATGACAGCTACTTGTCTATTTTAGTATCAGCTTATTTATAATAGGTACTATACTATCATGTAGAATATTGTACGTCCGAAATGGACAACACTACTTAATAAGAAATTATTGTCAGTGTCACACAATAAAAAATATTTCTATTTCTATTTCTATTTCTATTTCTTATATTACTTTTATTGTCTTTTATTACTATCAGCATCACACATCATCACAGCACCTAAACTAAAATGTCAAAATTAAAATCCTTAAAATACATGGAACACACCAACTTAAAATGAAAAAAATTCGAGCTCGCTTCGCTCGCTCATTCACAAGTTTTAAATACTTTTCTTAACATTCACCTAGCTCGTTGCGGTCACTCATTAATTAATTTCTTTAAATTACTATTATGAGGATCACCCATTGCTGTTAAGACTAAAAATGTTTAAAATTGCCAGTTCGCTCATTAAGTTAAGGGTTGCATCAAGCTTTTGTAACCCACAATATCACAAATTATAAGCTCTCTCCGCCCACTCATTCATTCAATTATTACTCCAGCTTTTAAGACCTCAACCGTTAAAAATTTCGAACTCGCTCCGGTCGCTTATTCATTGATCACCGCAGCTTTTAAGATCTAAAATGTTAAAAAAATTTCGAGCTCCCTCAGGTTTTAAAACCTAAAATATCTGAGCTCGCTCCGCTCATTCGTTTATCCCCCCCCTCAACCACTCCCCTCAAACTCAGGCCGCGCCTGGCTGAATGACTGTACATTGGCGATCGATCGACTCGGCTTCATCGGCAACCTCAGGGGCCAGGCCTACCCTGGAAAAAAGCCCTAGATACGCCAATGGTTCTTATAATCATGGAACGCCATGCTAATAGTGCCAACTTATCTAAATATTTATTTGTATATTTCGTTCAACCTTTAACAGTTATGTTTATATTAATAAACATTTAATTTTTAAGTTTAGTATTAGTTGGCTGCATGAAATCACTGCCACCATCGTAATTTTTTACATTTTGTGTTGCAAAAGTTGGCGTGATTATAGAATGAATAAGGGGGGGGCGTGAATTTGTTAATGACCCGGCGGCGTCGGCGGCGCGCTGAGGTAACTCGGCGGCGTGGCGCGGACCTCTAGTCGTTACGTAGGTATCTACGAGTATAGCATGTTTTAGTTTAGGTGCATAAAAATAATCATCTTGGCGTTAATGTCCTGGTTGTGCTCTCGCGCACGAGGGCCTGGGGTCCACCGTGACCATGATCCAGGATTTGGCAGGTCAGGTAATTTAGGTGCATACCTATAGTTATAGTAACGTAAATGGTGTTTTGTTAACTCTCGTACATTATTTTTGTTTATTTAACTAATTAAGTCAACTGTACTGTATATGTTGTAGTATAAGCATACCATTACTAACTATTGTATATCCGAAAGGATAAACCGGTCCATAGGCTATGTTGTTGCAATAAAGTACTTACTTACTTACGTACTCACCATCCACTAATACGGACGCCATACTTAAATGCAGACTCATTATATTTCTTCAGTTGAAGTTTCTTGGATTTCAGATAAGAGCATCGTAACTGCTTCCTAAACTAAAGAAAAGTAAATTATAATGCTAAGTACCAAAATGTATTTTTTAATAACGGTGGGTATTGAGTATGGTTTAGGCTTATTTTGACTAACGTATATCGGGTCAATCAAACAAATTGTGTATCAATAGTGCAGTATTTAATAATCGGTTTGTTTATGTAATTTTAGCGTCAGCGGTTCCGATGCTAACTTTGGCAGATATAAAGACACTATATACATGCGTTTGGACCGGTTCAATGAACAAAGGAAATGGCAGAATTGGTGCTATGCTAAAATGCAATGGAGCACCAACGTCGTCTCAGTGACGTTTTGACTAAGTGTGTGAGTGCTCGTTTTTTCACAAAATCATAATGCCGACTTGCGTAGTGAAAAGGTGCTCTAATTCGGATAAAACTGTAAGCAAAAATAAGGATGGTGTATCTTTTTTCCGGTAAGTATAACAAACATTCTGTATAACTCGTTAAACTAAGGTTTTTAGCATTACAAATAAATATTATATTGTTTATTGTGAAATGATTAGCCGGCCAAGATTAGTTAGTATGTTCAAGCATATTGAATGCACTCCATCCGTTTGTTTTTTATTTGGCCCTCTTACATGCATGCGCACGATGTGACTTTGCGCTGGCGGCATTCCACATGTTGGAAATTCCGCAGGAACACGAGAATGTAGAGGGAGGAGGGTAGGGAATGTATTCGCCTATATTCGTGAAGGCCCGTGCATGTTTGCCATGTCTCGTCTATTTCATAGACTAAATAGAGATTATCTCTACTTCTGCCTTCTCTCTACATCTTGCCTTGTGCTGAATCACATCACTTTGCCGAAAATCTGTTAGGTAAATCCAAAAATGTACAAAATTTACGAAGATGTAAATTCACTCACTATACTTTGTCGAATTTAGGATGATAATCACAGACTATAATGATAATTTTGACAGCTCACAATAGGGATAGGGTAGTGTAAAATCGTTAATTAATCTATTCGATTATCGTTCTCATAGAACGTGGAATCGATAGTTGAATGGTTATGCTGTGTGTATTATATAGGTCGACCAGAGACTTAGGTTACTTTGACAGGTTGCGGAAAAATGAGTATACTAAAGTTATTTTACTGGCAATTGTAGACGAAAAAAAGGAAATGTACCTCGACATTATTAAATAGTCTAAAGCATTTACCACCGTCTTCGTCATTGTATACCTTCTAAAATTAGTCAGTTTAAAAAGGAAATTGGAGGAATAACTATTGTGACAATGTCACTACGAAAGCGTCAAAATAAGTTCATAGGGATTCAAAGCCTAAAAAAAAGTATCGATATCAATCGGTTCAATCTAATTTTAATATCTATGTCGATAACCAGAAAAGGAAGTGTTTACTGCTTCATTTCGAATGTCATGTGTCCGATGGTACCCCAAAGGTGGATTATTTAAAATCATGGAAATATTGATTAAAATTACTACATTCAAAATGAAATAAAATCATATGAATATTTTAAAATTTTACTGAATTAAATATAGAACTATGTTTTTTTTGTTACATATTTGTGCTGTTTCAATAAAATATGGGAAGTTTTCATTTATGCCATTGGTAATGGTATAAAATTCTAAACCTTTGGTTCGTTGTTACGGTACATAAGGGATTGACCGACGCCGAGACCTATTTAATTAATTTCCCAAATAATATAAGATTCAAAATGGCGGTCACTTCTTTCTAAAATTGGAATTTTCTAACTACTGTTCTTGGACTAATAGTTTCCAAGTTACTTATTACGTTTTTAATCAATGAGCAATTTTCCAATAGGTATCTAAAGCATTCCTAAACACTCTCTAGATGGCGTCCCGACAATAGAGGTGATTGATAATCACTTAAAATAGGTTCTTAGCAAGCAACTGGGTACATTGTATTGGATAATATGATAGTTATCATACAGATTAAAAAAAGATTACCAAAATAGTAGGAGCGCCATCTATTGATGCTTTTTGAAACCAACTATCAATACCTACTGGAAAACTCCTCATTGAGTAAATGAGAGTAAATGGATTTGTTTCGTTTTCGAAAGTAGCTGGCAGCCATTGTAAAGCACACTGAAAAGTGTGCATGATCCATAACTATTTGGTTAAGCAAACCAAAGGTTTTACATCCCTGGTTATCCAGGGTATCCAAATAAGTTTTATCCAGGGATTTTTTTCCTCCATATAGTATCCTCTTTGACATTGACAGTTGTGTGTTTACATTTTTGATCTTTAATTTCATCTCCAAATATAATTATATTATCATCGTGAGGGATACCGCGGATAAGGGCGAGGGAACTCGCCTGCGCTGGTATTTATTTATTTATTTAGGACAACCAACAAGACTTACACTAACAAAAGTTATAGTCAAAGTCAAAGTCAAAACAATTTATTCAGTTTAGGCTATAGGTACATAGCACTTATGAATGTCTAACAAAGAAAATAAAAATTACATTACAATCATGGTAAAACTTATTTTAGGTTTGTCCTAATTTAATTATTCATTATCATGTAAACTATATAATTTATTTTTTTATCAAATATAGATAAATGTCAAATATAATTAATAAAATGTCACCTAGTTAATTATTTAGATTCAATTAAATATTGTTTAAAATTTCAATTAACTTAAAAAACATCAATTTATACAAATTATATATGTCACAAAACTATGCAATTAATATGACTAAGGTATTAGAATAAGTTTTATCCAGGGATTTTTTTCCTCCATATAGTCCTTTACTTTATAATATGCTTTATTACATAATTTTGTTTTAATGGATTTTGTATCTCTTCAGGAATTTTATAAAAAAAAGACAGCATCTTATAACTAAAAATAAAACCGTAATATAATTACACACTCAAACGAATGAAAGAATGGTAAGAGAAATTTAATTTAGGTGACGAACCACCTTAACTTCTCCGATATTTCTTAGGTAGGTATAAGATAGATATGATGTTATGAACCTATATATGCAGTATTCGATTTTCGCTCGCATCTCCGTCTGCGTCTTGCGTCTGCGTAGAATTCGGTTTTACATTGCGGACCCGTTCCTGCGGGATTTTCTTTTGCCAATTAATAATAGCCTACGTGCTATTTTGGGCATATTATGACCTCCTACCGACCTTATTGACGACCTGAGTGGTTCAGAGGTCAACATGCCGCCGGTCTGCCACGCAAGAAGTCCCGGGTTCGATTCCCGGCTGGGCAGAAATTGAAATGATGAATTTTAATTTCTGTTACGGGTCTGGGTGATCTATGTATAATAAGTATGTATTTAAAAGTATATAAGTAGTTTATCAGTTATCTAGCACCCATAACACAAGCTTTGCTTACTTTGGAGCTAGTTGGCGCTGTGTGAATTGGTCCACGATTATTTATTCATTTATTTATTATAAGCTTCATGTATTTTATCAATAATAAGAAGTGATAATTAAGTAATTTTATCAAAATTATTTATTATTTGCGTGACGGAGTAACATAAATACATCCATCCATCCATATAATATTAGTAGGATAGGAGGTATGTATACGGGAACATAAATAGGTAATATTTATTATTTACTCAACGTTTTATTCAATAAAAAATATATCGAGTTGTAAAAATGTACGATCACATCACTGTCCATCTGACATTCTTATAGCGTCATATGAATTTGATGACAGATTATACTACTTCCGGTGTTGCTACATAAAACGCAGAAGCTTTACAAAACAAACAATTTTTTTTCTTTTGAATTAATAATTTATTAATACGACATTAAAAACCCTTCCGCAATGACGATTTCCACAAGTGCATATTTTTGTTCGGTCAGTCAGACTATTCCTTAGAATACCCGCGAGTCGAATTCATTGTTGTGAAAGGTCTCTTAGGGTGAAATCCAAACAAGGAATAAGAATTTCGTTTCCAAAAATAATATCATTAACTTCACTTAACCTAAACCACGGTACCTATTGCATACTACATTTTACCGAAAAAAAATACGACACTTCATAGGCGTGCACCAAGGACCAAGAATTAGTAAGCTGTTAAAATTATCATGTATTTGACAAAACATACAAACAAATACCAATATTATAAACAGCTCCACTAACTCTGCTACGCAGAAAAAATATTGTTGTATCCGATGACCGATGCATCGATTTTATATTTTTCTGCCTAAAGCTTTTTCTCGTAACAGGTTTGGGGTACACTGGAGCATTATCCAGGATTTTGGCAGATCAGGCAATTACAGTAGAGCAGCTGGCATCACCTCTGTGATCCAGTTTACAGCAGAACCTATCAGACAAGCGATATTACGTCGATATATCGCTATAATATCCATGCATTTTGACACCACCACATCATCACAGCCGGTAACCTGTCCGAATGTTATTGGCATAATCTCCACGCTTGGCAGGTGGGTTGGAGATCGCAGTGTTTAAATATGACAATGGAAAATGCTGCTGCCCATTTTCCACCCTACGGAGACTAAATTTTGTGCCTCGATATCATTAGTCGCCTTGTACCACATCCACGAGACACCACGCTGCAGATATATTAAGATGAAAATATATCATAGATGAGTAACAAAGTATAAAACAAAGTCGCTTCCCATCGTCTGTGCCACTCTGTCTATGGTTGTATGTATGTACGGTTAGATCTTTTAAACTACGCAAGGGATTTTAATGCCATTGAAAAATAGATAGAGTGATGAAGGTATACGCAAGAAAAAAAGGGTAGGTAGGGGTAAAGTAGGTGTAGGGTAAGTGAAGCGTAGGTGTAGAATAGGTGTAAGGTAGGACGCGGCGTAAACAAAGTCACGCTGCGTCCACTACTCCATAATAATCGCTCTAGACCTAGTGTAGCTTAATAAGTGGCATTATTATATTCTCGTTTTGCAGATTGCCCGCAGAGCCCATCAGAAAAGAAATTTGGTGTCGTATAATTCGGAAAGAACGCGGTGATCCACATTTTAAACCCAACAACTTTCATAGAGTGTGTTCAGCACACTTTACCGAAGAATGTTTTACGGTAACAAAAGCAGGGATACGTAAACTGAAGAAAACTGCGATCCCACACCTATCGGTGGGTTTTTTACAAGCATTAACGTTACAATAACCGAACCTACTGTGTGTAGTGTTTGATTTTGTTGTTTTAGTATATTATAATGTACTTACGAGTTTTTCGCAGATTCCAGATGATGGTAAAATTTTTAATGCTGACGTGGAGGCTGAGATGTCCAGGGAATTTATTGAAAGTGCGATTCAAACTACATCAAACTGTGATTATGGTCCAACGGTAATAAAAACAATACTTAGTATATGTTTATACAATTGTTATTCTTCTTGTTATTAACATTTACGTAAGTGACTGTTATGCTAAAGAAGGTATTTTCTTTTCTTTCTAGATTACGGAGACAAGCAATAACGATAATTCCAATAAAACAACTGTAAAGGAAAATAGTGAAGAAGAATTAACAGATGTGGATATAAGCGATCTCCAGTCTATATTTGACTCACCGATAGTAGTTCATTTCAAAAAAAGTTTAAAACGGCTTCAAAATCGTAATAGACTTATTTGTAAAAAACTCAAAAATTTACAAAGGCAAAATGCAAGGCTAATGAAAAAAAATGAGTCTTTGACAAACATAATTAATGAATTAAAAAACTATTGAAAAAATGCTGACGTACCAGAGTTGCTCCGCTGATATTTTGGAACCTAAAATTGTAACATTGTGTATATATGGAACTCCAAATAATTTAAAGCACTGTTAACAACGTTTTTTAATAAATTCGACATGACATTATACAGGTTAATAACGAGGTGCCCGAAGCACAAATTTGTAATAGCGAAAGACTTAAATATTACTTGAAAATAACACAACAAAAAAATATAAATATGCTAATTAAATATAATTTGACCTTAAATATTACAACGCCTACAAGATGTGCGTCATGTATAGACTACATTATCAGTAATATAAGAAATGCGGAAGGTTTTACTTTACCTTTAGGTCTGTCGGATCACAATACTGCTCAAATATCGCAATTTGAAAGTGGCTCGAAGTTAACGATGTAACATGTTTACTACTTAAACGGGCGATATTATTCCGGTGAAAATATAGACAAGTTTAAAAAACATTTGGCGGCTCACTCATTCTCTGAGGTTTTCCGGCATACCGGTTTTAAGAAGGCGTTTGATGCATTGTATTAAGAATTTAATTATATATGTTATATGTTTTCCTTTAATAAAAATTAAAAGAGATAATAGCTAAAACAAAACTTATCTGCCAAACAGATAAGAAAATATCGGTTCAGGATATTGATAAAATACATGAAGGGGAGGACATTCTTATAGACCCGTTTACAACAGCAAACGGATTTAATAATTACTTTGTTAGTGTTTCAAGTAAAACGAAAAATGATACACTAACACCCGGTTTCTGAAACGCTTGTCAACGCAAAAATTACGTAACAGCTTGTTAAACACTGATTAAATGCAGTTTGGGTTTCTGAAAGGGCCAACTGACAGTTTGTTAACAGCTTGTTAACGGATTGTCAAATCTCCAATTAACGGCTGATTAATGTAATATTGGGTTTCCGGAAAGCTTTTTCTCATGTTAACTGTATGTTATCGCCGTGTTATTTTAATTGGCGAAAATCGACCAATTAACCGATTGTCAAAAGAAATTATATCCGATTTTCTTGGTCTAGGTCTTGGTCCTGGCCCTGGTCCAGGTCCTAGTTTTGGTCTAAGGCAAAGTCCAGGTCTAGGGTCCAAGTTCTGGTCTAGGATCATGACCAAAACTGCAACCTTGATCACAATTTGAGCTTATACCAGAACCAGGACCTAGGCCAGTGCCATAGACCATAAACATTAGCTGGACCAGGACCTGGTTCGGGGCCAGGACATGGACCTGAACCAGGACCAGGACCTGAACCACGGACATGTCAGGGTCCAGTACCTGGACCTGAACTAGGAGCTGGTCCGGGGCCAGGACCTGGACCTGAACCAGTACCTGGTCCGGAACCAGTACCTGGACCTGAACCAGGACCTGGCCCGAAGCCAGGTCCTGGACCTGAACCATGACCTGATCCGGGGCCAGGACCTGGACCTGAACGGACCTGAACCAGGACCTGGTCCGAAGCTAGGACCTGGACCTGAACCAGTACCTGGTCCGGGACCAGTACCTAGACCTGAACCAGGACCCGGTCCGAAGCAAGGACCTGGACCTGAACTAGGACCTGATCCGGGGCCAGGACCTGGACCTGAACCACGAACCGGCCCGTGTCCAGGACTTGAACCAGGATTTAACTAATAGGATTATTGGGAAAAACTCATAGGATCGATAGCCAATGGGGCGGATGTTGTTGAGTGGCGAACTCTGGATGGCCTCCCAAGAGATGGACTGACGACCTCTTTAAGGTCCTAGGGAGCCGATGGATGCAAGATAACAGAGTCGACCAGGGTGCAAGCCGTGGGAGGCCTATATTCAGCAGTGGACCGGGACCCACCTAACTGCCTAAAGATGATAATGATGGGATTTTTGATACACTGGAACCCGTGACCCTATAACATAAATATTGTTATATTTTCTCTTTTCTTTTCTCGCTCTGTATATATTTTTTTGATAATATTCGATTTTTATTTACACGAAAACTATACAATTGCTATGAGTTTCATCTAAAAGTTGAATATCCCGCCGCTATCAAAAGGCCGCTAGGGACAGAGACAAATCAATGCGTTAGACAGAAACAAAACATATATGAGTGAATGAATGTGACTGATTTTAGCAGGGGTAGCCAGACGAAAAAATAAATCTCTTGTTAATGGTCGATTAGCTAACAATAGATTGATTGGCCTTTCAGAAACCCACGGTGATTTAACAGCTTGTTAAATGTGACAGTCTGTTAGCTAATCAATGATTTGACAAGCGTTTCAGAAACCGGGTGTAAATCATAACATAAAAACATATTTAATACATCGTCAAATTAAGATATCATATATGCTAAACCGATTGATGGCCAGATCTGCGCAGGATGGGAATCTCGCTATCCAACCACGTATTACACATAGCTATTGGAATGGGTACCACTGTTCATAAAAATTCTTGTACGCGTTAACAATGTTATACCTGGCCGCTTGATGAGATTATTGACAAACCTATACGACCTGGTGGCCAAAACTGGAACTAACTGTTGCCATTTTGAAATGTCATCTCATTACCAACAACAGCGACGCTGTCATCGATTCAAACAAGTTTGTGGCAGACGGCGCTGTTTTATTGACTATTGGTAACCGTCAGAGTTGTTTGATCGTTCAAACGTATGATATCTAATGGTGTTCCACATTTATGGCTGTTTGTATTTGTGACGGCATGTTTGCCGTATTTGCCAAATATTCGACGTACGGGCAAATAGGCGATACAACCGTCTACACATGGAGGCAAATATTAAGATTTGTTATTGGCTATCCCTACTTGGCAAATATACTATCTACACATGGACGTTAATTGTCAAATACAGCAAATACACAAATACAAATAGCCATGTGTGGAGCCACCATAACATTTCTTACTTGATGGTCCCACAACTGTTATATCTTCCTTAAATAATTAAAAGCTTCTATTATAATGTTATAATCGGCCCTTTTCCTTTTCTACCAGAACAGAAATTTTAAATAAATAAATAAAATTCATATATTTCAGACATATTAGTCCATATCTTATATGAAAGACAGATTTAAGATGTCAGTCTAAGAAATATTATTACTGCAATGTCAAATAACTAAATTTCCAGATACAAATATAAAAATTTCCAATTATAATGTCAATGTACACAATAGAATGTCCAATAAAACAAAATTAAATTGCAACTTTTTAATGTCAAGATTATTGTCATGTAAAAAAAAAGAAATAGGATAAAATCATCATTATCACAGCCCATAACAGTCCACTGCAGGACTTAGGGCCTCTCCTACAAAAAGGGAGGTTATTGCCATAATCTCCACGCTTGGCAGGCGGGTTGGAGATCGCAGTGTTATAATATAACAATGGAAAATGCTGCTGCCCATTTTCCAGTCTACGGAGGCGCTTAGATCTTTTGCCTCGAAAACATTAGTCGCCTTGTACGACACCCACGAGTGTAAGGGGTTGGTGCTATTCTACTCTGCCAGACACCACACGGCTAAATAATAGGATAGAATAAAAATGTCAAATCAAATCGATTATAGTCAAAGCAAAATTTGTTTAATAAAAAATAAATCATGAACAGCAAACGCGTCTTTTTTACATCTCAATTTAGTGCGGCAGAATAGTCAACCCAAAAATTTATATTAAAAATATACTATATAAAGCCAGGTCTGTATATGTAACCATTGCCTACCCTAAATGACATGTCATGAATTAAAAAAAATATTGTCAAAAATGTCAACTGTCAATGTCAAGCGAGCGAGCGGGCGGACTTCCTTTGGATTTCCCCTTTTCGGTCGTTTTCATGTTTTCTTGAATTTATTTCATCGAAATTACAAAATTGTATTGTCACACGCCCACTTATAATCATCATATTTATATTACGAAAAAAATATTTGACTGTTACATTAAAAATACCTTCTTCACATAAATTGTACCTAGAAGGTCGATGGTCGGTGAACCATTTCATGGGGAATTTTGTTGAGTAATAGAAACATTCACGGTGTGACGGCGGCGCAGGAAGCATATAAAATAAAACAGAAGAACAAGTGCACTCTTAGTACCTACAATAGGAAATACATAAAAGTGAACGCACGGCGTGCCATGTGAAAATGTCCCGTAAGCGAGCTCGAAACGGGACCGAAGAAATGAGTTCCACGTTACCGGCGGAGGGCGGCGGCGAGGGGCTGAACGGGAGCGCCACCAGCAGCAGCACGTCGCAAGGCCCGTTCCCGTCCCCGGTGAGTGCAATAGTATCATCACTAACAAAAAGAAGGCATAGTGGTGGTCCTACCCACTTGTATTTTACAATAGCTATATATACATATAGATAGATTTGTTCTTTATTAGACTAATGTAGTTGAACTTTGTTTATAAACTTTGGATGTGATGATGGTTGGTTTAAATTCAGTTTAGATATTAAACTGTATGAATAACACCTCTTATCTTTATGAATAATACCTATGAAAAGTAAGTTATTATGTATTCACCATAAAATATATAACTTGTAATTTTGTTGTAAAGACATTTAGCCGGTTAAAAGTAATTAAAAAGTACCTACCTACCAAAAATAAATTGGAATAAAACGACCTAATGTTGTCATTCATTATGTTGACCTCGCTTAGTCACTAATCATCAGCGCAGAGATAGATGATGCAATGATAAACAATTAAAAATAGACCAAACAATGTAATATCGCTCCTGATTAACAATTAATCCTATTTTAATTTAAAATATATATTATGGATGAATAAAATTCAGGAAGGATTAAATTATGGATGAATAATATATTAAAGGGAAAGTTTCAACCAACTTATATTTTACTTATGGTTGCCTATTAGTTTCATACATGTGTAGTTTGTAATTCTGTGAATATTCAATTATCCTGTAGGATCAGGAGGAGAAGAAGTTCTGCAAGGATCTGCACTGTCTAATGTAGCCTTCTCCTTGTTGATGAATGACCTGCCTGATTACCTTACTGAGGCAGACGTTTACGTGTATGTTGACGATGTGGTTGTAATCATCACAGCTCTGACGTCTGATGAGCTAAAATCGCAATTAAAAGCAATTGCCCAGGTTGTTGGACTGATCTTGATCAAATGGACTTATGTTACATCTATGCAAAACAAAAGTACTCCATTTAGGTCTCACCGGCCGTGGCCAGCCACCTGTACACTTAAATGATGATGGGATCAAAATCGGCCAGGTTCTCTACTTTGTATAAAAATGGATCAGGGTTTAACTTGGCAGTTTCACATTGAGGGGCTCTGTGAGAAGCTGGAGGGAGCTTGTATTGTCCTTGGGCCCTCTCAGTTTGACCTTGCCACCGGAGGTGGTGCGTACATGCTTCTTCTCCTCAGCTCAGTCCCTCATTCAGTTCGGTCTGGAGGTCTGGAGCCATGCAGATTGGGAGCGCTTCTTTCGCTTACAAAATCGAGTTGTGAGGATAGTCAGGTGTATAGCGACGAAACCGCAAGAGCCCACTTTGTGAAGTTTGGAATTATTACATTGTCATTGATGCTTATATTTTAAGCCTCCAAGTATGTGAGGGCTAACCTCGGCAAATATAAGAGATACATTTCATCCTCTGAGGGCTGTTTTAAAAACACTTAATGTTTCAAACAAACAAATAATTCTAGACGTTTTTTATACAAATCAATGACAATAAGCAAACAGACTTTAATTACTTACTGCACTGACTCAGAGGCCCAGTGAGGATCTTGGCCTCAACACCAAAAGATAGTTCCTGAATAGATTCCCTGAAGATTGGTCCTTTATTACAGCCATTACAATGTTCAAAGTACCTGTGCTGTGATTGAATTATAATTCTGAAATAAATACAAAATGTGGACCATTAGAATTACGGTACTAACACAAAATAATTTGCTATCCATCCATGCAAAAAAGTTTGAAATGTTATTAAAACTAGCTTTTATGAAATAAAATATTCAAATTTTTTTATTGAAACAGTGGCAGGATTTTAAATAATAAAAGTGTGTAGCATCAGTTGCATGTATATCCTTTTATTTTTTATTTTGTGTATCCATGATTCAAGATTTTCAAGTCCAGTCGCCTAAATATATCACATAACTACTACTACTACACTTACACTACATATACTTTGGGAATGCTGGTAAATCGATGAAGTCGCAGCCTTTAACAGACGCGACGCGTAATCCGGTAGCTCAGACAGATTCTCAGGTCGCGGATACGGCGCGGGCGCGATATACACCGTTTTAATACAAACTGTAGGTATTATAAGATATAGTTAAACAAAATCTCCAAGGCGTTTGCGAGTTATCTGGCTGGCTATTCAAAGTCAATAGACGAGGCTAAAAACCGAATCAGAACTTCTCTCTCGGAGGAATTATCTCGTCATTAGTTTCGAGTGACGTTTAAAGGTTCGACGCTGAAGATTTGTCTATCGATCCCATAGCCAAATTATAGACGTCCGACCTCCTACGGCTGAGATGATGATGATGATAAGTTAACACTTATACCTTGTGAAAATGACTTTTGCTTAAGCCAGAGGCCTATTGACGTCTTTTCTATTGGCGAAAATATGATTATTGAATTTTCATTCATAAAAAACTAGCCTAAAAATACATTGGTCAGTTGTATTATGCCTAAATACATTGTTTGGTTAGGTAATGTGACGTAGCACAATACATTAATGTAGTGCAATCACTGCACTATTATGTGTAAATATCTAAAATATATTTAGTTGCGAGTGTGTGTAAAAACGAAAGCCAAATAAAATATGTAAATCTATACCGCGGGGCCCGGCGCGGCGCCAACAATGTGGCGTGATCCGATCACTGACCACCGCACACGTATATTTGCTGGATGTATCTACATAATACTACGTATGTGTTAGATGATATTGTTCTACGTCGAATGCTATTATGCTATCTACTATTATATTCCATTATCTAATTGGAGGTAGTGAACTGTGCCCTTTCCTTTTAGATGGGTTGGGCCTATTCCCTTTGTTAGGTTTTTGAACTTAAATGTCATTAATGAGTACGTTACGTGTTTTAACTTGTACTTTTTAAGCGCGCGCCTACATTTCGATGAATGTAGCCGATGTTCTGCTCTGACTAATCCTACTACCGGGGGATACCTTTTTCCACAGATAAATATGGTCCAACCAAATCTGGTCCAACTGTACTTACTATTAGGTCATGGTCAATATCTGTGTCTCATATAAATCTATTTTATACTAGTAAAGGAATAAATTAATCTATCCGCTAAAAGTTTCCTCGTGAATTACAATCCGTTGCATATCAGATCTAGTTTGCAAGAAATAGGAGCGAGATTGTTTTAAATATTATGATATAACAATAATTAAATTTTTGTTTTAAATACATATTATGATATAAAGTAATTGCTTACAGATTAGATCGCAGATTCATAAGTAAGAAGCTGAGCATAATAATAATAATTACTTACCTACGCTCTCGTCTAGTTTTATATTTTGATAATCTTGACAACTTCAAATAGCAAATTATTGATCACCTGCGTTTTATTATAAGCTGAATCGATTAATAAATAAAAATTATAATGGACCTTTTCAAGTGTTGTTACCATAATAGATTGGCATTGCGCAACTACATCTTGCGGTTCATATCTTATTATCGGGGGCGTTACGAAATGTTTGCATTGCACGTGATTATCACTGAAGGCGTTATTTCGGGCCAGGGTGTGAAAGGGACACTAACTGCTGGCGATCTTTGGCACGACCACCTTACTCCTGGGCTCGTAGTCGCTTTTCTGCGTAGTTTTGGCACGCAGATATCGGTCAGTGGGCCGGTCGTTGCCACCGCACCTCTACGGCGGGGTGTTCTCCAACTAGACTTTCTATTCTCCAACTCAGTGTGGTAAATAATAAAGCAGACAGCGTTCTCATTGTATTATTATATTATGTTATGTGAGTTATCTCCTCTCTCTCGGCCTTTCTTTTGTTGTTTCTATTTATGCCATAAGCCCCTAAGTAAGCCTTTACTTTGTGTAATAAATATTATATCGCCTAAAAAGACATAATGACGGTTATATTTTGACACGAATTAAACATATATAAAGTAAACATCAGCACTTAAATCAAATGACTCTCCAGAAAGTCTAGAATCTCCGCTGATCTATGGAGTACTTAATACTTATGGACAGTAATTTTAGCTTCGCTAAATATTTTAATTTTCTTTGACAATAATACAATGCTCTTGCTCTTGACTTGGTATTCTATCTTGTGCAGGAGTCCCTCTTGGCAACATTCCAGCGACGTGACGTAACGCTCCTAACGACTAATGAAGATGACTTTTAACTCATTCATTCTGAACCATACCGTAGTGACTTTTGTTTTGGAATATTAACTCGAATATTGTCAGCGAATTGAACAAATTGCATCAAGTCATAGGTATAATATAATAAATTGTATTTGTAGTCGTAATTACAAATACAATTTTTTTTACTTACATCGCAGCAGCTGCGACATGACGTCTTAGTCCAACACATGTGATTGTAGTCAGCTGATAGCGTCATCAGCATCGCATTACGTCATGCCTAAGGTACTTACATACATACCTAATAATACTCGTAGATACGTTGCCCGAAACAAATACGACACACTTTGCATCAGCAACAATAAATAACTGTAGTTTTCTAGTCTTACCTTATTTTCCGATGATACCGGTAGTGAACAGTACCAGTTTAGTCCCTAATTGTAGCACCAATTTATATTTAGACTCCGATAATATTAACTGAAAACTCACGTCATTGACGAAATATCAAGCGTATTAACTTTTGGACTTTATAAGAACACTGTACATATATTTACTAGGCCTGATTAGTCACTGGTAATGAAGAGGATTCGTGCAACTAATTGAGGCGTTATCAACATCGTATGATGTGGCGCGTCATAGCGCAAGCCAATAAATCAACAACATAATAAAAACATACCTACAATATAGTACAAAGTTAAGCAAGACTTACTATTTATATTATAATATTGGACTGACGAACTCTCTAGTCTTATACTTATTATAGATAATTTCTACAATTATTACCATCTTCGCGCCTCCTCGGGTGTCTTAGCACTTTTCATCTTTTTTTCTTAATTATACTAGACATATTTATATAATATATCGAACGCGTTCCGGCTCTGCCTGGCATCGTCGAGCACGGTTCGGTCGTGGTTGGCGTGGGATACGTTTATCTACGGCCATAGGGCGGTCAGCGTGTCACTGTGTGTTTCTTCCTACTTTCCTACCTTCTCCTCCTTCCTACCTCCTTTTTGACGATTGAAAGAGATATTTAACATCCTAATCAATAAAGAAATTTTGGATCATCTTGAGTCTCCTCCGTAACGGAATGATTTTGTCATATCAAAACTTTGCTGCACAATTTCTGATCAATAGAGGTCTTACTCTGGTCTATTTCTAGGTAAGACTGAGATTTAAAGAACAGACAGAGCCCAGACCTTCAAAGTTTAAAACTTTACTTGAGCTTGTCCATTTCCGTGTCCGTCAGTTTCATAATTGAATCTCAGCCTTATTGCGGTACTTTTTATGATAGGTATTTTAAGAGAGGTAGGGCATAGCGGGGTATCTCGTTCGAATTGGAGCCGCCCGACTGGGGAAGTACCTCCACCTTACAGAATATCGCAGCTAAATAATACTCTTTTAAATAGTATTGTGTTTCTGCCGGTGAGTAAGGTTTCCAGTGCTCCATGGGGTGGGGATTTGGGGAACCGTGGCTTTGGCAGTGGAGTGGCTTTTGGCTTTTTTGCTGCCAGAGCAACGTGTTATAGGGCTGGGCAACGCATTGGCGATACTCTTGGTGTTGCTAATGTCTATAGGCAGTGGTGACTACTTCTCATCAGATGGCCCGCTTGCCTGTTTGCCTATCGTATGTCATTAAAAAAAAAGGTAATTCTTAAATAGAATAAGGGATACTCGTATAATGTTACTTTCTTCTTCGTGGACACTAAACGTAAGACTGGACGTCTTCAGGAATTAAGGAATATTACGTTACCGTTACCATACCATTCTCATAATGTCCATAAATTATTGAGCGATTTTGTTAATCAGTATTTTATATCGACACTCGCTGTGCTCAGATGTTACTATGAAATCCGAAAATATTTTACTAATTCTTACTCAACATCATCCATATCACCCGCCAACTCTGCATTTGATTCTTCTGACCTCGTAATTTATTTGACATAAGTACAACTATGTTGTGATGTTATTGCTACATTTATCGTAGGCCGGCTGAAAGATGTTGATGCTGGAGACTTGTGCGTGCGTAATAATTATAAACGGTTCCGATGGTTGAAGTTGGTGCATACGGAGTGGTGATGGTCTGTCGGAATGGCGCCCGGCGGCGGCGGCGTTCGGGGTCCCCTCGGCAGTGCTCGTGGCGCGTCGCGTGTCCGCCGAGCCTCCACGTCGGCGTCGCGCCACCGGCGCCCCGCGCTCCGCCCCCCGCCGCCGCAGGCATTCCTCGCGCCGCCGCCGGCCGCCGCGCGCCGCCAGCCGAGTACCGCCGCACTCACTTGAAATCAGTTGCGGCCCTCGATCCGTTCAGAATACGCGTGCGTAACGTTTTGTTACCGGAAAACAACGATTTTCCACCGACGACGAGACCTTTATTTTCTTATTGTGCCAAAAAAACGCGTCATTATTAAACTTTTAATGTTTTATTATCTACAACATACATTAAAAATATACCTTGGCATTGCTTGTCAAACGTCAGTGATTTAGAAAGAAATTTTTACGGGTATTTTATTTTGTATAGACTTCGGAGTTTGTTTGTTGATAAGAATGCGAGAGACGGTAAATTGAACAGTTTCTTCGAGTTGTTTCAAAATTGTAGAGTTAGTAAATTAGGAGTGTGAACGATACATAAATTATACATCCATGATGTCATCGATGACGGTGACCACGACGCTCACGAACGGGCACGTCAACGGGAAACTGGAGGCGGGCTTGAACGGGTACAGGAAGAATGGATACACGAAACCGGAACCAAAGGAGACACCTGTGAGTACTTCTCAAGCCTAGAACCACTGCTCGGCTAGTGTTCAATTTATTGCCCAAGCCGTCCGATGGTGTCATGCAGTTTAGCGTTCTCTCCAAATGCTGGTTAACCGATCCGTGCAAATTCGCTGTCAAGGTTATCGGCATTCATTCGCGAAACTATCGAGTGCACCAATCTCTTGTTTACCCTTATGTTGTAAAATTAGAGAAAATTTGAACTATGTTTTGATAATTTTGTTTGTAGAAAACTATCTAGGTAGGCACTATCCACTGTTCAAACACCATTCGCAGGTATCGGTGAAGTGAAAGTGACCGTTCTAACCACATAAGGCGTCGCTGTTGTCACTATTGATATATGCTTGAAAGTTTTTATGCTCTTTATGATAAGTTATCAACAAATCGTCTCGACGAGTCGTGAAGAATGTATTAGTGAAATCCTTATTAACCGCCGATGTAATAAGAGCGGTGTTATTATCATGGTGTGCCCAAGACAGACAGAATGTATTCAAGACTGTATTGGTGACTAGACTCGGATGAGTTTGATCCATCGACTAATAAACATAGATACAACACTTAAAACGATTCATCAAGTTCTTAAGGTGTGCAATAGTGGGCATACATGTCCCTGGTGATTCATTTCGTTCCGAATATTCCGAATCGAATTTGCACTCAACGCCGTCGCCGTCCCACATCTCATTATAATACATTACATTAACTAAACTGTACCTACGCATCGACCATCTAAGACACTTATGATTAGCATATAGCGTTGAGAAATGAAACTGGTAAGGCGTTACTAAGAAGCGCGAGCAGTAGCGGTCACCGGGAACCATAATTTGGCAGTCACTATATTAGCATTTAGTCAAAAAGCCGGCGAAATTAGCGGCGAACAGGTTTTGATGTCCATATACGTCCAACGACCGAACCAAATGTCATGACCACGCGCGGTCCCGCCGACCGGGAAGCGAAAGGTATCAGCATTCTTGAATCAGACAAACCGCAAGACGTGATGTCAACGCCTTGTTACAACGTAATTGTTACAATCGCGACTTTATTTTTAATCGTTAATGAATTCCGGGCAATAACAAGATGGACATGTTTATCTCATGCCTTATGCACATGCAACTCTGTGTAAACAGCTACCAATCGAGGTGTACTATAACAATTATTTTTCATTTCGCTAGTAACCATCGACAAGGTTGTGAGACGAAGCACGTATTCCCCGCGTGAATGTGTTGACGAGGCTAAATAGTTTGCCGTCTCTCCAATTTACCTTGGTAGTCATAGAAAATGAACCGTGTTAATAGAGATCTACCAGCATTGGCAGAGTTGACATTGACATACAGGAAATCTAGGTATACCTACAATTGATTCATATTTCACGTTATCATTAGGTTAAGTGCCTTACTTCAATCAATATTCAATTAAGAAATGGGTTTGAGCTTCGTATATGGTCTTCAACTCAAATTCCATGAATACCTTGACCTACCTTATGAAGATAAAAATGTTATCGATGAGTGACTAATGAGAATACAATGACGCGAATGACACGATTTGCTAATAGCTACTAGTTTCCCGGCGAGCAGTGTCCGGCGTGTCGAATGGCATCAAACACTTTCCAATCACTTGTGTCGTACAAGGCTAGGCGACTAATTATCGTACGGTAGGTAGCGGTATCCGCAATACCGAGTAGGACCTCTCTAGACCAGGAAAGGGCAATAGTTGTTTTGTATTGACCAAACTGCCTACCTAGTTAGGATTTTAGGGCAATCCCCCAAGTCGTTGGAGAGTCTTCCATATCGAGTATATTGATATCGACCATATTATCAGAGTTGGACGTGACCTAGTATATTATTACTCTGTAAAACAATGTCGTTTATCCCGCAAAATTTTCCCTATTCTTTATCAATAAATTAAAATGACGCGATTCTGATCAACCGTATTTAATATTTGCCCGTGATGCTATCAAAACCTATCGTCCATCGAATGGTATTAGTGCCGCTAGATTGCGTTCAAAGACTCAACCTTTAACAAATTGGATTTTACACGAGCAGCAACACGCTGTGAATATAAAATTGGAAATATTGACGATCACCATTTCCTATTCTTGTTTCGCAATCTCTGGTCTGACGCACGCACTACTTTAATTGGAAACGGAAACTTTCCCGGAATATCTACATGTGCCTATATCGGGAGCATAAGTCGTCAAGCTGTACCAACCTTCAATGGAAATTAACGGTCACCACTAGGCGGCATGATTAACGAACCATTAACCGGCCAGTTGACCCGGGATCTAGGGTTATCACTATACTATACATACGATACTTCACGCAATATTTATAAATAACCTCCCCAACGAAAATGATACATAGTTGCGCTGAATCATTGATAGATAGTTCGAATATTGACAATTGTATATTAAGTATCTAAAAATGAGGTGACCCAACAATGGAAATGTTTGTTACCCAGTTTATGAATTAAATTAATAAAAGTGGGACTGTGGCATGTTTAGTCAGCCACGAACATAGGCTTAGTCAGTGCATACAATGACTTCATCTTCATATCTCTACGTCTATGACGACAACAGATACATGGCAGGTAAATGTCGGAAGGGTTAGAGTAAACACAAGATCTTGTTAGATAAAGATTCAGTTAACGCTATCCTGGACAAGTTGGAAATTTTTCAGTTCTCTTAAGAGATGCCAGATACGCTTGATCCAGGTGGCTCTATCCCAGTAGTTCCAGTCACTACTAAATTCCAGTTCTATTTCAATATAAATAAAAAACCCTCGAGATGACCCTTATACCAGAATTTTTTCGAATGCCCCTATGAAAGGTACTGTTTCTATGACCGAATGTTTATAATTCTATATATAAGTCGAGTTGACGTTTTAATATTCCATTGTCCTTGTTATTTCTAATACCTAGGAAAAAGTAATTTTCCTGGTAATCTATTTAATGGTATGGTATATGATAAACTTTTGGTAGGTAGTTGAATTTTTGTCCAAAGTTCAACTATTCCGAATTTGAGCATGTGGTGATTTTAAAGGCCCCTGCCCCTTTCTCGCAATAGAACGCCATCAGTTGGACAAAAGTTCCAAAAAAGTCGTATTAAATTTCTAATATTTTTAGCATTACTGCTTAACTCGACTGCTCCTCCACATATTATGCCCTAGCTATGCTCAATGTTAAACGAATATTTAAGGATATACAATTTTAGGAACGAGAATACAAACATCAACGAAAACCGCAGTAAATATAGTAACAAAATCTTTCAACTTGTTCGAGGAAAAAATAAGCAGCAGAGACTACGATGCGATGATGAAGAAGTGTAGGTAATAAAAAAAATTAATTAACTATTAACGCAGCCGTGTGTAGGTTGTATAAGTGCGAGAGAAAAGACGTCGGATATTGGTAAATCTTAATTGAATTTTACATTTACGAGCTCGATCTCTTATTACTGTGTTGGGAAATAACAATAGTAATGGTCGGCTTATCGGGCTGTCACGCGGCGCTCGGCCGGCGCGGGTTGCCTGCGCGCGTTATGGAAAGTTAGTTATTTTTAAATAACGCCCTCGACTATGCCTCATACGACCTGCTCCGAGCAAACACTTTCTTTGTTTACGCCTGCGTTCCTAAACACAAATATTGACACGTGTAATATTAGGCTTGCACCCGCGTCTTCGTTAGTTGTAGCGCGGATATAGAGATGCAATCCTATGATTAAATTCATATTTAGATTTAAAAATGACGTTATATCGGAAAAGAAAATACGTTCTAATCCAGGGGGTAGATTATCGCGTTGTGATATTTCAAATTCGTCATTTCTCTAGCAAAAAACTGTATTAAAACGATACTGTAATTTGTCTTCGACAATATACGACTGTCGTAGATAGTTTAGGAAATATGTTTTGGCTGCAAGAGACATTTCAATGTCATTATTAATCTCTATTAACGCATATCGCAATCAATACACATATATCTATATGTGGCTATAAAAATGTCGAATTTGAGATGTCAAATCTGTCGGCTCTACCTACATTTTACTCAATTGACGAACAAACACGACGATTAACCGATATCTACAAGTCGCTACTATAATAAACACACTAGCCGTTGCTTGCCCGTCGTTTCACCATCCATGCAGGGCCAAAGATCCTGTTGGAACAAAACGGATTTACTGGAAGCAAATAATCCTACATTGATGTCTTGTGTAGGTATATTTAGTTAGAATATTTGGTATTGGTTCAGTTGATCTAGTTATGGGAAATATACATTGTGTGAAAAGGACTTTTGTCTACGGTGGGCATTAAGAGATGTGAACATTCTTAAATTTATTCTCAGTTATGTAAGTGCTTATGTCATACATTTTTATATTCATTAAGAGTCTATTATCGCGTCTTAAGCCAGCTGAAGCTGAAACAATGACTTTGCAATATAATTTGTGCAATGTACCTACTTAGTTGAACTGTTGGATGTAAAATAAAACATACAACCAACTTGACCTCCTTATAATATTAGTATACTTAGTAGTTAACGTGACGTGAAGGATGGTAAAATACACGTTTGTTACACTCATTTGATTGATTGATTGATCGTTTTGCTACGATTGTTTAATGTTCCTGTTTAAATTACCGACAACCTTCAGCTCCTTGGTGTTGAGATATTTATCAATATTAACTTCGGCACTGACCATCCAAATCCTGAAATCCAAAGCAAAGACTGCACCCTAGAAACTTTATATCCTCTCGAAGGTCAGGCGGTACTTCACTTCAAAGCAGTTGCTTCAGTTATATTTAGCACAAATCCGATCCTGCATAGAGTACTGCTGCCACCTCTGGGATGGATCAGCCAAATACTAACTGGCCGCTTTGGTTCGGTGGAAAAACGTGTAAAGAGCATAATTTGTGACCCGCAATTAATTGAAGCTAAGCTGCAGAGCCTCGAGCTTCCGCGTAGGGTTACGCGTTTGTCGGTCTACAGGTTGCGTTTCGGAGTGTGTGCGAAGCAGTTGCACGACCTCATTCCACCGGCCCCTTTCCGCCATCGGGAAACAGGATCCGGGCGAGCGCTTCATCCTTATTTCGTAGGTTTTCCAGCTATCTGCACGAGCCGCTTTGGCTCAACCTTTATAATACGTACGGCAAAGGAATGGAGCACGTTGCCAGCGAGCGTGTTCCCTGATCAATATAATCTGGACGCCTTCAAGGCTAGAGTGAATACACTGTGTCTAGACAGGCATACTCCATCTTCGACCGCATCTTACCACCAGATGAAATAGCGGTCAAATGCCTGCCTATTCAAATTAATTAAAAAAAAAACAATTTAGTAAAACTAGGTAGTTCTTAATATTTGTTAAAATAAAATTGTTCATTATTTTGTATTGGTATAATTTCAACCGGATTAATAAACACATTATAATATATATGTAAGTATAGAAAAAATATAATAACTACCTCAGTCCATGAATACCTACATAATAATTATTCAATTAACGTACACACGGTGACGACGTGCGCTGCGCTCTCAATGTTAAAATTTTTCCTAGACGATGCAAGCATGCGTTAATAATTGATTTGCTACTGCTCTTTGTTACCTAATATGTCAGACTGTTCTTCATACATTTCATCCGGTCTACAAAAACTACTTGTTAGGAGCTGTACGAGTGGCCTTCATGCCTAATATGACGTAGGCCGAACAACGCCACCAAATATTTTATGCATAAACCTGTTCAGGTGTTCTGTTACCACACGAAAATTTACGTAGGCAACAGGCTACTACATAAACATTATTTAAAAGTTGTAGACTGGTCGGGTAACCCAAAGCCGTTGAAGCGACAGGGATCGATATATTATGTGCCTAATCCAAGTCAGGTATGTTTAGGGTCGGTCTCGCTCGCCTTGGGAAACACAGTCGGCGGCTGTGAATCACACTATCTGACTAAACTTATGAGAACTATGGACATTCAACTAGCTGCAACGCTACCCATTTTAGATTTATATCGTTTGCGTCACGTGTGCGTAATGGAAATACCGTACGGTTTATTCCGTCTTAGCAAATTATCTAAACATGCGTGAGGTATCAATACAACAAAGTCCCTTACGCGTCGGTATGTTTGTCTGATCGCGATAAACTCAATAACGACGTTTTTCACAAATGGATGAGTAAGGCTGAGCTGCTCGCCAACCAATACATTTTGTAAACCGAAGTCTATTGCTGCGTCTGTCTGACTGAACGCGATAGACTCTACTAAACTACTAAATATATATTATTCAGTTGTTTCATAGCGATATCCAAACTTACATTCTTGCTGTCATATGGTACTTTATGTCCCGCAAAAGCAGCGGGATCCTGCGGAATAGTTGATGTTAGCTGAATTTCGGACTGAGCAAACGCGGATATACAAACAACAATCATTAGTCTAAACTAATAGGTTTATTAAGAGGAAAAGTTAATAGGTGTGTTTGTAATTTGTGAGTTTGTATGTTGGGGGAATCTTCAAATCTACTGAGCTGATATTGAAATTTTTTTCACTAATAGGAAGCTACATTATTCATACTTTTAATCCCTAAAAAATAATAGAATCGCGTGTTACATTTTATTGAATTTTTACAGATAACCGAAATGCGCGCGGGTGAAACCGCGGGGACGGTTTGTTATAAATAAATTTGTAAAATCCCGCATCTTGCATTCAACGATAAACAAGATCGTCCAACCCAACTTTGTTGTTGATTAGGGTCAATAAATTTGTAAAATCATCCGTTATAAATAATCCCGCATCTTGCATTCAACGATAAACAAAATCGTCCAACCATGTCCCAACTTTGTTGCTAATGTTCCGATTAGGGTCAATAGCGGATGGTCGCGTAATGACCCGGATATAGAGGTACCAGCCCGTAGTGTGATAACGGTCGCATAGTGCACGCGGCTGCGCAGGCGGGGCGCGAGGCGCGAGGCGCGGGGGGCGGTAACTCGCGAAGGCGTGACGTCACATCACGCCACCACATTATCGCGGCGCCTGCTAATCGCGATGCCTCTCTGAACCTTGACACCGTCGCATTTGACATCCTCACTGATAACGCTCTTAGGAAAAAAACGTAGGTACTTAACATCTGTTATGTCCAGCCAGATACGTAGGTAGGTACCTAATAATAACCAATGCAAAACCCAGTCAGTGAACCTGTTGAGTTGAATGGCTGCCGCGTTCTTTGATCACTTTGATCACTGACTTGCGCCCATCTTTTAATTCTTGCTAATTAAAATACAAGTGGTTCAGAATGGGTGTCTTATCTTTTAGGTATTCGTAAGAAATTATATCAGATGGTAGAAATCTGTCGAGCCTGATAACTTCGCCTGGTTGCGTACCACCGCCTTATCTGTTTCCGCCATCAAGCAACAATGTTCGTGTCGTATGGTAATCTTTCGGTTTGAAGGATAAGGAAGCAGCGCAATTACAGGCATGAGGAATTTCATCTTAGTCCTTACAGTGACAACTCACCTGCGGTTCTACATTATTTTTACATTTAAGGTGTGCTGACTGCTCATATGTCACTGAGCAATAGACAAGAAAAATGACAAATATCAGACCTGCTGCAGCACTTTAGGTAATGACGTATAACAATAACTAAATTGCTTATCCCATAACGAATGTGGTATTTTCTAATGATAATGTAATTAGTAAATAATGAGGAAATATTGTAGATAATCTATTAGTCATGAGAACGTCTGTACTGTGTAGGTAGCTTACAGGGAAAGTAATACGACACAACAATCAGCTAATGTAGGTTGTTCCTGGTAACGGGTTCCATAATGGTCTTTTATTTATTACTTCACTTTACGTCAAAATTTTTTACGCATTCTATTTATAAATATTCTCCGAACCAATGTGCCGGCCGACTGCCGAACTCTGATTTAAAATACCCCGCTGATATACAACAAGAAAGCAACTTTATCTGGCCAATTATTTCATTTCTTATCAGGAGTTGTTTATCTGCTAAATACACGTGTTATATCAACACATGACATCGGAATCGTAATTACTTTGTAATAAACATCATGTGTGTGGGTTTTATTAGGTACTTTACCGGTCTCTATTTATGATAGTTATTTCAAAAGTAGAACATCTATAGTTCTATACTAAAATAATAAGCTTTAATTATTATGAAGAGGTAGGTAAAATTTGCAAGTTTAAATGTGGGAGGCAATCTCCGACGCTGAACTGAAGAGATGCTAATAAAGTTCTTTCGACGCAATCCTTTCTTCCCATGGTGTGCTGCGATCATGTCTCCCGGCCCCAACGACGACAGTTCCCGAAACTCCGAGACATATTATTACCATCCGATACACATATCTGACCCTGCCGTTCTCATGATTGCAGTCGCTCTGCAGCGCGGCGCCGTTCAGCAACGAGCCCGCGGCGATGGCGGAGCGCGAGCGCTGCGTGTACGGGCGGGTGCCACGAGCGGCGGCCGTGGCCGGCACAGCACCGCGCCGGGTGCGAGTCTACGCGGACGGCATCTACGACATGTTCCACCAGGGCCACGCCAGGCAGCTGGAGCAGGCCAAGAACGTGTTCCCGAACGTCTACCTCATTGTTGGAGGTGAGAAATTGTTAGAGGCATCAAGTTGACTGGGACGGCGGTGCTGGTTTCGCGTTTTGAGGCTTGTAGCCGAATTCAGAATGTCAGGTTAGGCAGGAAGCGAAATCAGCGTTTATGATATTATGGTCAATATCGAAGATTGGATAAAGAGAGAAAAAATTACATTTGAAAAGTTTGGCATTCTGCTAATCCGACATTCTGTATATTAGGAACGATGGTTTTTACTAAAAAGAAAGCCAGAGGGCTGAAGATTAGCATAGTGGGTTTTGCGGTAGCTGATCACAGCATTAAATGAAGTGGCATTATCACGTTACCGTATCCGCTCGCGCACCGATCTCATACATCGGGCTCAGGAATCTACAAACTTGAGCACTAGACATGAAGTTTGATACGAAGCGAAAGAGGTGGCTAGGTGTGGGCGCTTATACTAGCTAGCTACACTGAACCACACCGCACATTGTCGGTGCGAAATTTATTACTCCATGTACTTACTTTAACAATATTTTATGGAACATTTCATTGACCACTCTTGTGCCATAGTATTCGATGGTCTACATACAAGCAAATAAGGTTACTAATCGGAAGGGTACAATGGTTTACCAATTCAGGTTTGATTCCCGGGCAGAGCGGAGAATTATTCATAATATTATGCGCGATGGATATAGATTTTCTGTTAAGAAGGAATAACAAAGAAATAAACATACTTTCACATTTATAGTGGTTATTGTAATGCTCAGTGATTTTGTCATCGAGATGAGAAGTGAACGTGCCTAGTCATTCATTTATTCCATCAATTAAATGTACAGTATGTACAGTAACCATGATCCAATCTGGTCAGGTTCACCTGGTAGCACTGAGGTCAGATAGCAGTCGCTCCACTGTAATTGCCTGATCTGCCAAATCCTAGACCATGCTCAAAGCGGATCACGTGCCCTCGTGATCCCAACCGAATTATTAACGCCAAGATTTTTATTTTTATTAAATGTACAGTATGTAACAACTGGATTAACCTGACCCCTCTCAAATATGAGTGCTATAAGTAAGGGGCAGCTACCTGCTACATACCGTGTGTACAAAGACGCCCTTCGCAAAGTGTCTCCTGGGTCTTCATTCTTGCGGCCAGGTGCGCGTGATTCGACGCATTCGCTCCACATTGTGCACCTCGCCCATTGTAGCGCGACTTCGTAATTTAACCAGCCGCTATTATAGGTTAGCTCTTTGGCAATTGTTACTTCATCGATATAACGGTCAGGTCACCTATCGATGCCGCCTGGACTGTTACTGCGCATTACCACAAGAATACGTTGCATTCGTTTAATGAGGTTTATAATAAAATGGAATTATACGCACAGAACTTGAAAAGAACTTGCTTAGAAGAGGAGGTTTAAATATGAAATAGAAATATAAGAAATTCGTGGTATGAAGAGGACAGAAATATCCCCTCTCATAGTCGCTCAGTGTTCTTAGTACAGGACGGGATGTGAAGCTCATAAACTATACATAATATAAAACAAAGTCGCTTCCCGTCGTCTGTCCCTTAATAATGTCTTTTAAACTACGCAAATGGATTTTATTGCGGATTTAAACAATAGATAGAGTGATTCATGAGGAAGGTTTATAAGCCAGAAAAAAGGGTAGGTAGGGAGAAAGTATGTTTACGCGAACGAAGTCGCGCCGGGTCCACTAGAAGTAATAATGCATTGACTGCATTAAAATTTTGTTTTAAAATAATACTATTATGAAAATTGACATAACGCGTGTTAATTCTGCATTGCAATACCATTACAGATTTTGATAATTTTACATGTAGTCTGTTTCAACCCGTAGATACAGAATTTTACGTTGAATCGTTAAAAAAATCGTTAAACGGTCACGTTGACACAGACGCGACACTGTTCTTTCTTAATTTACGACATCGGCTGCTCGATACTGAACCGTCGTCCTTGAAGATCACACATACCTACATAGATAAAAACAATATCGATTGTGACACGTAGATAGATAACTATGAAACGTATACGTCACTAAACCTCCGAAATCGTTTAAAAGTTGCGTCATATGTACGCTACAAACGTTTAGAAATAACCAGGCCTAACAGAACCCAAATATTTTTTGTCAATTCACGCTGCATGTAAACATTCGCCGGTGTTATTAGAGCGGGCACGGGAACCACTATTGGTCGGTATCAATCGTACGATGCCGTATCGTTGTCTTAGCTCTTGATTACCGATCTATATTACCCGCAACGTGTTGAAAGTCCCACCTTATCGGAAACGCCTTATGATAAAACCCTGATTCATTGCTGCGATAGCCTCTGAGCACACTCTACTATTAAGGCCACAGTATTATGCACAAGGTACACAAAAGGCGAACAGACGTGATGAGAAAATTTTCTAAGCGTCTAGAGCTCTATGATATTGATTTATATACATATACAAATATCATCAAATCATCTCGGCGTTAATAGCCCGGTTGTGCTCTCGCTCACGAGGGCCCGGGGTCCGCCTTGACCAGGATTTGGCAGATCAGGTAGGTACTTGGAGTCGAGCGACTGTCACCGGACCTCCGTGTCCCTGCAACCAGGGGGACCTGACCGGATTAGATCATGGTTACACACTCAGTCGCCTGAATGTGCAGGTTTCATCAAAATGTTTTCCTCGCCATAAGAGTATCGATTAGTAACTACATAACTCAGAAAAGAGTTATTGGTACCTCTCGCTTACGAGTCGGATACCTTAACCACTAGGCCACCGACGCTAATGTCATGGAGAAATAGCGTGCGTTGTACGCCTAATTACCTAAACCGTGGAGGCACCAGCCTGCGTAGCTGTAGCTAAGTAACCAAAATAAATATTTTAAAAAAGCATTATAACATACAAATTCTTTTACTGTTTTTACTTACCTAGTAATTACTTTCGATGTCGAGGCTATAATTCGATAAAATTAAACGTTATCGAAATTACCGCAATGTACCATAGCTCATATCAACAATCATCCGTTAATTTCAAGGTTTCGTATGTGTTTCATTATATAATTATTGTGCTTTTCCAGTATGCAGCGACAACCTAACACACAACCGGAAGGGGCGCACAGTGATGACTGAGGACGAGAGGTATGAAGCCGTCCGACATTGCCGATATGTAGATGAGGTACTTTGTGACAACTACCGTTGCCGTGCTTTGCGAAACTACACTAAACAGTATGCAGCAACTGTGCAGTAATGTGCAGTGTTGTGCCGTCGCCTTGGAAAGGGACGTGCTTGCTTTGACAATTCAGTATAGCTGTGAGAATTGCAGGGCACAGCTTATTATCATCTCCCAAGTTATTTTATTGCAAGAGGGGTTTCTATTGTAATTTTATTGTATTTTGATAACCCTACGATCCTCTAAATGCTTGTAGTTTCGTAAAATACGACATTACTAATAATTCTTAATTAACATTAACTCTAAGCCAACAAAATTGAAATATAATAACTATTTCTATTCTTTTTTCTTCGCTGTCTATGCAATTAAACTAATTTTTCTAGGAACCATAACTTTTATACCCTTATCTGTTCTGCATGCATGGCTGAGTACGTACTTAAATAAATTGCTTGCTAATAACTAATAATGCCGTGTAATGCGTGCAAATATCTCGCTGGCAAGTAAAATTCACATAAAAGCGCATAGCAGTTACGATAACCTACATATTTTGTAAAATAAACTACTTGTTTGAAAGAAGTTTTAGTAAAATTCCAGTTTTCCATTACCTATTTATTGGATTCTAAATTTAGTACTATAAAAATGTGTGGGTACTTGCAGTTTAAATAGATACGTTTAGAAATCTAGACTCGATCTCAGGTTTCGGATACACAACGAGATATTACAAGGTCGGTTTTCCCTTGGGCAGGTGGTCAGAAACGCGCCGTGGGAGCTAGACGAGGCCTTTCTAGAAAAACACAAGATCGACTTCATAGCGCACGACGACATTCCCTATACCACAGAAGACAGCGACGACGTCTACGCCATGATCAAGGCGAAAGACATGTTTGTCGCGACAGAAAGAACAGAAGGTAAATTTATCTCTTTATATACTTTGCTTGACTTGCCCTCCGAATGAAGACAGATCATAACCTTATAGTTATATTAATATAATGTCTAATGACAAAATATATTATGACCTGAGTGCTTCAGTTGGTTCATCACGTCCCGGGTTCGATTTCCGGCTGGGCAGGAATTGAAATATTGAATTTTAATTTCTGTTTCGGGTTTGAGTGTTGTATGTATAATAAGTATGTATTTAAAAAAGAAAAAAGCAAGTCAGTTTTCTGGCACACATAACACAAACTTTGCGGATAGATGGCGCTGTATGAATTGTCCAAGCATAAATATTTGTATAACAAAACCTTCAAATGGGTCTTTTTATCGGCACCAATGATGTGTCCTCTACATTAGAATCTAGACTGGAATGCCAGTCTAGTAGATTAAGATCATAAATATTCTCACAATCTTATAATAAACAAACAAACGGCTAGACATATTTTATCGGTTTACGGCCTTGTATGTTTTATTAAATTGGCTGTAACGAATCAAAACAATATTTTGTTTAATTGATAATAATGGTGTTGTATAAATAACAAAAATATGGCACACTATTCAAATTCATTTGAAAATTGTATTGTAGTCGTTCATGTAAGTATAATATTATTCTAGCTTGTAATTATTTGGACTTTTGAAACACGCATTCATATGTAATGTTTTCGCCATTTTATTATCCTGTATAGATTTTATTATAGTTAGAAAAAGTCAGCTGTAGTTATAGTAAAGCTAGCAAATATCGCAAGAAAAACAGTAAACAAAATGTCTTGACACCGCCGCCAGTATTATACACATTGCACCGCCTGGTGTGGCACTTTCCGTTGTACGTAGTATCAACACAGCTCTTTTATTAAATAATAAATATTATAAACAAAACTATCGAGGACTACGATTCTTTTATGTTGAAATTGGATCATCCGAGTTTAAAACTACTGTTGTAAGCAAATTCCGCAACATACTAATTATTGTTATTGTACCAAGTAAATACTTATTATTGTTCTAAGATATTTTCGCTTACTGTTTATACAAGCACGAGTATAATTTTATACTTTGACCGGAAAAATAGCAGTTTTAATGAGTTTTCCTTAACTTGAATAGCCTCAATGTGAGCATTCATACTGCGTTCTCAATCCATACTGCGTTACGAAATAATTGTGGTTAGCTGTAGCCAAGGTGGACCGCGTCGGAGTAATGATCCTAACGGGGCGTGGGAATGCATAAACAGGACATAACTACATACCTATCCGGCCGGCTTTTCCTTTCGCCTGACTGTAGCTAAAATATGTGATAACGGCTTCGCTCGCGCAAAATTCATCAAGATATGGTCCTGCGGGAATTATTGGTATTAAATTTCCGGGTAAATTACCCATACTTTGATTTAAATTTCGAATTAGTGAAATGTGCAGTTGGCGCGAGGCAAGAAATCTTTTTTTTATGAATACCATCTTTTCATTTGGCAAACAAGCTTGCCGCCTGCCTGATGGTAAGCAGTTATTGAACCTACATTTGGAATACCAGGGATATCACCACCGACCCTAAAACCTGAACAAATTTTTGCCACTGAAGCGCTGTAGGAAACGCCACAAACTGGCCGTTCTGTCATTTTACTGACTCAAATTACATGAGCAGGTGCATGAGCTTCATGCATCATCAAAATCCTGAAAGAGTCTAAATAATCAATTCGTCAGCACAAACCTTTGCCATTAGATAAAAATAAATATGAAATATGATAAATATGCTTGGACAATTCACACAGCCTGATTCTGTGCCTTCGCGTTTATATTCTAGTCTGCTAGCAACAACTTGTTACAAGAGGAGTGTAGAGCAAGCATATTACGGTGTACAAGCAATATTTACTGACGCATGCGTAGGCGTATGTAGGTATTTATTGTTTATAATTTTTTGGCAAGCCATAGCAATGAGTAGTAAAAGTTGTTCATGACATTTGTTTTTGGATGATGATTGTTCCTGTTTGATCTTGCAATTGCAGTTTATAGCACCGTGCATTTGTATACGATGTTGTTCAGTTCGAAGCCAAATCGTTAAAGGGACCGAGGACCGCGTGATAGAGCATATTTTTTGTATTGATCATACAGAGTATTTTGTTTACATCAGTTGTTTATGCCTCGTTGTTGGGTATTGCGTTTTGTTTGTTTACGCTCTGCTCAGCGCAATCCCGGTCGATTTAAGAACATCCGTCCGGACTACGCGTATAACCTTTGTCCATATTGTTAGTTTCTGGAAAATAACAAATCATTTTTCAAAACAAACGGCTCAAAACTGAATATTTTACTCATTTCGTCCCCTGCGTTTTGTTTAGCCAGCATTAACAACAGCACAAAAACACTGAGCTTTGCTATTTAGACAGCTCGAATTTTATTAGGCACAGCCCGCCTCTACCGTCTAAATATCACATGAATATTTAATTATCGTGTCACACGAGTGTTGCCGACCCTGTAGTACACCTCACCCCGCCCTTATATGTAAGTTGGGCTAAGTAATTTGACTCATTTAAATGCTTGTAAGCGAGCCATTGAGTATCATTTTATTCTCCCGTTAAGCGCCACAAGCAACCCTACAAAAACCTTTGCTCGCCCTCGAAAGAACTCCACGTTGAACACCTCTCCTGGGAGCTCACAATCACAAATAATCGTGTAACTAAGGGTAGAACGGACAAATCCCGCCACTCACTCTCGCCGCTGTTACCCAAAGATACACTGATTATACTAATCATAAATAAATAAACAAATATGCTTGGATAAATTCACACAGCGCCATCTAGCCCCAAAGTAAGCAAAGCTTGTGTTATGGGTGTTAGATAACTGGTAAACTATTTTTTTAATACATTCTTACGCTTTTTATTCATACTACACCTAGACACCTACACCGCAACAGAAATTGATAATCATCATTTCAATTTCTGCTCGGCGGGGAATCGAACCCGGTCCTCTGCGTGGCAGACCACCTTGGAGAATCACTCAGGTTGTCGTGCTGCATGAGTGTTTCACAAACTAAGCACATACGTTTCATCTTTCAGGCGTGTCGACGTCAGACATAGTGGCGCGGATAGTGCGAGACTACGATATCTACGTGCGGCGGAATCTGGCGCGAGGATACTCCGCAAAGGAGCTGAACGTGTCATTCCTTAATGAGAAGAAGTTCCGACTGCAGAACAAGATGGACGAGCTTAAAGATAAGGGGAAGAAGGTAAGGGTTTGAGGATTGTTTTTATTTCAATGTATGTAGTGATACTGTATCGAATTATGCCTTTTTTATGTTATACGACAAACAAATAGGCAAGCTGGCCACCTGATGGAAAGTGGTCACCGCCGCCTATGGACATCAGCAATACCAGGGGAGTTACCAATGCGTTGCCCGCCTCTGAAGAGACCTCTAATATACCTCTTGAACGATTCCATGTCATAGTCCAAAAGAAACACTGTGGCACTCTAGCAGTTTGCCATTGTGGCTCAATGCTGTTTTTGCCAGGCAAAGAGACCAAATAATTATTTGAATCATGAACTGTAAAATTTGTAAAAAGTTACTAATGTCGAAAGGCCTTGGTAGTAGCGAACGCCCATTATCCTGAACGTCTCCATAAAAACATTAACTTGCCACATCACTAATGTCAATCGATGTCTACCCCTTCCATACAACTCCTCCCATATACTTCCTCATCCTAAATCCCGATATGTTCCCGAGGAGTTCTTGAATAGAGACTGCGACTCGGCAAGAGTAGTGTAAGAAGGCAGGCCAGGTGGCTTTCTGCGAAAGGCTGCAGGTGGGGCCTTGATAAGCCGAGAACAGGATGCATTCGTACTGACAGAGAGGCCTATGTCCAGCAGTGGGCTAAACTTTGTCTGCTAATAGGTTACGACACTAGCACAAAGCGTTTAGTAGTTACGTCCCCTTTCCAGCATTTTATTACCATTTCTACTGGCAAAGATACTTCTATGCCAAGGTACGGTGCCAACTCTTTTGAAATGTCAGTGTTGTCTATTAAATATAAAAAACGACCTACAATAAACTGTGTTGATCATGCCGACGTATCTCTCCCCAGGTGATGACCAACATCGGCGAGAAGCGCGTGGACATCCTCACCAAATGGGAGGAGAAGTCCCGGGAGCTGATCGACGCCTTCCTACTCCTGTTCGGGCCTGACGGGCGGCTCTCCAGCATATGGAACGAGTCGAAAGGTCGGCTGATGCAGGCGCTCAGCCAACCGCCGTCGCCGCGAGCCTCGCCGCCTCCGTCAGAGAATGGGGACGACATTCTTGTACTCGAGGATACGCACAGGTAACTGTCACGCCGGCTATAGTTTTTTATGTTATACGGCAGACAAACAGGCAAGCGGGCCACCTGATGGAGAGTGGTCACCGCCGCCTATGGACATCAGCAACACCAGGGGAGTCACCAATGCGTATAGCATAAAAAAAAGTGGTGACAGGTCCCTGGAGTACGAAAAGAAGCACTTCAACCTACCCAAATTTAGTATAAATTGGGTTGTTAATACCCGCGCTACCTCAGCGCTACGATACTTAGAACGCTGAAGCCTCTCTGGTATTTGAGTTAGCAGGCGAAATGCTGACATTGTTATGCGCGCCCATAGAGATGCTCGCTCATCCTGTACAGTTATAGGTGGTGGGTAGGTTGATGTGCTACTTTCTGTAGTTGCCGCAACAGCTATTTTACTTTGACGAAAGCTCGCCTGCGCAGTGTATATAATTATATTTTCGTTATCATTATGGTTATAAAGCAATGTAAGTATTCCATTGATCGCGTTACGGTCCGCTTTTATCACCGGAAGAATGTAACTGATAACGGATAGGATGAGGCGTACACATTTCAGTCAGAAATTGAATGTCAATTGTTGTTACTATATGGAAGGAGAGCGATTGTCACCGGAAACGACAAAACCTACTCGCTAAATTTCGGAAACACCGTAAATCTAATATCAAATCCGTCAACTATGTACGCTTAGATCTTTTGAACTATCCAACGGATTTTAATGCCGTTTTCAGCAATAGGGAGAGTGATTCAAGAGGAAGATTTATAAAGGCAATAAAGGGTAGGTAGGTCTACGGTAGGGTAGGGGTAGGATAATATAGGGTAGGGGTAGGATAATGTAGGGTAGGGGTAAGATAATGTAGAGGTTGGACACCACGCAAACGAAGTCGCGCCGGGTCGAATACTACTAAATAGTATAATGTATACTTTAATAAATATAGTAATGTAAATGTGTTTTGTTGCAGAGGGTCGGCGTCGCCGCCGCCGCCCAAGGCGCGCCGCTACGAGACCCTGTGGGATCCGCAAGCAGGTAACTGGGTAATTATGCACCGCTTGTATTTTGCTAGCCTAGTCTCACGCACACTTTGGCGCTCACTTGAAGCTTTTTTGTCAAAAAAAAAAATACACAAAATTATGGATTTACTTCTTGTATTGGTGTGTATATTTAGTTGTGCAATTGAAAAGAAATTAAATCTACGCAAGTGGTGCGATTAACTTACAATCGTTTCGTTTCAATTTAATGCGTCAGTAATGCTACATGTAATTACTGGGTTTCTATATCGTTTCAATTTAGTGTGTCCGTAATGCTATATGTAATTACTGGAACCGTATGGGAGGTTCCTAAAACACTTTAATTTTTTTGAGGTAATCGGTTATACTGAAAATGAAAAAAGCCTTTAGTAACCCAGTTTTTTGTTACAAGTCAAAGGTTAACCCATCAATTCCAAATGAACGAAAAAACTTTACAAACGTGTCTTCTAAGCCACGTAATGTGGAGACGGCAGAGTACACAGTTGAACCAGCTGATGGCACTCCCAAGTGTCAATGATCCGACAGCCGGCCGGCTGGTCATTGACACTGCCGTATTTTAAACGATATATACAATATTTTAAATTATTTATGTAGGACTTTATACCTCGGTCCTAAGCACGAAACGAAAATGAAACCAAAGAATAGTTGACGAAGAGCTTCAACTGAGCGCCATGTTAATATTTACCTATCGCACGCGCCAGCACAAACAAACCCAAGCTGCTGCTCTCTTTTTTTTGCAAAGCATAGTAATATTAGTTGCACTGTTAACGTTTGTGTGGTTATGTGGAACTGTGTTACTAATACGAACTAAATTGTAGATACTAAAATTAATAATGGCAGTAGTGTAGCTAGAGCATGGATTGTACAAGTAGTTTGATGTGTGACTTGTTTGTAGCGACAAAATTAAGGTCTGCACAAACGGTGTTTTTCCGTTAGGTCAAAAATCGCCGAAGAATAAAGCCGGGCATTCACTACATGAGCTTCGAGCCACGCGCCGAGCCGACTAAATTAGTCGTCCTTACACTACACGAGCGCTACGCCGCTTGACTCGCTTTTGTACTTTAGCGAGCCAAGAACATATTGTTTGTCGGTGTTAATAGACCAATATGTAGGAAATATGGAAGTACAAGGCATTCGTGTGAAGCTAGTTTCATTTGTTCGGCTCCGGCGCGGCGCTTGCGTTGTCCGACGGCGAGCTTCAAACTTATTCGTGAGGATGTCTTCCATGCTTTGAGCGAACATTTACACGTAGATTTGTCCGGGGTTGGACTTCAGTCCGCCATTGCCCGTGGCAAGTTCTCGGCGGACATTTCAGAAAAGTCTTTCGTTTAGCCTTTTTTCATTTCGAAATGTTTTCGATTAGACATAATATGAGTCATCATCCTCATATCAGCCGAAAAACGCCCACTGTTGGCTATAGGCCTCTCCTAAAATATCTCCACAAAGGCCGGTCCTGCATCCAGCTGGTACCCTGCGGAAGGGCTACCAATGCTGCATCTTGTACGTGGTCGTCACTCGAGAACTTTACTGCCCCAGCGGACATCTGTTCTGCGAGCTATATGCTCTGCCCACGGCCCCTTGAGCCTGGCAATCCTTATATTCCAGTATTTAGTTGACATTCGCCTTATGAATATTAGCAATTAGCATGTATTTATGATACGTGTATGTTTATCGTAGATGCATCGTGCTCTGAACGCTCTGGGGAGCAGGAAGCGGCCGCACAGCGCCAGCTGACGGACGACGGCTCGGACGACAGCGACGACGAGTATCAAGACACCAACGCCTACCTATAGGCCCGCGGGCGCCGCGCCGCCACCGCGCCGGGCCCGCCAACGGAAGCGCTCAACTAGATAAAATTATTTTTATACTAGGCGCATCGTCCATTACCAGCATCGAAGATGAGCCCACGCTCCAGCCACCAGCGTCTCGATACCTTAATTAAATTATTGTAGCATAAATTAAATCATAAAATTTTTGTATGAACGCTGCCTGAGTACAATGAGTGAACGTATTTATCCTATTAGTTGTAATGATATTATTTATTATTATTATTATATTTATAAATCCCTTCCTCGTTGTGTAATGTAATTGTGCTGTGCAGTTTTTGTGAGCACCACAATTGTTGATACCACAGTGTAAGATACTATGTAAAACTGTTGCATAGGGCATAGATATTATTTCTATAAATATTTTTGACAGTCGATTAAAAGGTGCTTATAAATTACTGTTGTTTTATTCGTTGAATTCAATAATTTGGTTATATTATGCGGTCTGTATCCCATTAGATCTGGCACAGGCGCTGACACGGTCAAGGCATTGCTAGCCTTTTAACCTGCAAACTCTATAACTTGGAGTTCTTCAAAGGGCATGTATACTTTACAAGAAGGTCTGCACCGCATCTGCTTTTCTTAGGCCGCTTTGCATCAGAAGGACCTGACTGTGTGCGTCCATAGGGTATAAATAGCAACAGGCTCACAAAGGTGCTGGCAGCCTTTAGTATAAATATGCCTGGCATATCAGAGGCTTCGCTTTGGCACCTGAATGTGTAATCATGTTGGTCAGGTTTCTTGTTAACAGGGTTATGGAGGTCAAGTGGCAGTCCCTCCACTGTAATTACCTGATCTGCCAAATCTTGGCCACCATATATTTAATGTAATTAATGCTACTCAATCTGGCTGCGATTTTATTTCACAATACCAATGTCACCAATACACAGAAGCAAATTTCATTTAGTTGTGTTAAAAAATTATGACTCCATCAGTTGTGCAGAAACAAAAATTCAATGTGATAAACTTAAGATTGCAAAAATGGGATTTCTAAACAGAAATAGACGGCAATTTTTTTTTCTATTGTAGTTTCATAAACTTTTGCAAGTCCCTCTAGGTCATAATGTTGTCGGTGCACTCTTTCTTTTTTTCTTTTTCTGATGAAACATACCACAGTGAGTCCCATTCTACTCAAGTGAAATATTGGAGCCAAATTTTGCAGCAAAAATGTTCCTAGTATTTCCAAATTAACAGCAGGATAAATAAGTTAGAAGTGGTTTAGTAGAAAGTATTTTTATAGTACAAGGAAGGAAAATGTTACAAATTAATATAAAACTTATGTTTGATCGAACATTAATTCACATTCACTTAAACTTAATTATTTAATATTTTTAAAACAAAGTCTGATAATCTGATCATAAGTTTTCATAATTCTGTCTTTTCACCCTTGACATTCTGTTTGCTTTTAGGCTGTAGCACTTCATACAAACATGAGTCATCGGTGCCTTGTAGGGCGTGTTTGGTGCACAAATACATCTTCAAGTCTGCAGAGCCCTGGTGATTCCAGTACCAATCCTCAACTGCTTCTTCATTTTCCTCTAACAAACTTTCACACTGACTTTTCATATGAGTTATTTCTGCAGATGGCTTATCCCATAATTCTAATGGTATACCAAGCTCCACCTTAACACCTTTATCAACAAGGCCATGAAGAGTTTTGAACGTTTCACTCATACCTTTTGCGAATCTTGTACTGTCTGTACGTTCTTTGTGTATGTTGTATTCCAGAATTTTATCACAAACACCTTCTAATGATTCTATTAGGCGTAATTCAGACTTAGCATATTGGGTTTTTTTCTTTGGTTGAACATCATCAAGGGAATAGCCAATTTCTAAAACATCATGTACCTTTCCCGTCTCCTCAAGTCTACCCTGAAGTTCAGTTGCCAGAATTTTACACACTTCACAACGATTTGCATATTTAACTCCGACATCTTCTTCTGTTTTAACTTCGGTGTCAAGACTGTAGCCTATGCTTGACAGAAATAGCGCTACAAAAGATATAATTAAAATCATGATTATTTTAAATACTTCAAGACTAAAAATGCTTTTTCGTTCAGTGTCTCAAGAGATATGTTCGTTTGTTGTTGTTCTTATTGTTTACCCACCCCAAACTAGAGGAAGACTAGATCGAAACTAGGAACTCGGCACCATCAAATAAACCACGCTATCTTCACCCTGGTAGTGTAGTCAGTCACAGGTTCGCACACATCCCTGGTGGTACTGCCCGCCTTTCGCAGAGATTATATTGTAATCACCAAGCAAAGTAGTTTCTAGTAATCACCACGTTAATCCAATGTCCACAAACTATCTATAATACCGGAGAGTGGATACGTCGTTTCTCAAAGAGGCTACTAAGTAAATTTAAATAAAAGCAATGCAAACAAATACACAATAATAGACACAAAAGTTCAATAGAAATGAATAGAAGAAAACAATTAACAAACTCGATCAAATCAAACGAAGAAACGAGAGGCAAATCTCAAAGCGCTGACTGAACTGACTGATAGATAGATCAGTGTTCCCAGCAGTAGTTTTCAAAAAAGTACTTTCGGGCTCTTGAAATAGTACGAAAATGGCTGAAAAGGTACAGTTTGCAGTCCTTCTAAATAAACGGCGTTATTTTGACAGTGACCAGCGGGGCTATTGGCTAACTCAGTTGACAACTGTATTTGACACTACACCACGTCATCTACGTTGAAAACTAGCAATAGCGTCTACCAAATAAGAGTAGTGTCAGTTTTTTTATGTCAAATTCATTTGTCCACTGAGATAGCCGATAGGCCCTCAGATAAGACATTGATCGCAGGTGGTGCCCGTGAGCAAAAATGTAGCAACATTTGTCAAAATTATGCCTTTCTTTCCTTCCTTTACGGTATTTAGCGGGCAGTAAAGGCAACGTGACGGCTCTCAGCAAAACTTTGTATTTCATGATTCAACGGCAAAAACGTACGAAATAGTACGATGTCCAGCAGAGTTCGCCAAAGGTACGACACACGGTCAAATAGTACGTAAATCGTAACAAAAGGTACGATCTGGCAACGCTGAGATAGATAGTCAGATCAGGGTTGCCAAGTGTGTTTTCTCATATTTTCCTAGATTCATAATTATTTATCCCCAAACAGATACCTTATTCAGTAAAAAACCCCAAACTTGATTTAGTGCAATTTACAAATAAATAATTACACAATAAATCCATTATATCTTCGTTTTTTTAATAAATGAAAGGTACTTTAACTTCACTAAACAAATTTAACAATTCAATGTCTTTGACTCCGGTTGAGTAGACGTTTTCGCTAATGAACTTATTATTACTTGCATGGGGGCTCAATATTTTCCCTGTCTTTTTTCCCCAAAGATTCTGTCTTTCCAGTTTTTCCCCAGGAGTAAAATTTTCCTCAGAATTGCGAATTAAATCCCCAATATGGCAAGCCTGAGTCAGATACCGAAGACAAGCGTGACGTGGGCTGTCATGTCATTTTCGGCACGGGCATCCACCATGGACCTATTATAGAAACTCACGGCCACGGACCAAATTTTACAGCTTCCCGTGCCAAGTTGATCGATATAACTATCACATGAATCGATTTTCTTCTCGTACATCCGTGGGACCACAAGAATGTAGAGGGAGTATCAGGGGCGTAGCTACCGCCGTATCTGCCGTATTAATTATACGGGGCCCCCGGGCCATAGGGGCCCCCAAACGTGTGTAAGCAAAAACTCGTTATCCATAATTTCAGTTAAACTTTCCCTATTTCCCGATAAAAATAATTATTTTATAGAATTTCAGACCAGGGTCGAAAGACAATTGAAATAAAGTGATACAATCCGTTTTCATTCACCTTTCGTTAAAGAGATATTCATCATTTTAAAAAAAAACAAGACAACGTAGTGCCCTCCACGCGCACTCACTTATTGCTTCATTGAATTTTGGATAAAATGTGCGCCTATCAGATGGCAAAAATGGTAACAATTTTGATCTCATATTGAAAATTTCATTCTTTCAGAGCTATCGGTAGCACCAAAAGCTTAAGAAACTCCTTACTCCGTTCTTTCTTAAACGGGTCATATGGACCTGGTTCATCATATACCTTGGCCCACACGCCCACACGCATAATCGTCTTGGCTCATACGCAATCAATTTTTGAATTTGTCTGTTTTCAAGTTAACAATGGATCGTTTTGATAGCCAAAATATCAAGAAATTTCAAGTTCTTACGCTCGCTCATTAATGTTCGCGAAGTTAAATTTATTATAAATTCTCGTCAAAAATTTCGAGATATCCCGGCGCTATCGTCATTTTGCTGATTTTACGGAATTTTTTATTTAAATCGCGCAAGGCTTTAATGGATAAATTACAAAATTTCGAGCTCACTGCGCTCGCTCATTCAATTATATATGTTATAATCGCGCAAGGTTAGAGACTATTGTCACACAAATGTAGAGCTCGCTATGCTAGTCCATTTATTGACTTAAGCTGAGACTAGGATTTAAGTTACTCATTAGTACATGTAGTTGGGGGTATCTGCTAGGGGGGCCCCTACACAATAATTGATACGGGGCCCCCGAAGGGCACGCTACGCCACTGGGGAGTATTCGCCTATATTCGTGAATGCGAAATTCGGGTGCGCCTATAACTATTTCATCCTACTGTGCTGCCTACTACCCGTATGTACAAAACGTCTCGGAACAAGAGCATCCCATAGCATCCCAGCACCAAGAAGCAGAAACAAGCCAAGCGAGATCAGAGTCGATCACCTTAACATCTCAAGCAACCCTCTCGAGCAAGGCTCTCGAAGAGTCGCTGATCTGCGGGGGGAGATGTTACGTTCGCACATACCCATGGAACCGCACGTCGGCGTCACTACATGAATCTCCCAAAACTAGGGCATTCTATCAGTATTTTCCCCGTGTAGAGTAGTGTGGACGTTGCCCCGCACAAAAAGGCAAAGACCTTGGAGTATAGGTTGAGCACTTTCCACTATGTTCTTATGCAGCACGACATCAAAATCGGTCCGGCAATTTCGAGAAGAATGCGTGTGTTTTTCACAATTGTGTGACAATTGCCGAATATAGTTGAAAGTGCTCTACCTATATTATATAAACATACCGCTAATGGACTTAGTATAGGGAAGTCCCCATACAAAATGTGATAAGTAAATATCTGTTATATTTTCTACAGAACTGCCGGTCAGATTTTGATGCCCTTCTCTACTTGGCTGTATTTAAGGCTGCTAAACGTAAATACTATACCGATGTCGTTATTTGGCCATAGTCCACTTCCCCTTCATAACTACGCAGTCTCTTTTGTCTTTATTTGTACTCACTTTTGTTACTCAGTATCTACCACGTGTTCCACTACAATTTGGCCGGATCAGGGGGTACGGTCGCACGGCAGTGCCCTCCGCCAAGTCGAGCCGACAAGCACGGCCGTACACCTTATTCTCCAGGCAACCTAAAGCATTTTCAAGCTCTTTATATCTATGTTAGAGACTGTAATGTAGACAGCGTGCATTCCAAATTACTAGTGTCTACTTTTAACGGTTTTTAAAATGTCGTTTATAGAAATTTCAATATTTCGTCACTTAATGACTCACTGATCAAAGATCAAGCACTTCCCGTAAACCACTAAGTTGAAATTAAGATAGGCAATTACGAGTTTATAAAAAATATACCATGCCTGAGGGGGTAAAATAGGGGTTGACAATTTGTATGGAAGCTTCTCATTTTCTACATTACATTTTCGACATATGAAAAGACTATGCAGCACTATCAAGAGTGGCAAGCCTAGACAGGTTGTATCTAATAAACAGACTTTAGAATACAATAGTCAGAACACTCAAGCACGAGTCACCGAGCCTTCAGTGGGTGCATCACAGGATCCGTTTGATTAAATACCACAAATATAATACACGAGTACGAAAAATCAGATTTAAAAAAGAAATGTATACCACTTAGGTGACTAACAAGCTTACTAGCCTGATGGTAAGCAGTCACCGCAGCCTATGGACGTTTGCAATACCAGGGACATCACCCACGTGTTGCCGACCCCGTAAAAACCTTTTAACCCCTTTCTTAAAGAACTCCACGTTGTACTCTCCAGGGAAAACCTCTACTGGTAGTTCATTCCAGAACCTTAGTGTGCGTGGGAGAAAGTTCCTTTAGAACCGCACAGTTCTGACTGCACTGACGACCTGAGTGGCTCAATGGTCGATTCGGCATAAATTGAAATTATGAATTTTAATTTATGTTACGGGTCTGGGTGTTTTATGTTTAATAAGTATGTATTTAAAAAGTATTTAAGTAACATATCAGTAATCTAGCACCCACAGCACAAGCTTTGCTTAGTTTGGGGCTAGATGGCGCTGTGTGAATGTGACCACGATTATTTATTTCATTTATTTATTTAGTTCGCGACCAATTTGGCTCCAAGGTGTGAGGATGAACCCCCTGTCGGTGGCGAGCGGTGCGATGTTAGAATATAGCTGTAGGCATCATGTCAAACAGTTCTTCAGAACAAACACCGTTGTACAAGCGGTAGAACACACAAAGAGAGGCGAAATCCCTTCGCTGGCTCAGCGGCTCAATAAAACTTGTGAGTATGGTTTCATAGACAATTCTCACAGCGCGCTTTTGGATCTAGTCGTCACAAGGACCAAGCTGATATGCCGGTGCTCATGCACATAGAAGAGAGCAATACTCCAAATGGGGTCTGAGTTGAGCCTTTTAAAGGAGAAGTCGTTGCCCCGGCGTGCAGAATTGCTTTGGACTGTTAAGCACACCCAGCTTTTTAGATGCGAGCTTGAACCTTTTTTCCAGATGACTGCGAAACTGGACGTCACTGGAGATGTCGACACCTAGGATATGTATGCTCTTAGAGATGGCAAGCGGTGCATCCTGGAACTGAGGAGCTACAACGAATCGTTTTCTTGGCGTTGAACGCGCATACTTGTGTCTTAGTGGGGTTGAATTGGACTAGATTTTGTCGTCCCCAATCAGAGATTCTAGATAAAGTACTCTCGAGTTTAGACACGAGTACTTCGCGACTTTCCTCCACTATGGCACGAGGGATATTGGCACGAACCGTATAAAAGGCGTCTCCAGTACTGTCATCCGCATAGCAATGAATGCCGTCACTGGACAGTATATCATTGACATGAAGGAGGAACAGAGTTGGAGACAGCACCGAGCCTTGCAGTATATTCAAATATTTTAATATCATTTAAATTACTATTCGAGTATTGAAATAAGGCGAATATTCGAATATTCGACTTACAAGCCCTACTCACAATGTGCCTGGATCAGCCGCTTAGAATAAGCACGTTACTTTTGGATGTAATATCGACCAACTGTCACGTTAGTTAAGTTAGTAGGAACTAGTTTAAAATAAAATGTAATTAAAAAATTAATTATTAAGATATTTATTTATTTATTTTGCATCCTTTGGCTGTAGCTAACGTAATATTAGTAAAAGTATTTGGTAAATGAATGAGGACATTGTTATTGTCGCATGCTGGCTTTATTTACTTAATAATTACCTACATAGACTAATAGTAATTCTAATCAACTGTCAACATCGGTTTACAGTAAGTATCTATTTTATATTGAAATTGTTGCGATAGCCATTCTATCCAGTCGGGGGATACTTCCTTAGCTAAAGTTAATTCCTGAAAAATATCACATGATTTTATTTCTTCAAAACCTAGTTTTATGAAAAGTTTAACGCTTGCTTCGTTATGGAATTCAATTTTGACTATAAATTTTTTTAAATGTATCTCTTGAATTGCGAATAATAACATCAATACAGCAGCTTCAAATCCGAATTTCTTTCTTCTTGCAAATTCTTCTGCGATCATGATTCCCATTTCACCTACTAGTTCTGGTCTGTTAATTATATATACATTTATGTCTCCAATCATAGAATCTAAAAACAAGAAAATCAAAGTAGTTAGCATCTTAAATCCCATACGATCTAATGAAATGTGTGTCGAAATAAATAAAATATGGAATACTAACCTAATTCACTTTTCGTTTGATCATATTTTGACTTATCCAATATTATAAAAGTACATTCTGGAAAATAAACATTTTAATGAATTTCAGTAAAATTACAACTAATCGTCGTCATCACCATCATAGGCGTAGGAAAAGGGGGGCCGGGTGGGCCGTGCCCACCCCAAAATGGTCTGTTGCCCACCCTAGGAAACCGATACCAGGTACCGATACGAGATTCTGGGCTGGACACATAAAAACTTCACCCAAACATAATTTCAATGAAATACAACAGAGGAATCCACAAACTTTTTTTGCAAAGGAGTGTAGGTCGAATTCTGAAAGAAGGACACTTAGCCCTTTTAAATGACAACCAAATTTCATTACAATTAAATTAAATTACAATCAAAGCTAGATTGAGTTATATTTCCAAAGGTCGGGTAAAGTTAAGAGAAAATTTTTCAGTCCACCAGTGAATAATATAGTCAACTGTTCCCCCGATCGACGGCGAGTGATATTTGTTGACCCAAAAAATATCCAGAGCGTGGGACCCTACGCCGTAACCGACGCTCCAACTCCTGATACAGTTTTTTATGCTGATTCGAGCACCGCGGGCGCATTCTCTGCAGCGAACGGTACAGTGTCGTAGGCTGCCTCCAGTAGTATTTGCCCTGTTTGAGGCTCGCCGTTAGTAGCGTCACTAGAGAGGTATCAGTGGTGCCCAGGCCAGGCGCGTATCCAGGGAGTGGGGGGGGGGGCAATGGGTGCATTTGCCCCCCCTTGAGCCCCGACTCTGACTATCGACGACTATGACAATCGCCCACGGTTTTTATAACAAAAATGTAAAAAATTACAAGCTCGCGTCTCTCGCTCAAATATTCATTTTAACAATCACCCCAGCTTATAAAAACCATAATGTTAAAAGTTTTGTGCACGCTCCGATTGCTCATTCAATAACTTATATTACATTTATTGTCTTTTATTACGATCAGCATAACACATAATCACAGCACCAAAGCTAAAATGTCAAAATTAAAATGCTAAAAATACATTGATCACACCAACTTTTACGACTTAAAATGAAAAAATTTCGAGCTCGCTTCGCTCGCTCATTCAATAGTTTCAAATACTTTTCTTATCATTCACCTAGCTCGTTGCGGTCACTCATTAATTAATTTCCTTTAATTACTATTGTGAGGATCACCCATTGGTGTTAAGACTAAAAATGTTTAAAATTGCTAGCTCGCTCCGCTCGTTCATTAATTTAAGGGTTACCTCAAGCTTTTGTAACCCAAAATATCACAAATTACAAGCTCACTCCGCCCGCATTCATTCAATTATTACTCCAGCTTTTATGACCTCAAACGTAAAAAATGTCGAGCTCGCTTCGGTCGTTCATTCATCGCTCACACGTTTATCCTCTCGTTCACCCCACTAAAACGGCAATTTTTTTTTACTCACCCCGCCCCACAACCAAATCCTGGATCCGCGCCTGGCTCAATGACTGTACATTGGCGATCGATCGACTCGGCTTCATCGGCCACCTCAGGGGCCAGGCCCACCCTGGAAAAAAGCCCTAGATACGCCAATGATCACCATCCGCTAGGATTATGCCAGGTCTTAGGCCAGGGTCCAACTTTATTCGTTGTATTTTGTTTGTTCAGAGCCAAAACCTTACAGAGCCGATTAATTATAAATTATTTTTTTTACACAAAGGGTCCTTAAAAATAACCTAAAATAGTACTAAGTAAAATAGTATAAGTATACTAAGATTTATGTAGTTTGGGGGACAGTTTTTCTCGAAAATCTGACAAATCATGGCAACATTGAATTTCTGTGATAAATCTGTAGGTATTAAAAAACTGAATATTCAGATGTTAAGGTAAGGAGGTAGCTATATGGCTTCACCTATCTGCCACATTTGCTTGGACATCTATGCACGTCTGATGAGGTAGCATCGCTATGGAAGCAATGTTAGTTTCTTTTATACTGGCTTTCGGTAGGTTGATGTGTTATCTTCTGTGCCTATTATGAAGGTGTTTATTTTGGGTCCACAATGAAAATAGATAAGACACTTACTATATTCATCTCTACTCCAAGATTTTTGCATCTCGTACTCTTTTTCTAAAGTTAGTGGCTCCGATGATGTCAGATCTTGTAATTCAGTTGATTGCATCCAATTGTTATACCTAAAATAGAATATCCTTTATTTATTAAAATAATCTACGGAGAAATCATCTTTTATATAGCATATTCATCTAATTGTTTATATTTTACATACAAAGTGTTCATAACTTCATATCCTCGACAGACCCAATGAAACTGATAATTTACAATGACTTTCTAAAAGAGGTATGTTTCGCTATGCCTACGAGTAGCAAGTAGGCAGCCTTTTAATCGCCATCTTACTTTATAGTAAGCGGTCTGGTTAAATATAGAGCATGCCAGCCTGACTAGAAACCCAAGATTTCTCTAGAGGGCCTACAACGGCACCGCCGATCTCCCACTCCTCTGGAATGACGTCAGAACATGCATTTCGGATATTCTGTGACACGTCACAATCGCACGCGATTGAAGATGATTTTGCCCCCCCCCCCCCCCCCCCGAACCAAATCCTGGATCCGCACCTGATTATAAATAGCCGGAAGTAAAGATAGTACGAAATGAGAGTCGTACATTTTTGTAGAACAATGTACAATAGTGAGTGATAAAGGGAGTTTACTATAGAAGAATATAAAAACATCCTGGCAAAGATGGGAATCAGGCAAATATTGGTTACTCCATATCATCCTCCTTCCAATGGGCAGGTTCAAAGGACCGTACACACGGTCAGACAAGAAATTTGAAAAAGTCGCATCTAGATTCGTCATATAAAATAAATCAGATGTTATATGTGTTGCGTACAACATTGAATGTGGTTACAGGTAAGACACCTGCAGAATGAGCAGTTTTCCAATAGGTATCTAAGGCATTCCTAACCACTCACTAGATGGCGCCCCGACAATTTTGGTAATTGATAATCGCTTGAAATAGGTTCCTAGCAAACAGGATATAAACACTGGGTACGTTGTATTGGATAATATTATATTTGTCAATAGTTTTCAACCATTTTAGAGGTTGTAATAATAATGGAACATAGTGCCAACTTCTATAAATATTTTTTTATACACTTCGTTCAACCTTTAACAGTTATGTTTATATTAATAAACACTTTATTTTCAAGTTAAATATTACTTGGCTACATTAAATCACTGCCACCATCATACAGATTTAAAAAAGATTATCAAAATTGTAGGAGCGCCATCTATTGATGCTTTTTTAAACATACTATCAATACCTACTGGACAACTCCTCATTGCTCAATTAGCGCAAATTTAACACCAGGTTTGAAAAATTTCGCCCCCTTTCGGAGCAAGGCAAGGAGACAGCAGATGTTGAAAGTATACTATCTAGATATCCGCCGAATTTATTATCCGGATAATTTTAAGTGGTACTATCCAAATAATTTACACTATACACAAAGACTATTGGAATTTCTAATAACCATATAAAACTTCTGACCATTCCCCTGTAATTTGCATTATAAGCAGGTGCTTGGTGCTTTAATTCGTTCTACTGATGAACGCAGGGCTGGCTCATTCCTCGGCCAACAAATAGGAATAGCCATTCCACGGGGGAATGCAGCCAGCCTTTTGGCATCCCCAACAGTGGCGATGGAGGTACTTCCACTAGAACAAAGGGAGAAACTATTTAATCACAAAACTGATTGGGATTCTTTTGGAGATTATATAGACAGGCACTTAAATTTGAAAATATCACTGAAAACGAATAATGAAGTAAAAGAAGCTGCAAGATATTTTACTAATCTTTTGCAAGTGACATCTTGGAAGTCGACACCAGTCATCAATGGGGGCTTTAAAGCAAAGGATTTAAAAACAAAATAGCTGAAAAAAGACATTTAGGACATAAATGGCATTTGAGTAGACATGCAACTGATAAAACAGCATTAAACAATGCCAAAAGGAGCTAAAAGATATGCTTGATCAAGTCGAGAATAAAACACTACAAGGAAGACTTGAAAATTTATCAAATGACAAAGCTGGCAAATCACTTTGGAAGCTAACAAAATCTCTAAATAAACGCAAAGACCACATCCCTCCACTGTGTAAAGGCGATGGCAGCTGGGTACGAGGTACCCCGGGCCAGGGCCCAGGCTGAACTCTTTACCGAATTCTTGTCCAACATGATCAAGCCAAACGATCCGGTATCTAATCACCAAGGTGACAATGATTTAATGCTTGAAAGTGATCAACAAATGTCACCATCAATAAAGGCAGTATCTCCCAGAGAGGTGTACAGACAAATTAGGCTGCTCAAACCAAAAAAGGCACCAGGTTATAATCTAATAACTGCAGAAATACAGCTGCCAAAATGGGGAATAATTAATGCTCAATTGCTATAATTTCCTGCATTATGGAAGGTATCCATCATACAAATGATGTTCAAGCCTGGGAAGCCTCCTCATGAACTAACATCCTATCGACCAATAAGTCTGCTTCCTGTGTTATCAAAACTGTTTAAAAAAAATGTCCTAAAAGGAATGGAACCTGTCCTGAATGAAAACAAAATCATACCTGACCATCAGTTAGGATTTCAAGCCAATAATTTTACCGTAGAGCAAGTACACAGAGTTGCACATAAGATTCACCAGACATTAGAGAAGAAAGAGTACTACTCAGCTGTCTTTTTTTATGTACAGCAGGCATTTGATCGTGTGTGGCAAGGGACTTATTTACAAACTAAAATGCAATCTCCGAAACTGCTACTATAAACTTCTTGAATTGTATGTAAAGGAAAAAATTTCGGGTACAGTTTAAGGGTAGACAAATCTATGCTGGAGTACCCCAAGGCTCGGTATTTGGCCCGGTGTTGTATGTTTTATATATCAGACCATTCAGAGGAGATTTTAATAGCCACGTATGCGGATGTTTCAGCTGTCCTAGCTAGTCATGCCACCCCCACAAGGCACGGAAAAAAAAGGCCAGCCCAAGAAGCAATGGCTGGACTGGTATGTTAAGAGTAACATGCGTGCCAAAGGATGCCGCAGACCAGGCAAAATGGACTAAAAAAAAAGGAAGGCGGACCCCAGGCCCCCGTGTTGCTTGGGAGCGTAACCAGGATTTAACAACAAGATAATAATGATGTTGATGGTAGAAAAGAGATGGAGGAGGAGGATTTGGATAGATACTTCTGTAAAGTCTTATGTAAATGTTTGCTTGTAGTTGCTGCACCGTATACCTTTTTTTATTGTTATCTCTCTTGGTAGATATTTTAGTTTTAAGTCCGCCATTGTACTGTTGGTGCAAGAAGTATAAATAAATATTCTGAAATGAAGATACTTTCCACAAGCCATCAAGTCCTAATTTTCAGTTGGATCCAAGTGAGTTATAGATTTAATAAGGTGGTCTAGAGGACGTTATGACAAATTATTATTATTATTAAGCAGGCAAGCAGTTGTCAAAACAACTGATAGATGCCTGTATCTAGCTCTTCTCTAGGTTAAACTTTAGAAACGTGCCACCACCGGAGGGGGGGGGGGTTGTGGGGGGAGGGGAGGGTAACACCCCCCCGTGAATCCCCCCCTGCCGGAAGCTCATAGTTTTTTTTTACGAATTTCTTTTTTGACTCAGTTCGAACGCTCCGCTCGCTTCGCTCGCTCCGCTTGTGTGGTTTACACCAGCCTAACCGAGTTGGGTTTGTGACCAGTTGTTTTTTTTTATTGCGACCCCCTCGTTCGTTTTTTCATTTTCTAACTAGATAGATTTCTCTAATACACACAAGGTATGTCTACTAACTAAAATGTTAAATATATTATATTTAACATGTTATTTTAAGTTATTATATTTAACAAAATATATTATATGTAACTGTTTGTAGAGAACGTGACTTTCATCGGTACACGATGAGTTCAGCATTTCTTCTCCTTTTGGACTAGATCGTTGCTCTCAGCAAATGCTACGGTTTTGTTTAGTGCAATTTTTAAGATTTTCAAAAATTCATATAAAAAAAAGGGGGGGGTTCCGGCAAAAAAAATACTTGTAGGGGGTCATACAAACTCTCCCCCACCCCCCCCACCCACTCCCAACCCCCGCCGGTGGTGGCACGTTTCTAAAGTTAAGCCCTTCTCTACAAATTTTTAAGCTGTATTTAAAAATTTGTCGAGTATGTTTTTGAATTGGTTAGTATTTTCCGCCGTCACCACGGATTCAGGCAACTTATTCCAGGCAAAATGACGTGGTTACTAAAAGATATTTACATCTCTTATTCTTTATATTATAATTATTATTCTAAACGATTTATATTGACGATCTATTTAAATTCCTATAAGGTAGGTAGGTCTTAGATCTTAATACCATCTTTGGTTATGTTACAATTTCGTTACTTACTTTTCAACATGATGCTCTTTATATGGGACTAATATAGTTTTACATCCTATAATACTTATTTCACTGTTTAATTTCATTTTAACGGATTTTTAGAATAGACGAACGAAAGAAAAGCTGATCAAAACTTAAACTTACGATGATTATTTTGATTTTTGACAGCTTACAGTAAGGATGGGGTAGTGTAAAATCGTTAATGAATATATTCGATTATTTTCTTTTGAATTAATAATTTTTTCACAACATGTAGATTCTTATAGTAAACCTAGGTTCTAAGAGCAAACACCTATATTTTTTGACCAAAGCATGGAACTTGGTACAGTTATTCCTTGGGCCAAAATAAGCCGTTTAAAATCGGTAGCCTTCGGGAGCCCCCTCTGGAGCCGGAGAGGTGTTCAAAGTAGCGCTCCGCCCGGCTAAGCTTGTCTTGATCTAAGCAGGACAGTTCTGTTTAGGTCCTGCTGTAAGAGATCATGGTAAGCCACCAGCCATTTTATTGTTATTAAAATACCATAATCGATTGTTCACGATTCAGTGGTATACAAGACATCCCTAAGGTTAAGAGAGTTTATAGTGGGCATTATTGTTCACATAGTTTGTGGTCCTGGCCCCATGTTTACTTTTTGGTTTGTTTAATTATTTTTAGTTTGTGTTGTCGGTCGTTTGTTGAGGTCTATTTCATTGTTTTACTCATTCATATTTTCGATAAAATTTCAAGATAACATTGAAGATAACCGTGGTGAACTGGTGATAAGATAAGACCTTCGAAGAATAACACAGAAATGCAAAAAAGTCTATGTTCGCAGTGATTCTTACAAGAAACAGAAGTTACAGGAATATTTTTGCTCTTTCAAAAGGTAACTTTCATTGAAGTTGGTGTCTATTGTGGTATGTATAATAATAATAAGTTCTTGAACTTGAATGCTCGAAATCGTACTCAAATCCTCCGCAAATTAGTCTGAAAGGCACTCCTCTACATAAAGTTCAACGCTTTAAATGCCTGGATCACTTGCTGACGATTTATCAGATTGCGAAGATATTGAGAGGGAGCGTAGGGCGCTGTTTGCCCGGTGCAACATATTTTCCCGTATATTTGCATGGTGTAGTAATGCGCTAAACATTACATTGTTAAAAGTATACTGGAGAGTAAACCTTCTCCTTATATGTGAACCGACTTTATACAGCGCGCTGCGCGTCCTGTACAACAACGCGTTTAGGATGCTATTGGGACTGCCGCGACGCTGTAGTGCCTTGGCGATGTTTGTGGAGGCACAAACAGATTGCTTTTTTACCATTATATGCAAGCGGTGCCCATTGGCGGTTGGTTTATTTATTAAATTTAACTTACCATAACAATACTGTGAGAGTAACTATAATATAGTCTTGGTAACTAAGTTTCGTTGGGTGAATTCAGCCATAGAGTTATGTAGTGCTGTATAGGTTTAGTCCCGGCTGTCCCGCACCAGGCCACATGAATCTAGATACATTAATAAACCAACTAAGATACAGTATAGCATAAATAGAAATTTTAGTATATGCATCCACTGCATTAGACAGGTCATATCTAGCTGACTGTGTTGGTATTACAAAATGCTATAAATTACAAACAATACACTTCCATTGGTATTGTCAGTCTGTTTCGTATAAGCTAATCAGAGTTCATTCAATATGATCAAATTTTGATGCAGTGAAAGTGATGCGCAAGTTTGCACAAATAATTAACAGGCTCATGGAACCAATTTGAAACATATCATTTTATAGAGCCTCACTCTATTAAGTGTTAATAATAACCATCACTGAACATCAATAAGAAAATTTGTATGTATGCCATTTTTAATTAGGTCTTAAGTTTATATAAATATATTTTTTTTATACCACTAAGGTGGCAAACAAGCTTGCCTGATGGTAAGCAGTCACCGCAGCCTATGGACGTTTGCAATACCAGGGGCATCACCCATGCGTTGCCGACCCCATAAAAACCTTTAACATTTGTCTGTATATAACAATGAATAAAAACGAAATAAATATTCAATAAAAAAAAAATGTCAATTGACAATATAGTAAATTCCGTGATACAGATTGAAAATGTTAACATTGTTGCAGGTTACTATGAATCAGTATCAAACGGAAAGACGTTTGTCTTTTTGCTATGGAAGTTTAGTGGTACTCTTGTCTGTGTCTGTAATATGCATTGCGATTGCATACACTCATTGGCAGACCACACTAGATGCCTGCCCTGGTGGCTATTTGGAAAATGTTAGTTGCGGATGCATTTTCTTTGGAGTCAGCACTACACAGACTTTTAATGGAGGTCATAACTCATACTGTTTGTATTCAATATTTGCTCCATTACCAATACTGCTGTATGCTATTGTCATGGCACTCTTTCACATGTACAGAGTGTGCATAAATAATGTTGGTCTGTATGAAGATGAGAAGTCTACTACAATGGAAGAAATGTAAGTACAACTATTGATCCATCAGTATATTAGCTATTCAAATCCCACACAATAAAAACTGTTCTAGACGATCAACAAAGTCTATGACTTGAACAAAAGGACTGGGCACTTATGTAGAGGCCACTGTCACTGGCCAAATAATCATATCAATATAGTATTTATGTTTAGCACCTTCAAATACATCCTTGTAGAGAGGAGCATTAAAATCTGACTTGCAGTTTTAAAAAATATGTATATATTTACTCAGCACATATTTTGTATGGGAAGTGCCCTATACTATGAACTAAAGGTGGTATGCTTACTGTAACCAGACAGATATTAAAATCGGCCCTGGCAGTTTCGAGAAAAGTGCATGTCTTATACACATTTGTATGACAAGTGCCGTATTCTTTGAGCTAGCAGCGACATGGGTATGGGTATTGGTTGATCAATTATCGTCATATGCTGTACGACATCAACATCCGATTTTGATTATGTTGTAGCTGAGGCACCCTAACCAATAGAACACTGGTTCGCAGTGTTTCACCAACATACAATAAGTCTAATGTGACTTTTCCGCACTTGAACTCAAACTTGGTCCTTTGTACGTAGTTAAATAATAATCCTCTTGGCGTTAATGTCCCGGTTGTGCTCTCGAGAACGAGGGCCCGAGGTCCGCCTCGACCATGATCCAGGATTTGGCAATCAGATAATTACAGTGGAGCGACTACAATCTGACCTCCGTGACCCTGCTACCGGGGGACCTGACCGGATCATGGTTACAAATTCAGTTGCCTGAATTTGCAGGTTTCATCACGATGTTCTCCCTCACCGTAAGAGCATCGGTTAGTATTCAACTAATGTACATAACTCAGAAAAGAGTCATTGGTACATGGCCGAATCCGATTCGAACCCGTTACCTCCCGCTTACGAGTTGGATACTCAACCGCCCGGCTACCGACATGCTAAGTGCATGTATGTAGTTAAGGCAAGCTAATTTATCCAGCCCAGCTCCCTCCAGAAGTCCAGTAGTCTCTTCGGTCGTTCGCAAATCTCTCAGAGGGATCCCATTCCTAATGCGACTTTACTCACACTCCAGGACCACATGTGCCGCTGTTTCTTTGTCTACTAGGCATCCTCTGCATAGAGGGCTGTTTGTAGCTCCTATCGTGAAAAGTAGTTTGCTCAGGGTGAGGAGTCCTGTAATTGTACCAACTACAACTGTCTTGAGTTCCTTCCATTTGAGATCTAGCAGTCTATTGGTTAGTCTTGGGGGGATCGTGGTCACCACAAACTTTAAACGTCTATATCCTAATGTGCTTTGCCAACGTTTGTTGTGCTGGTCCTTCATGTGTTTACTCGGCCATGCGCGCAGTGTATTAAAGGAGAGGGGTAGGAATGAAGCAGGACCAGCAGCTTTCATCCCTGAGTCCTTTCTTGCTAGCTCATCGGCGGCATCGGTCCCTATCGAATTGCTTTGACCTTTGATCCATTGTATCGTGACCCTGTTTGTCAGGGAGATATTCTCCAATGCCTGGTGGTACAGTATCAAGGCAGAGTTTATATTGTTCTTTTCCAATGCCTTCAGTACCGACATGCTGTCCGATAAAATTCGAATGCCTTTGTCTTGCATACCAAGTCGCTTTACTCGTGGCGGCCTGTGTGATTAGTGATTTTCACACATTGACATGATTGGAAATGGTATGGGAATTTTAATGCTCAAATCCAGCGAGAAGATTCCTGCAACTGTGCCTTGATCGGTCTTGGATCCGTCCGTGTAAATTCGGACTTCTCTTATCCCAGACCAGTCTGCCTCCGATTCCGCAGTTTGTATCTGATATTTTCTGCCAAATGTGAACTGTTTCGCGACTCGATCGCACTAGGCAGAAGTTTGCTGCACTACCACAGCGAGATGCTGGCATTAGACAGTTTGTGTTCCAAATGCTTGGTCCATAATAGCTTGTTGTCGAAAATGACCCCAAAGTACTTGACTTAGTCTGTATAATACCGAATAGCTTGGGGAGTCTAAGTTCTCCCAGATTCGTTTTGTTTGTGAACAGGACTATCTCTGTCTTGGAGGGGTCTGACACCTCTGTCTGACAGAGAGGCCATACTCACCAGCCTTCGACTATTTTTAACGCAGACCTCATGAGATCCTGCATAACTTGTTTATTGTTTTTATAATTTTGTATGTTATATGTATTATATCTATGGGCCTCTGTAGCCTGATACAAATAAAAAAATAAAAAATAACCGATTGTATGCAATATGTTGTGGTTTAACCGGCTTATAAGCTAGGAAGGACCCAACTCTAGGGACATCCCTCAGCGACCACTGCTCTAATTGTGTTGTTAATCGTTATTTGTACGGCCTTGCGTCTCAGCATTGAGTCAATCCATCCGGGTATGGTATCCTTTACTCCATGCTTAATCAGTGCCTGATTGATGCTCCCAAAGTGTGTTTTGTCGAAAGCACTCGTATGTCTATGAAGACCTCTAGACTAAGTTGCTTAGACGACATAGCGTGTTCGATGTGAGTCGTTACGCTATGCCATGCGTGACTATGCAGTACTTGTGTCTATTTATTGGCTTGTGTAGGCACTCGTCCAGCAGCGGGTTGCCTATTCAGAGTTAAGTGCGTGCTACACGGTTGCCAACAGAATGTGACCAACCAACCATTCAACGACCATGTAGACAGTGGTTTGCAACCAAATTTCGTTGACCTTGGTTGTTGATCAATTGGGAATGGGGGAGACACCACTGTCACCTGGTCTATAAACGTGTATAAACATTTATAAATATAAATAGATTGTGCGGTTGTTATAATATAATAAACTGTTATTTCAAGTTCATTATTCTTTTAGTGAAGGAGAAGCTATAGTGATCTCATCAAGAAGCCGAGCGACTCCGCACAATGATGCCGTTATCTACTGCTGGATACCGACAAGTTTACTTGCAACACTGTTTTGCATCTACAATATTATCCATGCAGCAATTATAACAAGCGGCTTTGTAAAGACCTGCACCCAGTATAGAGGATATTTAGTCAGGGTATGTAAATTATTATATTTTTTTAAAGCTACAAGCCTCCGGCTTTTCTCAATGTTCAACTTTGGAGAGATTTTCGGTCTATGATATTGTACAGTTGCTCGGATAATGTGTTACATATCGAAAACCTGCACCTGGCCGCCTGCAGCTAGCTTGATCGAGATTGTGTCTATTGCAAATAGGTTGCAGCTAGCAGAAGGGCAACCTAAATCTTGTGACCAATATTGGAATTGCCCCACTTCACTTTTTAATATGCCAACAGGACTTGCGCGCTTCGGGTGACCACGCTGCCGCGATCCACCACCGGCTGTCCTGCCAGTCGATCTACGACTTTATGGACTACTTGCAAAAGGACCAGCCTGGCAGCCGCCGCGGCGAGTCTATCAACACGGGTCTGGCGCTGACACTTGCCGTCATAGCTTCCTGGGTATGCGTTGCGCTTTGGATTGCCGTGATCGTGCACACTTTACAGAGAGCCTATCGGGAACGGAACGTGCTCACGTGCTGTGGAAACTGAACAAGCATATCAACGATTATGACGATCGAAGATCCAACGAATGAGTCAGTTATAGTTTAATTTCAGAGTTTGACACGTACGAAACTTATCATAATGCCTTGTTAATACAAGTAGAAGCTCGTCTAATCTAAAATGACGCGCCCCACTATCGCATTACCGCACACAAGCATGTTTAAAATATGGACGCAATACATATACAAATGCCGTTGTAATTGGTCATTCAGTTGCCGGTGAGATTCAATCGTAGGAACACGCGTCGTTCATTGGCTCCCACACAGATGAAGTGTCGTTATCAATATTTGCACTTACACATCGAAATCAACTAACTAAGTAGTGGGGCGCGTCATCTTAGACTAGACGAGCCAGTATAACCCAGTAGGTATAGGGTCTTTCCTTTTTGGCTTGATTGACATATGATTAAATTTTATCATGTTTTTGGAATTGGTTCACTGGTTCTGGTGATAATCCCGATAATTAATTTTTTAACAGCAAACAGCTATTTTAGCTAGTTATTCCATGACGCTACAGTTTTATGAAACACCCCTATGGATAGGCTTGTTTTCTACATTTTCGGTCGGAGCAGATAATAAGTGCGTCTTTGCCTGTAGCTTTTATGATATTGGTCCGCCGTATGGATAAAATCCCCATCAAGCTCCCTTGAGCTTGATGGGATTTTACCCATGTAGCCCCTTGGCTAAATACAAAAGCCGTTGATTCCTGCTGCTAGTAGGAGTACTTAATAAAAGTTGCGGGGTGTCAAGTCAAGGACGCTAGACGTGCGCTGACTGTAAAAGCGTGACTATGGAACAAGCTTTACAGAGTGTTTTTATAAGTATGTGCTAGTCCCATTTACTTTATCTTATTTCCAACCAGAATATCCCATTTACCATTATCTATACATATAAGTTAATTTTATATGCGTGTAGACTTCTAGCAATGTCTCTGATTGTAATATTTTGTGTTCATAATTATACATGACGTATCTTTAGATTTAATTATTAGAATTAAGTTATTTTATCGATCAAATCACTGCATCTAAGCATCTAAATATAGTACTTCCTTATTTTGCATTCCAGAGAAATATTTAGTGTCACATTTTAGATAAATTATATTACCAAGACTGACAACCAATAAATTAAGTAATAATTCCACCAGAAGTAGTTGTAAGTTAAATAAGTCGCTTTTAATGTTGTGCGAGTTTCTGGTTGGGTTTCTTATACTTTATTTGGAGAGTCGATTAGAAATTGTCACAAACTTTAGTCAATAGTGGCATGCACGGCTAGCAGATGTGTGTTTCCGCGCGCGATTAGCGAAAAATGGCGCGATATAGATATTGCTATCTCTTTCATCTCAGTATTGAGAGAAGAAAATAAACGCGTTCTCACGGCGCGAGCACACTTGTGCTAGTCGAGCTGTCTGTGCTATATTCTTGCATTTACTCATGTTGTTCTTCAATAGTAAATCTTCAACTTCAGCTCTCAAAGATGCCCCAACACTTATGTTTATAATCGAAACACACGGCAGCATAGTTAACTCGATGTAAGTAATAATATGAACATGTATTATGTATGAGGCACGGACGAATGGAGCACGCCTCGTCTCCTGCGTGCCACGTACATGTACCGCTCGTGCTAGGCACGGTCTAGCATAAATAATCCCTTTAATACGAATTCAACTTTTACTAGTTTTTTTTATATGCTACTCAGTGCCAAACGAGCTGACAGCCCACCTGATGGTAAGGGGTAACTGACGCCCATAACATCTACAATTCATACATTTAGGTTTTAGGTATGTTCATACATTTAGGTGTTAGGCAAAAATGCAGAACCGCAGTGCGTTGTCACTGTGAAGACTATGATGAAATGCCTCATTCTCATGTCTGCATGGGTGTCTTTGTATTAGGTTACCGTAACTAGTGTCACAATGTCTGTGTGAACACAATCTATTGTATAATCTATAAACATGATGCTCCATAATGTTTATAGTTTGATCCAGTGTGCAATATCCAATGGAATGCTTTTGTAGTTACTACTCGTTCTAAGTTTACTTGTCTATGGACTTACTGCAACCCTATGTCGCCTTTGCAGTACAGTGTGATGAACGTAGCAGATTATTAGGAGAATTGTAACATTTATTATTTACTTGTTGATCCGGCGCGACTTCGTTCGCGTGATGTCCTACGCCTATCATACACCTACTGTACCCTTCCTACCCTTTTTTCTAGCTTATAAACCTTCCTCTTTAATCACTCTCTCTATTGTTGAAACCGTATTATAATCCGTTGAATAGTTTGAAAGATCTTAGCGTACATAGATACTTAGGGACAGACGGCGGGAAGCGACTTTGTTTTATACTATGTATAGATTTCCCTGTCAGCTTCAGAACGGGTAGTAGGAGTATCATGTGCAAATTTATATTTAAGTAAATAATTATGATAAATGCGTTTATTACGTGTCCGTTGTGCCTATTTTGTGAACTTTGTGCCGTCCATTTCAATAGCCTTTTATTTACACATTTTTGTAATCATATTTTACTATACAACTATTAATTAAAATAATCGTAAATTTAATATTTTGTATTATTTACCAACCTCTTTACCGTAAGGAAACCAAATTATTCCACTCCAAAAACCAGTAACACTCTTTCGGCCAACTTCTCGTACGTTAATCTATTGTTAACCATAAATTTAAATTCGCCATCCTTATCTACGGTGAGTTGTAGACAGAGACGGAAAGCGTTTTAATCGATGATTAACATTGACAAGCGTTTCAGAAACTGAACTCTCTGGACTGAATTAGTCTCTCACTTAATCCACTCATCACCCACTCAAGTAAAATTCGTAACAAAAACTCGCAACTCGTATAAATAAATATTTTTATTTAACCACAATACAAATAACAACAACATTATAACTAGACCCTTTATGAAATATACTCTCCCTATACTAGAATAACATCAATCACTGTAGAGCAAAACATGTGTAGAGAACATGCAATATGAAATTTGTGCCACACAGGAATGTAAAAAAATTTAGTACATAGAGGTTCAGGAAGGCAGCACATCAACATTCACAAAACTAGTATACAAGGAGCTAACGTTGCTATGCGCGTTCATATAGATGGTAGCTCATCTTATGCCGGTCACACACATGTGACAAGACGTGTACAAAGATGCGTAAAAACTATGCGTGGGAGCCTATTTGTAAATATGTGTACAAATATTTCAGTGGGAAGTCGCTTTTGCAAATATCTTTGTTTGTACACATCTTGACACATGTATGTGACCGGCTTTATGTACTGGTTCAGGGTCCCTAGTCCCTCGCACCCACGCGAGCGCTCGTATGCGCTACCTATCTCTTTCACACTCTTAGTAAGTTGCTAAAGATAGAAAAGACAAGCATCATCAGAAGGCGAGCGATCGCCTGGATGCGAGCGGTTTAAAAAATAGGGTTCCTGAGGGGGTTGAAGTGCTTCCTTCTATGTTCAGATCAAATTTATAAATCACTTTTAGTAATTCACTATGTTTAAGATTAAATACTAGCAGCCAACGAGCGAAGTCACAAATAAATTTATATGTTTTTGAGTCAAGTCGTACTAAATTAGGTATATCAACAAAAAAATAGTTTTATATGGAATCCCAATAAATTTATAACAATAGAACATATATTCTTCGTAGCTCCTTAGGAGCCGGTCTCCTCGTATGAAGAGATATGGGAATTATAATTCATTAACAAAACATCAGTCTATTTCATTCAATCAAATATTTGGTTATTGCTAATATCCACAATCAATACATCTAAGGCAAAATTCTTATTAACATAGCAACATGAATATGTAAAAAAATCAATATTCAATCCACAAAATAATATTTTTTCGAGAATCAATACAAGAAACTCGTTTTATTGTATACTCATTTGTAACACGGCATTATATACAATAGGCCTCTATTCAAAATTCTAACAAGAACTTACTTATTATATTTGGCTATAAATCGTTAATACCCTTTTCTCAGCCAAATCTGAGCAATATATCTCCAAGCATCTAACATTAATAAACACTTTTTTTTTTACTTAAAATGGAGTAACAATAATAGCTCCACATTTGATTAGACAAATCACATCATTAGTATAAGATTTCATTGAATTTTGCGAAGACAGGAAAGAATTCCTTTCGTCGCATAATGTCCCTTGGTAGCAAAATATTTTGCTACCATTATGAGAAAGGGACCTTTTACTACCAAGGAACATTTTCGGGAAATGGACATTATGCGACGAAGTTTACTTAAAATTCTACAAACATTAATGAAGGACAAACTGTTATATTTATTATAAAATCCTTCAGGCGCGTTTGGTACAATGGTTAAAAGAATTACCTTTCACAGTCGCTCCAATTCGCGGTTAGATTTTGGAGCATTTGCGATTTTGTCCGGGTATAAAATTAGACTCTTTCACGCAAAATCTACTAAATATATATTTAAATCTCAAAATCTCAAAATTAAATTCCGTGGGAATACTCTATATACTTGGGAATAATAGGGCAAAATCGTGGGTAAAAGCTTTACTATTATTTTAAGCTTACCTCTAACATTTGAACTAACCGCGAATTGTTACTACCTCGAAAACCAAACTTTCTAACTATTGTACCAATCGCATGTAAAGGTCATAAAATGTACCAACTACATTATCTTGTAAATATTCGTGTACCTATGCAATTAACACACAAGCTTAAAATAGTGGAATTAGGAAGATCTAAACAAGTATTAGATACTGGAATGACAAAATAACATGTGCTATTACCCAAGTAAAATCACATTATGCTATGGTATTGCTATGCACTCTTACACAGGAAATTGAACAAAGAAACTGGGTGCAGTAATCAACTCAGTGGGATCCTGCAGTAGTCCTGTGGAGTAGAGCGGAGCTGGGAGGGAGTCAAGTATGACGTCACAGGATAGTACGCACACGACTGGAGACTCGCCGTGGTTATTTGACATCACCGTACAGGCAGTACAAACACGTAAAGTCTGTACAACACAGAATCCGGAGTGCCGGTACGCCCCTCGCTACTATAATATCTGGATGCCTGGCACACAACTAACGTAAGGGCAACGCTAGCCTTTTTACGGCGCACGTGCAAGATGTATAATGAGCTCCCGAAGATTTCCTTTGCACTATAACATGGGGTCCTTCAAAAGGCAAGTCTATATGTACCTCAAACGCCGGCACCGCATCCGCTAGCCTAGGTTGCATTGCAGATGTCCGCAGGTCACAGGTGGACCCTCCGTCCGTGTGCCTCTCTAAGCAATATTAAAAATAACTACATACTGCAGGAGCCTACCAAGTATAGCCGGGTCTAGGCAAGATGCAAATTGCTCCATAGTGACCCCATTGCAACTGACGATCGGAACTCGTCGGCTATCTTCAGCCAGCTTTACAGCGTTTGCAGCACTACGCTGATTTACGATCGCTGGCCGAACATAGCCGATGCGTTCCGATCGTCAGCCGCAGCGGACTCGCTACTAGACCCGATTTCAATAATCACGCAATACTAAGAGTGACAACCAGCATACCATCGGGATTCAGTGAGCAGTGTTTTGGCACGCGGCGTCCCAGTCCTTGGGCACTAGTTTGTCGAGGTGCGCCGCGAACTGCCCGTAGCGGCAGGGCTCCTCGCAGAACGGCGGCCGCAGCTCCGTCGGCACCTCGATCTTGGTGTTGTTGCGGTAGAATACCTGGACAGTGATGAGAACCATTCTTAAGCCCCGACGAAAGAAGGATCTTATCACGCGCGGGTGTGTCTGTTTGTGGCACCGTAGCTTGCGAATGGATGGACCGATTTGGATGCGGTTTTCTCTGTTTGAAAGCCAGTTTAAACGAGATTGTTTTTAGTGGCTTTGTTTCATTAAAATCGGTTTAGAAGTTTAGAAAATATCTGAGTAAGTCTTATGTTAACTTGGTTGAGGGTTATCCAACTTTTTGTTGGTTGTTATTTATTAGCTTTGTCTAATTAAAAAATCACTTTGATAGTTTAGAAAATATTTGAGTATTATGTATACCTACTTGACGGAGGTTTCCGAGTTTTTCGGTCAGTTAGGGAAAAGGGAATGAGACAGAATTGATTCTTTACGCTTTGCAAATGGAACTAATGTTGCACGATGGCAAGAATCATATTAAAATGAGATCGCAACGAGAATGTGTGATGCTTTGCAAATGCAACTAACATCACGATAGTATTGATACAGTTTTTGAAAACGCGACACAAAAAGGTGGCATGAACGGAAAAGTGGGTATTGTACGTTGATTGACCTAGCGATATTAAAAGGTTTAGGATGAGAGGTAAATGCCAAAATCTTTGGATGGGAGTCTATTTGTGTACGACTTGAATGTTTAGTTGATCTACATGTCGGTTGACTGACTAACCATTCAGGTCGTCCCCGAAATTGAAATGATGTATTTTAATTTCTGTTACAGGTCTGGGTCTGTATAATAAGTATGTAATTAAAAAATATATGTAAGGAGTTTATCAGATTTCTGGCATCCAAGCTTTACTTACTTTGGGGCTAGATGGCGTTGTGTGAATTGTCAAAGTATATTTATTTTATTTATTTGTTTCGGTGCTTGTTGTAAGCTGCGCCGCGAGACATTCATGTCTCTATGTGACCATAAATCCAATTGTGTTATGCCAAATAAAATTAAATTTGCCGATATGGCGATTTGAATTTGATACTATACCTTGACGAAAAACGCATCTTGTTCAACATCCTCATGGAGCTCCATCACAATGCTAGCACCATACTCAGGTTCCAAAAGGTCTGTGAAGCCAAGTGCGCGCCATAGCGCCACCAGTGTCACGTCGTGTCCAGAGTATGCCAGCACCAACCGATCTTGATTCTCACGGGCAAAGATCTTGTCAAAGTTTTGCTTAACTTCTCCAAGCATTGTCCCTAGCAATACAGATTTTCGTTAATAAGATATTTACTACATAAATGTGGCTTTAGAAAAATTTACGAATGTATTTAAATAAAATCTGTTATATCATTGTATTCACCTATTTGAAGTCTCTGCAGAGTCTCATTATATGAAAGGAGAGCTAAGCTCAGCATGAATGGATTTCGCATTTTGTTTGGATACACATTTTTTGTCCACTCTGGCAGTCTGAAACCTGCATCCTGCTCGGCTAAGAATGTGCTGTATAAAAAGTCCACTGTCAATATACTATGAATGCTCTGATTGGTCTGCCTACTCAGATAGTCAAACAGTTCAGTGTGTTTCGGGTCTGCATCTTTTTCAGCCAGTAGTTCATTGTACATAGCTTTCCACAGCTTGCATGGTTTTGTGCCAGCCACTATCTAGGAAGAAAACAGAGGTTTAGTTAGGTACTACATTTACATTTTTGGGTCCAGCAGTCAATTGTAATAGTTGTTGATTGAAGACATAATTTGAATTTTAAATAAACTTACATTATCCAATTCCCTTGGCAAAGAATGGACTGGTACAGGTTGCCATGGCAGATCAGGGTTCCACATTTGCCTTTCTGTAGGAGGATATAATCCAGCAAGAAATGTGTATGCACTCATTAAACACCGGGATTTGTCACTGCTACGTACAAGTATATCCTTTTCGTGGTATTCTTCAGGTATAAAATTGGCATAGTAACTACGATACTTCTTGCCCAGTTCAAATAATTGGTATTTACCAGCCTAGAAATTAATAAATAAATTAAGAATAGTTTAGAGACCAAAAATATAAATCAACTACTGTAAATAAGTAAAATTTGTTGTAGCATGCAATTTGCATGATGAGAAAAGTTATTGAAAAATAATTGAAAATTTATGTTATTACTAACATTAGTTAGACTGCCTAATCCATCAGGCCATTGGTTGCTCTTAATAGGGTTACTGTTGTAAGTCATTGTTGGTGCCCTTGCACCATGCCGGAATAGCTGAAAAAAAATTTAATTGTCGATTCACAGTATCATAATTTAAATAAAGACCGGTATGTACCATATTTAACGCAAATAAAAAATTTAAAAGAATTGAAAATAGCGTGCAAATATTTCACATTAACATAAATTGTCAATATTCAGTAGTAAACAAACTATATACCTATTAGTTTTCTTTATAAGCTAAATAGATAACTTACGATGACAACAAGTCGCAAAGTTTTAGACTCGTAAGGCAATGTTTCACTGAGTACGCAGTAGCCTAGGAGGCAGCTGAGAACTGCTAATCCCAGTACTACCACCGTGGTAGTGGTGGACCGGCGTGGTATCTGGTGGCATCGCGACCGGTCCTCTTTCGCAGAGGACGGCCGCCGCCACGTATTCTCATCGTTATCGTACTCCATCAACATTGGTACACAGCTATGTAACACCAACCGAGCAAGATATTGAACAGAGAACAATGGTTAGATCACAACCACTGTGAGCTGTTGACGTTGTCTAGTCTACATACACGTACGCATAGCGATATCCCTTCACGACAACCTAGTCATATTGTACGTCTTATACCTCGTGCACTTTTATCTCATCACATCACCTTTAAGCCTTGAGAAAACTGAATTGATAAAATTTTTAATAAACCCACAGAATATCTATACCTACTATAAAACACAAACCAAACCACAATCTAATGAAATGTCAAATTCGTGTTGCCACCACGTATTTAAAAAGGATACGGTCTATCGGTTCATAGAAGGTGTTCACTATGATCCAGCTGGTACAAAGTGAATAAAAAACGGAAGAATGTAAAGTACGGGTCATTCCATGTCAAACGCTACCACACAAAATTTTTTAAAGTACTCTCTATTTTAACATAAGTAGCAACTTACGTAAGCCTAATTACATTGAATCATAATATGATAAACTTTTAGAAATAAGCTGTACCTTTTGTGATTGTTATCTTAATGTTCATATTATTGTAACTTTCTTTGTGCACAATAAATGGTTAAATAAATAAATAAATGATTTAGCTGAACATTTTAACAAAAAATATTTCTTTGTAATTTTTTTCGTGTCTTGAAGTATTGGAAAATATTGCCAGGCGGTAGAGATTTTGGAACTAAAAATTATAACACTGAAAATACTAATAAAATCATTCATTATCAAAGTTAGCTTCCTGTTTTTTTGAGTAGTGATAAATGAATTGCTTTTTAAACGTAAAATTTTCTGTAAATTGGTTAAGTTTTCCTTAATTTATAGTGCTTTTTTAAAAGAGACATCGCATGTTACACCCGTTACGGAAATAAGTTAAAAGGGTAATCTGTAGTTCACTTATTGCACTTCCAGCTTCACGGCTTTGGGAAAGTAAGGATATGTTTGCAAACAAATGGCCAATGTCTTAGATTTTATACTGGACTTTGTAAATTATGATAATTTCGCCAATGAATTGCGTTACGCCCGTTACGTAACGGGTGTAACACTGTTTTGGTGAGGCTTTATGGGTGTAATAAAATTAGTTTTCAACTGATATTGAGTGTGAATTGAGAGCGAATGGTCAATTTTAGGGTTCCGTGCCCGAAAGGTCAAAAAATAAATTCTATTACTAAACCTCCGCAGACGTCCGTCCGTCTGCCTGTCAAAGGCCACTAACTTTGAAACCGTGACAGACAGGTACTTGATATTTTGATAGAATATGTGTTTTTATAGCCGCTATAACAACAAATAATATAATTTAAAACTTTTGAAAATTACGTGGTATCCCAATACAAGAAACATGTTTTTTTTCGGTGTTTCTCAGGCTTTTTGTTATTTTTCTACCGTAATAACGGCAATATATACAAGCACGATCGTTTGTATAATTATAGTTCTAACATTAAAGCACATACTAAAAATCGGACTCACGCTACAAGGTTTCGAATTGTAAGAAAATTTTACGACTTACATGTTGCTCTGGCAGCAAAATCTTGTTGGTAATGGTACGGAACCCTGTGTATGGTAGTTCGACTCGCACTTGGCCGGTTTTATTAAAGGCATGATGTTAGTGAATCCAGTAACACATTGGCATTTAAAAAAAATTATATCATTTTATGACTTAAGTATAAGTTTTAGGTGGTATGATTTAACCTTGTTTTCATGTTGGGTGTTTTGCATAATGGCTTATATTTTAGTGTGGGTATTCAAGGTTCACGAGACTATGTCTTCACCAAAGAAAGATTTAAAAAGTATTTGGAATTAGGGTAGTTACACATAGTACAACCTTTGATTACAATATTGATATTTTTTAAATTAAACCATTATGTTTAACATTTATTTACATAACTTGAGTAACTATTAAATTTAGTATGTTATGTGATTCAAAATAGTTTAGAAATTTAAGTTTGCTCACAAAATGTTGTTTCGCATTCGTACGCGTTACGCCCGTTACAAAAGCCTGTTACACCCGTTACGCACTAATATTATCGTAAATTTTATATTATAGCCTGGATTTCTTTAATAAATGTTGTAGATGTTGGGTTGTTAATATGGCTACAGCTTACCATACATTTTTATTCATAAAACAAGGGCAATTCGCAGAATATCGTAAAAATGTCGCGCCATCCGGAAGTGAGAGGCAAAATCAAGTTACGCCCGTTACGGTACTTCCGGCTAATTTTCGCGAAATCTATCAAACTTTTAGCAAACTTAAATTAAAATAAACGTAATATAGACTAAAAAGACTAATAGGTTAGTAATAAAATTAATAGGCTTCCCTTATAAAACATTAATAAATCAGCAGTTGAAAGTGTACGACCTGTTACACCTGTTACATGGAATGACCCATACGGAACTCGTATCAGTTGAACAAAGAAATCTAAGTCTAGCCAATTCTTCATAATAATTTTTTGAAAAATAAATATTTTTAGCAAAACTGCAACATTCATGCGACACTCATGCAATACTGGAACAAGCCGTAGAGTAAAATTCAGCGATGTTATACTTACCATAATAATAATTATGGTACATGTACCAGTTTCCAGATGTTCGTACCATGTACCATAATACTTCCATTATGGTACGCAAAAGTACCATAATTTGATAATTTTACATCTTTCCAGCTACATGACTTCATTTCTTACGCGAGCGCGCGAGATGAAGTACTCATGAAAGCTATCTCTATTCGAGTTAAGGTTACCCAATAGGTACTAAATTTATGTTAGTATTTTGCATCCCTCTTGCTTGCTTTTTTGCATAATCACATTTTAAAACTTTGCAAAGGAATCTAAACCTATTCAACTGAGATACAAAAGTTGTGATAGTATCTCCGACCAAATAATATCGCTGTAAGACGCTTTTAGAAAATGTACCATAATTTTTCCCAAAGTACCATAATTTTGACAAACCGATGTCATAATTCCTGAGTTGGCTTATCACATCACTGGAGTAAATCACGAAAGAAGAAACTCCTTTTACGACCGGAGTAAGAAGATTTTTTCGTCATAGCGAAGAGAAATCAATGAGGAAAAAAAAGCTCCTTTTAAGTGGAGAGGACATTATGTTCAATAATGCGTGTAATGCATTGAGAAAATACTGGTATTGCGGCGTGGCGCGGAACATACCTTTTGAAGTTACATAAAATGGTCAACGGATGTGCCCAAAATGACTATCATAAGAACTTGATTTCCTTAGAATCATGGTATGTACAATATGGTCACCTTGGCAACACTGTTGCATAGAGTTTTGCGCGAGATTTTGTACAATTGCGTTTGGTTATTGCTAAAGTAGTTTTTATGTTTTGGCATGAAAAATGGACACGAGCAGGTGGTCACTCACACAACTAATTAACCGACTGCATCAGAATGAGAGTTATTTTCATTTAAATAATAAAGGAGCTGGTTTATTGGTACGCTGACTGGACGGGCTTGTGAGCTAGCCGATGTACTTGCCAGGCGGATGGTGACTGCAGCGTTCCTGCAGGAGACTCGATGGAAAGGCAATGGGCACATCGGGAACAGCTACATGCATGCAAACAGACAATATATAAACTACGCCGTCTCTTCGAGTAGGGACAACGGCGTAGTATGGAGGTAGATAGTGCTTCGTTAAGGAGTTTCGAAACAGCCTCTTATAGGTAAAGCGTGTAGGTTAAACCTACACGCCTTATGGTTGTGGGGGTGATGCCAGAACAGGCCATCGGGAACAGGCTTTCCATCAGAGTATGTCATTGTGATCAACTACCTACACGGACGGCACGACTTCTTCCGGCCCCGTAAATGTCAAACCTCTCATCAAATCTTTTATTTGACTATGTGTTCTCGCATGGATCACTATACCTTTACTGGGGCCAAAAATAACTATCCTGCGTAGAAGCATTGTCATGGTGCAATAGGATGTGACTTCTTGGTCGTTGTTCCCTAACTTTTTCAAAGACACTGTGCAAACAAATGATGGTGTACCTACTCAGCATTAACTGTAGGTATTTGTTCTTCGTATAGGATCCGTCCGGGAGAAAAAAAACGCAATAATTTGGTTTTTGGCCTACGCTTCTCGCCTGCCTCAATTTTGTTGGTTTGCCTGTCGTCTTCAAACACCCATACAGAAGCCTGTTATCATGTTTCATATCCTGTCACAATTTCATACACAGCATTTGAATGTTCGTGATCGTCCTTTCACAACATTATTTAACACCAATATCTCGAGTCCGTTTTTGTTCTAGGGTGAGTTCATGAGTGCAGGCATCCAGCGCCATCAGTTTTCTACCTTTTAAATGTTGATATAAGATTTTTTGAATTTGGCTCATACCAATCCTCAAATGTTCTCGAATCTCCTTATAGGTTACACGTCGGTTTTCTTCAATTAGTTGCCTGACAGCAGCCATATTTTCCTCAGTGATCGCAGTTAAGGGCCTTAACACGAATTTCTTAATGGAGAAACACGGCCACGATCAAATTCTGCGTACCAATGCCTTGCGGTGCTCAAATGAAATGCTTCCCTCCCAAAAGCATTTTGAAGACAAACAGTGCAGTCTTGCGTAGACAGTGAATTTTTAAAGTCATAAAAATGATCTAAAATAATATTTTCCCGTTAATTCCATTATTGGATTTTTCCAAATACTTACAGACGACGAACTTCAAACTTCAACTTGTGATAAATAGCAATTATATGAGATTTCCGGCATTTTTTTTAAACAATGTACGCCGCGCTTTACTTTTAGAGCACTACCGGTGTAGACGTCTAGATGATAATGGCAGTATTAATGCATAGTACAGCCCACCGTTGGCCGTGTGGTGTCCGGCAGAGTAGAATAACACCAACCCCTTACACCCGTGGGTGTCGTACAAGGCGACTAATGTTTTCGAGACAAAAGATCTAGAGGCTCCGTAGGCTGGAAAACGCTGCTACGTTTTCTATTGTTATATTTATAACACTGCTATCTCAAACCCGCTTGCCAAGCGTGGAGATTATGGCAATCACCTCCCCTTTCGTGGGAGAGGCCCTAAGTCCTGCAATGGACTGCTATTGGCTGTGATGAATTACAGCATTACTACAAAAAATTTCCATGGATTACTGGCAACCATAAGAGGTGGTAAGGACACTTACAGGACTTATCTCTGACGGGATGCACGCATCCGTAGTGCTCGTAAGCGTGCTCTGTATCGCGCGCCAGCCGGCAGGCTCCGTAGGAGTATACCTGGGGAGCGGGCTGGGTTAGTCGGGGCTGTTAACTGGGCCTCGAGTCGAGTTTACTAGATGCGATTGAATTGTAATTCGATCGTAATAGCAGCGCAACAGCGTTTTTAATTGTAGCCGAATATCAAAAACTTTTAAATCCGTGATTAGTAAATTAGTGGACTTAATGCCCTGGACGTTGAAAAATCATGACGAACTATTTTGTTCTGATGAACGACTCGCCCCGGCTGCGCACAGGTTTTCTCGGCTTTTCTTTACTGTAATGTGCATGTATTAGTATGTATTACCTATACATATAAACTAGAGATGAAACGGATATCCGGTTACTATCCGGTATCCGGCCTATCCGGCCTTAATTTACTATCCGGCCGGATACCGGATAGTGTGGTAATATCCGGCCGGATACCGGATAGTGAAAAATGTATGAAAAGTTCATAAAAGCGATTTTGCTTATCGAAGAAAGTCGTCCCAAAACCCATAAATATTAATCAAAGCACTGTTGATTATGTCCCTACTGTACTGCTATCGTTTATTTGGTAGGTAAGGTTAATTTTTTTTTTCTAAAAAAATTCTTGACTTACGCCTTTTCCCTTCTTTATCTGGGGACAGCTCTCGTTATCTGCTTTCTATATTTCTATTATTTGAGCAGTAACGGCGTCAATAATGTTGTCCTTCCTTCAGGTCCTGTTGGACCACAAAGCCAAGTGGCGAGGGGTCTTTTGCGACGGCCGTCTTCATCGGCAAATCTAGGGCTAGTTGCGCCATGGTGGTCTGTGGGGCAACGGAGCACATGCCCATTCCATCGCATTCAGATTTTAATAACTTTCTCGAGGATGTGTGTGACTTTGTAACTTCCACGAATGTGGACAATTACATACTTTGTCCTACCGGGTGACGCCCGCTGACCAGCGTAACATGCGCATTTCTGTAGTTTTGTAAAAGTGTTGTTTATGTTAATAATGTAGTGTAATCATTTTTCCAAAGTCAATACAGGTAAATAATACTGCATAATACCGTATTTCGAAACTACGAATCTGTCCTAGGTGGGAAGAATTGTTTAGTTCAACGTTAAAATTGGTCACATTGAACAAAGACTAATAAAATCACTTAAACACATGCAGTCATCTAATTTTCTAGACCGCTATCACAGCTTCCACAAACTTGTTCAGACACGATGTCCTGCTAAATATCCGGCCGCCGGATATCCGGCTATCCGGCTTGTAGGCTGGCCGGATATCCGGTATCCGGTATCCGGCCAAACAACTATCCGTTTCATCTCTAATATAAACCTTCCAAATGAAATTCCCTAATTGATGGTGAAAACCATAACAAAATCCTCAGGGTTAAGAGGAGTTAGCGGAAATACATGCAGACTGACAGACAGACGCGGCAAGCGACATTATTTTATACTATGTATAGATTAAGATAATCATAAAATTATGAGGACCTATCTGTTACTAGACAAAATTTCACAACAAGTTACAAAAGATACCAAAGTACCGTTATCTAGTGTAAATACCAATCGCGTTTACAATATTTAATTGGCTTTGATTGTATGGATGCTAACTTCGCTTGTATGGAGCCCGCCGCCAGCAGTAAAGCGGCCGCTAAAAGGCGCGACTTCCCCGACCACATGAAAATCAGTAAAGTGGTGCCATTATTCAAATAAGGTTGTAAAAATAGTTTGAATAATTTTAGACCGGTGTCCATCCTGCCCGTTTTCAGTAAAATCTTTGAAAAAATAATGTTAAGTCAAATGATTGTACACTTTAACAGTACCAAATTATTTCATCAACAACAATATGGCTTTACGAAAGGCCGCAATACTACCGAAGCTGGTATTAGGCGTATGCGCAAATTTTTGGCGCATGGGAAGAACATCATAATGCAGTAGGTGTTTTTTGCTATTTGTCTAAAGTAGATAGTTTAGACACACATTAGACAAGATAGTTTTTTTTAATGTTATACGGCAGACAAACAGGCAAGCGGGCCACCTGATGGAAAGTGGTCACCGCCGTCTATGGACATCAGCAACACCAAGGGAGTCACCAATGCGTTGCACGCCTCTGAAGAGACCTCTAATATACCTCTTGAACGATCCCATGTCATAGTCCAAAGGAAACACTGTGGCTGGGATCTCATTCCACATCCGAATCGTACGAGCGAGAAACGTCGTGACCAACAGAGGGCCTACTACTACTAGGGTGGTGCGATGGCGGAATTGTGCTGTGGGCACCAGACCGAAAAGTTCCTCGGAACACTCCCCATTGTACAGCCGATAGAACACACACAGGGAGCCAAAGTCAATTCGGTTTGCTAGTGGTTCCAACTTGCGTGTTTGTATGGGATCATCGACCATTCGGACGGCGCGTCTCTGTACGAAGTCCAGAGGATTAAGCAGGTCGGCAGTTTTGCCGGCCCAAAGATGGGAACAATACTCCATATGCACTTGTGCCTTGTACAGCAGCAGGCGCTGCCCTGGGGTGAAGTATCGCTTGGACCGGTTAAGCACTCCAAGCTTTTTCGAAGCCAGTTTGGCCTTGACTTCCAGGTGACTCCGGAATCGCACGCTATCCGATATGTCGACACCGAGGATCCCAATACTTTTTGAGATCTAAAGGGGTGTTCCTTGAAACTGCGGCACTATGTCAAAGGGATCTTTTTTGGTGGAAAATACGCAGACCTTTGTCTTCGAGGGGTTAAATTGGACTAGGTTTAGTCTGCCCCACTAAGCAACATGCTCCAAGGAATGTTCAATATTCGACACAAGTCTAATTTGGCACTCCGACACCTCGGAACGAGGGACATTCAACATTATAACTAAAATTAAAACATTAAGGTTTTACGATAGTCTTGAAATGATGAAATCATACTTAGAAGGTAGAGTTCAAAAAGTAAATGTTAATGGAGAGTTATCTGCATGGGAGTGCCACAAGGATCTATATTGGGACCGTTTCTCTTTCTTGTATATATAAATGACCTTCCATACATGGTGCAAAACACTGCTAGTATAGTTTTGTTTGCTGACGACACTTCACTGATATTTAAAATTGATAGGAAAAATAATATTATAGACGAAGTAAACTGTGTTCTTCAGAATGTACCTACTTCATTGGTTTACGATTAATAACTTAATTTACTTAATCTTAAACTATAAAAAACAAAATGCGTTCATTTTTGCCCTAATGTACAAAGTAATTAATGTAATGTTATATTAGATAAAACGCAACTTGAGTTGGTAGAGAAAACTACTTTCTTATGTTATCTTTTATTTACAATTTAAATTACAATTTACTAAAATACATATAAATAAAAACCTTAAAATTACTTAAATAGGTAAAAAATTTGCCCCAAGTCCCCTGAATACGGAAAAGTCCCCAGAAGACTGGCCGCGTTGCCCCGCTGGATGGCGAGGCTTATACGCTGTCCCAAATAGAGGCCAGCCTTCTGGTCCTTACTAATGTCGACCAGGCGCTTGGCTAGTTCCCTATATAGGGAATGTGCGCCTGGTCCCCACGGCCCTAGAGTTTCCACGCCAAATGGCGCAAATATGTAGTCGCCACTGAGACATGTGTATTTGCGCCGTTTTACGTTTTCAGCAAAGGCGGCACCGGCCCCTGCTTGACACGCAGTGGCTGGAAGATGGGACGACGCGAGGGTATCGATGCACGTAGCATCCCAGACCAAGGGCCGTCCCAGTTTCCAGGGCGTGAGTGTCATTCCGTCAGGTCTTTTCCCATCATCGCGGGCTAAACCGTTGGGTTCCAGCACTGCGGGAGCACCAGCGAAGGCAAAGGCCCGACGGATGACATCATTGAGGTCCGCGTGGCGTGGAATGCGTCTGGCGCTCCTACTACACGACAAACCATGGTGGCCGAGCTGGTCTACAGGGCGGCCACAGTGGCAGTCGTGTGGAGCGCTGCAGGGAGCTCCAAGACGCAGGGCCCTGGCAATCCTGAAAGTAGCACGGTCGAGCAAAGTGCCAATGTTTTTTGAAGGCATTGCCTGGAGCCAGAGGCCCGACTCCCACTCGCCAGCAGCTAGTAAGCGAGCACGCTCTGCAGAATTGGTAGTTGCGTTTAAAAGTTTGTTTCGCGCCAACCTACAGAGCGGCTCGGCCCATAGCCGCTGCGAATAAGAATTAGTGGGCTATGCCTCCGGGCAAGCCAAATGCCACGCGATTTTGGCCTCGGTAGAAAAAGCCGATGGAAAGGTTCCTAGTTTAGACAATAATTTATCCACTAGGGACTGCGAGCTGTGTACCGAGGACAAAAACGCTGGCAAGGTCACACTAGACATTTTGCGAACGCCCAGACCACCATAGCGAATAGGCAATGATGCCTGGTCCCAAGAAGAATTTTCCAAATTAATGTTTAAAACTGATGTAAGTGTTTGTTTCACGGTGTTGTCTAGGAGTTCTAGAAGAACAGAGTTGACAACACCGTAAAACGTACATGAATTTTGGAACAAAAAGGCAATACCGTATTATAGCAAAAGCCATGTGACTGTTAATTTTGAGAAGGCGATCTGCAATTGAATTGAAATTTTGAATTTTGTGGTCCACAAAATATTTCAGCGATTCGTCAAATATAGGCGACCCTAGAAGGTGTAGGTTAGTCTTGTCGACGACTGTGATATTTGGGGCTTGGGCGCAAAATGCTTGTAAAACAGCGCGAGCCGATGGACAAGACTCAGACATATACAGCTCATACTTCGAGAAATTCAGGTCCAGACCTATGGCACTGAACTCTCGAATGAGGAGCTGTAGATCCTGTAAGACAGTTGTAGCATCACCTCCTAGGGTGCCGTCGTCCAAGTACCAAACGTTTAATTTTGAATTTAGTTTTTCGACTATGGGGTGTATCGCAAGACTAAAAATGGCCGGCCCAAGAGGGTCACCTTGCTGGCAGCCGACCGCCGAGTTCATAAGGTGGCCTTTGTGTATAAGATTTGTCGGTTGTTCATAACATTGCCAAAGAAAATTATAGGCGGCCGGCAACTTTGACTTAACTTGGTTGAGCAAGGCCCCTCTATCTATAATAAACTAATCTAGATGTGAATACAGCTAGATTAGTTTATTATAGTTCATCATCGTCATCATCACAGCCCGTAACAGTCCACTGCAGGACTTAAGGCCTCTCCCACGAAAAGGTAGGTTATTGCCATAATCTCCACGCTTGGCAGACGGGTTGGAGATAGCAGTATTTAAATATAACAATAGAAAATGCTGCTGCCCATTTTCCAGACTACGGAGACTATTGATCTTTCGCCTCGAAAACATTAGTCGCCTTCTACGACACCCATGAGTGTAATAGAGCAAGAGCCCATGAGGGCCAGACCTTCCTATTGTCCGTAAGTATGAAAGTTTTTCCATGTGTGTCCCCAACACAGGTAAGAATGATCCCCACCCATGAAACCTGGATCGTGGTTCCTTTGGCAGGTAACAGGTAACAAAGGTGTATAAAATCTTATCTCCAATTTCTTAAGTTAGCAAGCTCAATTTTTTTGTATTTTATTCGTAACAGCATTAATACTCACGATGCTCATTGCCAGACACATAGTATGGTTACAACCCTCCGCCGGACACCCCTAAACTATAATTCTCTGTAATTATACTTACCTTATATTAGGAAAGCTGAATTTTATAAATGTTATTCAGAGAATTATTAAACTGAGTTTTCTCAGTAGCCAGACAGTTTTTTGGGTTCTATAATCCTGCCAGACGCATTAAAAGTGTAATAGTTGCGAGAGTGGGGCTCATATACAACAACTGGTGCGAGTGAGACAGAGCGCTCGGTTCGGTGCGATCTTTTACTGCGCATCAGCTGTCGTCTATACTAATATTATAAAGAGGAAATGTTTGATTTTTTGTTTGTTTGTTTTTATTGAATAGGCTTCGAAACTACTGGTCCTATTTCAAAAATTCTTTCACCGTTGGGAAGCTACACTATCCCCGGGTGACCATCTTGGCGTTAATGTCCCAGTTGTGCTCTCGCGCACGAGGGCCCGGGGTCCGCCTTGACCATGATCCAGGATTTGGCAGGTCAGGTAATTACAGTGGAGCGACTGCCGTCTGACCTCCATGACCCTGCTAACAAGGGAAACTGACCAGATTGGATCATGGTTACACATCCAGTCGCCTGAATGTGCAGGTTTCATCACGATGTTTTCCCTCACCGTAAGAGCATCAGTTAGTATTCAACTAATGTACATAACTCAGAAAACAGTCATTGGTACATGGTCGGAGCGGGAGCGTATTTTTCTAAAAAATTACGGATCATTAATAAAACTCCAATAATGTAACCCAAGGTGTAAAAAAATACCCAAAAAATTCCTTACATCGCGTGTGCTGCGAAAACTATTGATGATAGAACAAAATAATGTACTACGACTTTGCAGAACACATCATTATCTATAAAAAGTGTCACGACAGTATATGTCTAACTATTATAGTTATGTCACATGTATGCATGTGTTCTTTTATTTTCAAAATTTAATTGAAATGCCGCCGCTAAAAAACGCTATTTATTGGTACTTTGCTATTAATCCTTATCAAAATCAATTACTTCATATTCACGACTGCTTCAATACCTTTATATAACTTTTTGAATTATGCAATTCAGACATTCCGTTCGAGAGATATCACGAGTTTAAAAATGTGAATATTAGAAAAAATTTACTGATTAAATGTGAATATTAGAAAATTTTTACTGATTATAGATTAAAAAATTTATTATTCTGACTGTAATAATTTTATTTTATTAAATTTCTTGATGATATAAAAAAAAATCACTAAACAATTTGGAATAAACGATAGTATATGTTTAGCATAACATTGCAATGAACTGAGCGCTCTGTCTCACTCGCACCAGTTGTTGCATATGAGACACTTTTTATGTGTCTGGCAGGATTATAGAACCCAAAAAACTGTCTTGCTACTGAGAAAACTCAGTTTAATAATTCTCTGAATAACATTTATAAAATTCAGCTTTCCTAATATAAGGTAAGTATAATTACAGAGAATTATAGTTTAGGGGTGTCCGGCGGAGGGTTGTAACCATACTATGTGTCTGGCAATGAGCATCGTGAGTATTAATGCTGTTACGAATAAAATACAAAAAAATTGAGCTTGCTAACTTAAGAAATTGGAGATAAGATTTTATACACCTTTGTTACCTGTTATCTGCCAAAGGAACCACGATCCAGGTTTCATGGGTGGGGATCATTCTTACCTGTGTTGGGGACACACATGGAAAAACTTTCATACTTACGGACAATAGGAAGGTCTGGCCCTCATGGGCTCTTAGACTATAAGGTTTGGTGCTATTCTACTCTGCCGGGCACCACACGGCTAATTATTATAGATATTTTCATAGTATTATGTCGTACGGCATCATACTATGGTGTAGTTTGTAGTGCACGCCTCACCCCGCACTTAAGGCCTTGCCACACACAAAGCTCGGCGCGAGCGCGGCTCGGGCGCGGCGCGATGCTGGCGCGTTGCCTAGGCAACTATCGCGCCGCGCTATGGTTGCCTAGCAACTATCGCACCGCGCTCGCACCGCGCTCGCGCCGAGCTCACGCCACGCCGGCATCGCGCCGCCAGGGGTGGACTAACGAACAAAGCGGGAAAGGCGGCCCGCCCCGGGCCTCTGGTCCAGGGGGGCCTCCAAACGTCTCCAAGTTGCCTTGATCAAATCCTATACAAAGCTTTAAAATATGCTTAGAACATATCGAAGAGGTGGTTCGGAGTTGTGACAGGGGCGTAGCCATCGCCGTATCACTATTCAAACAGAATTAAGATCAGGGTCGAGGACCTCCTCCGCCAAAGAAGTAATTTTAACTAAATAAATAAAAACACTTAAACATACAAATGTGAACTGAATAAAAAGCTTGTAAAATTACATAAAACTTCTTAAACTGGGGGCCTTATAAAGGTTGTCCGCCGTGGGCCTCTGATGGACTTAGTCCGGTACTGCCGGCGTCGCGCCAACAAAGTGTTGCCAATGTAGGCTATTTATCGCCATTTGGGGTATTCGAGATTAAAATTGGCGACGAAAAAATTGTAATGGCAAATTGTTTAGGCTATCTCAGGCTTTGGGCCAAGGTACATAAATAAACATAAACTTAAGAGAGAACACCCGACGGTTTCGCGAATGACTGTGAGTTCCAAGTACATTTACCTACTACTGCTCTTGCTGACACTAGCACCCATAGAGATATACCATCTTGATGCGGTTGAACGAACAAATCACTCTGACGATTACCGTAGTTAATAAAACAGCGCCGTCTACAGTGCCACAAAAATGTCTGACCGGGTGACAGCATCGCTGTTGTTGGCATTGACATTACATTTCAAACGGCAACACTTAGTTCCGGTTTTGGCCACCGGATCGAATAGGTTTGTCAACAATCTTGTCAAGCCGCCAGATATAACATTGTTAACGCGTACAAGAATTTGTATGGACAGTGGTAACCATTCCAATAGCTATGTGTAATACGTCGTTGGATAGCTATTTTCAAGCTGAACAAAAGTAACTATGGCGCTTGTTCCAAATATTAGTCCGTTCCGGTTTATGCTGTACTAAACATATTACAGTAATAAGTATTTTTTTCTGTTCTACCCACATTTAATGGTCAGAACTAAATTCACGGTGTTATACCGCCAGTGCAAAGTCACATCGTGCGCATGCATGTAAGACGGCCAAATAAAAAATAATCAGATGGAGTGCATTGAATTTGATTGAAGATACCAACGAGGATCGAAAAAACTAAAATTATTTTAACAATCCCATCAATTATGATAAAAGCAGCATCAGCATTTTATTTGTGCGGCGCATTTGTGGCTCGCCGCGAGCACGTTGCCTCAACGAACAAACAAATGCGCAGCTGAGCAGCCTCACCGCGCGCGGTGAGCATCTCGCCGCGCACGGCGAGCATGCCTCGGGCTGAGCCGCTCTAATTCGTAATACCTTTACATTGTAAAGTAACGACCATTCGTAGACATGTCCGAGACGTCACTGAGACGACATTGGAGCTCTATTGCAGTTTTAGCTCCAATGAAGTGGTCTCATTGCCTTTGTACAATGAACCGGTCCATATATAGAAGTCTTTTCTGGCAGCACTACATTACTTTAAAACTCAAATATAATTTCCTATCTGTAAACAAACTGATACTTCAGCTGTCACATCGACCAGACATTCTTTTTTTTATGTTTAAGTTTTCATGTGATATCACAGTGATATTTCCAGCATTTTACTGTGTGGGACGTTTATTTTCGAAATAAGTACAAAAACATAAAAGCGGCACGAAAACAGTAATATTTTGAGTTTCTCAAGCATGTATGGCCGAGTTTAGAGCAGATAAGTTGCTGTTTGATTTGGAAGATGTACAGCAAAGATTTAAACGGTACGTAACATGTATTCAGATACATTTTGAAAATATTGAAATAAATGTGATCTTTTGGAAATCATTTGAATTTAAGTGGAATTAATGTATTTTGTAGTACTTATTGTTTACATTTATTTGAGGTTACAAAATTAACCGAAAAATATTATGGTAGCTTTGTTCGTTTTGTATTTTTGATATTTGTTGTTTGACAGTATCTTCGGTGCTGGTGAAATGAAACCCTGCTGACCCTCGGTCAGAGAAACTTGAGAAATCTATTTTTAATTTCGGAAATCGTAGTAAATCATTATCACTGGCTGGTCAAACAGTGACACAGAGAGACAGAACATTTCTAAGAGATTGACATTACAACGTTGTCAGTGTTGCGGCTAATAAATTAATAAGGATATATACAAGAATATTATTTCTATATCCAACACTTCCCTTAAACTTATTATTTCAGCAATTTATCTATATTGTGACAGTTGAAGTAGGTACTCAGTTTGACATTAGGATTGTTTAGACATTGATTAAAACAGTCATGTATCTAATAAACCTCCCATTTGTTCCATTTGCTTCGAGTAGACATTATGACAATTTTGCTTTCCCTACATGTTACCTATCTATGGTCAATTATTATTTTCTATTACGTAGTGGGTTTATTGAAAAAATAGAAATTATGTTATTATTTTATACTTTTCGATTACAATATTTAAATTTCTAAAATTTTCATTTAGATGTGCACTAAATTACACCGTCTTTTAGGTGCTTTGATTTAAATTATATTAGGAAATTATTAAATTATACACCGATGTTTCAAAAGAAACGTCAGGTCTTCAGGAGCTCCAGCAACATGTGGAGCGTTCAAAACATTGCGCGCGTTATTTTCTGACAGCTTATTTCAATAGACGAAAAAACGGGATAGCGAGGTTCATAATAATTGTAGAGTGAGCGAACAGGGAATATTTTTGATTTGTGTCTAGTCTGTTATGTGTCTTTGCCAGTGTCTACTGGTATAGTAGGACCACGCTAAGTCCGAATCGCTTTAAAAAAAAATAAAAAATATCTGTATGGCAACTAATGCCATGTCTTTTATCCGTCATAGAACGTCATTTATAAAAGTCATAACAAAGAATTTGACTGATTTGAAAAATATTGTTGAGGCGATTGGCACATTGGAGCGCAGCATTCATTCTGGCGAAATTTAGAAATATGTGTAATTTTTTATATTGTTTTATAAAATACAATAAAAAATTTAGGAATTCTCCAAATTGTTATAATCTTTTCATAAAATTATATTATTTAGGCAAAAAATAATTAGAGAACTGAGTAACGGAATACCTATTTGACAATCCTGGAGACCTCACTTCACAGCAGCGGCCTATTTGACGCCTTTTTATGTAGAAAGTACAGCGCCAAAAACTTATATGACCCGCAGCCCGTGTCAAATGTTGCAAAGAAAAAAAACGACGGATCCGCACGAACGCGCGTGGATGCGTTGTCAGTGTGTTCGACTATGAGTAATTTCCATAGAAACCGATGACAGCTGAAATTACTTTATGTCACGCACTAACGCACGTCACGCACAAAAGTACGGTGCTGCGTTCCAGTGTGCGGATCGCCTAAATAATAATGGACAATGACTGACAAGGACAGATTATCCAATAGATATTGCCATATCCACATTTTATAATTTCTACCACTGTCAGTTGATTCGGACTAAGCGTGGTCCTATTATAGCCAGATTATATAAATTACTAAAAAATTCTACCATAAATATTTAAAAAACTACAAAAAAATTCTACCATAAATATTTAATAATTTCACCTGGCAAGTGCGTTTTGACAACTGTCAAAGACACAAATACGTAAGAGTGGGTTACTTAAGCCCGCGGGGACTATTCTAGCGACTAATCCCGGTTCAGCCGCTAGAGATAAATCTATTAGAAAAAAGTCGAATTTGATTCTGTATGGCGGTAAGTCAATTGTACACGAACAAGAAGAACTACGATCCATGGCCATGAAGTAAGCTTTGGGCAATTGTTCGTCTATTTTATATTGAACTGAAAATTGTGGTGGATAAGATTGAGCGCAATTTTATGTGCACTGTAGCGGGTAATTAAACAAAACATCTATATCAGCGTTAGACTCTAGCCACCGAATTTTTGCACTGTAGAATTTGTGCTCTATGTTACGGTATCATTAAAAGTTTGTCTAACTCGACAAGTAAGTCGTACTGAAATGTTTTGATTCTGATGTAGGAGAGCTGTGCCCCCTCATCCTACCTACCTTAGGGGGCCTACCTACGGAGCAAAATTTGCAGTGTGGTGTCCAACAGAGTAAAATAGCATCGCTGTCCACACTAAGAGGTGTCGTAAAAGGCGACTTATTTCAGAGGTAGGGCGTTACTTTTCCAAGCTTCAGGTTTTTACCTACCTCATATATACTCTTGCAAGCTAGCGAGTGGAGGGGAATAAAAAGTAAGCCTATATTCTTCCTCAGGTTTAAAATTATCTGCGTAATGCACCAGTCAAATTAGGAGGAAAGATTCGGACTGTTGGTAAAAAGAAACGAGTAATTAACCCGCTATTACGACATGCGGGAGTATTACCATCCTAAAAATTCATTTCCCCGAATAATGGAGCAGCCACTCTATGTGTGCCGATTTGCACAGAAACGCGGTGGCCAAAACTGGAACTGCGGAAAAATAACGACACTTACTTTTGAAATGTATTTGAACTGACATGTCAATCCCAAAAACAGCGCCGCCGGTACCAGGTCTGATAAGTTTGTGGCACTGCACAGCGCAGGCGCGGCGCCGCGCTCACGCCGGCCTGAGCGCAGCCTGAGCGCGGCGTGAGCGCGGCCTGAGCGCGGCGCGAGCGCGGCGCGATGCTGGCGCGTTGCCTAGGCAACTATCGCGCCGCGCGATGGTTGCCTAGCAAATATCGCACCGCGCTCGCGCCGAGCTTTGTGTGTGGCAAGGCCTTTAGGGTATATATAAGTAAGTTAGGCTATGTAATTGAATCCAATATACATCTGAACCTAAGACATTGAATATCATTCAATACATCCCGTAAGCGCCACATTGCATGGCGACCCTGCCAGTGCTGCCCCGCGGCAGCGCTGTGTAGCGGAGACGTATTTAAAATAGTATTTCTAAAAGTGCCATGATAAATTAAATACATAAGGAATGGATGTTACTAAAGAAATTGGAGTGACTATTGACTAATGATTTGGAAACAAACAAAATAGGAGACATGAAGAAATATGAAAATTAAAAATATAATGAAGAATGGCCTAAGACATTGAGTATCATTCAATACATCCCGTAAGCGCCACATTGCAATGGGGCAAGTGTGCTGATAGTGACATCATATTCAAACTACAAAAACGAGCTGTAAGAGCAATAGGGTGAGGTGTCGAACAGTGACCCACCAAAAAGTTAAACAATCATAACTCATAAGTTTGTAAATATAATGAAATGTTTTTTGGTCTAGTCATTGCGTAATATATCTGACTCTCATGCAAACCGGGGATTACACAGTGAGCCCGACGAATGAGATCACTATTATTATAAGCATAGTAGATAAATTAGATAATAATACATAATTTATAAATGTGTAAGCAATAAGTTTTATTTACCAAAATAACTGTGAAGACTATAAATCAACATAAATCAATAACAACATAACTTAACCTATTTTCTAATTACAGTCATTGATGATATCTTTTAAAGTTGTATGATAATAAATAATAACTTGCTACACTAAAGTTCTTGAGATCCATAATAAGACCGAATCGCTTATTAAAAAAAAAATTAAAATTTCTGTATGGCAACTTATGCCAAGTTTTTGATCCATCATAAGCGGATACTACACAGACGATATATATCGTGATACGTATCGTGATCCATATCGAGTAATATTTTGGATCGCAAGTCGACCCTACACACACGATAAGAATCGTCGATATTTTCATTAGTCTGTGCATTCTTTCATTCATTTTCATTTGTCATGGGGTCATTTGGGCGTCTTTCTTTACGCATATTTGGGCGAGGACTATCTCCAAGATATCTGTAGTATTTTGGGAGCTCTGAAAGCAATTGTCAACGTGATTGGAATGACGAAAATGACGCTGCCAAAAGCATTTGATGCCCAGACTTACTCCAATTTTGGAAAATAGACACGATAGGGTACAAGAAAATTCTATAGATGAAAAAAGATAAATGACGAAGGAAATCGACCCCTGATTTTTTCCTAAAAAGACACAATAATCAAGTCGATAAGCACCTTCGAGTTAGCTTGATGAAACAACATTGAAAAATGTGGTTTTCAGAAAAAAAAAACTTACTTCCTGACAAGTTTTCATGAGGACGGCGAACGAGAAATAAGACAGCAGTGACCTGCCGACCATGCTGCTCGTCGCTCGACCTTGAGCCTCGAGCTGCTGATTTCAGATACACTGCGCATACAGTCTGCGCATGTACGCCGCGCATTTGCATTGCGTGGGCCGGAAGTCCTGAGAAACTAGGGGAAATTACGGGGAAATGACTCACGCAATAATGAAGTAATATCAATTAAAATATTAACTCTCCAACAGTTTTTTTGAACTCTCAAATCCTCTCAAACGATTCTTAAACGATTTAAAAAAAAATTGAACGTCTAAGTCAATTTTTCGACGATATAGAGAATATGGGGGCCAATTTCACACCCAAAATTAAAATCAATTTTCTGGAAAAACTATTAACTCTCAAACGATTTTTCTTTACTCTCGAATCTTCTCAAACTATTCTCAAACGATTTGCATTAATTCAATTAAAAAATAATTACTTTGGGGGGCCAACTTCACGGAGGTAGACATGCCAAACATACACGGGACTACACGAATACTCCCTCTACATTCTCGTGTTCCCGCGAAACTGTCCACATGTGGTTACATTCTCGCCTATTAGGGATGTGGTGGGTGTCAAAACGCGTCGACATTATATCGATTCATCGATGTGATATCGTTCATACATAAACAGGTTCACAGAGGTGATAGCACCTGCTCTACTGTAATTACTTGATCTACTAATATCGTGGATCATGGTCAAGTGTACCCCGACCCTGTTACGGGAAAAGAGCTAGGAATATAAATATAAAATAGACATAGACATGATTTATTTTGACATCACAAAAATCCATGAGCGATAAATCGATCGAATCGAGACATGCCAAACATGCACGGGACTACACGAATACTCCCTCTACATTCTCGTGTTCCCGCGTGGAGTCGCGCGTCCACATGTGGAGTGCGCTAAACAATTTGATTTTGGAGGTATGTTTATTTTCCGGAGTTATGAAAAATATTATTAAATACTGGGCTAACAATTAAAAAGGGAAAATTTACAAAACGGCACTCATAAACTGCACTTTACGCAAAAACACGTAACACGGATTTATTTGGCAGTGAAATTCCCTTATAAAAATAAAAGATAAGCCGTCCCAAGAGATAACATTCATTCCTGCAAACAATATTCGTTCCACTATCTATATACCTGGAACCCATTAGTGGTCAGGCAGATAAATGTGAGTATAGTGGGACCTAACGCAGTTGAGTTATTTGCTAAGAAAGCTTGACCAAATACCTATGCCTAAAATTTGGATCGACTCATTTTAATATTATTGGATAATTTCATTGTATGGGAAAAAAGTCTGAGTTGAGGATGACGGCCAGAAAACTAATTATCATTAACTAATTTGTATGCAATGTAAAATGATGTAAAATGATAGACAAACATAGCTTAAAAGATTTATTGAGTAGGTATCCTATAACTAACAATATACATCTAAGTACAGTACAAGAGTATAATTGCTTTTAGTATTTTACTACATTAAGAATTATGTTACATTAGTTATCGACGCTGTAGAACCTTGGTCGGAGTCATTTCCACTGTCCGTAGACACTGCCTGTGGTGGTGGTGGATTCTTCTTGACATCTTCATCTTCGTCGTCCTCGCTTACCAAAGAGCAATCCGAAAGCTCGGCATCAATCCAGAGCTTTATTTTCTTTGTCTTGGGTTTGTCACCGTCCGCTTTGCGTTTTCTACCTTTGGACGCTCGTGCAGCTTGCCAACCAGCATCGACGGCCTCGCCAACTCTTTCAGACAGCTCCTGTCTTTCTTTTTCGTAAACAGAATCAAAGGTCACTTCAATTTTAGGCTCAGCTACTAGACGCTCCAATTTCTTCTGCTTACGCTCTACAGCCTCCTTTTCTCGCTCGTCTTGGCCATCCAGCCACTTCTTGAGGCGTTTCTGATCGTGAATGTCCCGTAAACGGCGACCTGACAAGTCACGGCAGGCTTCACGGTTGGTGGTCTTTTGGATTTGAGCGCCAATCGCCCGTAACATCGACCCAAATCCTCCTTTTCCTCCAACGAGTCTTGTAAATACCCGGACGACATTTTCACCGGCTTTCAAATCTAAGTCACTTGTGGTTGACTTTCCGTTGATGGTCACGAAGAGATCGTCGCAAGCAACACCATATTGTTCTGAAATCTGTGTTTTCAACAGCGACACGTTCTCGAAACGTATATTTGGGAGGAAAACGTTTTCAAAGTAAACTTGACGAGACATTGTCAAATAATTGTCCATTTCTTCAGATAATCAAGAAAGTAATACTTATAAAAGCGTCTACGCGGTGCAGCGTCTGTGAGCAAACTGAGAATTAGGTAAACGGTAAATGGCTTATATCCGCTCGATGCGACCGACCCGCGGCGCGCAGGCAACTCGGCTTATCGCTCTATCTTTCGAATACAATAGGACATAGGAGTTACCCGTCCCGTTGTAATAACGCAAGTGTCATTCGTATTATGCGAACAAGTCATTGGTGGTACTTTATGATCCTGGTGCAGAATCGTTGAAAAAAATAAAAATATCAGCTAAAATATTTCAATATATTTTTTAATTTTTATATAAAAATTTGCATCTTAAATTTTTTGGCCCTATCGTCGCTTCCGACGAGTTGGGATTACGGTCAAATGAGAACATTTACATTCTTCCTGTAGAAATTAAATTTTATTATAAAATCACTAAACTGCACTAATAATCCGTAGGCCTGATCAAGATCATTACTCAAGCGCACTTTAAGCAAAACAAGTGTTATCAGATGTATTACCTGCCCTTTCGAAAAGTAAAAGATAAGACGTCCCAAGAGATAACATTCAACCGTGCAAACTGTAATCGTTGCACTATCTACATACCTGGCACCCATTAGTGGGCAGGCAGTTAAATGTCAACAGAGTAGGACCTAAAGCAGTTGAGTATTTGCAAAGAAAACTTGGCTAAATACCTATGATTCAAATATTGATCGACTCATTTTATATTATTAGAATAATTTCATTAAATGGGAATAATTTGTATGCAATCAAATTGATCAAGTTGGATCGATCTGCCATAATGCGTATTGTAAAAATTACCTATATGGATTACGTCGACGTGATTCGCTCAAAGAATTGTTTAAAGAAATTTATGACTTTCTCAAGTCAATATATATTTGATAATATTATGTATTAGAAAGCATATTACCCAATTTGCTAAAATTACTGATATTCATAATGTCAATGAGGAGTTTTCCAGTAGGTATTGTCAATTGGTTTCAAAAATCATCAATAGATGGCGCTCCTACAATTATGGTAATTTTTTAACAAAAGGTTAAACGAAATGTATTTTAATACAAACCTTTCATATTATCTGGGATTTGTATTGCGTCCATTCTTGATCCTAGTATCCATAAAACCATAGCCTCCTTCATCTTACAAGCCATGCTGTAGCACGGAACGGCAACGTCGCTGTGAACCGATTTACTCATTGTTTACATGTCAATGTGCGGGAAAATTATAAATTTTATGATGATAAATTTAATATATATTGATAAAACTGTTAATTAACGCGTTTGTATGGACCATCTACAAAGGTAAATAAAAGTAAATATATTTATTATTGTCCTAAATATGGATAAATACTATTTTTGAAAAACAATCCTTGACCATTTTTGTTGTTCGTTTTTTACTTGTTTCATAAATCAAATTCTGTTGTATATTCTTAATCTTTCTCTAACAGATGCCAAGGCTTTGTTGCATTGAAAAATGCAAGTAAAATTATGATTAAACCATAAAAATGGGAAAGATGCTGTGACTGTGACTTCTGCTATTCCCCAAGCATGCTGGATTCCCACCGAAGGATCTTTTGTAAGCAGCAAACATTTCGCACTGTGAAAGTTATCACAACTACTTTAAACCACGATCTCTGATTATCCACGATGATCTAAGCGTTGAAAAAGTATTTAGGTACAATAAGTAAGTAAGTATTTAGTTTTTTATTACTTAGGCACTTAAATAAAACTGTTTAAAGTGTATTATACCTAATATTTAATAAATTGGGCAAAATTTTGGCTGTCATAGATTATTTTATTTTATAATAGCTTTTGGTCGCGACTGCGTCCGCATAAAATTCGGGTATAACGTTCCGGACCCGTTCTACGGGAATTCAAGGACATTAAATATCTCTTTCAATCGTCAAAAAGGAGGGGGGTAAGAAAGTAGGAAGGAAACATACAGTGACACGCTGACCGCCCTATGGCCGTAGATAAACGTATCCCTCGCCAACTACGACCGAACCGTGCTCGACAATGCCAGGCAGAGCCGGAACGCTATATTATATTATATAGGTATGTCTAGTATAATTAAGAAAAACCACCTAAAACTATAGCAAGAGTAAGCCAGTCCACCAAGACAGCACCCGTTCACGAGTATAACGCAGTAAGTAAGTAGCCCAGCTATCGTCCAATTCAACCATATTTGAGGGAAAAGAGCGACCCGGCCCCCACGCCACCGCCAGACAGACTTTTAAGTGAGCGTGCATCGCACATGCTGCATGTGATAGGTAGTCGCTCCCACCCTACTCTATCCTATCACTACCCTATCGCTACCTTACCCCTACCCTATCCTACCATTGCCTTAACCATACCCTACCACTACCTTACCCCTACCCTACCACTATCTTACCCCTACCCCACCCTATACTACCTTACCGCTATCTTACTCCTACCCTAACCTACCCCTACTCTAACTACTACCCTACCCCTACCCTAGCGCAGACAGGAGACACCATGTGTGGGAGAGGAAGGAAAATTAACGCCGCGTCCAAGGTGGTTCTACGTGGGGGAAAGAAACGGCAAGAAACACAGAGCCAACGTTAATTCTTTTTTTTAAACATGTTTATGTACTAATACATTATTTGTCCTATATACTATCTTAAAAGTAAATACCTGTATAGAACAGCAGTTCAGTCCCATGGACTTTTGTCATTTACATATTCAGATATACTATAATAACTTTTTTGACATAATTTGTTTTTTATAGCGACTTTAAATTTATTCAATGGTAAATTCTGAATATCTGTTGGAACCTTATTATAAAAGCGTACACATTGACCCATAAATGATTTGTGGACTTTGGCTAGACGACAAGCACCAGCAACTAGTTTATCTTTATTTCTGGTATTAATATTATGAACATCACTAGTCTTCTTAAATAAGTGTAAATTTTTATGAACATACATTAAGTTCTCATATATATATTGTGACGGCATTGTCATTATATCAATATTCCTGAATTTATCTCTTAGTGAAGTTCTAGGTCTCAATTGATAAATCGCGCGAATAGCCCTTTTCTGCAATACAAATACATTGTGCCAGTCGGCAGCGTGTCCCCACAGCAGTATGCCATAAGCCATAATACTGTGGAAATAACTAAAGTAAACTAATCTTGATGTAGCCTCGTCAGAACTACCCCGTATTTTCTTTACAGCATATGCTGCAGAACTTATCCTTTTCACCAATTTATCAATGTGAGGACCCCATTGCAATTAATTATCCAGAGTAAAGCCTAAAAATACTGTAGAATCAACAAGATTCAAATTTTCGCCTTTTATTTGTACATTAGTGGGCACTGATCTAACATTTGGCAAAGAGAATTTTAAACATTTTGTCTTCTTGCCATTCAGTAATAAATTTTATTATTAACCGTAAACCAGTTTACCACTTCTGCAATAGCCTTGTTCACGTCTTTATATGTTAATTGTTGTCTTTTTACTTTAAACACTAAAGATGTATCGTCCGCGAACAAGACAATTTCATGGGTATCTTTTACAAAGTACGGTAAGTCATTTACATAAACAAGAAACAAAAACAGGCCCAAAATAGATCCCTGGGGGATACCCATAGAGACAACAGACCCCATAGATCTCTCTCCGTTCACATCAACTTTTTGAATTCTATGACTCAAGTATGAATTTAGCAAGTTCAGGGCCAAGTTCTTTATTCTATAATGTTGTAATTTCCTGACCAAAATATCATGATTAACGCAATCAAAGGCTTTGGATAAATCACAGAAAACCCCTAAGGCATCACGTGATTCCTCCCAGACCCCAAAGATATGTTTAATAAGTTCAACACCTGCATCAGCTGTTGAACGACCGCGAGTAAAACCGAATTGTTTATGATGCAAAAGGTTACTTCCATAAAAATGAGCTTTTAGTTGATTTAATATGATTTTCTCAAATATTTTACTTAGAGCCGGTAAAATTGAAACTGGTCTAAAATTTGTAGGATCCGTTGTATTACTAGTTTTCAACAATGGAATAACTTTACTGTGCTTCATCAGGTCAGGAAATTCACCATTATCAACACAATTATTAATTATATTCGCTAAGTGAACAGCAATAACATCAATTACAGAGCTAATTATTTTTACTGACATACCATCAATGTCAACAGTTGCATTCATTTTTATGGTTTTAAAAGCCTTAACTATATCTTGAAGTGTTGCATGCTCGAACTTAAAGTCGATGACACTCTCGGGTACATTTTGCTTTAACAAGGATTCAGCGAGAGCAGGAGACGAATTTAAGGATTTCGTAGTTGACACTGGAATGTCTGTAAAAAATTTATTGAATGCCTCCGCAACTTCCGAGTTTTTGGTAACAACATTATCATTTATCTTTAAACTGTACTTAGTATCGCGATTTGTTACTTTTCCAGTTTCACTATTTATTATCAGCCATGTGGATTTTACTACATCTGTGCTATTTTTTAGTTTGTGTTTAACGAAATTCGATTTAGCTGTAGCACAAACGCGTTTAAATAACTTCGAATAATGAATTTAATGAATAACATTAAATATCGGGATAAATTATAGCATATGTGTTATTCGGGGCTATATTCTATATAACTGCCAATTTCATTAAAATACGATCAGTAATTTTTGCGTAAAGGTGTAACAAACATCCATTACGTACAAAACCAAACATAGATTATATTTCGCATTTATAATATGAGGATAATACAATTGCAAGTAGGTAGATAGGTAAATAGGACAGGAATCTATCCAATTACATATTATCTTACTAATGTGTATACTTATTAATATACTTTATCACTTAAACAACTAAGTAATAACATAAAACGATGACGACCGCGATGATAGTTTTACAGAAGTTTTCAGGTTCACTAAAATGAAAAAATGCGACGTTGTCAAACTTCTGCGCATGGCTTGTAAGATGAAGGAGGCTATGATAAAACGAATTGACTCAGTCAAATTGGACTGTACCTCATTTCTGCGACGAACAATCTTCGATGATCGCCAATGCGATTTAACGAAACTGCGATGTCATTTTACAACGATGTATTTAAAGTTCGACTTTACAAGACCGCGACGCACGTTACTGCGAAAAGTCGCTGGTTCGACTCAACAAAGGTTCGATGTACTTTACAGCGTCATCACTAAACAGCGAAAACACAAACCCCGACGAACGTTACTGCGAAACGTTGCTGCTTCGAAACCAATAAACGTCGATGTACTTTACAGCGTCATCTCTAAACAGCGGCAACACAAATTCCGACGCACGCTACTGCGAAACATTGCTGCTTCGAAACCAATAAGCGTCGATGTACTTTACAGCGACATTTCTAAACTGCGAGTCGTTTAAATTGCGACGCACCGTACTGCGAAGATAATCACTTCGATATTCCTACATTTCGATAGCGTCTGTTTGGCAACCCTTGTCCATAATATCATTGACAAATTCCGTAAACAGCACAAGATTAGAAACCGTAGACCTACCTCTCACAAAGCCATGTCATGCTTGTTAACAATTACTAACACTATATTCACGTAAGAAACTATACAGCTCAATGGAAACTAGATTCTTTATCTGTTATTATTTTTTTATTTCATTATTTGTTAAACACTTTTATTGTTATGAATGTGTTCCTTTTCAAAGGACTATCTTAAAATGTTGCCATGTAGTTTTCATGAATACATTGAAGATTTGTTTTATTGTGGTTGATTATCGTGACTTCTTACCTTAAGGTATATTTAAATTGGAGAGTTGTTTTTTGTTCGCATTTTACATAGGTATGTTAATATTTTTGTTCTTTACTGTAATTTTTATTCGGGTTATGAAGTAAAATATATGCTCTTTATTTCTTAATTATTTTGTTTTCTTTATAGGAAAATATCACACTCCTTAAAACATCAATAAATCCATTAAATTAATCAAATTGTGAAAATAAAATATTTTTAACAATACCTACCTTACAATAGGTACCTATCAAAGACTTCTATATATATATCGATGGTACCTATAGTTCAAATCAAAAGTCGGCTTATTTGTAAAGTAGTACATTTCTCTCAAATATGTCATAATAAAGTATCTTACAGTTCATATTTTTTGTTTAACTTCTATGTTAGGTATTATGAGCTTGTTTTTTTCCCCTCGACTTCATATACAGGATGTAAAAAGACCGCTAGCATTAATTGAAACCTCATATTCTACCCATGAAACTAAACATCTTTCCCCAAGAAACATACCATATTTATTTTAGGTAGCGAAATTATTAAGTCATTTCCGCGGGTTACTTATACAGGTACCTACTACTTTACAAATAAGCCGACTTTTAATTTTAACTATAGGTACCATCGATATATATGGAAGTATCATAATCATAATCCAATAAAAGTGTTAAACAAATAATGTAATAAAAAATAATAACAGAAAAAAAATCTAGTTTCCATTGAGCTGTATAGTTTCTTACGTGAATATAGTGTTAGTAATTGTTAACAAGCATGACATGGCTTTGTGAGAGGTAGGTCTACGGTTTCTAATCTTGTGCTGTTTACGGAATTTGTCAATGATAATATGGACAAGGGTTGCCAAACAGACGCTATCGAAATGTAGGAATATCGAAGTGATTATCTTCGCAGTACGGTGCGTCGCAATTTAAACGACTCGCAGTTTAGAAATGTCGCTGTAAAGTACATCGACGCTTATTGGTTTCGAAGCAGCAATGTTTCGCAGTAGCGTGCGTCGGAATTTGTGTTGCCGCTGTTTAGAGATGACGCTGTAAAGTACATCGACGTTTATTGGTTTCGAAGCAGCAACGTTTCGCAGTAACGTTCGTCGGGGTTTGCGTTTTCGCTGTTTAGTGATGACGCTGTAAAGTACATCGAACCTTTGTCGAGTCGAACCAGCGACTTTTCGCAGTAACGTGCGTCGCGGTCTTGTAAAGTCGAACTTTAAATACATCGTTGTAAAATGACATCGCAGTTTTGTTAAATCGCATTGGCGATCATCGAAGATTGTTCGTCGCAGAAATGAGGTACAGTCGTCAAATTGATGTTTGTTTTGTTTGTAATAATTTATTACAACCTCTTAAATGGTTAAAAACTATTGATAAATACAATATTATCCAATACAACGTACCCGCTATATATATCCTCTTTGCTAAGAACATATTTCAAGCGATTATCAATTACCAAAATTGTCGGGGCGCCATCTAGGGAGTGGTTAGGAATGCTTTAGATACCTATTGGAAAACTGCTCATTCAAGAAACAAGAATAAACTGGTAACACCGTTGTTCAGACTTAGTAAAGAAAAATTCATCTTTAATGGGTAACTGTATAAGATTTTATCTACACTCATAGCGTAATGTTCCAATTTCATATTCGAAAACAGTTGTTTAAGGATACAATTTTATCATGCCAGTCGATAAAATTTTTAAAAAAATACTTTTCAATACAGCATTTCCCATACTAATTTCATTACAGCTGTAACGTAATAGTAGTTTATCTACACTTATAGCGTAATGTTCTAATTTCATATTCGAAAACAGTGGTTTAAGAATATACTTTTTTCACGCCAGTCTATAAAATATTAAAAAATTACTCTTCGATACAGCATTTCCCATACTAATTTCATTACAGCTGTATCGTAAAATAACTTTTTAATCATTATGCAACACTTTTATTTTTAAAATGTTTGTCTGGCGCCGAGACACAGCGAAATGTAGGCTGAATACATAAATGTCTTTGACAAATTCAAAATTTAAATTTTCCTATTTATATTTGTGTGTCATTATTTTCCCGCTAAACAGAATATTTTTTCTAATTGTTGTAATTTGTGTTTGTGAATGTTTTTTCTTGTTTGAAGCAAATAAATAGATAAATGTGAAAGTAGCGAAGTGAATTTCCCGCTGCTTGATATCCTCAACGCGTAGATACAACAGAGTGACGTCACGGACGTTGTACGCTATACTTCGCACTCCCGTTATTAAGCAGTTTAAAAATAGTTAAAAGTATTTTTTAAGGATTACTGAAGTAGTTGTTATTGCTATATAAACCAATAGACTCAAAAGTGGTGAAGTTTGGACAATACATGAGGTTCAATCGGCTATAATTCGAATAAAACCAAAGGTTACGAACAGTGATATTGATTTAATAAAAGACGGTATATTAAAAAAGTTAATTAACATATATAGTGAATTAAACAGCATTTATTACACATATTACGTTATTTATTACACATATGAACATAATATAACTAAGAGACACTAGTGCTTATAACAAGTCAGTGATATGGCACCTAAGTGTAGTACGTGCGGGAAATTTATGTCGTCAACGGAGGGCGTGAATGTAGCTTGCGTTAAATGCGATAAAGCATCGCATCGTGCTTGTGTGCAAAGACCAGGCGAGCAGGAGGGGCCGTGGACTTGTCCAGAATGTAAGGCAACAGGGCAGAGCGAGGACAGGTATTGCACGCCTATCAAAGACCAAAGCGCAGGTTCAGAAGCAGTTACACGCAAGACAGATGAGAAAGAGGTACCTGTGGATTCCCAAAAGCTGCTAGCATTGGAAATACGTCGGCTGAGTGAGGAGGTACGGCAGACTAGATTGGAGATGCGGGCATTCCATGAGCAGTTGCAGGCGGTGCGTGAGTTAGTGGTCGCCTGCGACGAGCGGGTCGCTAAATTGGAGGCCGCAGTGGATCAACGAGGGGACGAATGTGGCACGTTATCGGTCAAGAATCTAGAGTGTGCAGTGGAACAGTTGAAAATTGACATCAACGATCGAGAGCAAGAACTTCTACTGAATGACGTTGACTTCAGTGGGATACCGGAGGAGCCGAACGAAAACGCAACACACATCGTGGTCACTATAGCTAATAAACTCGGTATGTCTTTGAACGTGAATGATATAGTGAGTTGCGCTCGAGTGGGAGTAAGTCGCGAGGATCTAGAGGGTCGAAAAAAACCTAGGTCGATAGCGGTAAAATTCGCGCGACGATCTACTCGAGACGAAGTAATAAGCGCGGCGCGCGTCCGCCGGACCGTTACTACCGAAGGTTTAGGCCTACGCTCCGAGGCGCGCCGCGTGAACGTTAACGAGCGTCTCACAAGGTTAAATAGACAGCTGTTTTATTGCGCTCGGGAGTCCAAGCGGGCATTGAATTGGAAATATGCGTGGACAAGAGATGGCAAAATATATGCACGTAAGGAACAAGGAGGCCCGGCGCAGCGTATACGGAAAGAGGCTGACTTAGAAAGTGTTTTTGGGCCTAACTACGTTCGCGCCAATAAACCCTAATGAAAGCTGTCGCGATCTTTTTAGTTGTTTATTATGTTTATTAATTATTTTGGTGTTTGGTCTACATGGTGGTCTCCAATGGTACTGTCGGTTTCGTCGCGGTGGCGTAATATGTTTGGGTAAAAAACTACCTTCATTTACACTAGTATTATTTATAGAACATAAGTTATATTTACTATTCATATATATTTTACCTACTACTAAATTGTATATTTATTTGTGGCGCGTATACTGTACGACTTATTTTAAAGGCATGAAACTGCAAGGGAAAGTGGTGCTTCGCGTATATGACAAATTCATCAACAACCAATCTTTCAGCTTCACCCGCATCAAGTGGTCTGTTTTGTATAGTGTTGTAGGTTGCGTAAGAGTTTGGATGGGTTACTATGGTAAAGTTTAGTATCAAGCGGAAGCTAAAGTTAGGCCTATTGAATGCGGGGTCATTGGGCACGCGTCACGATGAATTCGTTGTAGCGATGCAAAGATACAGTGTTGATGTGATGGCCATCAATGAAACGTGGCTGAGAGAGGGGGAAGATGGACGTGCTCCAGGGGTACCAGGTTACCGGCTTCGGCACCTACCACGCCCAGCGGGCGTGCGTGGGCGGGGTGGAGGTGTCGGGTTCTATGTCAGGCGGGGGGTGGCCGTGAGAACATTGCCTCATCCGACGGCGCCGCTTGTCGAGCAAATGTGGCTGAAGTTATCGGCAAACGGCAAAACAGTAGTCATAGGAACAGCATACAGACCGCCTTGGCTGAGCCCTGGGATATTTATTGACGCCATTTCGGAGTCCCTAGAGACTTTTGCATGGTGTGATAACGTAGTGTTATTGGGGGATTTCAATATAAATTTGTTGAATGCAAAAGATGAAAAGGTTTTACTTTTGCAAAACTTGTTAAAAAGCTATAGGTTGACTCAGTATGTTGGCGAGCCGACCCACTTCACGGCCCACAGCTCAACCCTCATAGACGTGGTGTGTACCGATTGCGAGAGGAGCACCGTCACGGTGCACCCAATACCTGACCTAAGCGCTCATGCCTTTATTGTTTGTGATCTCAGCATAGTCAAATTTAAGCCACCGGTGGTTAGGAAAATGTGTAGATCATTTAGATGTATGAGGAGAAATTTCTAGTAGACTTATCGGGTATCGATTGGAGTAGTGCGGGGAAACTCGGTAATGTAAATTCCATGGTGGAATCATTTCGTCAGATGATAGTTGATCTGTTTGATAGGCATGCTCCATTAAAATGTGTAACTGTTAAGTATCAGCGATATCCTTGGATTACCTACAATATAGAGCAGATGATGAGGAAACGGGATCAAGCCTATGCGAGAGCGAGAGTCACGAGGAAATCGAGGCTCATAAATTATTTTATAAGGACTTAAAGCACATTGTGGAGGAGGCCCTCATAAATGAGAAGAAGGCATACTATGACCAATATGTAAATCGCAATAAGGGAGATTCCAAGGTATTGTGGACTCATATTAAGTCTAATGTCCGAATTAAAGTTAAGCCTGAAGTTCCCTCACATCTTACTGCCAACCCCAATCAAATCAATGGTCATTTCCTAAATATACCCGGTGATGGTGTCATTTCCCTATCTGAACTATCATATTTTGAAAGTAATTGCATAGTCTCGAGCTCATTGGAACTGCGACAGGTTGGGGAAAAAGAGGTTATGAGGGTGCTTCGATCATTGAAGTCAAATGCAGTGGGGATTGATGGCATCTCGCTGGACATGCTGATGCGGACTCTGCCTGAGACCCTGTCCACGATTACCGCGATAGTCAACTGTTCCATTGCAACGAGTACATACCCAAGTCAGTGGCAAAAAGCAGTGGTAAGGCCTGTTCCCAAAAAACCCAATCCCGCTGCCATAGGAGACTTGCGTCCCATTAGTATCCTTCCTTGCAGTTCAAAGGTGTTGGAAAAAACTATAGCTAGTCAGGTACGAAATTTTATAGAGGTGAATAATATATTGCCCCAAATGCAATCTGGTTTTAGGAAGCACCATAGCACAACCACCGCCATGGCACAGGTCGTTGACGATATCCTTACGGCACAGGATGGGGGGGAAGGCACAATGCTGGTATTGCTAGACTTCTCAAGAGCCTTCGACTGTCTAAATATTCCACTTCTTCTGGCGAAGTTACATTACTATGGGTTAAGTGCTTCGGCGGTTGAATGGTTCAGGAGTTACTTTGATAGGCGATCGCAGCATGTGGAGGTAAGCGATGATGATGGAACTGTCAGAACATCAGACGCATATGACATGATGCGCGGGGCCCCCCAGGGGTCCATTATGGCGCCGTTGCTGTTTGCGATCTATTGCGCTAGCGTAATCAAAGTGATTAAAAACTGTTTGTATCATATTTATGCAGATGATATACAGGTGTATATTCACTGTAAGCCAGACGAAGCTGTTGCAGCCGCGGCCAAGTTGAATGAGGATCTGGAGCGGATTGCTGAATGGGCTAAAGACAATGGTCTGGTTTTGAATGGCGCGAAATCTAAATTCATGTTTTTAGGATCCAAGGGGCAGGTTCAAAAGATGGAAGGGCAACACGTTGATATCATGGTGAATGGAGAAATGGTTGAGAGGGTGAAGGAGGCGCGTAGCCTGGGATTGTTGATGGACGAGGGACTGCGCTTCGAAAGTTATATAATGAATGTTGTTGGTAACTGTTTTTATAGACTTAAGGTGCTTTACCAAATAAGAAAGTATCTGAGCGTAGAAAACCGAATTAGGCTTTGCGACTCATTAGTTTTATCTAAATTGAATTATATGGACGTGGTATACGGCCCTCGCCTGCTGGCGCGCACACAGAGGCTCATACAGCGGGTGCAGAATGCCTGTGCCAGGTATTGTTTCACTATACCGCCCCGCACGCACGTAACGCCTTATATAAATAGTGCTAATATTTTGAAAATGGGACTACGTAGACAAGCACATTTAGCATCATTTGTGTTTGGTATAGTAAAATTCGGTAAACCTGCATATCTGTTCGGCAAGCTTCTCTGGTCGCGCGACGTGTCGGCCAGGGCCACCAGGGCCCACGACCATGCGCTCGTGGTGCCTCGTCATCGTAGCGCGTCATTTAAGGGGGCATATAAATATGCCTCCTCAAAAATTTGGAATGACTTGCCGCCGCCCCTTCGTTGTCTGAAAACAATGGAAACATTTAAGAGCAAATATAAAGCGTACCTTCTACAAATTCAAAAAAACTAGCCGTCTCGGCACGACTTACCCCTTCTATCTATTTATACCCCTGCTATACTTACATACATATACCTAGACCTGCTCACTTCTGCGCTGCACTTATGTTCCTTCCATGCTCATACCCTTCGTTTGCCCTACCTATATACCCAAATACCTACTTAAACTGCCCTACATACAAAGCCAGCAAAATAATAATTAAAAATAAAGAGTAAGGCAATACTTTTAATATTATTACTTACCATCAGGTACGCAGACACGTGGTGTCGGTAGCAAGCCGTTCCGGACGGCTGGGTAACGAGGTGGGTGCCGAGACTTGTGCGGTTGTTGCTTAAAATGTAGGTATCTACTATCAAACTTTCACGTTTTGCTCGTCATAGTGGTCCGCATTGGGTTAAAATTTGGGTAATATGCACTGGCACTATAACCAAAACATTAGGTTCACTGCGTGTAGCACTATAGTCGACTTATTGTTTGCTTTATTTGTCGCGACCCGACCCGACTTTCCGTAACCACGTGAGTTGGGCCTACGTCATATCCGGACAGATGCGTATGCGCCGGCGAGTAGGCGGAGACTGGCTGGGCTGGGTGGGATCTAGTTGCGTCTAGGCAGCGGGTGGTGGCTGGGTAGGCTGGGCGGGGTGCGGGGCGAGACGGCGTCCCCTCCCAGCTTGCCCCGCCGCCTGCACCATGGCATACATAGCGATGCCGCAGGAATTGTGGTGGATTGCGCAACGGCCAGCAGATGTGCCGTGATGTTTTAAATAATATTTATTTATCTACCATACCTACATATGTTTTATTTATATTTATGTATTCATTTATTTTTAGTTATTTTATTTACTTAGTATAACGTCCGTGACGTACCCAAACAATGGGCCCACAGAATACCAGCGCTGTGAGTCGTTTCATGCGCCTCACAGCACATGCTGAGTGGGTACCATTTGCGCTAGCCGCTGCGGCACCGACAGTGTCATGGGAGACTACATTATATTGTCTTATTAAGATATTTTAAATGTTAATGTGTCCGTTGTCTGTAATTGTGTTACAAATATTACAAATCCTCCAAATAAATAACCGACATCGATACAGTTTCTTCGGTTGTATCGATGTCGATCATATCGATTTAAAACTATTCTATTAAATTCTGTTGGCTGGCCACACTGGCTCGCCCCACCACACCGCAGTAGCAGCAGTGGCGGGGAAGACCACGTGAGGCCAGTCGACAGTGCTGAGGAATTCATTCGCGCTCGGACTTGCGACTTAAACTGTTGTGCCACCTGAAGCTATATCAATTGCATATTTATATTAAATACATATATTTTCTAAAACATATTGTGAAAATATCATTAAAATAAAGATTTTGTTAAACAACAGTGTACATTTCTGGATCGACGTCACAACTTCAGAAGCGGGATTCATCGATAAGGTATTGTACCAATGATTTTTTTTTTCTCTTTTAGAATATTTTGTGTACATGTCCCATTTGCCCACGGCAAGAATTTTCTTAGAACATATTAAACTCGCGGCCTACTATCCGGCCAGGGCACACCCTGACATAGTGGTGCGTGAGGAATACTTGAGTCATCGATATTCGGTCAGGGTACTCCCTGATATTATCGTTGACCAGGGAATGATTTGTTCAGAGTGAATAATTGCTAAGACAATATACGAGAATAATAATTGGCAAGTCGTCATTTGACCGCATTACACTCTGCGTGCTACTATCTGGTCAGGGTACTCCCTGACATAGTGGTAACGTTGTTTATGCCCGTTTTAGCGGTATTTGATCAGGGCACTCCCTGATATTACCGTTAAGGAGGGGTTGTTATTGTTGAGTACCTACTTGCCTATTATAATTTTTGTGGCAAAATAATTGCTGCGTACCTACCTTAAGTGAACGAAACTGGACGGATTACCATCCGGCTAGGGCACACCCTGGCATGGTAATTACGTTAAGCAAACCTAATTCATCGATATTCGGTCAGGGTACTCCCTGATATTATCGATGGTTAGGAACTTCATTTTAGTTTTACTGAACTCAATGTGCTATTATCGGCTGGGGCAACTCCCTGGCATAGTAGAACGTTGAATATAGATGCCTATCTCATCGATAATTGATCAGGGCACTCCCTGATATTATTGATGGATAGGGGCTGATTTATTTGGGTTAGAATGAATTGTGGATTGTTTGTTTTTGTTTATTTAATACAATTCCTCGGAAGAACGTTTATGTCCGTTAATTTGCATTTTAGTGAATTACACGATGAATAATGAAAAACGGACCAGCCGACGCGAAGCGAGGCGCGCTGTTGAGGGAACGCCGCCGCCGCAGCGAAGCAGACGTATGAGCCCGCGCCGCAGCCACAGCCGTGGCAGTACAAGCAGCTGGGGCGATCCAGACCGTAGCCCTTGCGTTCGTGAAAGCAGACGTGATATGGATCGGCGCGGAGAGCGCCGCAGAGAGCGCCGCACCCGCAGTCGGACCCCGCAGCGCACACGCCGCGGCAGCCGGCACGACAGCCAGCCCCGCAGCAGCCGGCGCCGGAAGCGCAGCCACAGCGGCAACAGTATACGGATCGTCGCAGCGAGTGCCGTGAGTCCAAACACAACAATCATGACTTAACTGACCGAGGTAGATATGAGGATGTTTCTTTGATAGAATCATTTTTAGGTGCAATTAAGTCCATGAAATCTAGTGCTAGTGAGAGGTTCCCATCTGTACAGAATGTAGTCCCAGAATTTGATCCAATGGTCAAGGAACAAACTATTAGCTCATGGCTCTCGAAAGTTGATGAATGTAGGCAAATATATGAATGGACGGAAAAGCAAGTTATACATTACGCTTTGCCTAAACTTAGTGGTATAGCAAAGACTTGGTACCAAAGTCTACCCTCTATAATGTATACATGGGATGAGTGGAAAACAAAACTTTTGGAATCTTTTCCGTCCAGTCAGAATTATGGCGAATTATTAACTGATATGTTGAATAAAAAGTTGCGATTCGGCGAGTCGCCCGAACTGTACTTCTATGCCAAGATTAACTTACTCAATAGGTGTAAGATCCACGGGAAAGAAGCAGTGGATTGTTTAGTTTTCGGAATAGAAGATAGGGGTATACGTTTAGGAGCACAAGCTGCCCAGTTTGTGGAACCTGAACAGTTACTCAAATTCTTTAAAACTATAAGGCCTGGTGTACTTAGGGATTCTGATAAATTAGGAAGAGACAAGCGACCCATCGCAAATAGCACTGGTACTGGTAAAGGTACCCACAAAACTAGTAGAACTGATACTGCAAGCATAGTATGCTTTAATTGTAAGGAAACTGGTCATCCTAGTTTTCGATGCAGTAAACCTTTATTAAAGTGTACCAGGTGTCACTTGGTGGGTCACTTGGCGAACGCATGTACAAAATTTGATGTATCAAATAAGCCTTCTGAAAAGGAAAAGAGTGTGCTTAATGTGTGTAGTAGGACGATGCCAAGTATTTATACCTTTCCAATAACCGTAAATGGTTACGAAGTTCAATGTCACGTTGACTTAGGTAGTGAATGCACGTTAATGCGCGTATCTGAAGCTATAAGGTTAGGGATTGTGTGGTCAACAGATAATTTACCACAATTGAGAGGTCTGGGCAATATACCGTACTATCCAACGGGCAACGCGTTTGTTAATATAAAAGTACAAGACGTAATCGAGGATAACGTCGAAATATTAATTGTCAATGATAACCTCATAAACTTTCCGGTACTACTCGGTCACACATTCACCGAGAGACCTAACATTAAGGTAATTAAAACGAACGATATATTAAAATTTGGCAGAGTTAACCATGGGAAGGTGCATTTAGTCAGCAAAAACGATATTAGTATCAAGCCAGGCGAAATCAAGCCTGTGCCAGTAAAATCCGATAAAACTTTTAATGGTAATGTCTGTGTTCACTGCTGCGTACGTGGCCCACAAGGCTCAGAGTACTATTTATTTCCTGGGGCATACTTAATAAACAACAACGAGGGTCTGATCTTAGTTTACAATTTAAGTAGCAATGACGTTCTATTTAAAAAAGATCAACTAATAACTCGGGGCAGATTCGATGATAATTTTAAATGTGTATTTGATGTCAGGTCCGATGAAAATTTCAAGGAGTTAGATTTTGAACCTATTGTAGGAGACGGAATTAACATGGCGCAACAGGAAAGATTAAAATGCTTGCTTCTTAAATATAAATCTTGCTTTTCTGCTAGTTTACAGGATCTAGGTTTCACGACTGTAACAGAGATGGATATCCAACTTACCAATAAAGATCCTGTAGTGTATAGGCCGTATAGGTTATCTTATTCAGAGAAGGAGGATGTGCGCCACATGATATCCGAAATGTTAGAGTATGGTATTATTAAAGAGTCTGCTTCACCGTATGCTAGCCCCATTGTAATTGTCAGAAAGAAGAGTGGTGAAAAGCGGTTATGCGTGGACTATAGGGCATTAAATAATCGTACGAAACGCGAGCATTACCCACTGCCTAGGGTCGAGGACCTCTTAGATGAACTCGCGGGTCATAATATTTTCATATCACTAGACCTCGCATCAGGATATTACCAGATCCCCATATCTGAAAAATCTCAGGAACTAACTGCATTTGTCACACCGGATGGACAGTATCAATATACAAGAATGCCGTTTGGTCTGGCAAATGCACCGTCAGTCTTCCAAAGGGCTATGCATAAGATTTTAAATAAGTCGAGGGTGCCATATGTTGTTATTTATATGGACGATGTCCTTATTCCCGCGAGATCATTTGACGAGGCGATGGTAAGATTAGAAGAGGTACTTCTTTTACTAAAGGAGGGTGGATTAACGTTAAAATTAAAAAAATGCAAGTTCATGTTCGATCAAATAGATTTTTTAGGCTTCGAGATAAGCGGTGAAGGTGTTAAGCCCGGCTCTTTGAAAACTGAAGCAGTCTCTAAATTCCCGCAACCATTAAACCAGCACGACGTCAGGCGTTTTATAGGGTTAGCGAGCTTCTTCAGGAGGTTCGTCAAGGGTTTCGCTATGGTGGTAAGACCTCTGACGGCACTTTTGAGAAAGAACGCACCCTGGAAATGGGGTAATGAAGAAATGACGGCGTTTAACAACATAAAAGAACGGTTGGTTAGCAGGCCTATACTTGCGCTCTACGATAAGAATCTTGAAACCCAATTACACACAGATGCTTCAAAGGTAGGAGTTGCTGGTATCCTCCTGCAAAAGGATGACCTGGGTCGTTGGCGGGCCGTCGCATATTACAGCCGCCAAACGACGGGAGACGAACAGAAACTCCACTCATTTGAGCTGGAAACACTAGCTGTCATCGCTTCTTTAAACAAATTTCGAACATACTTATTAGGCCTGAAGTTCAAAATCATTACCGACTGCAATTCACTACGTACGACATTGACAAAAAGGGATCTCGTTCCAAAGATTGCTCGGTGGTGGGTTCAGCTGCAGGAATTTGATTGTGACTTTGAGTATCGACCTGGGGAGCGAATGGCGCACGTTGACGCGCTAAGCCGAGGACCTGTAGACACTCAAATAGAAAGGATGCATATTCTCGATGTCCTTAATGTCACGTCGGAAGATTGGATAGCTACGGTTCAATCTTCAGATGATGATGTACGACGTATTAAGGAGGTGCTGTCGGACCCAGAAACTAAAAACATAATAGACATTCATCAAAATTATAAATTAAAAAATGGTCGAGTATTTAGAGTTATAAATGAAAACACTCTTAGGTGGGTAGTACCTAGAGGTTCACGATGGCAAATAGCGAAATCTAACCATGATGACGTAGGCCATTTCGGTATCGAAAAAACGTTGGAACGAATTCGCTCTATGTATTGGTTTCCGAAGATGAGATATTTTATTAAAAAGTATGTCAGTTCGTGTCTAGAATGTGCGCACCATAAATTACCTACTGGCGCACCTCGTGGTCACCTTCATCCAATAGAAAAGGTAGAAAAACCTTTTCACACCATCCACGCAGACCACGTAGGTCCGTTTAATAGAAGTAAGAAAAGAAATGCTTACATTTTAGTAATAATAGACGCATTTACAAAATTTATTATTCTAGCAGCTGTCAAAAGCACAAAGTCTTCGGAAACCATAAGGGTTATAAAGAATCAGATAGGATATTTTGGAACACCAACGCGGCTTATAACTGATAGGGGCAGCTGTTTCACTAGCAAGAAATTTAAATCGTTTATTCAAGGTTTAGGAATAAAACATATCCTTAATGCCGTCGCCACGCCTCGTGCTAATGGTCAGGTTGAACGGTTCAACCGGACCATTTTGGCATCATTGGGAGCAATGACTCACGGAAAGGACCCTAGAACTTGGGATCAGTTCCTTCCTGATATACAGCTAGGCATTAACACAAGCATTCACGATGTTACCAAAAAGACACCCACTGAGCTATTGTTTGGACACAGGGTTTCGAACCCTTCACAAGGTATAATGAATGAAATAGCTTCTGATGTAAGTGGTGCCTCGATTGATGGTGACATTGCGGATGTGAGAGCTGAAGCCAGTTGTCTGATGCAAAAGCAAGCTGAAATTAGTAAAAAGAGATATGATAGTAACAAAAAGAAAGCAAGACAGTATAAGGAAGGAGACTTAGTAAGAATTATAAGGGCTATTGCATCAGGCAGCGGGCAATCTAAGAAACTAGAGCCAAAGTTACAAGGTCCTTATAGAATCTTGAAGATTCTTCCCAACGATCGTTATCTAGTAGAGGATACCCCTTTATCGAGAAAGGGACGACGTTATGAAGCTATAATAGCGGCAGATAAAATACATCCATGGCTTAGTTTTAGGACCATGTCAGATAGTGATGGAGAAAATAATTCCAATAATGACGATAACGACAATAATGATCAATCAACTATGGGAACTTCTCACGCGGCACCTATGTCATGAATTATAACTAAATTAATTTTATGGAAGTGATTAAATCAATTTGTTGAAATACGTTGATATTGGATTATGTATAGATATAGTAGATAGTTGATTTGTAAAATTATTATTATAGATATATAAGTTCATTTGTTGGATTATGCGTTAATGATAAATGCATAAGTCAACATATGGCAAGGAACACAACATATTGTGGGCAAGCCGGGTGCAATGATGTACCGCCCAAGGAGAAACAGTATGTTGTGATTAATAAGGAAGGGATGAAGTCCACTTGTTGGAATATGTGTTAATGATAATACATAAGTCAACATTTGGCAAGGAATACAGCATATTGTGGGCAAGCCGGGTACAATGATGTACCGCCCAATGAGAAACAGTATGTTGTTAATGATTTGTAACAGTATGAACTGTTACTTAAGAGATAAAAGCGATTGGGCAAGCCGGGTGCAATGATGTACCGCCCAAGTTATTAGTGTTTAAGCTGTGATTTGCAACAGTATGAACTATTACTTAGAGATTAAACATACAAAATAATAATTGCTGTATTAAACAAAAACAAAATTTTAGTGGTAATATAATGATGCTTTAAATTGAAGTTACATATTTATAGAATAATTAAGTACTTACTTAAACTCCATATGTTATTGTCAGTAGTTAGTTTACTTAATATTAGAGTAAATTCATTATCCTTTTGATGTTTAAAAATTAAGACTATTGTTACAAATAGCTAATTAATTACAATGTATATATATTCAATCAATATTTGATCATTTATGAGTTCTATTACTTTAATACAACGAGGGCACTCGTTGATGATCGGATGGCCGAGCTGTTACAAATATTACAAATCCTCCAAATAAATAACCGACATCGATACAGTTTCTTCGGTTGTATCGATGTCGATCATATCGATTTAAAACTATTCTATTAAATTCTGTTGGCTGGCCACACTGGCTCGCCCCACCACACCGCAGTAGCAGCAGTGGCGGGGAAGACCACGTGAGGCCAGTCGACAGTGCTGAGGAATTCATTCGCGCTCGGACTTGCGACTTAAACTGTTGTGCCACCTGAAGCTATATCAATTGCATATTTATATTAAATACATATATTTTCTAAAACATATTGTGAAAATATCATTAAAATAAAGATTTTGTTAAACAACAGTGTACATTTCTGGATCGACGTCACAACTGTAACTGTTATTGTGTCGTGGTGTGCTATGTGTAATAAATGTATTTTCTTTCTTTCTTTCTTTCTTTCTTTCAACTTACTTCCAGCAAAGATGAGAAAATAAACTACTATTATGCAACTGTCATATAAAAGGGTGGATTAAAACATGAGTGTCTGTTTATCATACGAGGCGTAGTAATAGTTTGACACGAGTGTTTTAATACCTAATTATATGCAGTTGCATACACTACTTTATCTTCACTCGTATTTTAATTTTAAAATATCGTACCTATAATTTTCTCAACTTTGCTGGAAGTAAGCTGCGAGTCAGTTCTGTTGTATCTACGCATCGAGGATCTCAAGCGGCGGGAAATTCACTTTACTACTTTCACATTTATCTATTTATTTGCTTTAAATAAGAAAAAACATTCACAAACACAAATTACAACGATTACTAAAAATATTTTGTTTAGTGGGATAAATAATTATACAGAATATAAACAGGAAAATTTAAATTTTGAATTTTAATTTGTTAAAGACATCTATCTAGTCCCGGCGCCGACAAAAACTGAAAAATTAAAGTGATGCATAATGATTATATCTACTCATATACTGCATTGTTATTATGCGAACAAGTCATTGGTGATACTTTATGATCCTGGTGCAGAATCGTTAAAAAAATAAAAATATCAACTATAAGATACCAATCATAAAAATTTGCATCTAAATTTTTTTGGCCGTATCGTCGCTTCCGACGAGTTGGGATTACGGTCAAATGAGAACATTTACATTCTTCCTGTATAAATTAAATTTTATTATAAAATCACTAAACTGCACTAATAAACCGTAGGCCAGATCAAGATCATAATTCAAGCGCACTTTAAGCAAGACAAGTGTTATCAGATGTATTACCTGCCCTTTCGAAAAGTAAAAGATAAGCCGTCCCAAGAGATAACATTCAACCGTGCAAACTGTAATCGTTGCACTGTCTACATATCTGGAACCCATTAGTGGGCAGGCAGTTAAATGACAACAGAATAGGACCTAAAGCAGTTGAGTATTTGCAAAGAAAACTTGGCTAAATACCTATGATTCAAATATGGATCGACTCATTTTTATATTATTAGAATAATTTCATTATATGGGAATAATTTGTATGCAATCAAATTTATCAAGTTTGATCGATCTGCCATAATGTGTATTGTAATAATTACCTGAACTATGCTGGGCGTTACAATTGCAAATAGTCTTATATCTACCTGTTACCCTTTTTGTTCCAAGTAGGGAGCATACAAGTAGTAGATGGCAACAAGAGAGTATAACTCATGATAACCCATTGGGATGTAGGTAGATTTAAATTGTAAAATGATAGACAAACATAGCTTAAAGATATTTAATGAGTAGGTATCCTATAACTAACAATATACATCTAAGTACAGTACAAGAGTATAATTGCTTTTAGTATTTTACTACATTAAGAATTATGTTACATTAGTTATCGACGCTGTAGAACCTTGGTCGGAGTCATTTCCACTGTCCGTAGACACTGCCTGTGGTGGATTCTTCTTGACATCTTCATCTTCGTCGTCCTCGCTTACCAAAGAGCAATCCGAAAGCTCGGCATCAATCCAGAGCTTTATTTTCTTTGTCTTGGGTTTGTCACCGTCCGCTTTGCGTTTTCTACCTTTGGACGCTCGTGCAGCTTGCCAACCAGCATCGACGGCCTCGCCAACTCTTTCAGACAGCTCCTGTCTTTCTTTTTCGTAAACAGAATCAAAGGTCACTTCAATTTTAGGCTCAGCTACTAGACGCTCCAATTTCTTCTGCTTACGCTCTACAGCCTCCTTTTCTCGCTCGTCTTGGCCATCCAGCCACTTCTTGAGGCGTTTCTGATCGTGAATGTCCCGTAAACGGCGACCTGACAAGTCACGGCAGGCTTCACGGTTGGTGGTCTTTTGGATTTGAGCGCCAATCGCCCGTAACATCGACCCAAATCCTCCTTTTCCTCCAACGAGTCTTGTAAATACCCGGACGACATTTTCACCGGCTTTCAAATCTAAGTCACTTGTGGTTGACTTTCCGTTGATGGTCACAAAGAGATCGTCGCAAGCAACACTATATTGTTCTGAAATCTGTGTTTTCAACAGCGACACGTTCTCGAAACGTATATTTGGGAGGAAAACGTTTTCAAAGTAAACTTGACGAGACATTGTCAAATAATTGTCCATTTCTTCAGATAATCAAGAAAGTAATACTTATAAAAGCGTCTACGCGGTGCAGCGTCTGTGAGCAAACTGAGAATTAGGTAAACGGTAAATGGCTTATATCCGCTCGATGCGACCGACCCGCGGCGCGCAGGCAACTCGGCTTATCGCTCTATCTTTCGAATACAATAGGACATAGGAGTTACCCGTCCCGTTGTAATAACGCAAGTGTCATTCGTATTATGCGAACAAGTCATTGGTGGTACTTTATGATCCTGGTGCAGAATCGTTGAAAAAAATAAAAATATCAGCTAAAATATTTCAATATATTTTTTAATTTTTATATAAAAATTTGCATCTTAAATTTTTTGGCCCTATCGTCGCTTCCGACGAGTTGGGATTACGGTCAAATGAAAACATTTACATTCTTCCTGTAGAAATTAAATTTTATTATAAAATCACTAAACTGCACTAATAATCCGTAGGCCTGATCAAGATCATTACTCAAGCGCACTTTAAGCAAAACAAGTGTTATCAGATGTATTACCTGCCCTTTCGAAAAGTAAAAGATAAGACGTCCCAAGAGATAACATTCAACCGTGCAAACTGTAATCGTTGCACTATCTACATACCTGGCACCCATTAGTGGGCAGGCAGTTAAATGTCAACAGAGTAGGACCTAAAGCAGTTGAGTATTTGCAAAGAAAACTTGGCTAAATACCTATGATTCAAATATTGATCGACTCATTTTATATTATTAGAATAATTTCATTAAATGGGAATAATTTGTATGCAATCAAATTGATCAAGTTGGATCGATCTGCCATAATGCGTATTGTAAAAATTACCTATATGGATTACGTCGACGTGATTCGCTCAAAGAATTGTTTAAAGAAATTTATGACTTTCTCAAGTCAATATGCAGGGTGTTTCATAATACATGTATTAAGCCGTGAACTGGATGGAGTGCTACACGTATTAAAACGATAGGTACAATTCTTTTTTTCGTGCGTGGAATAGTTACCGAGAAAATGACTATCGAACTTTTTCTTTTTCAATGTCGATAATCACATTTTGAAAATGAAAGACCGCATCTCTAGAAATCAGTTGTAATAGATCACTCAAGTTCATAATCAGGTAAATCAACTGAATAATACAATTTTACCAGTTACAGATAGGATATAGGTTTTGTCCCTTTAAGTCTTTTCTACCTACCGTTTCATATGAGTTTTAAAATTCAATCTAAAGATCACTACGATCAATACCTCAAGCGGCTGGTTAATAAAATTATTATTACAAGCAGCTCGTGAGCAGTCCGGCACAAAAACAAGACATTTCGATGTTTGTTTCTACTTTAATTTTTTACATAGTACATAGTCTTCAAACTATTTGCGAAAACACAATAAACATTAATAGGCAAAAAAGTTACAGCTTGATTTCGCGTCTGCGCCATATCTTCTATTGTACTAGGCAGTCATGACTGAAGCAGGTGGACTATGCACGGGATACTGATATCACAGGGTGTCCATAAAGTACATTCACTAGATTTTAATATTTTTGGAAAGTGCAGCAAAACTACACGATATTGTTGTTATACTTTATTGTCTATTTTTTCACTCAGTCTACATCTGCTCCAGCTGATTGAATGCATGTGGTGAGCTTTGGCACAAGTTTATGCATTTCTCGTTGAACTTTTCCGCCAGCTCCGAAATAAGAAAAGACGTCATTTCAGTACATATCTAATGGTAATGATTAAATTCTACTCATGTATGAATCCAAGAAGGTGAATATTTAATTTGAAAAGCTGAAAAAATACCTAGCAACACTATTTACGTACTAGGTACGGTCAGGAGACCCGGTTTTACCATTTCGTCAATTTACTAGTAACAGACGCTACGATTTGCCTTGAGCCGAGCAATCATCAGTTGCAGTCGATACTAATCCTTACAAAGTACAAAATAAAGCAGCTTTTGGGTTAATACGGATGCGCGGGAATGCCGTCCTTGGTCGGACGTCCGACCACGTATTCCGCACTCAAATGCGACTATTTTATCCTGCGTAAGGATTAGTATCAACTGCAACTAACGGTTGGTTGGCTCCAGAAAAAGGGGAACGTCTGTTACTAGTTTTTAGTGTCAACCACGCTTAAGAAACAAATATGTACCTAGTGGCCTAGTGGCAGTACAATTACTTGTTTTATGCTACGCAGTGATAGTCCACCTGAAGGCAAGCGGTAACCGTCGCCCATTATATCTACGATTTAAGCATTTAGGTTGCAGGCAACAAAAATGCAGAACAGCAGATGCGTTGTCACTGTGAGGACTAAGATGAAATGCGTCATGCCTGTATTTGCACTGGCTTATTTTATGGACACCCCACGTACTAGGCGCAATATTAAGGAGGTCTAAATTATCCGTTTTGTATTTTTTGGTTTGAGGGTTCTGTACAAAAAAATATTGTAATCAATTATGAGTTTAATTCAAAAGGTTCACTCATAGTTTTTACGAAAGTGCACCACCTAACTAATAGCAAAGTAGTCTTATTCAAATTACTGTAGCATATTAATGTAGCAAACTCTAATTAATGTAACATCTTTGTCTTTTTACGAGTTTGCTTTCTCATGTCATGTCTGTCAGTCATGTTTCAGTGTCGCGTAGGTAATCGTACCTATCGTTTTCACGAACATTTCTCATCAACTAAAATTAACTAAATGATTCTTAGTTGATGGAGCTATACCTGTAAATATCCCATGCTTCACCCAATTGGAGAACCTAGGTCACCTAGGTGGAGCACGGACCCAAACACAATTTTAGAAATTACTGTCTAGGTTACTGTCATTGTACCAAACTACCCGATAAAATAGTGATAAGCAAATGTAGGCCATCACCGTCATCATAAGAATTATTATTAAGCCCACAGTTGGACTCGCTTGAGACTCAGTTTATCAAATAAAAAAAAAACAACATTGTGGTGCAACTACCAGGTGAACATATAACGAGAGAACATAAAAGGCGAAATAAGTAAGACCCCTAAAACACGGATCCCTAAGTAGGAATCCTTTTGCACGTGCCATCAAGGTCAAGGCCGGCGCCGGAGCTGTGGCGGCGCCTTTGACATCAAAATAGAAACTGAAAACTAAAAAATTTAAAAATAGAATACTTTGGCGGGCCGTTCTATATTTTGTTGTTTGACCCACGGTTCTCATTCAGTTTTTAGCTTTTCGCGTGACCGAAATGATTGTTGCGTTGGAGTTGTAGGATACCTAAGTACCTATTGTGAAGATAACTGTGATAAGAGTGTTAACGATGTGAACGAATGATTTATAGCTTCAGGTACCAGTATTAACGTAGTCTTGTCTGTGTTCAGCGTTCAACGTTTAAGTATTGTGATAATCATTATTCTGTGCATGAATGCAAGCTAGCAGTAGGCCAAACACCATGGTACCTACCTACTTACGTATTGCATAGCAAACAGAGCCCGCGTAGTGTTGTGTATCTGTGTGTATGGAGTGTACCTACCTAGCTATGCTACGATACGAGTGCAAGCTTGCTTAATAGTTAATACCTATCAGTCATCCGACCCACAAGAAAGCAAGAAAGTATGGCACCTGACGTTGTTTGTTTTCATAAAATAACTTTAAAAAGGTACGTACCTACATGCTTTAAAGGTCTAGGTTCTAGCTAGACTTTAAGATATGCTACCTAGCTAGAACCTAATCGTAACGTTAGGAGGTTTTTTTCCGACGGGAAATAGGTAGAAAAGACAACGCTTTTATCTGTTCATGAAAACATGTAGGTATTTAGTAAAACCTGTCTGTAATCTGTTTCAACAAAACTAGTCTCATAAGTGGTTCCCTACGCTACGTAGGTCCCTAGATGAGTGAACCATTTTAGTAGGACATAGTACCTACTTATCTGTGTAGAACGATTTATCAATTGAACGAATTCTGTTTTTGTTATGTAGCTATCTTAAGTATGTTTTTCAAGAACGTTGGTGGCTGGGCGGTTGAGTATCCGACTCGTAAGCGAGAGAGGTGCCGGGTTCGAATCCCGCTGTGGCAATGTACCAATGACTATTTTCTGAGTTATGTACATTAGTTGAAATTAACCGATGCTCCTATGGTGAGGTAAACATCATGATGAAATCTGCAAATTCTGGCAACTGAAATTGTAACCATGATCCAATCTAGTCAGGTTCCCCTGGTAGCAGGGTCATGGAGGTCAGATGGTAGTCGTCACTCCACTGTAACAAATTATTTTCTCTCCACAAAATTATTTTCCGTGCCTGTGGTCCGCTTTGACTATGGTCCATGATCTAGGATTTGGCAGATTAGGTAATTAATTGCAGTGGAGCGACTGCCATCTGACATTCCTGGCTCCTAACCCTGCTACCAAGGGAACCTGACCAGATTTAATCATGGTTACTTACACATTCAGTCGTCTGAACTGAATTTGTAAGTTTCATCACGATAATTTCCCTTATCGTAAAAGCATCGGTTAGTATGCAGCTAATGTGCATAACTTAAAAAAGAGTTATTGGTACATGGCGGCAGTGGGATTCGAACCCGGTACCTCTCGTGTACGAGTCGGATACCGCAACCTTAGGTCACCGACGCTCCGACTATTTAAGCATACCTACCTATTGAAAATAATTAGTGTAGGCAAGTTCCTAGTTAATTTGGTAGAGCCTATTCATGTAGATAAGTAGGTAACATTTAGTTCGACGCCTGGTAGTAAGATGTAGGAGGTTGGTTTGTTTTGATATGAATGGCACGAGGTTATTACTCGTCCTTATGGTGTGTACACACTCAACGTACGCTAACGAAGGGCTGTCGGCCGAATTATTTGGACTTCTAAGGTCTAATACTTGCATTTCGTGGTCAAGCAAACGATCTTTGGGAGTTTTGGGAACCGATTCAGGCTCGTATTTGCACGTTTGTTTGTTGGCCTTTGGTATCCGCCCAAACTGCGATTGGATGATTACTTCTATCCGTTTGATGTTACCGCCACGCTGCACTGCGGATTGCCGGCCGGCACACGCCAACGGGACAATCGTTGGCCGAAACAGTTGCGCGTCACACATCGCCCGGTGTGTACGCAGCATTAGGCTCCTGGTAGTAGGCTTGAGGAGGTTGCTTTGTTTCGATAGGGGTCGCACGAGGTTGTTAACCTGTTTTTTATATGATCATCAACTTGAAATAGAGCTGCGTTTCAACGTAGTCGATATGGTTATTTATCTTTAAAAATTAATATTTTTTATTAAAATTAAAATTCAATGTCCGGATAAAATGAAGTCGCCAGTGCACTCTTTGAAAGCTCTACTTTAACACCCTTTCGGCTTTATACATGTATTATGAAACACCCTGTAAATCCTCTTTGCTAAGAACATATTTCAAGCGATTATCAATTACCAAAATTGTCGGGGCGCCATCTAGGGAGTGGTTAGGAATGCTTTAGATACATTTTGGAAAACTGCTCATTCAAAAAACAAGAATAAACTGGTAACACCGTTGTTCAGACTTAGTAAAGAAAAATTCATCTTTAATGGGTAACTGTATAAGATTTTATCTACACTCATAGCGTAATGTTCCAATTTCATATTCGAAAACAGTTGTTTAAGGATACAATTTTATCATGCCAGTCGATAAAATTTTAAAAAAATACTTTTCAATACAGCATTTCCCATACTAATTTCATTACAGCTGTAACGTAATAGTAGTTTATCTACACTTATAGCGTAATGTTCTAATTTCATATTCGAAAACAGTGGTTTAAGAATATACTTTTTTCACGCCAGTCTATAAAATATTAAAAAATTACTCTTCGATACAGCATTTCCCATACTAATTTCATTACAGCTGTATCGTAAAATAACTTTTTAATCATTATGCAACACTTTTATTTTTAAAATGTTTGTCTGGCGCCGAGACACAGCGAAATGTAGGCTGAATACATAAATGTCTTTGACAAATTCAAAATTTAAATTTTCCTATTTATATTTGTGTGTCATTATTTTCCCGCTAAACAGAATATTTTTTCTAATTGTTGTAATTTGTGTTTGTGAATGTTTTTTCTTGTTTGAAGCAAATAAATAGATAAATGTGAAAGTAGCGAAGTGAATTTCCCGCTGCTTGATATCCTCAACGCGTAGATACAACAGAACTGACTCGCAACTTACTTCCAGCAAAGATGAGAAAATAAACTACTATTATGCAACTGTCATATAAAAGGGTGGATTAAAACATGAGTGTCTGTTTATCATACGAGGCGTAGTAATAGTTTGACACGAGTGTTTTAATACCTAATTATATGCAGTTGCATACACTACTTTATCTTCACTCGTATTTTAATTTTAAAATATCGTACCTATAATTTTCTCAACTTTGCTGGAAGTAAGCTGCGAGTCAGTTCTGTTGTATCTACGCATCGAGGATCTCAAGCGGCGGGAAATTCACTTTACTACTTTCACATTTATCTATTTATTTGCTTTAAATAAGAAAAAACATTCACAAACACAAATTACAACGATTACTAAAAATATTTTGTTTAGTGGGATAAATAATTATACAGAATATAAACAGGAAAATTTAAATTTTGAATTTTAATTTGTTAAAGACATCTATCTAGTCCCGGCGCCGACAAAAACTGAAAAATTAAAGTGATGCATAATGATTATATCTACTCATATACTGCATTGTTATTATGCGAACAAGTCATTGGTGATACTTTATGATCCTGGTGCAGAATCGTTAAAAAAATAAAAATATCAACTATAAGATACCAATCATAAAAATTTGCATCTAAATTTTTTTGGCCGTATCGTCGCTTCCGACGAGTTGGGATTACGGTCAAATGAGAACATTTACATTCTTCCTGTATAAATTAAATTTTATTATAAAATCACTAAACTGCACTAATAAACCGTAGGCCTGATCAAGATCATAATTCAAGCGTACTTTAAGCAAGACAAGTGTTATCAGATGTATTACCTGCCCTTTCGAAAAGTAAAAGATAAGCCGTCCCAAGAGATAACATTCAACCGTGCAAACTGTAATCGTTGCACTGTCTACATATCTGGAACCCATTAGTGGGCAGGCAGTTAAATGACAACAGAATAGGACCTAAAGCAGTTGAGTATTTGCAAAGAAAACTTGGCTAAATACCTATGATTCAAATATGGATCGACTCATTTTTATATTATTAGAATAATTTCATTATATGGGAATAATTTGTATGCAATCAAATTTATCAAGTTTGATCGATCTGCCATAATGTGTATTGTAATAATTACCTGAACTATGCTGGGCGTTACAATTGCAAATAGTCTTATATCTACCTGTTACCCTTTTTGTTCCAAGTAGGGAGCATACAAGTAGTAGATGGCAACAAGAGAGTATAACTCATGATAACCCATTGGGATGTAGGTAGATTTAAATTGTAAAATGATAGACAAACATAGCTTAAAGATATTTAATGAGTAGGTATCCTATAACTAACAATATACATCTAAGTACAGTACAAGAGTATAATTGCTTTTAGTATTTTACTACATTAAGAATTATGTTACATTAGTTATCGACGCTGTAGAACCTTGGTCTGAGTCATTTCCACTGTCCGTAGACACTGCCTGTGGTGGATTCTTCTTGACATCTTCATCTTCGTCGTCCTCGCTTACCAAAGAGCAATCCGAAAGCTCGGCATCAATCCAGAGCTTTATTTTCTTTGTCTTGGGTTTGTCACCGTCCGCTTTGCGTTTTCTACCTTTGGACGCTCGTGCAGCTTGCCAACCAGCATCGACGGCCTCGCCAACTCTTTCAGACAGCTCCTGTCTTTCTTTTTCGTAAACAGAATCAAAGGTCACTTCAATTTTAGGCTCAGCTACTAGACGCTCCAATTTCTTCTGCTTACGCTCTACAGCCTCCTTTTCTCGCTCGTCTTGGCCATCCAGCCACTTCTTGAGGCGTTTCTGATCGTGAATGTCCCGTAAACGGCGACCTGACAAGTCACGGCAGGCTTCACGGTTGGTGGTCTTTTGGATTTGAGCGCCAATCGCCCGTAACATCGACCCAAATCCTCCTTTTCCTCCAACGAGTCTTGTAAATACCCGGACGACATTTTCACCGGCTTTCAAATCTAAGTCACTTGTGGTTGACTTTCCGTTGATGGTCACGAAGAGATCGTCGCAAGCAACACCATATTGTTCTGAAATCTGTGTTTTCAACAGCGACACGTTCTCGAAACGTATATTTGGGAGGAAAACGTTTTCAAAGTAAACTTGACGAGACATTGTCAAATAATTGTCCATTTCTTCAGATAATCAAGAAAGTAATACTTATAAAAGCGTCTACGCGGTGCAGCGTCTGTGAGCAAACTGAGAATTAGGTAAACGGTAAATGGCTTATATCCGCTCGATGCGACCGACCCGCGGCGCGCAGGCAACTCGGCTTATCGCTCTATCTTTCGAATACAATAGGACATAGGAGTTACCCGTCCCGTTGTAATAACGCAAGTGTCATTCGTATTATGCGAACAAGTCATTGGTGGTACTTTATGATCCTGGTGCAGAATCGTTGAAAAAAATAAAAATATCAGCTAAAATATTTCAATATATTTTTTAATTTTTATATAAAAATTTGCATCTTAAATTTTTTGGCCCTATCGTCGCTTCCGACGAGTTGGGATTACGGTCAAATGAGAACATTTACATTCTTCCTGTAGAAATTAAATTTTATTATAAAATCACTAAACTGCACTAATAATCCGTAGGCCTGATCAAGATCATTACTCAAGCGCACTTTAAGCAAAACAAGTGTTATCAGATGTATTACCTGCCCTTTCGAAAAGTAAAAGATAAGACGTCCCAAGAGATAACATTCAACCGTGCAAACTGTAATCGTTGCACTATCTACATACCTGGCACCCATTAGTGGGCAGGCAGTTAAATGTCAACAGAGTAGGACCTAAAGCAGTTGAGTATTTGCAAAGAAAACTTGGCTAAATACCTATGATTCAAATATTGATCGACTCATTTTATATTATTAGAATAATTTCATTAAATGGGAATAATTTGTATGCAATCAAATTGATCAAGTTGGATCGATCTGCCATAATGCGTATTGTAAAAATTACCTATATGGATTACGTCGACGTGATTCGCTCAAAGAATTGTTTAAAGAAATTTATGACTTTCTCAAGTCAATATATATTTGATAATATTATGTATTAGAAAGCATATTACCCAATTTGCTAAAATTACTGATATTCATAATGTCAATGAGGAGTTTTCCAGTAGGTATTGTCAATTGGTTTCAAAAATCATCAATAGATGGCGCTCCTACAATTATGGTAATTTTTTAACAAAAGGTTAAACGAAATGTATTTTAATACAAACCTTTCATATTATCTGGGATTTGTATTGCGTCCATTCTTGATCCTAGTATCCATAAAACCATAGCCTCCTTCATCTTACAAGCCATGCTGTAGCACGGAACGGCAACGTCGCTGTGAACCGATTTACTCATTGTTTACATGTCAATGTGCGGGAAAATTATAAATTTTATGATGATAAATTTAATATATATTGATAAAACTGTTAATTAACGCGTTTGTATGGACCATCTACAAAGGTAAATAAAAGTAAATATATTTATTATTGTCCTAAATATGGATAAATACTATTTTTGAAAAACAATCCTTGACCATTTTTGTTGTTCGTTTTTTACTTGTTTCATAAATCAAATTCTGTTGTATATTCTTAATCTTTCTCTAACAGATGCCAAGGCTTTGTTGCATTGAAAAATGCAAGTAAAATTATGATTAAACCATAAAAATGGGAAAGATGCTGTGACTGTGACTTCTGCTATTCCCCAAGCATGCTGGATTCCCACCGAAGGATCTTTTGTAAGCAGCAAACATTTCGCACTGTGAAAGTTATCACAACTACTTTAAACCACGATCTCTGATTATCCACGATGATCTAAGCGTTGAAAAAGTATTTAGGTACAATAAGTAAGTAAGTATTTAGTTTTTTATTACTTAGGCACTTAAATAAAACTGTTTAAAGTGTATTATACCTAATATTTAATAAATTGGGCAAAATTTTGGCTGTCATAGATTATTTTATTTTATAATAGCTTTTGGTCGCGACTGCGTCCGCATAAAATTCGGGTATAACGTTCCGGACCCGTTCTACGGGAATTCAAGGACATTAAATATCTCTTTCAATCGTCAAAAAGGAGGGGGGTAAGAAAGTAGGAAGGAAACATACAGTGACACGCTGACCGCCCTATGGCCGTAGATAAACGTATCCCTCGCCAACTACGACCGAACCGTGCTCGACAATGCCAGGCAGAGCCGGAACGCTATATTATATTATATAGGTATGTCTAGTATAATTAAGAAAAACCACCTAAAACTATAGCAAGAGTAAGCCAGTCCACCAAGACAGCACCCGTTCACGAGTATAACGCAGTAAGTAAGTAGCCCAGCTATCGTCCAATTCAACCATATTTGAGGGAAAAGAGCGACCCGGCCCCCACGCCACCGCCAGACAGACTTTTAAGTGAGCGTGCATCGCACATGCTGCATGTGATAGGTAGTCGCTCCCACCCTACTCTATCCTATCACTACCCTATCGCTACCTTACCCCTACCCTATCCTACCATTGCCTTAACCATACCCTACCACTACCTTACCCCTACCCTACCACTATCTTACCCCTACCCCACCCTATACTACCTTACCGCTATCTTACTCCTACCCTAACCTACCCCTACTCTAACTACTACCCTACCCCTACCCTAGCGCAGACAGGAGACACCATGTGTGGGAGAGGAAGGAAAATTAACGCCGCGTCCAAGGTGGTTCTACGTGGGGGAAAGAAACGGCAAGAAACACAGAGCCAACGTTAATTCTTTTTTTTAAACATGTTTATGTACTAATACATTATTTGTCCTATATACTATCTTAAAAGTAAATACCTGTATAGAACAGCAGTTCAGTCCCATGGACTTTTGTCATTTACATATTCAGATATACTATAATAACTGTTTTGACATAATTTGTTTTTTATAGCGACTTTAAATTTATTCAATGGTAAATTCTGAATATCTGTTGGAACCTTATTATAAAAGCGTACACATTGACCCATAAATGATTTGTGGACTTTGGCTAGACGACAAGCACCAGCAACTAGTTTATCTTTATTTCTGGTATTAATATTATGAACATCACTAGTCTTCTTAAATAAGTGTAAATTTTTATGAACATACATTAAGTTCTCATATATATATTGTGACGGCATTGTCATTATATCAATATTCCTGAATTTATCTCTTAGTGAAGTTCTAGGTCTCAATTGATAAATCGCGCGAATAGCCCTTTTCTGCAATACAAATACATTGTGCCAGTCGGCAGCGTGTCCCCACAGCAGTATGCCATAAGCCATAATACTGTGGAAATAACTAAAGTAAACTAATCTTGATGTAGCCTCGTCAGAACTACCCCGTATTTTCTTTACAGCATATGCTGCAGAACTTATCCTTTTCACCAATTTATCAATGTGAGGACCCCATTGCAATTAATTATCCAGAGTAAAGCCTAAAAATACTGTAGAATCAACAAGATTCAAATTTTCGCCTTTTATTTGTACATTAGTGGGCACTGATCTAACATTTGGCAAAGAGAATTTTAAACATTTTGTCTTCTTGCCATTCAGTAATAAATTTTATTATTAACCGTAAACCAGTTTACCACTTCTGCAATAGCCTTGTTCACGTCTTTATATGTTAATTGTTGTCTTTTTACTTTAAACACTAAAGATGTATCGTCCGCGAACAAGACAATTTCATGGGTATCTTTTACAAAGTACGGTAAGTCATTTACATAAACAAGAAACAAAAACAGGCCCAAAATAGATCCCTGGGGGATACCCATAGAGACAACAGACCCCATAGATCTCTCTCCGTTCACATCAACTTTTTGAATTCTATGACTCAAGTATGAATTTAGCAAGTTCAGGGCCAAGTTCTTTATTCTATAATGTTGTAATTTCCTGACCAAAATATCATGATTAACGCAATCAAAGGCTTTGGATAAATCACAGAAAACCCCTAAGGCATCACGTGATTCCTCCCAGACCCCAAAGATATGTTTAATAAGTTCAACACCTGCATCAGCTGTTGAACGACCGCGAGTAAAACCGAATTGTTTATGATGCAAAAGGTTACTTCCATAAAAATGAGCTTTTAGTTGATTTAATATGATTTTCTCAAATATTTTACTTAGAGCCGGTAAAATTGAAACTGGTCTAAAATTTGTAGGATCCGTTGTATTACTAGTTTTCAACAATGGAATAACTTTACTGTGCTTCATCAGGTCAGGAAATTCACCATTATCAACACAATTATTAATTATATTCGCTAAGTGAACAGCAATAACATCAATTACAGAGCTAATTATTTTTACTGACATACCATCAATGTCAACAGTTGCATTCATTTTTATGGTTTTAAAAGCCTTAACTATATCTTGAAGTGTTGCATGCTCGAACTTAAAGTCGATGACACTCTCGGGTACATTTTGCTTTAACAAGGATTCAGCGAGAGCAGGAGACGAATTTAAGGATTTCGTAGTTGACACTGGAATGTCTGTAAAAAATTTATTGAATGCCTCCGCAACTTCCGAGTTTTTGGTAACAACATTATCATTTATCTTTAAACTGTACTTAGTATCGCGATTTGTTACTTTTCCAGTTTCACTATTTATTATCAGCCATGTGGATTTTACTACATCTGTGCTATTTTTTAGTTTGTGTTTAACGAAATTCGATTTAGCTGTAGCACAAACGCGTTTAAATAACTTCGAATAATGAATTTAATGAATAACATTAAATATCGGGATAAATTATAGCATATGTGTTATTCGGGGCTATATTCTATATAACTGCCAATTTCATTAAAATACGATCAGTAATTTTTGCGTAAAGGTGTAACAAACATCCATTACGTACAAAACCAAACATAGATTATATTTCGCATTTATAATATGAGGATAATACAATTGCAAGTAGGTAGATAGGTAAATAGGACAGGAATCTATCCAATTACATATTATCTTACTAATGTGTATACTTATTAATATACTTTATCACTTAAACAACTAAGTAATAACATAAAACGATGACGACCGCGATGATAGTTTTACAGAAGTTTTCAGGTTCACTAAAATGAAAAAATGCGACGTTGTCAAACTTCTGCGCATGGCTTGTAAGATGAAGGAGGCTATGATAAAACGAATTGACTCAGTCAAATTGATGTTTGTTTTGTTTGTAATAATTTATTACAACCTCTTAAATGGTTAAAAACTATTGATAAATACAATATTATCCAATACAACGTACCCGCTATATATATCCTCTTTGCTAAGAACATATTTCAAGCGATTATCAATTACCAAAATTGTCGGGGCGCCATCTAGGGAGTGGTTAGGAATGCTTTAGATACCTATTGGAAAACTGCTCATTCAAGAAACAAGAATAAACTGGTAACACCGTTGTTCAGACTTAGTAAAGAAAAATTCATCTTTAATGGGTAACTGTATAAGATTTTATCTACACTCATAGCGTAATGTTCCAATTTCATATTCGAAAACAGTTGTTTAAGGATACAATTTTATCATGCCAGTCGATAAAATTTAAAAAAAATACTTTTCAATACAGCATTTCCCATACTAATTTCATTACAGCTGTAACGTAATAGTAGTTTATCTACACTTATAGCGTAATGTTCTAATTTCATATTCGAAAACAGTGGTTTAAGAATATACTTTTTTCACGCCAGTCTATAAAATATTAAAAAATTACTCTTCGATACAGCATTTCCCATACTAATTTCATTACAGCTGTATCGTAAAATAACTTTTTAATCATTATGCAACACTTTTATTTTTAAAATGTTTGTCTGGCGCCGAGACACAGCGAAATGTAGGCTGAATACATAAATGTCTATGACAAATTCAAAATTTAAATTTTCCTATTTATATTTGTGTGTCATTATTTTCCCGCTAAACAGAATATTTTTTCTAATTGTTGTAATTTGTGTTTGTGAATGTTTTTTCTTATTTTAAGCAAATAAATAGATAAATGTGAAAGTAGTAAAGTGAATTTCCCGCCGCTTGATATTCTCGACGCGTAGATACAACAGAACTGACTCGCAGCTTACTACCAGCAAAGTTGAGAAAATTATAGGTACGATATTTTAACATAAAAATACGAGTGTAGATAAAGTAGTGTATGCAACTGCATATAATTAGGTATTAAAACACTCGTGTCAACCTATTATCATACTCGGCTACGCCTTGTATGATAAACAGACACTCATGTTTTAATACCCCCTTTTATATGACAGTTGCATAAACTACTATTTTAATCATTGTGCAACACTTTTATTTCTTAAATTTTTGTCTGGCGCCGAGACACAGCGAAATGTAGGCTGAATACATAAATGTCTTTGACAAATACAAAATTTGAATTTTCCTATTTATTTTTGTGTGTCATTATTTTCCCGCTAAACAGAATATTTTTTCTAATTGTTGTAATTTGTGTTTGTGAATGTTTTTTCTTGTTTGAAGCAAATAAATAGATAAATGTGAAAGTAGCGAAGTGAATTTCCCGCTGCTTGATATCCTCAACGCGTAGATACAACAGAACTGACTCGCAACTTACTTCCAGCAAAGATGAGAAAATAAACTACTATTATGCAACTGTCATATAAAAGGGGGGATTAAAACATGAGTGGCTGTTTATCATACGAGGCGTAGCCGAGTATGATAATAGTTTGACACGAGTGTTTTAATACCTAATTATATGCAGTTGCATACACTACTTTATCTTCACTCGTATTTTAATTTTAAAATATCGAAATAGGAAGTTATTTATAAATTTCTCTTCGATATAGGAAGTTATTTATAAATTTACAATTTTGTAAATTGGGTGAGGATGATTTGATGTGGAATAGACATTGAATAACAAATATTTTTTAAATATGTACGGCATTGGCAGTGCATGCTCACTTAAGTCTGCCTGGTGGTGGCGAGGGGGTCGGGTCGTTCTCTTCCCTCAAATATGGTTGAATTGGACGATGGCTGGGCCCTGCGTCATGCTCGTGAACGGGTGCTGCCTCGGTGGACTGGCCTGCTTTTGCTGTACCATTTTTATTTTTAGTAGTTTGGCCGATTCGTTGAGGTTCACATCATGTTCCAATCAAGACAGGCTCACTCAAATTAAATTGACAAATGTATTAATGCAATGTTATCATGTTAAATGTACCTGTGGGTTTCTTGCCGTTTCTTTTTCCCACAGATGGTCATTTTCCTAACTGACAGACAGACGACATTCTTTTTACTTATTTGTTCCGAGCTCAGGGGGTGACGAGGGTAGGCCGGCTGGTGCGTGCGGGTGTGAGCGCCGGCGGGCTGCCTGGGGTCGGGCACGCGCCGCACATGATTCGCTTAGGCGGTTATGTGCGTGGCGTGTATCGGTGCCCGGTGTCTCGCCGGGGTGGGCCCTCGTACGCGCTGATCGGTCTGCATGCGTCGCCCCCTACCTGGATGAGCTCGCTTAACTTTCCCTTTGTTTTTCATTAGATTTTTGACTTTTGAAAAGAGATTAATTAACGTAATCCTAATTCAATAAATAGTTTTTCATTTTCATATACACTTACACGTAGGCCGTGGGTTATTGAACGTAGGCTCGCAAAGTCACTGACCTTACCGCGCCAGGCGCGTTGCCTTAAATGACGCTTACTGCTGCTAAAAAGGATTTTAAATAGAAAACAATGTCTCTCACCATATACCTTTTTAATAATTTTGTGCAATAAAATGAATAACATACAAATATAATAATATCAAATGTAAAATAAAAATCTCATAACAAAACACAGACTTCTATCTATACTAATATGCTATAGATAGATAGACTGTATCTTAGTTGCCCCGTAAATTTATTTTTCTCTGTGATCTTAGATTAGTTCTCTTCCCAACTATCATCTTTATTACGACTTGACACCAGGGTCTGTAGCAGTGAAAGGATTGTAGTCTCCTAATTTGACGAGGTCTGCAGATAACTCCCACAGCTTCTTAGCACACTCTTCGTTTTGGCCTTGGCGAGCTGGAGCTGTTACTACACAATCACTGCAATGAGAGATAAGGCACTTCATGAACATGATCGTTCGGGAGGAAGCTCAGGATGAGGTGACGACCCGAATGGTTCTGTGGTGAACCCCCGGGAGGACCACAGGTTTGATTACGGGTGGGCAGAAGAAAAGTGGTGCATTTTAATGTATGTACAGGAACTGGATGTTAATGTTAGGTTTAATAAGCCACCAGCTGCTTATTTTTCTAAACGTCGTTCGTACGAAGCGCTCAAACTATTTACGACCCTTTCGAGCTCCATGACATCTCGTGTCTCGTACACTCTTATTACAAAACTAGCCATTCTCAGCGGCTTTCACCCGCGCGCCGTTAGGATATCTGTAAACAATCAACTTTTCTGCGGGAACCTATTATTTATCCCTTGATAAAAAGCATGTTACTCATTGAAAATTATGTGGCATTCCATTAGGGAAATAATTTTAAAATCGGTCCAGTAGTTATTGAGTTCATTAATTACATACAAATCTTTTCTCTTTATAATATTAGTATAGAGAAATGCCGTCGTTTATAACTTTTTGCTATTGTATTTGTACTCAATTTATATAATACATTTCATTCAAGCGGCACGAACCATAATGATCTCTCGCGAAAAGTAAGCGCAGGCCGACGAAGTGGCGCGGAGATGAAATCCACCCATATTGGCTTTTTATGATTGGCGTAATGAATGACATATTTATTCAAAGAAATTATAAATATGGTATAGCAATATACTCGTAAGTATGGTATATAAATATAAAAATCCCTGTAGCTCTTGTATATATTATAAAAATATGAATTAAAGAATGTCACTTTATCACAAATATAAATTTACGTGTATATTCTATAGCATAGGTACCAAGTAGGCTAACAGTGAAACAAATCACACCAGTGTCGGCGCAAAGTGGCCCACTAGCGTCAGAAGACGCCGGCACGGAATGACGGCACAGCAATGAAATGGGCAATTTTCAGACAGCTACTTTAAGTGCAGTACTCATACGCCTTACTAGATAGCGTTGCTTAGAGAGGATTCTCAAGTATTGAATTTGATAACCGAAGTTACTCGGAAAGGTATTTTGTGAAAATATACTTAATTTTATTAGCTTTTTTGAGAAGAAAACGCAAATCATCTACATTTTTGTACACGTGTCAGTCTCGTTTTTGACTGATTTTTAAGAATCGTGTCTAATCAACGCCATATTACAACTAGTGTCAAATAAGAAGAGACTTGGCGGGTCACGTGGTTCGACTTGCGCAGTAGGCGATTACCTGCACGAAATCCCCTCTACTGCCATTTCACAAGTCTCTTCTTTCATGACGCGGATTATACAATTATTTTAACTATTTTTAATTTTTAATTGGCTATTGAAATGCAACTTCACAAACCACGAAATCAAAACGTATCTCGGCGCGCGCGGTGGCTCTCAGAGTGACCACCACTCTAGTTAATTTAGTTTGGGGCTAGATGGAGTTGTGTGAATTTGAGAATATTCATATTATTTTAATGAGATAATTCACATACCTGTAATATAGACCAGTTTCGTTACTACATTTCTCATCTACAGCACAGTATATTTGGGTCTGTGCTCCTAGCTCAGGTGATTTTATAAATGGTGCCAATATGAACCCTATCATTTTTCTAGCACCCCAAAACAATGTATCATCTAAATGGCGACCCAGCTCAGTTTTTATCACACCAGGATGTAAGCTATAGGTGTTTACTCCATCTATATTATGTTCCTGTAATAATAAAATGCAGCAGCTTTAGGATTTGTAAAAGTAATATTTAGAGTATTTTTAACTATATAAACAAATACCTTCAGCTTATTCGCCAGCTCTTTTGAAAACAATACATTTGCTAGTTTACTTTGTGCATATGCCTGTGTGGCCGAATAACTTCTTTTTTTAAAATTGATGTCTTCAAGATTAATTTTACCTCCTGCAAAATATATTAAGTAAGTACCAAGGATTTTACATTCCATGTATAATAATTACCAAGATAAAGAGTAGATAGTGTTGATTTGTCATGATTATCAATTGTTTGATATAAGTAAATTGCTAAATCATTTGTTTTTTAACATTATGTAAACCAATTGCACTTATACTGACTGGAATAAATAAAAATTTAAATTTTAAGTAATGAAAGGCTTTGGTTTACGCACTGGTATGACCTTGTGATGAAACTGTCACAATTCTTGCAGGGGTACTGTTTCTAATACGTGGCAGAAGCAGCAATGTCAAAAGAAAGTGGCTGAAATGATTTGTGCCAATTTGCATTTCATATCCATCTTCGGTTTCTGCTTTAGGGCACATCATTACACCTGTAAAAAGTTGGAATTCAAGTTTATGAACTGGTCGAGTCCCAAGAAATTTATAATAATAGATATTGTGTCACTGGGTTCCGTTTTTTAATTAGTTAGGTGATGAGTTATGTGGTAACCAGAAAAGTTGAATAGTCTTTGGTCTATGACATGGGATTGTTCAAGAGGTATTAATATTAGAGGTCTCCTTAGTTTGTAGTGCCATTGGTAGCGCCCCTGGTGCTGCTGATGACCATAGGTGGCGGTGACCACTTTCCATCAGGTGGCCCACATGCTTGTCTGCCCACCCACCTTCCATAGATTAATGTGTTAGAGGTGGACCAGCTTCCTGCAACCTCCATTAATGGGCAGCAGTGTTATCTGCTGCATATTTGCTGAATTGGAATCCCCGCCTTACATGCTTGCCTCTTCACAAGTGGAGTTACTTACTGCTATGATTATTATTATAAATTAATATAATGATTACAAACCAGCATTATTAACAAGTATGTTAATTTGTCGCTCAGTGTCCATCATCTTTTGAGCAAATTCACGAACAGATTTTAGAGATGTTAGGTCACACTTCTCCAAGACTAAATCTCCAGTGCCGGGAATGTCTTTGCATAACTTTTCTATGTCGCTTTTTGCAGCAGAAGCACGCTCTACATTCCGACAAGCCATGATAACACGCGCTCCTATGAGAAAAGAGAAAATATCTAGTTATCCATTCTAAAATCAAACTATCAAGATGGAATCAAAATAAGAGTCCATAAAATAAAATGAATAAAATGAAGATAACGTACCTCGTTTGTAAAAATCTAGCGCTGTTTCTTTACCGATTCCCGTATTACATCCTGTTATTATTGCAGTTTTTCCAACCAGTTTCACAGTACTGACACAACGGCCACTAAATAACGGCATGTTTGTTCTTCCAATTAAGTACTTAAATATAACAAAAGTCTTACGAATAATTCAAAGCAAAATGAAACAAAAACCAAAGTAAAACAAAATGTACGTACAGTACTTTCCGGTATATACAATACAAAGTAATCTACAAGACTACCAGTGTTCCCAGCAGTAGTTTTCAAAAAAGTACTATCGAGCTCTTGAAATAGTACGAAAATGGCTGAAAAGGTACAGTTTGCAGTCCTAAATAAACGGCGTTATTTTGACAGTGACCAGCGGGGCTATTGGCTAACTCAGTTGACAACTGTATTTGACACTAGATAATTCTACACCACGTCATCTACGTTGACAACTGGCAATAGCGTCTACCCAATTAGAGTAGTGTCAGATTTTTTTATGTCAAATTCAGTTGTCCACTGAGATAGCCGATAGGCGTGAGCAAAAATATAGCAACATTTGTCAAAATCAACCCTTTCTTTCCTTCCTTTACGGTATTTTGCGGACAGGAAAGGCAAAGTGACCGCCCTCTCAGCAAAACTTTGTATTTCAGGATTCAACGGCAAAAACGTACGAAATAGTACTATGTCCAGCAGAGTACGCTAAAGGTACGACACACGGTAAAATAGTATGTAAATCGTAACAAAAGGTACGATCTGGCAACGCTGAAGACTACAATACAAGTGTACCAGTCGTCATCATACAACAATGTCATAAAGTAGAAAAATAATACTTACGGTAGCCAAAGCTAAAACTATGTGTCGCCTTTTTGAAATGTCATATCCATTCCAACAACAGCGACACTATCATCGGGTCATAAGTTTGTTGCACTACTATAAGGAGACAGCAGGGATGAGGGATATGTATTTAAAAAATAGTTGAATTTTTTTTCCCATAACAGTGACTGGCCGGCCATATTGGTTAATGAGAAGTGAAAACAAACAGCAGCAGTAAATAAATTTTATTACTTATGTAGGTAACACATATTGGTTATGTAGGTAGTAGGTAAGTACAGAACCTATACTCGCGAGCAACCAAATCGACTCAGTACATACGCTTCGATATATTGATTTATAATAAAAATAATATTGAATATATTCGTAATACTTATGCATCGTTTGAAAGCTCAAAACATTAGCTTTAAATTAATATCAAAATCAAAACAATATTCACTGTATATTCTTATTGCCACAATTTCAATGTCCATAAAGAAAAAATACTCGCTTCAATACTAACGAGTTGCGATACTACCACCCCCTATAAAAGCCACCCCAACAGGTTCACCTTATCAGTCGCTTATCAGATGTTGAAGTACCCATATCCGCAAATTGCACCCATTGTTTCTGACGTCATCATGGACACCACACCTGAAGAAGCCGCTCAAGTTGTTGCTCTTTTGCAACAAGGGCTTAGTCAGCGTGCAGTTGCTGCTCAGCTCCATTTGAGCCAGTCTGCTGTATCCAGAGTGTACAGACGATTCCAAGAGACTGGTGCCTTCAGACGTAGACCAAGAACCAGCCGCCACCGATGCACTTCAGAAAGAGATGACCGATTTATCGTCTCGACTTCATTGGGAAATCGGCACCTCACTGGTGTTGATGTGCAGCAAGAATTGAGGCGTGTTCGAGGGGTGACTGTCAGCGAGTGGACAGTAAGAAGACGTCTGAAAGAAGTCAACCTCACTCCAAAACGGCCTGCCACAGGCCCAAAATTGACCGCAAGCCACCGACAAGCTCGACTTCAATTTGCTCGGGAACATCTCAATTGGACTATTGACCAATGGCGGTTGGTATTTTTCACCGACGAATGCAGAGTGCGTCTGCATGGTAGTGACCGAAGAGGCAGAGTATACAGGCGTCCCGGAGAACAGTTCGCGCAGTGCTGTTTTGCTGAAACAGTGGCATATGGCGGCGGTTCCTCCGTGATGTGGGCTGGTATTTCATTTGATGGAAAAACGAGCTCGTTTTCGTGCCTGGGGGAGGCCGAGGAGGAGGACTGCCGGCTGATCGGTACATTACCGACATTCTGCAAGACCACGTCGTGCCTTACCAAGGATTTGTCGGCGATAACTTCTTGTTGATGCACGACAATGCCCGGTGTCACACATCGCGAGTTACGCAGCAGTTCCTCGTCGACGTGGAAATACTGACTATGGACTGGCCTGCGATCAGCCCAGACCTCAATCCCATTGAGTGCTTGTGGGATGAGCTAAGCGGAGAGTCCGGGCCAGAAATCCAGCCCCTTCGACAGTGGAACAGCTGAAGGCAGCGTTACTGGAGGAGTGGGACGGTATTCCTCAAGAGACGGAAGAAGTTAATACGATCAATTAAAAAACGCTTGCAATCTGTAATTAGGGCTAGGGGAGGTAATACGAAGTACTGATAGCAATAATTTTTTGATGCTTTTTGTAAAAAAAATTTTTATTTTGAAATTCATAAAAAGTAAAATAATCCTTATATCCATATTTTGGCACTACTCTCATTCGAACAATATTATTTAAAAAAAATGTTATCAATAGGCCTCTTGGATAACGCTAGTGGCGCGGCGTTGTGGCAGATTTAGGCAACTCGTGGGCGTTTTGCGTGCGATCAGCTGTACGGTTTACGTTATTATTCAACCAGTTGAATGCATTAAAAAGTGCTCTGAAACAAGAAAAAAATGGGTGGTACGAGGTACTGTTACATACTGGTACATTTTGGACGTCGTTGAATGTATACGTTGCATTACAATCAATCAGATGTTCCTTACCTGGGAACATTTGAGCGATAGTGCAACCTTTTTTATATTTTTCCACTTGACTTTCTCGAGGCTGATTCCAACATTGCGGTTGATCGGTTTTCGATTGCGTACATTCATTATTTATACAGACCGCTGCTACATGTTGGCAACCTCGAACCGATAAACCCTCCTTGCATTCTGTCCTACCATCGAGGTTCACCTGAAAAACAATCAGTTATTACAGGGGAAAAAACGGGAAGAGACGGGAACGGGATGCAGAATGTTAATCATGATTAATTATAAATCTGACATTTTTAAGAGTTTAACGTGCAAGTTATTTTTTTTTCATTGTTTTAGTATCTATAATGTATTGTAGATGCATAACAATAATATCATAAATAAGTAAATACATGAAATTATTATCGGTTCCACATTTCCGAACGATACTTATTCCTTCAATATACATATATATTTCTTTGATAAAGAAATATATCTTCATTTTCCATTTCTAAATTGCATGGATGGTTGAAAAGTTGCTGAAAATATATTTGTTTACATTATTACTCAACTTTGAATTCATTTTATAATTAATAATTAATACATACCTCTAGTTTCACGTCGTACGGTCGATTACTTACGCTGGTCTGTGGTATTACTTTTCCACGGATGATTCCTTCTCCACCATCACGGATTTCGACAACCTCCTGAACATGATGGCTTTGGAAAAGTTTATGCCCTAAATTTTTCAGTTAATTTAACATCCTGTTATTAGCGATACGATAAGCTTTCTTGCAATCAAATGAATACGTGGTAAAAATTATATATACAATGAATTTGAAAGAATATTTCATGGTTCGTGTAATTACTTACCTTTCGATACAGATTTTCCGCGAAAAAAGGCTCCGAAAATATTCTGAAATCCACACTTAATAATTGTTTGGCTCATAATAACGATTGTTTTGTTACAATAAACAAATATCCAAAACGTGCGGTGACTTTTATGCGAATCATATGTTCACGTCTACGAGAAAAACGACCTCGAGTTGCCGCCGTTAACCGACCGATGGCGTTGCCGTAGCTTTGCCACGATATCCAAGAGGCGTATATGGGCAATAATGGTATCAATTTGAAGCTGAAGAGTTACGCTTTTAAATAATGTGTAATTTTTAAAGCATATTAATTCTTTAACCAAAAGAAAAATCATTTATAAGCGCGCTTACACGCTGAGTCGATTTGGTTGCACGCGAGTGTAGTTAACTTGCTTCTTTGGCAAGTTACCAAGTTATATAGTTGTTTTCTTCGTTGTGACAAAGTGAATTCTCCACCACCCGGCAGGTGTCATCCGCCAATTTAGACTCGCGCCATATTCCCAAAATTCGCCAGATTGGCGAAAAAAAAACCCCATGCTGGCTATGTTGTTGTGTTGGAAAGTTTGTAAGTGTTGCCAACTCGATGAACGGAAACCTACTATATAAAGTGCCTTACATACCATCCATCCCAGATGTACATCCAATCAAGGTCGCATTACTAGACGTAGCATACACACTATCGTGCGCGCATCCAGCATGCTAATAAGTTTAGTAAACGCACGAGCTCTTATTGCTAAAATGCCACCAGTTTTAAAGGAACGCCAAAACACGGGAGTTCTTATAATGTTGTCAACAGCAGCAGAAGAGAGGAAAATAAATAGGAAGATGTTTTGGTTGAAAAAGAAATATCATAACCGTGTAGACTACCCTCAAATGAATAACATAATCATGTAATGCATTAATTCGTTTTCGTTGAATCATGTAATCTGGACTTGAGCATACTAAAAACATGTATGGAATTTGTATCTTACAATAAACATTGAAAGTACCTACCTAAATAGTAAATAAATGATTCAGTCTACCTCTATACAAATTTTGTGTTTATGTAGCTTCTAAGTTTAAGTTGGCTCTGTGTGCATGAAGTATCAAATAAACCATATTCTATTCAGTAGTGTTTTTATCCTCTGAGTGTTTCTAGATTCATTTTGCTGTGCGTGCAGTCACTAGCGACTCAAGCTCGAACATAACGAATTGGTATAGGTACAGCAAGTTTACGCATAACCAAGGATTCACGACACGTGATCGCTCAGGTGAATGTCAGCTTAATTATTATAATTATCCATCTGCACGACGTTCGTGGTGGTAAGGGCACTGGATGCATAATTGATCGTGCAGCAAGCATTTAATAATAATTTAACGACGCGTGCTCCTACGTTTGAATTTCACCGGCAACTGAATGACCAATTACAACGGCATTTGTATATGTATTGCGTCCATATTTCAAACTTGCTTGTGTGCGTTAATGCGATAGTGGGGCGCGTCATTTTAGATTAGACGAGCTCTACCTACGTCGAGACTACTGACTGTCGTTTTACATCGGACATCGTGCATGACCTTGGCAGACTGTATACAGACAGCAAGATGGATAGAGACATCGTTTAAGGAAACCCACCCAAAAACAGAAAAGTCACAGAAAGAAACCTTCGTCTTATGGTCTTTGTCCTACGTCACCACTTATTGTACCTGTATGGTTCCTGTATGGGGGAACATTTACAATAACGTAGGCAGACAGTAATTATTTGTGTATTCCACTTCTTAAATAGCAGCTTAGAAATTATTAAATTAGGCTTATTACATTCAGCTAAATTCAGTCTTCTCTAAATTCAGAAGCAAAAACCGTGTAAAAGCAAAGTGGAATGTATTGCTCAATTAATAAGATCCGTTTTTGTATCAAGCCTTTTGAAAAGCGGAGTGTCGCGTAACTTATTGTGACACAATAATTTATACATATTCATCATAATCTTAGCGTTAATGTCCCGGTTTTGCTCTCGAGGACAAGGGCTCGGGATCCGCCTTGACCATGATCCTGGATTTGGCGATCAGGTAATTCCAGTGGTGCGACTACCACCTGACCTCTGCGACCCTTCTACCAGGGGAACCTGGCCAGATTGGATCATGGTTACAAATTCAATTGCTTGAATTTGCAGGTTTCATCACGATGTTTTCCCTCACCGTAAGAGCACCGGTTAGAATTCAACTAATGTAGGTACATAACTCAGAAAAGAGTCATTGGTACATGGCCACAGCGGGATTCGAACCCGATACCTCTCGCTTACGATACGTGTTGGATGCTCAACCGCCCCGCCACCGACGCTCTCTCTATTCTATGAGCAATATATTCAACTTTAATTTTCTTTCACGCTTTTTGCTTCAGAATTTAAACGACTGAATTTAGCAAAATGTCACGGGCCACCGTAGTTACCGGAGGAGGTAGGCAGGTGAAAGTTTTACTCCTCCGATGTAAAGTAAAATAAAACACTATGTACTATTAAATAAAGTAAAAAAAAAACGAAAATTTTATCGGTGTTACCAACTCGATAGGACGGACACTCAACAAAATAAGTGAGAGTATGGCATATTTAGGCATTTAGGAAGGTGAATTGCATTAGGGGATCAGTTATGCGGTAAAATGAATTTCGAAAAGAAGTACTTTTGGACCGATTGGCAGGATCCCGCGGGATCCGCGGGACTGGGGAAGATCAGTCCCGCGGCACTGCAGGTCTGCTAACCTTGGCAGAGTCGCTACACTGGGGCGACGACTTTCCATTCAGGGTCACCCTGAAGGGTCACCCTTCAGATAATGCTAACGACCCAGGTGCCTACCTACTGTAGCGTATCGCCACAATGATACAAATATACAGGTTGTTCCTTAATACATGTATAAGGCCGAAAGGGTGTTAAAGTATAGCTTTCAAAGAGTACACTAACGACTTCATATATCCGGACATTGAATTTTAATTTTTGAATTTTGAAATTAAATAAATGATGCTTTTACGGTGAGGGAAATCATCAGGCGACTGAATGTGTAGGTAACCATGATCTAATCTGGTCAGGTTCCCTTGGTAGCAGGGTTAGGAGCCAGGAATGTCAGATGGCAGTCGCTCCACTGTAATTCATGTGCCAAATCCTAGATCATGGACCATGGTCAAGGCGGACCACGGGCACGGAAAATAATTATGTGCACGGGCTTCGTGCACAAATATATTTTTACTATGGGTCGACAACTTAACTGGTATATCGCCTGCGGTATGTGAGGTAGGTGGGAGGGTGAGTTTTCGTGGATGACCGCGGAGGTGCGGGGCGCGGGGCAGTAAGCATTTTCTTCTGCGAAACGTCATTTCATGACGTTCCTCGGAAATAGAATGCACAAGGGATTGTGCCTAAGCTTGTCCCAAGATGTTATCTCGAGACCAGAAACCTAATGTTTGCCAACTGAAAAAAGTTAAACTAAACCTTGATTTTTAATTCGGTGCAAAAAAATGATTTAAGGACCTGTGTCCTGCTTGGTTTTTCCCGGACAGTATCGCTGACTTTGATGAGGTGCTAAAGGATTCGGTGGAGCGGATTTTGAACGTCTCTCTCAGCGCGTTGCAGTGGAGCCAGGCGTCCTTGCCTATCCGGTGCGGGGGTTTGGGAGTGCGGCGTGCCAGCCGGCCTTTCTTGAGTCGTCGCATGGGGTTGTGAGCCTTGTCACTAATATTCTTACAGTAGATGGTGGCAGGCTGCTAGACGGCGACTTTTTTTTAAGACGTGGGCCGTTGAATGAGGGAGAGAGGTGGCGACCCTCGCTTTGGGTCATTCTTGCTGCAGAGGCTGTCCATTGCTATCCAGCGTGGCAACGCTGCTAGTGTTATGGGCACCTTTGCATCGGGAGTGACCAGGAGTGGGACAATTGAAGTTTAGGCGAAGTGCTATTTGTTACGGATGTTTAGTTTATAGTTACGTTTAGATTTTATATTGACATTGTAATAATCTGTTATGACTCTATTAGTAATATAAATATTTAAGGATTTGTTTCTAGAAATAAGCAGTGGCTGTTGTGTTATATTTCGGTAACATAACGTAGTCACGTTAGTTAGTCTAACCGAATTTTTTATTGAATTTAGATATTTCCTTCGTCAAGAAACGATGTTAGGTTGCTCAATGAGCAGCTTTCTTTTTAATTGGTATTTTTTAAATTTAAAGGATGTGTACTAAATTTTGCAAATATTCTCGCCTACAATTTTACAACAAATTTTAGTTTGGCATTTAATGTTTTTAGTGTTAGGACCTTCTTATAAATGGTGTAAAATTTAGTTATTTTTCGTCTAATTACGCCTTTAGTAAAAGTATGTACTACGATTTATTTCTTTCGTGTCTTGTTGAAGATGTGAAAATCATGCTACCTACTTTGTGCGTGCTTCAGAATAATTTGTTCTTTTACAATTTTAGCTACAGTAGATGAGGCGATTCCTGTTGCATGTGCGACAATTTTATTTAAATTAACATCGTGCAAAAATTCCGCTGGCCCCGACTGGTCTTGTTTTCTTTGTTTTAAAAAGAATGTACATTGTACAAGTGAAGGTTAATCATAATATGGTCATTTTCCGTTCGCAGTGCACTTACAGGTAGTTTGTCATGGCGCTTAGACGAAATATTGTGCATTGAAAGCAGGCACAAAATTAAAATGAAACGAAACTATGTCAATCTGAGACTCATCATCATCATCATATCTCTGCTGGGCGGGCATATGCCTCCCTCAAAGATCTCCACAAAGGCCGGTCCTGAGGTGTCTGCATTTAGCTGGTACCCTCGACCTTTCGTCCAGGTACCGACCGCGAGAGGTGCGACCATTAGAAAACCTACACCTAACATTATAGGCTGGGCGGATAGCACAATTGTAATGTGATAGTGTGCTTGAGCATGAAGGGGATCTTATGGCTAGGTAAATTTTTAGACTTTATGTTTATTTTGTACAAATGAACATCTAAGTTTAGTTTTGAAACGAGAAGATGGAAGCGTCTCACGGCGCCTCTCATTCCTCTCCACAGTGCCTCAGGGCACCGCGGCACACACTTTTTGAACTTCTGTTGCCAAAGTGTGCGTCTTCTTTGTTTATTCTTTATTCTTTGGAGATGTACAAAGGCGAGCTTAACTTATTAATTGAGTTGTAGTTTTTCTGCCTGCATATTAATTTTTTTGGCAAATATTTTCGAGCCTCCATCTCAGGATTTATCTTCGGCAAATTAACCTCGTGTGCGTTGTTCCAACCGTCCATAAAAAAATATCCGAACACGCTGTACGGAGTCCGCGGCCGTACTGAGAAACGTCACTTGAGCTCCCTGTCCTGCGCCCCCGCAATTAGCCCTGAAACGTCATATTTCACATTCTGCCCCCCTCACCGCGCACGCGGTACACCAGTTAAGTTGTCGACCTATAGGTACTTACCTAACAAGACAAACCACCCCAGCATAACATAGGTAGGTAGGTACCTACGTAAGTAAAAAACAAAACTAAATGTCCATCAGTCTGTGAGACAGCCGGAGCCGCTGTGTGGACATTTTGCAGGTAGGTACCTACCTAGCTACCTAAACACCAGAACAAATTATTACCTGAATTACTAAATAAAAATAAACATTGTTAAAAAAAATAATGCTCTTGGCGTTAATGTCCCGGTTGTGCTCTCAAACATGAGGGCCCGGGGTCCACCTTGACCGTGATTCAGGATTTGGCGATCAGGTAATTACAGTGGAGCGACTACAATCTGACCTCCGTGACCCTGCTACCAGGGGAACCTGACTAGATTAGATCATGGTTACAATTTCAGTTGCCAGAATTTGCAGGTTTCATCACGATGTTTCACTCACCATAAGAGCATCGGTTAGAATTCAACTAATGTACATCACTCAGAAAAGAGTCATTGGTACATTGCCACAGCGGGATGCGAACCCGGTACCTCTCTCGCTTACGAGTCGGATACTCAACCGCACGGCCACCGACGTTCTTGAAAAACCTACTGAAGATAGCTACTTAACTGAAACAGTATTCGTTCAATGAGCAGTTTTCCAATAGGTATCTAAAGCATTCCTAACCACTTACTAGATGGCGCCCCGACAATTTTGATAATTGATAATCGCTTGAAATAGGTTATTAGCAAACAGGATATAAACACTGGGTACGTTTTATTAGATTATATTGTATTTGTCAATAGTTTTCAACTATTTCAGAGGTTGTAATAATAATGGAACATAGTGCCAACTTCTATAAATATTTCTTTTTACACTTAGTTCAACTTTTAACAGATATGTTTATATTAATAAACATTTTATTTTTAAGTTTAGTATTAGTTGGCTGCATGAAATCACTGCCACCATCATACAGATTATAAAAGGTTTACCAAAATTGTAGGAGCGCCATCTATTGATGCTTTTTGAAACCAATCGACAATACCTACTGGAAAACTCCTCATTGATAAAATCGTTCTACACAGATAAGTAGGTAGAGCTCGTCTAGTCTAAGATGACGCGTCCCACTACTTAGTTAGTTGATTTCGATGTGTGAGTGCAAATATTAATAACGACACTTTATCTGTGTGGGAGCCAATGAACGGCGCGTGCTCCGACGTTTGAATCTTACCGGCAACTGAATGACCAATTACAACGGCATTTGTATATGTATTGCGTCCATATTTTAAACTTGCTTGTGTGCGTTAATGTGATAGTGGGGCGCGTCATTTTAAATTAGACGAGCTCTACTAGGTTCTACTAAAATGGTTCACTCATCTAGGGACCTACGTAGCATAGGGAACCACTTATGAGCCTAGTTTTGTTGAAACAGATTACAGATAGGTTTTACTTAATAATTAAAAAAAAACATCTTGGCTTTAATGTCCCGGTTGTGCCCTCGAGAACGAGGGCCCGGGGTCCGCCTTGACCATGATCCAGGTTTTGGCGATCAGGTGGAGCGACTGCCATCTGACCTCCATGACCCTGCTGCCAGGGGAACCTGACCAGATTGGACCCTGGTTACAAATTCAGTTGCCTGAATTCAGGTTTCATCACGATGTTTTTCCTCACCGTAAGAGCATCGGTTAGTATTCAACTAATGTACATAACTCAGAAAATAGTCATTGGTACATGGCCGCAGCGGGATTCGAACCCGGTACCTCTCGCTTACGAGTTGGATACTCGACCGCCCGGCTACCGACCCTCAAAAGAATTGACGGCGGTGGTTGCGCTCCTAACGTTACGAGTACGTGCTAGCTAGGTAGCGTCTCTTAAAGTCTAGCTAGAACCTAGACCTTTAAAGCAGGTAGGTACGTACCTTTTAAAGTTATTTTTATGAAAACAAACATCGTCAAGTGCCAGCGCGGTCAAACCATACTTTCTTGCTTTCTTGTGGTTCAGATGACTGATAGGTATTAACTATCAAGTAAGCTTGCACTCGTATCGTAGCGTAGGTAGGTAGGTACACTCCATACACACAGATACACAACACTACGCAGGCTCTCAATACGTAAGTAGGTAGGTAGCATATCGTTAACACTCTTATCACAGTTATCTTCACAGTAGGTACTTAGGAACCCTACAACTACAACGCAACAATCACTTCGATCACGCGAAAAGCTAAAAACCGAATGAACGAACACGACACGACACGAAAGTAGGTAAATTTCGTCAATGGAAACCGCGCCGTGGGTCAAACCACAAAATAAAGAACGGACCGCCCCAGTTTTCTATTTTAAGTTTTCAGTTTCTATTTTGTTGTCAAACGCACCGCCACAGCTCCGGCGCGCCTCGACCTTGGCGGCACGGCGTTTGTCGGAGCAGCGACTACGCGCAAAAGGATTCCTATTTAGGGATCCGTGTTTTAGGGGTCTTCCTCATTTCGCTTTTTATGTTCTCTCGTTTTATGTTTTCCTGGTAGAAGCACCATAATGTTGATTTTATATATTTGATAAAGTGAGGCTCAAGCGAGTCCAACAGTGGGCTAATAATAATAATCCTTATGATGACGGTGATGGACTACATTTGCTTACCACTATTTTATCGGGTAGTTTGGTACAATGACAGTAAACTAGACAGTAATTTCTAAAATTGTGTTTGGGTTTGTGCTCCTTCTAGGTGACCTAGGTTCTCCAATTGGGTGAAGTATGGGATATTTACAGGTATAGCTCCATGAATCATTTGGTTAATTTTAGTTGATAAGAAATGTTCGTGAAATCGATAGGGACGATTACCTACGCGACACTGAAACATGACTGACAGACATGACATGAGAAAGCAAACTCGTAAAGACAAAGATGTTACATAGGTTAGGCTACTTTGCTATTAGTTAGGTGGTGGTGCACTTTCGTAAAAACTATGAATGAACCTTTTGAATTAAAATCATAATTGATCACAATATTATTTTGTACAGAACCCTCAAACTAAAAAATACAAAACGGATAATTTAGATCGCCTTAATATTGCGCCTAGTACGTGGGGTGTCCATAAAATAAGCCATCGCAAATACAGGCATGACGCATTTCATCTTAGTCCTTACAGGACAACGCATCTTCTGTTCTGCATTTTTGTTGCCTGCAACCTAAATGCTTGAATCGTAGATGTTATGGGCGACGGTTACCGCTTGCCTTCAGGTGGACTATCACTGCGTAGCATAAAACAAGTAATTGTACTGTCACTAGGCCACTAGGTACATGTTTGTTTCTTAAGCGTTGTTGACACTTAAACTAGTAACAGACGTTCCCCTCTATCTGGAGCCAACCAACCGTTAGTTGCAGTTGATACTAATCCTAACGCAGGATAAAATAGTCGCTTCTGAGTGCGGAATACGTGGTCGGACGTCCGACCAAGGACGGCATGCCCACGCATTCGTATTAACCAAAAAGCTGCTTTATTTTGTACTTCGTAAGGTTCAAAATAAAGCATTCGTTGGTCGGCTCAAGGTAAATCGTAGCGTCTGTTACTAGTAAATTGACTAAATGGTAAAACCGGGTCTCCTGACCGTACCTAGTAAGTAAATAGTGTTGCTAGGTAATTTTTCAGCTTTTCAAATTGAATATTTACCTTCTTGAATTCATACACGAGTAGATTTTAATAATTACTATTAGATAGGTAGGTACTAAAATTATGTCTTTCCTTATTTCGGAGCTGGCGGAAAAGTTCTTCGAGGAGTGCATAAACTTGTGCCAAGGCTCACCACATGCATTCAACTGGGTGTAGAATGTGTGAAAAAATAGATTATAAAGTGTAACAACAATATCCTGTACTTTTGCTGTCAAACACACTTTCCAAAAATATTAAAATCTATTGAATGTACTTTATGGACACCCTGTGATATCAGTATGCCGTACATAGTTCACGTGCGAACATTGTGTTGAAGGCAAAAAAAAAAAACGAATAAATTAAAGTAGAAACAAACATCGAAATGTCTTGTTTTTGTGCCGGACTGCTCACGAGCTGCTTCGCGATCGTAGTGATCTTTAGATTTAATTTTATAACTCATGAAACGGTAGGCAGAAAAGACTTAAAGGGACAAAACTTATCCTATCTGTAACTGGTAAAAATGTATTCTTCGGTTGATTGACCTGATTATGAACTTGAGTGACCTATTACAACTGATTTCTAGAGATGCGGTCTTTCGTTTTCAAAATGTCATTATCGACATTGAAAAAGAAAAAGTTCGGTAGTCATTTTTTCGCAACTATTCCACGCACGACAAAAATAATTGTACCTATCGTTTTAATACGTTTAGCACTCCATCTAGTTCACGGCTTTATACATATATTATGAAATACCCTGTATACCTACATCTAATAAAACAGTAAAAAAGTGCCTGTACATTGAATATATTTACAATAAAAATTATTTAGAGCGGAGAAGTTCTTTTATTTAGTAATAGTATAAGAATTCACGTAGCAATTCCATCTAGCCCCAAAGCAGTAAAGCAAGCAAAGCTTGTGTTATGAGTGCCTGAAAACTGATAAACTACCAACATATTTTTAAATACTTACATCATAACACCCAGACCCGTAACAGAAATTAAAATGCATGATTTCAATTTCTGGCCGACCAGGAATCGAACCCGAGACCTTTGCGTGGCAGACGCCTTATTAAGCAACTGAACCACTAAGTCGTCAAGTCTTATATTGACATGCCTAGACTCAAGGTATTAATTAATGTTACGCATTGAGAAAATAATAATAAATAATTGGCCATAACTTTTTCCTACAGCGATTCGAGAGTTGGCGAGTGTGTAATTATATCTAAGGCACATATTATTAAATTATACATCCTTGAGATCTTTTTATGTATTCTAAGTACCTGCATTAATTTTTTTTTTGTGTATACTAATACATTATGTAAGTACTAATAGAATTTTTTATGCATTTAGGCACAGCATACTTAGGCACAGTTTACTTTAGTTTACCATAACTTTTTTCCCACAGCGATTCGATAGTTGTCGCCATAGTAAAAGTTGTGGAATATGAAAAATCCTTTCCAATGAGATATCGCTCAACATTATAGATGATTTAAGAGAGGTAAGGCATAGCGGGGTATCCCGTTCGAATTGGAGCCGCCCGACTGGGGAAGTACCGCCACCTTACAGAACACCGCAGCTAAACAATACTCTTTTAAATAGTGTTGTGTTTCTGCCGGTGAGTAAGGTTCCCAGTGCTCCATGGGGTGGAGATTTGGGGAACCGTGGCTTTGGCAGTGGAGGGGCATTTGTCTTTTTACTGCCAGAGCAACGTGTTATAGAGGTGGGCAACGCATTGGCGACACTCTTGGTGTTGCTAATGTCTATAGGCAGTGGTGACCACTTTCCAGCAGGTGGCCCGCTTGCCTGTTTGCCTACTGTACGACATAAAAAAAAAAAAAAAAAAGATCATATAGGACGAATTTTCTAGTACAAATCGAAGTTTACTTCAATTGACCATAACTTTTTTCCCACAGCAATTCGAGAGTTGTCGCCATAGTAAAAGTTGTAGAAAATAAAAATCCTTTAAAATGACATAAGTATAACTCAATTTTATTGGTCATATTGGTCACAGGCTGGGTTGTTTGGACCTCCTTTAAACAAAATCGTAGCACAAGCAACAGGGATCGATACTGTAGCTAAAATTGTAAGGAAGGAAATATTCTGAAGCGCGAACAAAGTAGCATGATTATCACATCTCCAAAAAAAATTTCATGAAAGGTAAATATCTAAGTAAATACTTTTACTGAAGGCGTAATTGGATCAAAAATAACCAATTTTTAAGAAGGTTCTAACACTAAAAACATTAAATGCCAAACTTAAAAAAGAACGGATTTTTATTGTACCTAGTTGATAATATTTGCTAAAATTACACAAACTTTACTTTAAATTTAAAAAAAGAAAGCTGCTCATTGAGCAACCTCACATTGATTTTTGGCGTTGGAAATATCTAAACTCAATAAAAATTCGGTTAAAGTCGTTTAGAAGTCTTTGGTTAAGTCATGTTGTATTACAGAAATATATGACACAACATGCACTATAGGCATCTAAGTTTAGTTATAAATTCAAACGTCATCAAGTGACATTTCGCGGGAAAATATCGCCCTCCCACCTACTTATTAAGTTGTCGACCTTATACTTGATACCTCTACATACCACTACAATTAGCTAACTCGCGCGGTGCGACCTCGGCAGTGTGTTGAGGACTCGCGTACGGTTTACGCGCACGACGTTGGTTTGACTTTCCTGGGAACCCATTAATCGTTAAGTGCATTCCTATTTAAATAAAATGGACTATATAAGTGGTTGGTGCAAGAGCCAGCGGCGTCTGGACGGGGCGACCGCAATCGTAACTGGAAGCAACTCTGGCATTGGAAAGGAAACCGCGAAAGACTTATATCACAGAGGTAGGTCGTAGACAAGCTAACAAAAGGATAGGGGTAAGTATAGAGCACAATAATTAAACACTCTTATCACTACATATTACAAATACAAAACAAAGTCCCACGCCGCGTCTTTTCGCGATCAATTAAAAAACTACGTAACGGATATTCATGCGGTTTTCACCAATAGACAGGGCGATTATTGAGGAAGGTTTAGGTGTATAATTTTTTGGGGCAGGTCACTAATTAATAGTAAATAAAGATAGTCTTGCAAACGAATAGCATTAGGTACATATCTTATCTTTTTATCTTTATAAACGATACTTATTAATCTTTAGCCTTGAACCTATAGGTACTTAGAAGAATTTATTTTAATGTCTTGGGTTGCATTCTGTTGTATTACAAGAGAATAATATTTAGCTACGCGTGGTTCCTGATAGGCGGACGAGTCTCTTAGGTGAAAGTCGATAACGGCTTGTCTGTAGTGACAAAAGCAATCGAAAGTATTGGTATTTTTTCTGAAAAGATTCTAGTTAAAAATTACTCATACATTACACACAATAAGGATTTAAAGTTACGATTCATAATCAGTGACTATTGCAAAACGATATTATCGCTAACATTGTCATTGTCGTGTTACAGGGCATAGGATATTATCAGCCGACAAAATCCATAAAATGGCAACGAGACGTTCCGAGGAGCTCCGAATAAGTACAATGCAGAATGAACTCGATTTTGTTTGCATTACATTGAATTTACGATTAAGTTTGTTAGAAGAAAACAAAAAGCTAAGTTTTGATTTTAATTAGTTGGGACCATGATGATTAATTACTGGTGACCTATATATAGAGCCTCCGTTTTTAATATTTGCCCCGGTTCTGGGCCACACACTGTATAACAAGTATGTATTAAAAAAAATTATCAGCTAGTTTACTAACACATATAAATAACACAAACTTTACTTACATATAACACAAGCTTGCTTTGGGGCTAGATGGCGCTGTGTGAATCCTACGCGTATGGGGTACCTACAGCATACGACTATAAATAGTTGCCATTGAAACTTATCAGGCGGTTTCTCTTGATACAAATCTTTGAAATGCCTTAATTTATTAACGGATGGAGAACGGTACTTATCTCATTGTTGTAAGCTGTGAGACTTCCAAATACAATAAAATAAAAACTAAAATAACTTAAACTTAGCCGCTAAAACTTTAATTCGCGAAACTAGCAAATAAGTAGGTATAGACTTTTGGTGCATCGCATTTTCAGAAACTCGGTGTCCTTCGTAATGAACTTTGTTCATTACAAAGGCCTCCAAGGTCAAAGAAATCTTTATGTTTCTCAGAATATTAATAGATAATTACCATTAATAAATTTAACAGCAATAGACAGTAATTTTCTGCAAAAGACAGCAAACTGGCAATTTTTTTAAGAGCGTCGGTAGCCGGGCGGTTGAGTATCCAACTCCCAAGAGAGAGGTACCGGGTTCGAATCCCGCTGCGGCCATGTACCAATGACTATTTTCTGAGTTATGTACATTAGTTAAACATTAACCGATGCTCTTACGGTGAGGGAAAACATCGTGATGAAACCTGCAAATTAAGGTAACTGAATTTGTAACCATGATCCAATCTGGTGGCCATTTTGACGCTAACATTAAACGGCTTAGTATTTACATGGCGCTCCTATGGCTTCGTCTATGAGCGTTACCTACCGTCACTGTAATAGGATTTGATTGTTTCAGGAGCACGTGTCATTATGGCTTGTAGAGACACGGCCCGAGGAGAAGAGGCTAAGAAAGAAATCGAAAGCGCAAAAGTTCAGAACGAGCCAACCGGAAGCTTGGTTGTCGAGGAATTAGATCTGAATAGTTTGCAATCTGTGCGGGAATTCACGAGGCGGATGGTGGCTAACGAACAGGATTTGAAGATATTAATAAACAACGCCGGAGTGATGTGCGCACCTGAAGGGATAACCGAGGATGGCTTCGAGACCCACATGGGTACCAACCATTTTGGACCCGCATTGCTTACGTTCTTGCTTCTACCTCGTCTGCAAAAAAACGCACCCTCTAGAATAGTCAATGTGTCGTCAATGTTACATACAGGTTCGTACGTTTCTATTAAGTTGGCCATACATGTTCATGCCTATCGTCCAATCGGCAGTAGAACTGAACGTATGTGGGCGTCATGGACTTACAGTATCAAACAAGCAGGAATTACCTAAGTAGGTACCTAGTATTTAATTTCATTTCTTAATTGCCTAAAGGTAGGTAGAATATATAAAACCGTCTCCTTCCTATTTCCTAGTGGAACCAACGGGGAAGAGACGGGGGTGGGTCTCTTTCCTTGCATTGCACGGTTCCACATGACTGGGAGACGTAATTGTGTATCAGGACGTTTCCTGTATGTGTTGACTGACCCAACACTGCTTGGGTTTACGCTGGAACACCATAGCGAAAACTATCTATGAGGTCCTATGGTGTTCCGATAAAAAGCGGCTGTGGATACATAGAGGGGTTTTAGTGGATAGGGTCCTTTTCGGGCAATCCCACATGTCCACCGTCATTCCCCCGGGTGACGTGGTATCTTTGGTTTCTTAAAAAAAAAAAAAAAAGGGAGAATATATAAGTAACTTAAGGGACTATAAGACCAACATTAGACGTGGAGTTTCACGCAAAGATCGCGTCCGAAATGTCCACATTCGTGGACTACTGCAAAAGTACCGCCTTCGATGGTAGGGCCTCGTCTTGCACAGACCCGCAAATTACGTAGGGAACAAATGTCTGGCCATGCCACTCCCGCCAGGCCCGGAAGGAAAGGCGGTGAAGAAGCGGTGGCTAGACGGCGTAAGGAACGACATGCGTGACAATAGACTCACCACCGGGGATGACGAAGACCGAGGGAAATAGGAAGGCAGACCCCGCGCGCCCTCGCGTAGGTGCTCACCCCGCGAGAGCACAACCGGGATTGAACGCTAAGATAATGATGAGCTATATAAATATCCACTTATTTTTCAGGTGGCGATATAGATTTTACTGATATCAATTATAAGAAATCAGATTACAACGGACTTCAAGCTTATTCGAGGAGCAAATGCGCTAATGTGTTGTTTACATTCGGATTGGCACGAAAGTTGAAGGTAATAGTGACGTAATGTGTGTTCAAGCAGCAAAGGCGCTGTGGCTACCTTAAGTTTGCTTATTAGTCTATGAAACTCGTGTTTGATTCTACGGAAACGAACTCGAGTTTAACTCACCTCCTACTTAAGACTAGGGTTGACAAGGATTCCTCTTCCTTATCCTTATAGTGCGGAAGTTCCTCATATTTTGAACCTCCTCATCCCCTTCCGCTTCCCCAAAAATTCAATTAAAATATTCCTCTTCTTCTTCCTCTTTTACGGTGAGGGAAAACATTGTGATGAAACCTGCACATTAAGGCGACTGGATGTGTAACCATGATCCACTCTGGTCAGGTTCCCCTGGTAGCAGGGTCATGGAGGTCAGATGGCAATCGCTCTACTGTAATTACCTGACCTGCCAAATCCTGGATCATGGTTAAGGCGGACCCCGGGCACTCGTGCGCGAGAGCGCAACCGCATCCTCATTATTGACGAAATTTATAGGATGTAGTACATTCTTCACAGTCGCCGCCCCCCGCGCAGGTACAAATAATCATGGCCGTCACTGTGTGAAACGTTTTAAAGCAATAAATAAATAATCTTAGACTAATCTACACAGAGCTACCTAGCCCTTAGCTACCTAGCTCCAGTGCTGCTAGAGAACTGTAGGAATGTTTTTATTATTACATGCTTTTATCCCTAACCCGCTGTCAGTCTGTAATAAAATATTGCAAGTTACATATGACCCACTTCCCGCTTTAAAATTACGATGAAGTTTTGCATGGTCACTATGCAATGTTATGATGACTATATTAACTCCTAAACTATACATTATAAGTCTTGTGTTTTGGGTTGAAACATTTTAACCTGGACTAGTGTCCAGGACCCGGTGATGAAGCCGGAAGGGGTCAAAGGAACCCGTAAAATACGTATGGTAAACCAATCGAGGTGGGTGGCTCGTTTAATTAGTCCTGACAAGTAGATAGTCTTACAGATCATACCTAAATTAAAATACTAAAAGTAAAAAGTATTTCATCATTTAACTTTGTTACCGGTTAGTATTTGCCTAATTTATTTATATTAAAAAAACACACATCCTCATCCGCATCCTCTTCCTCATACCCGCTTCCTCATTAATTCTACTCAAGACCTCCAAAGTGCTAATAGATAATAGATTACCGAATATGTTTTTCAGTTCTGTGTCACACTTATTCACTCAGACATACTTGAATAAACAAATAGGTAGGGACTCCTACATTATCTTTAATGTAAAATAAATAGGTGTTATAATACCTAACTGCTACGTAGGTACTGATACCTATGTGGATACTATTTGGCAAACTAAAACAAGTGAATTCTCTAGCTTAGTTCTATATATTTACCTTATACTCCAAGGCCTGTTTACATATATTTGTTATTCCTCATTGAAGCCTACCCATCGCGCGCGTCCCACGGTCACATTTACCTACCTGCTATTTAGTTAGACGAAGCCTCAAAGTCTCAAACCGATTTTCTTGGTCAGGATACAAGGTTACAAACCTGATAAAATCTTCCAGGAACACGGTATAGACGGCGTGAACACCTACAGCCTGCACCCAGGCGTGATAAACACGGAGATCAGCCGGCATTTCCACGACTCGATCTTGTACGGCGCCACGTGGGGTTTCAAATATATCCTCAGCTGGTTCATGAAGTCGGCTCGCTGTGGTGCTCAGACGACGATCTACTGCGCCGTGGGTGAGGCCTGCGCCGGAGAGACCGGACTGTATTATGTGTGAGTTGATTGGCGCTGCTCATCAGGAATTTATAGGACCACGGTTAAAAGGGTCTACGGGAAAAAAATCCTGTAGACCCACTGTGGGTCATAGCAGTGGGACCACTGTTAAAAGGGGAATCTTACGACCCGAGTGGGTCAGTTGGCAAACACGCGGTCTGCCACGCAGAAGTCCTGAGTTCGATTCTCGGCCGGGCAGAAATCTAAATGATGAATTTTAATTACTGTTACGAGTTTGGGTGTTATAATAATATGTATAATAAGTATGTATTTAAAAATATGTAAGTAGTTTATCAGTTCTTTGGTACCCATAACACAAGTTTTGCTTGCTTTTGGTTTAGATGACGCTGTGTGATTTTTCCAAGCATATTTATTTATTTAATGGTGAAAAGACATTATTTTCATTCAGGCAGCATATCAAGGTCGCAAGGTACCGTTTCACCACACTGACGGATTACGCATACGTAATGGCATTAGTCTGGACTGGTTTTGAAAAGGTGTAAAGGTTTTGTAACCTTACACATAATTTAAAAAGTAAGGTTAAAAAATAATAGAATCATCATCTTAAATTATCTTGGCGTTAATGTCCGGAATTATCATGATCCATGATTTGGAGCGACTACCAGCTGACCTCCGCGACAGGGAAACCCGACCAGATTGCATTATAGTTAAGTATACACATTCAGTCGTCTCAATGTGCAGGTTACCTCCTAGTATCCTAGCGTAGGATAGGATTTAACTAATGTAAGTACCTACATCACTCAGAAAATAGTCATTCGTACAATGGTACAGAGTGTGGAACTGGGATTCAAACGAGATCTCACGCTTACATGTCCGAACCGTTAACCATTAAGCTGTCGACGCTAATAATGAAAAGACGTTATTTTCATTCAGACAGCCCCTCAAGGTAGCCTACGCTGGGCAACCTTCCTCTAATTGTAAGAGGAATAAATTATTGACGTAGGTAGTAGTAGTACGTAACACACTGGCGTAGTTCAGAATTAAGGATTACGCGCATATACTCGAATAAGGCAATCGTTATGGTTGCAGATAATTCATTCATTGAAACCTAAGTTTCTCCTACCGCTGAATATAGGCCTTCCGTATAAGCGCCGATGCACTGAACTGCCCTCGGCTTGATGCATCCAGCCTCCACCTACTGCTTTTATAAACATGGCCGGGGCGAAGGGAGGGAGTCCTGCGATACACTTATCGAGTCGCGGTCTCCACTCAATTCTTTATATTCTGCGGCAGATACCTAAGGCTAATCCGTAGCCAGTTCAGCTAAGCTAAGTCTGTGCCCTGTCTGCGTATTGCATGAACTTTGGAACTTTAAATTCTTTGTTTTTTTTTTCAGAGACTGTGCTCCGAAGGACCCATCATTATTCTGCCAAAACGATGAGGTAGTGTCCAAATTCTGGGACATTACAATTGCTAGTCTGGATCTCGGTGACTACAATCCGTTCACAAAATCTGACCCCGAGGATAAACATTTTGTAAAGAATACAACCACATGTAGTAGGTCCTAGGGACCTAGTAGGTACACTCATACAACGAGTTAGTTGACCACTTAGTCCAACTGCTACCTCTGGGAAGGATCAGCCAAATATCAACTGCTCGCTTTGGATTCGGTTGAAAAACGTGTATAGAAGATAATTTGTGATCCGCAATTGATTGAAACTGAGCTGCAGAGCCTCGAGCATCGGCATAGGGTTGCGTGTCTGTCGGTCTTCTACCTACAGGTCTGCAATTTGGAGTGTGTGCAAAGCAGTTGCACGACCTCATTGTCGTTGATCTTACAGCTCTCCACACGAGACGCTTATTTCCCCCACCACCACCCAAATAATGCGTACGGCTAAGGTATGGAACACGTTGCCTGCAAGTGTTCCCTGATCATTAGGTATAATCTAAACGCCTTCAAGCGAAAGGTTCCTTAACAGGCATGCTCTATCTTCGGCCGCATCGTCATCGTCATCGCAAGGTGAGATGGCGGTCAAATGCCGGCAAGCCTAGTTTATCATAAGGTTAGGTAGGTGGCCAACTTACTCTTTGGGTAGATAGGTACATACTTGTACATTGCCTAGTTGGCTGTACCTGGGTAGGTTTTATAAGAACGTAGTATAGTAGGTTCCTATTCTGTGGGTGATCAGATTCAGTCCCTCTCTGTAGGGATATATTCAAGGTACGAGGGCAGGTAGTTGGTGGTAAATTTTCACGGTGAAGGTTGATCTGATGCAGATTGGGACATGATAATGCGACCCACAGAGCATTTTATCACGTTGACGATTCAGTCCCGAAATGTAATACTTATTATTGTTAATAAATGGTCTTTACATTTGTGCTTACTTGTTTTTTTTTATCTTTATTTAAGGAGCTTCAATCACATTAAAGCGACCATGACGCTCCATATTGTTACACTTTTATAAATATGGGTTAGAAGGAAGTTGCCTACGCAACCCACCCTAACGCTGCTTACTTGTTGTTTTTTAAATCGATACCATAATTACCTATACCTATTCGCATTTAGGAGTTCTTTATGGGGACCTTAGATACCTACCTACATATAGCAATAACTACAGACAGCCCATGGGGAGTTACCGGCTTTTTTATACAAGCATCTTTGAACATAATATAGTTATACCCCAAACTAATAATAATTTATTCTATTAAATATATCTATTAAGGTGAGTGGTATTAAAATATTTAATCATTTACCTTATGAAATAAAAAAGTTGGATGGTATCAAATTGAAATCAAGTAAACGCAACAAATCTGAATTCTATAATTATAGAAATGATACCAATATTGTTAATTTCTAAAAAATTTAGGTTTTGTTTTAGATTTAGATAATTATTATTTTAGGTACCTACTATTGTTTAAAAACTTTTACCTACTTTTAAAAGTGTTAAAATGGCAGCTACTTGTCTGTTTTAGTCTTAGCTTATTTACGTACTAACTATCATCTAGAACATTGTACGTCCGAGATGGAAAACACTGTACTTAATAAGAAATTATTGTCAGTGTCCTACAATAAAAGATTTCTATTCTATAGCTCATTTGATGGCCACCGTGCACGACCACCGCGGAGGCGGGCTGAACGCTTTGATTTGGCCTTCCCTTAAGGGACCCCACACACTAGTGTAGCGTCTTTCAAGAGTGCTTTCGTCAGAACCACGCGTTCAGCATGCGGCCGCGGTGGCGATCATTGTATTCGTTTGCAATGTATGTGAGGGTTCAAGCAGACTCGTACTGGCGGCCTCTATTCGGAATATTATCTATACGGATTATAGTCACCGGAGTATACGTCACCGCGGTTGCACGCTGAACGTGTTGGTTTGATCTGATCTTAAACCGATTTCGAAAATTCTTTCGCCTCACTGGCCGGATGAAAGCTGCATTATCCCAGAGTGTCATATGAAGGCTAATTTTGATCCCAGTAAAATAGGATCCCGCGGGATGATTCAATGTTACGCTTTATTTGCGCAGGTTCGGTACCACTCTAGAGGAAAATTATATAGATATTATGCGTGTGGGTACACGCGGTGCCGAAGGCCCGTGCGTGCTTGACCGAGTTACGCTAGCGCGCTCACGAGCGATAGTCTGCGGTTTGAGCGAGGTTCCTAGGCATATAATGGTCGGGCTACGATAAAAATAACCGCAAATCGATGTACATGATACTCGTCTACTTCGGCTACTTTATGTATCATATCACAATCATTTTGAGCAACCAGTTCTTAAAATTCTTGTTATGCTATTGTATATTTTCTCTGTTGCACGCTGTGAGACATCCAAATAAAATAAAATAAAATTAAAATAAAAGTATTTCTTTGATTTATTTGACGACCTGAGTGGTACAATGGTCAACATGCCAGTCTGTCACGCAAGAGGTCCCGGGTTCGATTCCCGATCGGGCAGAAATTGAAATGAATTTAATTTCTGTTACAGGTCTGGGTGTTCTATGTATAATAATTATGTATTTAAAAGTATATAAGTAGTTTATCAGTTATCTAGCACCCATAACACAAGCTTTTGCTTACTTTGGGGCTAGATGGCGCTGTGTGAATTCGTCCATGATTATTTATTTATTTATTTCATAGATGGGGCGCCACGCCAATTCCAATTCCCCAATCCCAAACAAAAAAATTGATGACGTCATTACTGCTATATGGGAATATTTTTAAGAACTACTGCACCAAACGGCTACAAACAAAAATTGACAGAAAACAGCAAATTGATGTACGCCTGTACATCAATTTGCTGTTTTCTGTCAATTTTTGTTTTGTATACCATCCACTTAAAGTGTGCTGGGGTGGTGGTCCGTTCATTCTGTGGCTGTACACTTTGCTTTTGACGTTTGTTAAGTGGTTAATTAATCCTATTTCAACTAAGAGTTTGACTTTCAATAAACAATTTCTGAATTGAGTCGAGATCAAGGGCCGTACCATGAGCTCTTATAGCAGGACCTAAACAGAATATCCTTGCTTAAAACGAGACAGCGCTATACATATCACATAAGCTTGTCTCGTTATAAGCAAGGCAGTTCTGTTTAAGTCCTGCTATAAGAGTTCATGGTAAGCCCTCAGTTTGAAAGAGAAACAATAAAATTAAATTTGTAAATAACCGTATAATGGATCAAATACGACTATTGCACAAACAGTAGCTTGAATGATGACAATGGATATTTGAATGTGGACTGAGACAACAATCACCACCAATGTGTTCTGTAAACGTTACAACTTCCTGTCAATGTATTCACATGTTCAATTATTGTAGCAGCATTGCTACAGCCTTCCTGTACCTTCCATGAGTCTACTTAAATTTAAGACATTAAGTAATTCCAAGGTACACTATGTAAATAGGTGTTTACATAAATGCTTTTGTCATTAAATACATTGTCTACTTATCATATACAGTGCAAAGTAATACTTTCATAATTACATTTTTACAAAATAATTCAGCACAAACAGTAAAAAGTAAAAATAAATAACAACTGTTTCAAATAGTATTCAGATATTATAAATAACACATAATTATCTTGACTAGCTATACATATAAAAATTTTCTAAATATTTCGTAGCAAGTATTTATAATACCCCAACTTAGAAAGGCTCGGGATATATTGAGTAGGGCGCCATGGTATAAGTTTACAAGCTTTTTGTCACGTTCATGTAATACTCTTCTAAACACAAATATAATATTTCGATTAGGACCGCCTAGGTCCGATTGCATTGAGATCTTGATTACACTAAGTGGATAATAGAGGGTGCTAAGGAATGCTCCTATCGACGCTCCAGTTAAGAAGTTCTGTAAACTCTTGTACACCGCATTTTCCTGCTGTGGTAACATCAGTTTCAATTCATCACGTATTATAAAAAACATTGCATTAGATGGGCCATTTCTCATTAGTATTGGGGTAAGTCCTCTGTAAAACTCTTTGATGCCATAGTATTTAGCAATGTGTCGAGCTGCATGTGCTGTATTTTGAAGTTCTTTATGGTACTTGGGATGAATTAGAAGTGTTTGTATTCTCTCAAATGGCATTAGCGTTGCTTCCACGGTTCCTGCTATTAGCCCAGCAATTATCTTGGCAATATAGGGATTGGTATTAAAACGCAGTAGTGGGTGTAGGGTCTCATCATAAACTCCAAACATGAGTGACATAGATAGTGATCTCTGCATCAGTGGAGGAAGAGCACCCCGGTACAGGAACCATAATCCTTCCTTCTGTATTTGGTTCAAGGCAAATGTTGTCTCTCTTCCATGTATCATCTGAAATATTGACATACAATACAAACACTGGTTAGAAACTGTACATACAGGGAAAAGACAACTAAAAAAATTAATTACATAGTGCAGTTTAGTAATAAACCTCTAGATAAACATATTATATCACTCATATAAAATAATATATCTTACCTGTCGGAATATGACTTTATTGAGTGGGAAAGTGATGATTGTGTTGCAAAGTGCCGCACCTCCGCCACAAACATACTCTTTCCAGTGTATGGGTGGGAAGTAGCCTCCCGACATGACACTATTGACAAGTTTTGCATGCTCTGTCGACATTAAAGTTTTTGTTCTGGATATTCAAGGTATGTAGATCAGAAGTGGCTTACTGGACTGAGTAAGCCTGTTGACAATTAATGAAATTTAGTTAAACCTTGCACAGCAATAGCGTCAATATTTACGTCAATGTAAAATAACAGGTACGTGATAGTTTCAGACAAAAAATATTTTGTTACTGAAAAATATTGGTTAAAATCTGAGTGGCGAAAGTAAATAGCGCAAAGTAAATGTTTCTCTTTTGTATTTGATTAATTGTCAGTCAACTACCAACGTCAAGTGTATTATACGAATAAATAACATTACCTTACAACGGGACAGAATCTGGTGGTCTGTCCTTCATTAAATTATATAAATTGTTACGTATATTCATTTTAGATTATTCATGGTAAAATGAGATAATAATGGTAACTAAAACCGTGTAAATTACGATGTAAACGTACTTGATTCCGTTATCAAAATTAAAAACATATTTTTAACTCTTTCTTAATGCAAAAATTATCTAAATCCAAAAAAACACGAATATTTCGTATGACAAATCAAGACACGATTTTGGAGAAAAACGATGTTGAATTCTTGTCAAATTATGTCACCTATCACGCCTGTCAGATGTCATCACACTGAAACATGGACTTACTACCCAAAGGGACTGCGCACTGCTTTGACTAAAACCGGGCAGAGCGAGAGTCACCATCGATAGTCCTGTGTCCCGTTCTAGTGTTGCCACCATTGTTGATGCAAATTCCGAATTACTTTTATTATTTGGCGCGGACACCGACCTCAGGGCCAGGCAGAGCCAGACCGGGTGCAATCTGAAGGTCATGTTTTCACCAGGGTCCAGCCCAAGCTTACCCTGCTACTCGGAAACTATTGGCCCTAAAACACTTCCTAGAGTGAAATGATAGCACTCCTCGAGATCCTCATTTCGTATGACAGCTGTCAAAGTTAAATCTTTTATAACTCGGTACCCATTGGTCCTAAAACACTAGTTTCTAGAGAGAAATGATAGTACTTGTTGAGATCTACATTTCGAATGACAGCTGTCAAACTTTGAACTGAAATAACTCCTAAACTATTGGTGCTATAACACTCGTTCCTAAAGAAAAATGATAGTGTTCGTCGAGATCTACATTTCGAATGACAGCTGTCAAACTTAGAACTGTTGTACCTCGGAAACCATTGGTCTTAGAACACTAGTTCCTAGAGCAATACGATAGTACTCATCGAGATCTACATTTTGGATGACAGTTCTAAGTTTGACAGCTGTCATACGAAATGTAGATCTCAACGAGTACTATCATATCTCTTTAGAAACTAGTGTTCTAGAACCAATGGGTTCCAAGTTATAACACATTTAAGTTTGTCAGCTGTCATCCGAAATGTAGATATCGACGAGTACTATCACTTCTCTTTAGAAACTAGTGTTGTACGATAAATCGTTACCGAACTCTTTTATCTGTTTTGCGGAACAAAAAATCGTTGGTTAATAATTATGTCGACTCGACGTTTGTCGGAGAAACGTTCAGTAGATCAAAAGGTATTTTGACAACTACTTTTCGGATTGTATGGATTACCTCATAATAATACCAAATTCACGGTAAATATACAGGGTGTTTCATAATACATGTATAAAGCCGTGAACTGGATGGAGTGCTAAACGTATTAAAACGATAGGTACAATTATTTTTTTCGTGCGTGGAATAGTAAGCGAGAAAATGACTATCGAACTTTTACCTTTTCAATGTCGATAATCGACATTTTGAAAACGAAAGACCGCATCTCTAGAAATCAGTTGTAAAAGGTCACTCAAGTTCATAGTACTAGGCGCAATGGGATATTAAGGAGATCTAAATTAGCCGTTTTGTATTTTTTGGTTTGAGGGTTTTGTACAAAAAAATACTGTAATTTTAATTTAAAAGGTTAAACTTCTCCTTCTAGGATCATCAACTTGAAATAGAGCTGCGCATCAACGTAGTCGATATGGTTATTTTTCTTTAAAAACGAAGATTTTTTATAAAAATTAAAATTCAATGTCTGGATAATATGAAGTCGCCAGTGTACTCTTTGCAAGCTATACTTTAACACCCTTTCGGCTTTATACATGTATTATGAAACACCCTGTATTTCTCCAATAACGGCAACACCAAACATGACACTTGTCAATTAAGAATGACGGTGATTATGCCAATGGCGGATACTACACACACGATATTTATCGTGATACGTATCGTGATCCATATCGAGTAATATTTTGGATCGCAAGTCGACCCTACACACACGATAAGAATCGTCGATATTTTCATTAGTCTATGCATTCTTTCATTCATTTTAATGGCTGAATAGACTAAGTTGCCAATGCCTAGCCTAAAAAAAAAGCATTTTTGACGCGTCGCTGGTGTAAATTTGCGATTTTTAAGTATTTTTACAAAAATGACTGATAAAGCTAGCGTTGCTATAGTATTAGCATTAGGATTAAAAAGACGCGTGAAGAGAAAAAAATGAGAAACATTATGAGGATGAGGATCTTGTTGACTTTTTATACTTTTATAGTAACTGTCCAGGTCCATAGTGGCCACAGCAGCTTGAAAATAAATACAAACAATGAAAATAAATTTGAAATTACGTTATTTATCTGTCAGTTTGACAGAAATGTCGTGATAAATATCGACGAGATACTAGACGCTCGATATATATCGCACGATAGTTGATACGGATCGTAGATTTCTGGATTTTCGGAAATCCTGTGATCCATATCACGATTCATGATACTCTAGGCTACATACTCGATAAATATCGTGATCCTGCGTGAATCACGATATATATCGTGTGTGTAGTATTCGCTAATAATATTGTGTTTACACTGTTAGAAAGGGACTAAGGACTATCGATGGTGACTCTCGCTCTGCCCGGTTTTAGTCAAAGCAGTGCGCAGTCCCTTTGGGTCTGGGTGTTCTATGTATAAGTAGTATATCAATTATCTAGCACCCATAATACAAGCTTTGCTTAGTATGTGGCTAGATGGCGCTGTGTGAATTTGTACACGAATATTTATTTATTTTATTTATTTATACCCAGTGGTTAAATATTTGTTGCTCAGTCCCTATTTCAAGCGATCTTAAATTATCAAAATTGTTGGGGCGCCAGCGATTGGTTACGAATGCTTTAGGTACCTATTCGATGTAGCATGCAAATAAATAAATAAAATAAACTGCTCATTGGAGTAGGCGGTATAATCCCAGCGGCTGTACCGCCTATCTTCGATAGTACGCCGCCATCTTAATTCAATTGAGTAGCGTCTCTACTCAATTTGTGTTGTTTAGTATAATAATGTAGTGTAATATTTAATCCAAAACCAATCAAGGTATATTATATTTTATTGAAAATAGTACCTAGAGATAGGTAGTATACGATGTCGTTTGTCCTCCATGATGATGCATGTGTAAGCCGATATTTTGAAACTAGGAATCGATCCGAGATCGGAAGTATTGTTCAGATCAATTTTCAAATGTTATTCAATGTGAATAACATTGAACGAAGATTTTAAATTACATAAACATATGCAGTTTAAGTTCAAAGCTGGCACAAACTTGTAGAGAAATCTCTTAACAACTGGCTGGATATCCGGTATCCGGCCAAACAAGTATCCGTTTCATCTATAGTTACATCATACAACATAGGTTTATTTAATTTGTGATAATAAAATTTTTTATTATTAAAAACGTTTAAAATATTAATGCATGTTTGGATATTTAACCCTTATTTTCATCTCGGTCTTTGTTTCGTTCTCGGCCAAGACTAAAAACCCGTCTCTGTCGGACCAAAAACGACCTAGTTCTTTCACCGGGCAAATGCCTCGTTTTGTACAAGCTTTTTGATAATTTAATGATGACCTACTAAAGCCTGTGAACATTCAAATCACTAAAAAGGTTACCGTTTTGCGTTGTGATATTGTTAACAATATCACATTGCCTAACGGTAACTATTTTAGTAATTTGAATGTCTACGGGCAACCGTACTATACCTTTAAAGACCTAAGTGCTGTTTTATTCATAAAAGTTATTTGCGGTTGGTTTAATAAACGTCAAATAACTTTTATGACTAAGATTATATTTTTGGGAATAAGCAATGAGGAGTTTTCCAGTAGGTATTGATAGTTGGTTTCAAAAAGCATCAATAGATGGCGCTCCTATAATTTTGGTAATCTTTTATTAATCTGTATGATGGTGGCAGTGATTTCATGCAGCCAGCTAATACTAAACTTAAAAATAAAATGTTTATTAATATAAACATTGATTAATTAAAGGTTGAACTAAATGTAAAAAGAAATATTTATAGAAGTTAGCACTATGTTCCATTATTATTACAACCTCTGAAATGGTTGAAAACTATTGACAAATACAATATTATCCAATACAACGTACCCAGTGTTTATGTATCCTCTTTGCTTAAAACCTATTTCAAACCAAAATTGTCAGGGCGCCATCTAGTGAGTTGTTAAGAATGCTTTAGATACCTATTGGAAAACTGCTCATTTCTGGCTTAAGTAACCCGCTCTTACGGTAGAGTTGTTGGTCCTAGATTCACCGTCATTTTTGTTTTTGGTCTTGATTGTATTTGTTTGTTTGTATTATTTATGTTTATTAGTCTGTGCCACCTTTATTTGTTAAGAAAGTGTATTGCATGCGTGAGATCTTTAATAATTAATCTTATTAAATCTAATTTGCGAGAGACCTTGGCCCTTACTGTAAAAAGTGTCAAGCAATTCAAATGGCAGCGGTTCTGAAGAAACGGGCTCTCGCTGAATACAATAAATCATTTCAGGTGACTAATGTTAGTTTGCTGCTGTTGCAATTATTTGCCGGATAATACTAAAACTTTTTAATTTTAGGATGGTCCGCCGTCGAAGAAGTTACATTTGGTTAAGAAGCCGCTCATTGGCAGTTCTGCAGCTGCATTTGTGGGTCTGCTAGAAAAATGTAAATCCTCTGATGAGGCATTGCAACTGCTGCTACGAATTTCAGACTGCCTGCAGTTCCAGGAGTCTGATGTAGAAGAGGCCATTAAAAAACTTTCAGAGCATTTCCAATCTGAAGAGGAAGCTGTGGTCAGAGTAAAAATTCTGTGGCTGTATTGTGATATCGGACTGGAGTGCCCTGGTGCTAACCTCAACAGCTTGATAGAAGAAACTATACATCTAATAAAGAATGAAACTTCTCACAAGGTAACCTAAATTTCTTTTAAATGTTTGATTTGACTGAAGGTAATAAAAGTCTTGGTAAAAATATAGAAACAAGATTCCCTTGTTGGGGTTGAGGGTATTCCCCTAGTAGGAAAATCAGTATAAAAATCAGATACCAAAGGGTGCAATTAAATAAAAATTAGAAAGATCGAGAAAAGGCACCCAGGAGGGGGTTTGTGTTAGGGGTGTAGGAAAGGGAGAGCAAAACAAAATGGTTTTTGTGACCATAAATATTTCGACGAGTTGCGATCCTATTATAACATAATGAAAACCAAAAATAAATAAATGTCTCAAAATAAATAAATGCATAAATGTATACTATAAATAAATGCATAAATGTATACTTAAAGCTAAAATAGCCTTATCTACTAGTCAACTGGCATAATCTAAGACTGAATAGGGTAGGTGCAGGAACAAAACTATATGAGTAAAAGGGAGGAGGGATATACTGCCGTACAAATTTAAAATGGAGTGAGTGCATTTTTTAACTTTTGGGTTTATTCGATTTTCGGAATCCAGGAAACAAAATCTACTCGAATCATAGACCCGTTTTTTGATACCTGCTCTGTTCTTTTTGTCAAGACAAAATTTGTTACAAAAAAATAAAGACCTGTACTGCAAACACATTTTTCTCTCAACACTAGATAAATGCACTCACTGCATTTTTTTTTGTATGGCAATATATCCCTTCTCCTTTTTACTCATATAGTTTTTGTTCCTGCACCTACCTTATTCAGTCTTAGATTATGCCAGTAGACTAGTAAATAAGGTTATTTTAGCTTTTAAGTCTTTACTGTACTTTTTGTGCATAAAGTTTTAATAAAAAAAGAGAAAAATAGATTTTTTTTTAAGAAATTACTAGTGCCTGTGTGTTGTTTATATGTATGATATTTCTCTATGTATTTTATTGTGTGCAAAGTGTTACATAAACAAATAAATACCTAGTAGTATAATATTGATGGTGAAGTAAATGTTTTTAGGTTATAGCTCAAGGCATAGCAACAGCATTGAAGCTAGGAACTAAATTAAGTGATGACAAAATCCTAATGATGCGTCTGGTCAATGTGGCAAAGGAAAATCTTAAAGATACCAGCCACCAGGTGAAGTGTCGCTGCTTGCAGCTCATTAGCCACCTCTACCCCATTTATCCAGAAGCAGACAGAACTGTTGATATGACAAATGAAGCAGAGGCTATAGTCAAGTTACTAGGAGATTATTCCAATGCAGAGGTAAGTAAAAAATAACTACTTTAATTCATTCACCATAAGAAAGTGAGTGGCTCCAGGGAAAAGGTGTTTTCACAGTGGAGTAAAAATTCAAACTTTATATATTTCAAAAAAGATTAAGTTTAGGTACTAGAAGAAAATCAATTAATTGTCTCAAATAAATAAAGTTATTAGTAATATTTTTTATCAGTGCCACAAGAATCTTCATTTGTATTTAATAAGAAAGAATTTTGTTCTGCGTGAAATCTTCCAAATTGCACATAACATTTTCTTCTTGGATCACATGGTCGCAGTATTTCTTCTATCGATTAGCATCTATTAAATTTATTGCTCCATGAAATAACATTTTCACATCCGTCACCATGAAAAAAAAAGAAGCTAAAAAAACAACATTTTTATTTGTGCAAACTCAATAGGATTGAGTTTGCTGTGGTACAGTGGCACTTGGAGAATTTCAATACCATTACTTTTAGCAGTTTAATCTACTGCTTTAATATTTATTATATTCACTGGTCACTGTGAACTTAGCCTTCTAATTTACTGCAACCCGATTGGTCGAGGGGTGGGGTTAGGCCGGCGGGAAACGATGCGTCACTATTTTCTTATCGCGAATTTTACGAAATTAAACTTTCATCATGAATTGATTCAAAAATAATTACTAAATCTTTCAGGATGCACGAGTAAGGTGTGACGCTTTCCAGTCCCTTCTAACACTGAATGAACGTGGCCAGTCGCTGAGTGCGGACATATATGATACAGTTTGCACCGCACTATCTGATGACTACGAAATAGTGAGGGAGGTTGCACTCAAACTGGTCTGGCTATTAGGAAACAAGTACCCAGAGAAGTAAGTGAAACTAAGGTAGAGCTGATATTCGGAGACAAAGTCAGAGGGAAAGACTGGACTGGAGGGAGAACTTCCTCTGCTTATTTGCACAATTTGGTAGTCAGGAGTTCCCACTAAGTTTTGTTTTCGATGTATGGTTACTCACCAGAATAAATATTATAGGTGTAGTATGCAGGTTGCTTTGCGGTGTCCGGTAGCGTAAAATAGCACCAACTTCTTTGACGTATGAGTGTCAAATAAGGTATGAGAAGTTAACCAGCTACGACCTCTATAGACCGGAACCAAATGGCCAGCAGTATTTTCTGTTGCGTATTTTGAACATTGCGATCTGCAACCGACGGGTTGCAGGCGCGCCAGAAGTATAAATCATAGCAAAATCGTCTACTCATGTGTAGGAGGTTCAAGGCCAACAGTGAACTATTATGGATTCTTGAATAGCTTCCTGGAGTAGAGAAGTGCTGGCATCAATTTAATAACGCGAGCCTTCAGGCAGACGAGCGCGCGCGATATTGCTCTTAAGTTATATTTTTATTTTTCTACTTGTTCTCGCAGCGGTAGTGTCGCGTACTTACGTATTTAGAATTTAAGAGGCAAGTTTTTTACCACTTCAATGTGTAAGATGAACCTTCAATTGCCAGCACGATAACCCTGCAAGACGGCGAGACGACCATGCGTCTCGTGGACGACGCGTTCGTCCGCATATGCTCCGCCGTGAACGACCTCTGCATGTCGGTGCGTGCGTTGGCGTGCACGCTGCTCGGCGACACGTGCGCAGTCTCCGACAGGTTCCTGTTGCAGACGCTGGACAAGCAGCTCATGAGTAATATGAAGGTGGGTGGCGTATAATCCGCGTCATGAAAGAAGAGACTTGTCAAATGGCAGTGGAGGGGATTTCGCGCAGGTAATCGTATGCAGCGCAAGTCGAACCACGTGACCCGCCAAGTCTCTTCTTATTTGACACTAGTTGTACAATAGAATATATCGTGCTTTTTTATTATTATTATTATTTTGCCTTTGTACTTAAGTTACCTTCTGTTAAATTGTATTTATTATTTTTGTGTACAATAAAGAATAAAGATAAAGATTATTTAAACTAGCCGTGCATTTGACCGCCATCTGATCAGGTGATAAGTGACGATGCAGCCGAAGATGGAGCACGCCTGTCTAGGAACAGCTTATTAGATCCAGATCCAGGCAACGCTCGCAGGCAACGTTCAATCCTAAGCATTCGCAAAAATCTTGTTATCTATTGTAAGTATAGATTAGACACGCTGTGCTTGTACATGCTGGCGAAAGTTTATGTGCATCAGCCCGCGCCTTGCCTTAGTTTGATGAGCAGCATAGTCGGGTTGATGACTCATCAGCAACGGATGACGTTGGTAGGAGGCGTTGGATGCGGGTAACGGATATGACGCCTTTACTCGTCAGAAGGGGGCTAGTCACTACCTTTGGCTTTACCGCTTTGGCTCGACCTTTATAATGCGTACGGCTAAGGAATGGAACGCGTTGCCTGCGAGTGTGTTCCCTGATCAATATAATCTGGATGCCTTTAAGGCCAGAGTGAATACGCTGTTCCAAGACGGGCATTCATCACGGGCTTCATCTTCGGCCGCATCGTCACTTACTAACAGGTGAGATGGCGGTCAAATGCCTGCCTTGTCCGTTATAAAAAAAACCATTACTAGTTACTACCATTTGCAAGGACAGTTGGCTGCTCCCGTGCCACTCGTATTTTACTAATATATTACGTCCACCCCCACCCCCACCCCGCAGAAGAAGCGCACGGCCCACGAGCGCGGCGCGGAACTCGTGCGGTCCGGCGCGTGGGCTAGCGGCCGCCGCTGGGCCGACGACGCGCCCGGACAACTCGTGGAACAGGACGCGGTGCAACTCTGCCCGGGAGGGGCGGCCGGCGCCTTCGTGCATGGGCTGGAGGACGAGCTTATGGGTGAGTGGTTGGGGGCACCCGTTGTACATTTTAAACACATGTTCCGGGTTTCCTCTTTAACATGTGGGGCAGTAATTGCGATAGTTTGAAACACCCGTTATAGTACAGGCGAAAAACCGTAATCGTGTATTGAGACTGTCGGTCAAATTCTCAAAAAGGTAATTGTTGCTTTTTTAGATAACTATATATGTCCGTTGAGCGTGTGGTGTCCGGCAGAGTAGAATAGCACCAACCCCTTAGGCTCATGGGTGTCGGACAAGGTGACTAATGTATTCGAGGCAAAAGATCAAGAGTCGCCGTAGTCTGGAAAATGGGCAGCAGCATTTTCCATTGTTATATTTAAACACTGCGATCTCCAATCCGCCTGCCAAGCGTGGAGATTATGGCAATAACCTCCTCTTTCGTGGGAGAGGCTTTAAGTCCTGCAGTGGACTGTTACGGGCTGTGATGATGATGATATATGTCCACAAAGCGGGATTTTTACATATAAAACAACTATCAGCTTGTTGGGAATTCGACGTCCGATGGTTTTTCGCCTAGGCAAAAGTCCGTAACAGTCTACTGGCTTGACGTAGATTATACGACGCGCATGCACAAATCTAACGGTGCATAATTGTGTCTTGTTTTTGTAATTAGAAAGAGAGATCAACGTGTCGCAAATTATTCGCAACCTAAACTTAGTTTACCGAGGAAATGAGGGTTTCCACGATTTCAGATGGCGCTAGTGAGGTGTATGGTTTGTTGTCAAAATACTGTTGTGCTATTGGACATAAACAACTGCTGAAAAATGACGAATCTATTACAGCCAATGGCACATGGGAGAGGCTTTAAGTCTTTATTTTGACATCAGACCTTACGTCGCTGTGGCGCCATCTCGTGGATTTTGGAATCGCGTAAACCCTCATTCAGTTACATCATACATTTTGACGGTGGCGCCATCTGATGTACCCTACCTATTTTAGAATCATAAACAGCCATATTTTAATATAGGTTTTGCGACTTTCGTGGTTATTCACTACACTTTCATCGCACATATAATCGGGGTATATAAGGTCGAAAAATCGAGATAAAAACTATACTAACCGTGGTAACAAACCCGATATCACCAATATTATAATTCTATCCGACAGAGGTTCGCACAGCGGCCGTGGACGCGGTCTGTCATCTCTCGTTGCGCAACGCGGTCTTCGCCACCACTTCGCTGGACTTCCTTGTGGACATGTTTAACGACGAGATTGAGGACGTGAGGCTGCGAGCCATCGACAGCCTCACCAAGATCGCGCACCACATAGTGCTGAGAGAGGACCAGCTGGAGACCATACTGGGCGCGTTGGAGGTATTGTAACATGATTATCTTTGCGTATGAGTAACTTCATTACGTATGTTTAGTCGTGTGCTCGATTGGGTACTATAGTTAATTCGCGATAAGAAAATAGTGAGTCATCATTGTCCGCCAATCGGGTCGCAACAAATTAGAAAGTTAAGTTCATAGTGACCAGTTGACGTCAGAAAATAATAAAAATTAAGACCTAGCCGGTTGGAATAAACAGCAAATACTAGACTGACTACTAAGAAAAGGGATATCCTTGACTTTATTTTTGATGTGAAACAAGTTGATTCTTTAATAAACTTGACCTTTTTAAATATAAATGGTTTGAATTTTCACGCCATTGTGAAAACACCTTCACTCACTATTTACGGACTATAGACATTTAAGATTTTACCATTACTTCTATAATATGGATATAGACAAGGGGTTGATCGCTACACCACATCAAGCTAAGATGGTGGATACTTGCTATATATTAAAGCGATAAACCACACTTTGCGGGCAGGATTGGTAGCACCCCTGGTGTTGCTGATGTGCATAGGCGGCGGTGACCACTTTCCATCAGGCGGCCAGCATGCCTGTTTGTCTGCCGGTTAACATAAAAAAGGATCGTACCTTGTTGCACTCGATGTTCTCTGCCTACCCCTGTGTGATACGGGCGTGAGTGTGTATGCATATAGGTATGTATGTGTATATGTCGGCAGGATTACTCGATGGACGTGCGCGAAGGCCTGCACCGCATGCTGGGCGCGTGCACGGTCGCCTCCAAGACCTGCCTCGAGATGTGCATCGACAAGATACTGGAGAACCTCAAACGGTATCCACAGGTGAGTCGGAACTGCTAACTTGCATGAGAGATGTCAATTGATGTCAAAATGTACCGCATGATGACTGCATGTCGTATTATGAACAAAAAATGAAATGAGAATCTGTAATTGGCTATCTGATACTTAAGTTAATTTCTAAGTGTTACAACAGCTGTTGATTTTCCTAAGAATAGAAAAATTAAAATAAAGCAATAATTTAAAATATAATTTGAATCGGTTAACAAACATCCCACTTTTATGATCAAATAATTTGATTGATCATAGCCTCCGTTATCTGAGGCCTACCTATTTCGGATTGATTCGATTTAGGACACAGATAATTTCTTTTTTCCGTATAGGTCAGAATTTCGAACTGCAGATGAAACAGCAATTTTCCTGATTTCGCTTTCGTCGGATTCCGTATAATTATTTCATTGACTGTCTCGTTAGCAAAATGAAGTTAACGAGTATTTTAAATAACTCGTGGCGCATTTATGTCTTATTAGAAATTAAAATATCTTTTTGGAAAGCGGCCACCGTCATCCAGGACATCTGCAACCTATGGGAACGGATCAGTAGCTTATTTCTAAAGTTAAGACTAACCTGCCCCCCAATGCCCCGTGGGCGACCCAACAAGCGATATCTGACATCGCTGAGTCGAATGCGAGAGCCAACGGTTTACGACGAGAGGGTGCCGGAGACCGGGCGAAGTGGAGAAAAATTTATTTATTTTTATTTTATTTATTTTATTCAGGTAGTAAACAGTCATGTTACATTGCATGAGTTCCCAATTATATAGCTAATAGACCTACAACTACCCGAAATATCAATTATTATAGTACAGAATAAACTTTATTATTATACAGTAACAATTTTACTAAAAAGCACCTACTTAGTATACATTATTAGGATTTATAAAAGTGCTACAAGTCATACCCTGTTAATTCTACAATTTATCCTAGTATACCATGTACATTTTTCTTAAAACTGGCTAAATTATTATGAAACATATCTATATCACCGAATTAGGAATGAGTAGGAAAGCGGACCCTGGCAGAGGCCGGGATAAACTCCGACGGTGACTTACCCGCCCCAATCCCCCCAGGACAAGCGCTCGACCTACCGCTGTGTGCAGCGGCTGGGAGCTACGCATGCACCGCTAGTGCTGCCACTGGCCGCCCGCCTGCTGTCTGTGCACCCGTTCTTCGATGTACCCGAGCCTGATGTGGAGGATCCTGCCTATGTTTGTGTGCTGATATTGGTAAGATATATATGATATGCTTTGAGCGAATGGAATGCTAGATAATGCTATTTTAGCTTTAAGTCCGCCAATGTACTGTTTGTGCATGAAGTATAAATAAATAAATGCTGTGCCTGCCGATTATGGATTGAATTTGCTGAATGCAGCATCCAGAATTCAAACTGGAGCCAGCGTTTTTTTGGCGGTGGGACTGCCGGCATACTGGCCTGCCTATTGAATGACATGAATAATTAACACAATGTGAACTTGGATAATCGATTTATTATTTTATTACAATTCTTCATCAGCGTGAGAATATAGATCGATCTGATCTACCCCCAAAACCCATTCAAACTCCACCGCGTCACCGCAACACGTTAACCCTCTTTTTTCAACGAAAAATAAACAAACATATGTCTACCCACATGATCCCTCAAATAAATTAACGCAATACTACTTTATCGAATATTCCAATTGCACTAATAATTCGAGAGTGATTTTCATGTGACAAATTAATGATCGATTTTACGGCACAGCTCAGCTTACCAAATGATTAATTCAGAACAGCTTAGCTCGGAACAGCTTGGCTTAGCTCAATATAGCTCGGCTTGGCTCAGCTCGGCTTCCCTGTCCCCTCAAGGCAGCTCAGCAAAACAGCTCATCTCTCTTTCTCTTACAATATTCAAATCTGCCGACTGTATTTACGGAACCATCCCCTGGAGTAACCTCAACGACCCTCTTCCTACGTACTACCCACCTATCTAAAACTACCCGCAAAAACTATATAGGTAGGTACTTGCTAAACTAAACGTTACTAGCAAAGACCTGTAATTGGCTTGTTCGTTCTAAGATAAATTTTATTATGTTTTGTATAGCTGTTGGTACTCCAATAAATAAGAGAGATAGGGCAAAGCGGGGTATCCCGTTCGAATTGGAGCCGCCCGACTGGGGAAGTACCTCCACCTTACAGAATACCGCAGCTAAACAATACTATTTTAAATAGTATTGTGTTTCTGCCGGTGAGTAAGGTCTCCAGTGCTCCATGAGGTGGGGATTTGGGGAACCGTGGTTTTGGCAGTGGAGGGGCATTTGTCTTTTTACTGCCAGATCAACGTGTTACAGAGGTGGGCAACGCATTGGCGATACTCTTGGTGTTGCTAATGTCTTTAGGTAGTGGTGACCACTTTCCATCAGGTGGTCCGCTTGCCTATTTGCCTATCGTATGACATGTCTACCATATACCTGGTTGCCGGCAGGTGTTGAACGCGGCGGCGCGCTGCGGCACGATGTTGCCGCTGTTCGAGGAGCACACGGTGAAGCACTACACCTACCTGCGGGACACCATGCCGCATTTCGTGCCGCAGCTGCCTATTGGTAAGCTGTTTTTGTTACTTCTTTGTATAGCAAGCTGTACGGCATATAGCAAGTTGTATGGCAAGCTGTGTGTTTAGAAGACGTACGTTTGTTGTTAAAAAGGTTAGTGAAAAAATTCCATTAGTGCTACTGGATCGCTTGGTAGTTTTACGGGAATTTGTTTATACGTGGTACTACTGTTAGTAATACTGGTTACGGATACGAAATAGATTAAATTGATTACTTTCGTAAATCTGCAATATTAAATTTGTATAAAATTGATTGCTGTTCCCAATAAGAATTGCTGCTCAATTTAAGAAAACACAGGCGCCACTAACACCATCGCCATTTGTCAATTTCTACTTTGAAGGGAGGACAAACAACGGACTACATATACATAAAGCTCACGCCTCTGTCCCACAGGTGGGGTAGGCAGAGGCTATGGACCGCCACTTTGCTCTGCCCTGACACAACTGCCTAGCGTCGCATATATCCACAACTCTTCATATATCAACATCTCCTTTTATTCTTTCCACTTCGGACTGCCGCTTTTACATGGACGGAATACACATTAGACTAAATTGAACTTGTGAACTTGTTCTAACCTATATCGCGTCTATACCATGCAATGCATTTTCTCTTTGTATTATTACCTAAGCAAACCAAATCAATATTTTAATTTTCATATCTAAGGCGACGCGCGCCAGTCCAGCGAGAAGATCGAGGCGGCGATGGACGACAGCGCGATCCGGCGGTTCTTCGAGACGGCGATGCGGCACGCCGGGAACCCCGCGCTCTCCGACGCCGTGCGCCGCCAGATGATGCGCTCCGCCGAGGAGCAGCTCGACAAGTGAGTGGCGGCAGACAATAACGCACCTCGATAAACACAGAAAGCTTTACAAAGCTTGGTACAATTTTTTTATTTTTTATTTTCAATATTTTTTTATGAAAACTTGTTTCTTATTTTTTATTGAGTAACTGGAACCCAAATAAAAAAATATAAAGTGGCATAGCATCAACCGAATTAAAAAAACAATAATGATCAATGTTCTTAATTATATGTCCACGTAGAAATCGTAATCTCAATGTTTCAGGCTGGTTTTGTTTTAATTCACCGCTTCATTAACCAGAAGAAGAAAAATCCAAATTATTTAATTAAACTTTCGGAAAACACTGATTCTATGTTTTCGCGCATACGTATTCGATTTTTTCTGAGACTCGAATAGACGTCTAAACTCGCAAGGCACCTCTGAGCATGGACAGAAAACCGACCGCCCGCGGCTCGCTGCACACACACAGTGCGACACGAGCCGCGCGCGAGACACGTACGAATTTGAGCAAATGGGTGAGCCGTGCGTGCCTCAACCTGAGACTGCCTCTAATTCGTGCGCACCTTGTGTATATGAGCGTATCTGACACCTACTAAGCCGTCTCTCCCTTGCAGGCTGTCGGAGGTGGAGCCGGTGTGCGCGGGCGCGGCTCAGTTCACGGCGCTGTTCGCGCGCTGCGTGCTCGCGCTGGACGCCGCGCTGGCCGCCGCGCCGCGCCCGAGGCGGCTGCCCGCGCACGCGCTCGACACCCTCACCGCGGACTGCTCCAGGTGAGTCCGCGGCGCCGTGCTCGCGCTGGACGCCGCGCTGGCCGCCGCGCCGCGCCCGAGGCGGCTGCCCGCGCACGCGCTCGACACCCTCACCGCGGACTGCTCCAGGTGAGTCCGCGGCGCCGTGCTCGCGCTGGACGCCGCGCTGGCCGCCGCGCCGCGCCCGAGGCGGCTGCCCGCGCACGCGCTCGACACCCTCACCGCGGACTGCTCCAGGTGAGTCCGCGGCGCCGTGCTCGCGCTGGACGCCGCGCTGGCCGCCGCGCCGCGCCCGAGGCGGCTGCCCGCGCACGCGCTCGACACCCTCACCGCGGACTGCTCCAGGTGAGTCCGCGGCGCCGTGCTCGCGCTGGACGCCGCGCTGGCCGCCGCGCCGCGCCCGAGGCGGCTGCCCGCGCACGCGCTCGACACCCTCACCGCGGACTGCTCCAGGTGAGTCCGCGGCGCCGTGCTCGCGCTGGACGCCGCGCTGGCCGCCGCGCCGCGCCCGAGGCGGCTGCCCGCGCACGCGCTCGACACCCTCACCGCGGACTGCTCCAGGTGAGTCCGCGGCGCCGTGCTCGCGCTGGACGCCGCGCTGGCCGCCGCGCCGCGCCCGAGGCGGCTGCCCGCGCACGCGCTCGACACCCTCACCGCGGACTGCTCCAGGTGAGTCCGCGGCGCCGTGCTCGCGCTGGACGCCGCGCTGGCCGCCGCGCCGCGCCCGAGGCGGCTGCCCGCGCACGCGCTCGACACCCTCACCGCGGACTGCTCCAGGTGAGTCCGCGGCGCCGTGCTCGCGCTGGACGCCGCGCTGGCCGCCGCGCCGCGCCCGAGGCGGCTGCCCGCGCACGCGCTCGACACCCTCACCGCGGACTGCTCCAGGTGAGTCCGCGGCGCCGTGCTCGCGCTGGACGCCGCGCTGGCCGCCGCGCCGCGCCCGAGGCGGCTGCCCGCGCACGCGCTCGACACCCTCACCGCGGACTGCTCCAGGTGAGTCCGCGGCGCCGTGCTCGCGCTGGACGCCGCGCTGGCCGCCGCGCCGCGCCCGAGGCGGCTGCCCGCGCACGCGCTCGACACCCTCACCGCGGACTGCTCCAGGTGAGTCCGCGGCGCCGTGCTCGCGCTGGACGCCGCGCTGGCCGCCGCGCCGCGCCCGAGGCGGCTGCCCGCGCACGCGCTCGACACCCTCACCGCGGACTGCTCCAGGTGAGTCCGCGGCGCCGTGCTCGCGCTGGACGCCGCGCTGGCCGCCGCGCCGCGCCCGAGGCGGCTGCCCGCGCACGCGCTCGACACCCTCACCGCGGACTGCTCCAGGTGAGTCCGCGGCGCCGTGCTCGCGCTGGACGCCGCGCTGGCCGCCGCGCCGCGCCCGAGGCGGCTGCCCGCGCACGCGCTCGACACCCTCACCGCGGACTGCTCCAGGTGAGTCCGCGGCGCCGTGCTCGCGCTGGACGCCGCGCTGGCCGCCGCGCCGCGCCCGAGGCGGCTGCCCGCGCACGCGCTCGACACCCTCACCGCGGACTGCTCCAGGTGAGTCCGCGGCGCCGTGCTCGCGCTGGACGCCGCGCTGGCCGCCGCGCCGCGCCCGAGGCGGCTGCCCGCGCACGCGCTCGACACCCTCACCGCGGACTGCTCCAGGTGAGTCCGCGGCGCCGTGCTCGCGCTGGACGCCGCGCTGGCCGCCGCGCCGCGCCCGAGGCGGCTGCCCGCGCACGCGCTCGACACCCTCACCGCGGACTGCTCCAGGTGAGTCCGCGGCGCCGTGCTCGCGCTGGACGCCGCGCTGGCCGCCGCGCCGCGCCCGAGGCGGCTGCCCGCGCACGCGCTCGACACCCTCACCGCGGACTGCTCCAGGTGAGTCCGCGGCGCCGTGCTCGCGCTGGACGCCGCGCTGGCCGCCGCGCCGCGCCCGAGGCGGCTGCCCGCGCACGCGCTCGACACCCTCACCGCGGACTGCTCCAGGTGAGTCCGCGGCGCCGTGCTCGCGCTGGACGCCGCGCTGGCCGCCGCGCCGCGCCCGAGGCGGCTGCCCGCGCACGCGCTCGACACCCTCACCGCGGACTGCTCCAGGTGAGTCCGCGGCGCCGTGCTCGCGCTGGACGCCGCGCTGGCCGCCGCGCCGCGCCCGAGGCGGCTGCCCGCGCACGCGCTCGACACCCTCACCGCGGACTGCTCCAGGTGAGTCCGCGGCGCCGTGCTCGCGCTGGACGCCGCGCTGGCCGCCGCGCCGCGCCCGAGGCGGCTGCCCGCGCACGCGCTCGACACCCTCACCGCGGACTGCTCCAGGTGAGTTCGCGGCACCTGCCCTGCCTCTGGGTGAGTTCACGACACCTGCCCTGTCTCTAGGTGAGTTCACAGTGCCTGCCTCGTCTCTAGGTGAGTTCACGGTGCCTGCCTCGCCTCTAGGTGAGTTCACGACGCCTGCCTACGCTGCGGGCGGCGCTCGAGGCAGCAAACATATGTAGCCGGCTTTATAGTGCTGTCCGCCTGGGTTCAATAACGAGTGTCATTGGTCTACGTCTTTATTCCGCAACAGTGTGGCTTCCTATTCTAGCACATACTGCTACATTGTGATCATTGAATCTATATCTGAAGTCAAAGGTTCTAGAAAACTGCATAAGAAATCAAATGTGACTTAACTGCGACAGCAGCCCGCTAACTCGACACCTATTCCGCAGGCTCCAACACCAGTTCAGCGGCGTCTCGGAGCAGGAGAACGCTTGCGTCTACCAGCTGGCTCTCCGCGTTTGCGCGGCCAGACTGTGTGCCGCCGCCACGCCCACCACGCCCACCACGAACACCGCGTGCACCGTGAACGCCACGAACGCCGCGAACGCTGCGAGCGCCACGCTCACCGCGCTCGCCGCCGCCGCCGCTGCGCTGACGCAGCATGCGGAGATGCTCGATAGATTGCTCGCTGCGGCTGGTATGTGGCTTTTATGTTCATAATATGTATTAGCGACCCGCCTTGGCTTCGCATGGGATTTCTCTTCTTTTCTCTAGTATATCAAGTTATGTATCTATACTATTATAAAACTGTAAAAAGCCGTTTCTGTACATTGAAGATATTTCAGAAGAAATCGTCGGGATAGGATTCTGGGACGGAACTAAGATCAAAATTTTCTTTAAAATGCATTAGAATCTGCAATATCTTTCTATCGTGTTATTGTGGGGGAGTGAAGACAGATGGCTACGGCCTTGAAATAAACGTCATTGACCGTTATTTTTAGCAGAGTCCTTAAAGCTGGGATAATCTTGAAAGCTGTGTTATTGATTGTGTTATATATATTTATTGGTACCCCAATAAATCAATTTGTTTCGTTTTTGTCTGATGGCCCTAGATGCCAATGCCTCTCTTCTTCTTTCACCCTTGTTCCAGATTAGCTGGGGTCGGGCTTTGCGCACTTGCGCCAGGAACGTCTATGTCGGGTTGTCATCTGTGCCAGGTTTTCGGTTTTTGGGTCCTTTGCGATAGTCGACCACTATTTGGCTGGTGGCCTGTCTCTAGCTCTCGGCTGTGTGCTGATGTTAAAAATAGTCTTCATGGAGTAATCCTACGGGTTTACTTAGATGCCAATGCCTATAATTTGGCCGTGTGATGTCCGGTAGAGTAGAATAGCACCAACCCCTTACACTCGTGGGTGTCGCACAAGGCGACTAATGTTATCGCGGCAAAAGATCAAGAGTCTCCGTAAGCAGGAAAATGGGCGTTTCCCATAGTTATATTTCTAACACTGCGATCTCCAACCCACCAAGCGTGAAGATAAGCAGTGGCAGTAACCCCCCCTTTCATGAAGAGGCCCTAAGTACAGTGGACTACGGGCTGTGATTACGTAAGCCCATTAAAACAAAAAAAAATTAGCCTCATTGACCCCCTTCATTCCCACAGGTGTTGAGCCGGACCCGTTCACGATCGCAGTGTTCCAGCTGTTATCGAACAGCGGAGGCGGCGACCAGAAGCCGTTGGCGTTGGCGCGAGCGCTGGCGCCTGCTTTGCGGGCCGCGCCGCTGCCCAACGTGCCGAGGCCTAGTCTCAAGGTAGGATATAGTAGCCAGGGGGTTTACTACTCGTGTGATAGACCAACACCTGGGGGTATGTGGTGATGGTAAAATGGTAAGTATCACCCATGACATCGTATCGACGACTACTGAAAAAGGTGGTGTGTAAGGGCCATCGAGTGTGAGATTCTCTTCTATGTTTGGAAGTAATGCGCTTATTGCATTTGGCTTAATTCAGAAGCGAAAAGCGTAAGAGCAAGTCAAATTGTTTATAGAATAAGGTCAATATTTGTATCACGCCTTTTGAAAAGCGGAGTGACGGTTAACACAATATAAGTGATACAAAAATTGACCTTATTCTGTGAGCAATACATTCCACTTTCATTTGCTCTCGCGCTTTAGAATTTATTACATTTTCGTAGCCTCTCATTGTTACGTATCCAAAAGGCGTGTCACTTCCACTTTTTCTCTCACGCTTTTCGCATCTGAATTCAGTCGGCTGAATTTAGCCAGGTGTAATAAGCGCATAAACTTGCACGCATCCAGGTCTCAACATCCAAGCTTGCACAAGCTCCCCACCGTAACACCCAACCCCATTCCAGATCCGAATGTGCACAGCGACGATACTGGAGCCGGCGCACGACAACGACACAGTGGTCCGGTTCAGTGCCGGCTTGGTGGCCGCCGTGGGGCTCGAGGCTGAGGTGTGGCGCGTGCGAGACCCGCGGTTGCTTCGCGTGCGAGTCGCATACCCGGACCGCAGACGGCACGCACTGCGACCACATCCGGACCATTTGAGGCCGCTTGATCATCATGATCAGAGTAAGGATAGATAAATTCTTTTTATTTCAGTTATAGATCCATAGCGGATAGCCGCTTATCATTGAGTACAGAACACAAGTCATCAAGTTTAGTGCACTCTGTTCCCTGAATTATTTGTGTCGTCAGGTGTGTTGGTGGGTTTGTATGATCCATAATACGAGACAGCGTACATATTTTTCCAAAGTAATTATTTTGTAGTTGCTGTGGCGCAATGATGTTTCTATTGAGTTTATTAACTCCACAATTTAAAAAAGTGTATTATGCAAAGTTCTAGAGAATTTTATGTAGATTACTTTAGTATAAGAATGTTTTTGCTATAGGCCGCCGTTTTCGAGTTATAAGCAAGAAACTGAAAAAATTTATAAAATTTCGTAGTTTTAAGAACACCATGGGGGTAGCACAGGTTTTTCAATGTTGCAATCTTGGGGGTAAACTCCTCTAAAGGGACCTAACAACATATAAATAAAAAAATCATAGCTACATGCGCGTTTGCGATTGCGATGTTTGCCTTTTTGTTTGTGAATAAATGTACTGCACTATGTGCATTCAAAACCACGAATATGTTTGTACAATACCAATGTTAGCGTACAGGCGACCAAGGAAAGTACGGTACACATTCAGTTTGACTCCTCAGGCTCGACCTTTTATTGGAAAAAGTTCTTCAAGAACAATATCATCAATGTTATCAATGTGTAATAACAGTGAAGTCATGGTTTATTTACAGCCCCGTGTATTTACACAGTAATACTGATAATTTCTTGCTGAAGTGATTCACTTGGAAGAATTAGAAATCATTGACATTGCAATGATTCACTATTGGTTTATTATTGTTAGTTGATGATGGAATAATAACACAAATTCTGAATATGTATGGTCAAACTACACCGTATGCAATACGACGCGCTTTGATAGAGCCTCTGTGTGACTGTAACTACAAATACAAAATTTACTAACACAGAAAATGATTGTCTTTAATATATACATAGATAATGTACTTCAGTAGTATAAAAAGAAAATTGTATTACAGACGAAGATGGCACCCAGAACGTGCGTCTCCTGACCAAAGTGCTCATCTCGCACTGCGTGTGGACAGACCCCTGCGGCGTCGACATATCCGTGTGCCTTGCCGTGGAGGAGGGCGCGAGGGAACCTGCTGCGCTTGTCGAGCTGTGTCGCCCGGTGCGGGTCACCGTGGCACCCAAGCCGATCAAGAGGGGAATATAGCGGGTTAATGATCAATGATGTTGTTTCTATAAGTGGTGATTTTAAAAAATAAGGCCATGATCTAAGGGCACCACCATCTTACACCACTAGAAATTCACTTGTCCAGCCAATGCAACGAGATAAAGATACCTGTGTTGTACACCTACATTTCATACAAAACTGTTGTGCTGCACATGTGCCTATGATTGTACACATTGTTACATCTTTATTTTTTTTATTAGCCTTACACAAAAAGTATTGTACAAAAGATATATTTAATGTATAAGAAAAAGATACAAATAAAAAACTCAGATTAAATTTGGCATTTTGTTTTCATTGTTATAAGGTAAACAAACAGGCAATCGGCTACCTGATGGAAACTGGTCACAGCCACCTATAGACATCATCAAAACCAAGGGGGGTTATCGAGGTGTTGCCTGCCTCTGAACAGACCTCTGATGTACCACTTGAACGGTCTCATGTCATAGTCCAAAATAAACACTGTGGCTGTATTTTAAATTCACCTTTAGGTAACTGTTATGTACATTTAACATTGATAAATAAAAAGAATATAACAGTATATTGTATATACAATAAAAAGAATTTATCGTACAACAAAAATATTATCACATTATCCTTACATATTACTCACAGTTTGTAAAATATAAGTATGTAGGATTGTATAAAAAAGCACGAAAATTATTTAAAATACATTGAAATACTCCTATGAATGTAATGTTCATAGGCGATCAACTGTCCGCAGGTATCATTCGTTATCAATTGCCAATAGTTCTGAACGGGCTATGCAATGGTATATCAGGTGTTTGATTCCAGGCATCCAAGTACCTACTGCACTCACATGGTCCACCATGAGAGCTCTATGAATATCATTTGCTTTACTTGGATCATCATCCTGCAACGCTGTAATAAAATGTCACAATTGAATATTTTATTTTGAATTGAATTACATATGTCATATCATTTTTAATAGTTACCATGAGCTAAATTTCTCATTTGCATGTGTATACTTTTATTTAGTTTTCCACTAGACCACATTTCTTCCATTACACATAATCTTTTTTTTATATTATCAGCTTTTGGTCCCAGTTCACTATTATCTTCTAAGAATTTCAACAATATATCTTTTGTTTCCTTCAATGCAGTTTCACTATCAATATCTGTGGCTTCATGGGTTGATTCACTGTGAACACTGGGCAAAGGGACTGGTGGAGCAGAAGGTATTGCCGGTGGTAAGTTGACAGAGAGAGGTGGTGTTGCATTTGCTGTAACGCCCGAAAGAGGGAATGCCACCCTTTTATTTAAAAAATTACGTGGCCTATTTGGAGTGGTCTGCTGCACGTTGTAAGACAAAGTTGGAGGATCATTCCATCCAGGATCGAATGGAGCTGAAAGCGAAAACTTGTGTTAATTCAAGATAAAAATAATACGATTACTTACCATTCAAATATTTTGCATTTTTACCTTTGGGAGTATTATTGCAATTATCCATTTTTAGAAAGTGTAGATTATCACGAAGTCGACGTATCAGCAAAATCCTCTTTCAACTAAAATAGTAAACAAAAAAAGCAACAAACGTCAAACGAAATTAAGTTCTAATTTTTTTCTATAAGCTCCATTTGAACAGGCTAAGGTTTATTAACCAAACTGCCTACAGTCTTGCTTTGGTTTATTTATAGGCGAAGAGGTCTGAAATGTGGCCGCTCACTGTGGGCCTTATAAGAAAGCTCCCTATTACCCAAAGGGCAATGGAAAGAACTATGTTTGGAGTTTCTTTGCGCGATCGAATCAGAAATGAGGAGATCCGCAAGCGAACCAAGGTCACCGACATAGCTCTAGGGATTGCCAGACTGAAGTGGCAGCGGGCAGGGCACATAGCTCAAAGAACACATGGCCGATGGGGCAGTAAAGTCCTCAAGTGGTGACCACGTAATGGCGAAACGCAGTGTGGGTAGGCCTCCTACAAGGTGGACCAACGACCTGGTAAGGATCACAGGTACCAGCTGGATGCAGAAAGCACAGGACCGGCCTTTGTGGAGATCTCTGGGGGAGGCCTATGCCCAGCAGTGGGCGTCTTCTGGCTGATATGATGATGATGATGAAGAGGTTCTGCGTTGGACATCGAGCGGTCTACCAACAAGCGCGTTTCGCCAACTTGAGCTATTCGCCAATGGCGCGATTCGAATCTACTTTAGATTATTCCGTTTTGGAGAGCTGCCTAACCTTTTACGAAAACTTTATGATTTCATCTTGCTAGCTCCTTGTACATTGAGATGAAGTATGAACACGGGCAATACGACATTTTGCTTGAGCTTATGCTTTGTCTAAAATAGGATGATAATTTTGACAGCTCACTAATTGTTGGTCTTTGGCGCACGCCTATGAAGTTTCATGTTTTATTTCGGTAAAATGTACTATGGAAAATGTCGTACTTCATAGACAGGCCCCGCCCCTTTAGTGAAGTGCCACGAATAACGAATAACAACAGACAATCGAAAATCGATATTGATATAATATAATCGAATATTTAAAATTAACATTTAGGTAACCTTATTATTTTTTGTAACTAAACTTTTATTCTTTGTTTGGATTTCACCTAAAGAGACCTTCCACATCAACAATTTCGAGTCGCGCGTATTCTACGTAATAGGATGACTGACCGAACAGATATACGCACGTGTCATAATCGTCGTTGTAGAAGGGTTTTAATGTCGTATTAATAAATTATTAATTCAGAAGAAAATAAATAGTTTATTTTGTATAATATGTATAGCATAACCACGCAACTATCGATTCCAAGTTCTATGAGAATGATAATCGATAATCGAATAGATTCATTAACGATTTTACACAACCACATCCCTACTGTGATCTGTCAAAATTATCATCCTATTTTAGACAAGGTATAAGTGGCCCGCTAGTATGTCACTCAAAGCTGTCAATCACATAGTAGAGTAATCTGTCAATCTAGTCGAGTGCGATAGATAGTCCTTGATGAGCCGCTCACTCGCTGGCTTGGCTGCCTGTCAAACAAAACAAATTGATTTGTTGGAGCGTGCGGGGATTGTACCATGATTTTAAATAAATATTTTAGTTTTTCCAATGGCATTCTGCCTGTAATTGTACTGATAACATTGTGGTTTATCATAGAAACAGAAGGTATGTATTTTCATCATAAGTTGTGTGAATTTACGACATTTTTAGGTTTACCTAACGGCTGCTGTAGCTAACATTACGTGGCCCAATGTTATGGGTGGATTTACCGATAAAGATTCATCATTATCATCATAGCCCATTACAGTCCACTGCAGGACTTAAGGCCTCTCTCTCGAAAGGGGAGGTTAATGCCATAATCTCCACGCTTAGCAGGCGCTTGGAGATCGCAGTATTATAAATATAAGAATGGAAAACGCTGCTGCCCATTTTCCAGCCTACGGAGACTGAATCTTTTGCTTCGAAAACATTAGTCGCCTTAAACGACACCCACAAGTGTAAGAGGAAAACATTACCTATTATTAATTATGAGAGTAATACTCTTGTAATGTACAGGAATACAATATTCAATTGTGATATTTTTGTTTTTAGGTTCAAAAGCAGAGTTCGTGACATGCGGTACGATATTGAAGCTATATAATACTGACTTACGTCTTCGGTTGCACTCACACGATGTCAAGTACGGCTCAGGCTCTGGTCAGCAGTCAGTTACGGCGGTAGACGTCTCTGATGACAATAACAGCCACTGGCTTGTGCGACCTTCTCAGGGGGAAAGTTGTAAGAGAGGGTGAGTTTTCATTATTTATTTTTTCATAAAAGAAAAACCATGTATCTTCTATTCTGCATAGTATAAGGTAGTTGATCTCTAGAATTACTTAAATTTATTAATTAAATATACTTCTTTCTTACCAACGTCCACAACACAGGGTTAATTAATGTCACAACTAAAGGAATTATAAACATTTGTGATCTTCTTTTCTAGTGTGCCTATAAAATGCAATTCAAAAATTCGCCTCCAACACGTGGGAACTAAAAAGAACCTGCACTCTCACTATTTCTCATCTCCACTCTCCGGCCATCAGGAAGTATCATGTTATGGAGATGTAGATGGAGAAGGAGACAGCGGAGACAACTGGGTTGTTGTATGCAACAACGATTATTGGAGAAGAGATACACCAGTTAAATTCAAACATGTGGATACAGGATCGTAAGTAAATTAGATGTTAGACGTACATGAGTATTTAGGTGTACTGTAGGTACTGTACTATGCTTTAGGAAATAAATAACCTAACAAGGAGCTATTGGGAAAGGATCAGAACTTGGTCATAAGTTGAAAGAACCACCTAAAATATGACACCTGAAGAGGCTGCACTCATGGGATAACATATGACCTGTCTGTAGCTAATGAAGGCAATCTAACACTGGAATGCCTAACATGCCATGCCATTGATAACAACTGCTTATAGTCTAAGGACTGATCGCATGTTTGCAAAATCATATAAAAATAAATTAGATGTTATAACTAAACAATTGATCCATTTTAATATTACCAAACTGTTTTTAAAGAGTTAAAGTTAGGTTATGTTAGCCTAGGTTTTATGAAAGCAAGTGAAACATTTATTCAGCATCTCTCCAAACACCCCTACTCCATAGCTGGACCCCAACGAGCACCTAATATGCATTGTTTAGCTGCCAGGCAGTTTTAAAACCAGTCACCTAAATCCTCTAGAATTTTTGTATCTTACTATGTTTCTACTCTTTTCCAATCCAATCCAATTCTAAATTGAAGCATTTGTCTATTTAATGTAGAATAATTGAATACTGATTGTGCACTGTGTATTCATGAACTCGTTGGTACTGTTTTTAGGTACTTGGCTGGGTCCGGAAGAACTTTTGGCAGACCTATCAACGGCCAGGGCGAAATAGTGGGAATCTCCTCCCAATATGGATCTTACACAGATTGGCAGGTCAAAGAAGGTCTCTTCATACACCCCGGGGATCCACTGCCGCACCAACACGCCATACATACAGAGTTATAATATTGTGTGAAATTACTTAGTGAACTAATTATTTATACTTTTGATATTTTAAGTTGTTGAAATACATAGTGAGAATTTATTTGAATACAATGTCAAGGTAAATGATTGTTGATAGTGTAAAGTAATGTACAGTATGTATCTACTTAAAATGCAAGTATGATTAAGGATATTTTGTTTTTATGCTACATAATCAAACATCCTACTTGTTAGTAAATTACAAAATGGTAGAAGATGGAGATGGAGCATGCTAGGCTAAAAATATCATATTCACCCTGGCCTTGAAGTTGTAGAAACAAGAACAATATAATTGGAAGAAAGTAATAAAATAATTTTATGGTTTTATAACTATGAAGTAAATTTTTATTAGCAACTGTAAACCTTACATTGTTTATTTACAGGGAGTTCACAGTAGCTATTATTAGTCACAAAGCCAAATGAAATTATTTAGTATACTTTACCTTAGAAAATTGATTTGTATACACATGCTCAGCTATTATTAAATTGTAAAGGTAACCATGCCTGTTTCATTTCCAACAACGACTATATAATCTATTTCTCAAGACATCAAGGCCTTTATTTAATAATCGTATAGTAGCGTGCATGCGAGCTAGTGAGTTGCGAGGACGTTTACAGTCCTATGAAGAATGTCATCGGTGAAGAGTGCGTTCAGGACCGGGAATAGTTGTACAGTACTGACAGCTTCACTGTAGTGCTCCAGCCTGGAGGACACCTTTTCCACAACTTTTTTATTTCGCTGCGGCCGAATCAGTATAAATGGGCACTATGCGTGACGCACTACGCACGACTCCTTACGCGCGCTACGATACTTAGCACTGCTGTCTCTCTGGTATTTGGGTTAGCAGGGGAAGTGTTAATGTGTTTTCTACACCTATAATATAGGTTCTATTTCTTAGTTGGAATTCTACACGACCATTGATGCTAATCAAGAAGATGCCTATTTACTCATGTCATTATTACTCTCGAGTTAATTTTACTCGGAAAAACAGACGTGCCCAGGCAAAGGTGGCAGTGCGTGCACATGATAAACGTTGACACAAAGCGCATGGTTCGAACGTTTGGAATAAGTAGTACTTAAGAGTACAGTTCGGCTGGATGTCCGATAGTAGAAGGCGGGATTTATGGGCGACAGTTACAGCTTACCATCAGGTGGGCTGACTTTTCATTTGTCACTGTGTAGAATAAAAAAGCCCCCGCGTGGCACCCACAGCCAAAGGCCATCTCTATGTTCAAAAGAATCTTCTAAAGCAGAGGGCTAACCACCACCGGTGCCTACAACTCTTGTGCCCAGGCGCCTTCCGATTGAGTAATCGGATGTGGCCATCGCTTCGCTCATCTCGGAGCAGCGGTCGAGAAGAATTCCTGTTGGTGGAGCTCGTCTAATCTAAAACGACGCGCCCCACTATCGCATTAACGCACACAAGCAAGTTTAAAATATGGACGCAATACATATACAAATGCCGTTGTAATTGGTCATTCAGTTGCCGGTGATATTCAAACGTAGGAGCACGCGTCGTTCATTGACTCCCACACAGATGAAGTGTCGTTATCAATATTTGCACTCACACATCGAAATCATCTAACTAAGTAGTGGGGCGCGTCATTTTAGACTAGACGAGCTCTACACTCTTTTCAACGGCTTGGTGTTCCAAATGCTCCGCTAGGAATTCCAACCGCTCGGTGGCCTCGGTTGTCCATTAGACGGATTCTTGCTCCGCGTTAACTATGTGTGGAGATGGCATTGCGCTGTCGCTCCCAGATAGTACCTACCGCGGACTTTCTTCACGGCCGACTGTTGCTCGTAAAGTCGATTTTAATTTGGTTTTTATTTGCGAGGATGTGTGGGGAATGATGGTGTAGAGAGCCTTGTTCAGTGGCCGCTTCCTCCATCCATCTGCAGGACTGGTGGCAGCAGGTCCCGCGTCTGACACGATGGTGTGCCGGTTTCGACGAGCGAAGCAGATTCCATCGCGTCGCGAATGACGTCCGTAATTAGCGGTTGCTTCAACTTTCGCAGGCCAGGGGCCTAGATAGCCTAACTCAAATAAAACGTCACCATCTTGTTATCAAAATCACTCGTCAGCTCTTGATGCGATGGCGTTTAACGTTCGAGTTAGGCGGGCCCCATGTAATCCACTAGACTCCTCGAGTATGCTATGCCCATTTGTAGACAAGTCCATTGAAGGTCATGAGGATGGGGAGACGCTGTCAATTTATGACGTAAAGCACCTCAACACGTTGTGGACCGTGGAGACCTTTTTGCGAGGCAATATCCAAGATGACCGGCAGGCAACGCTGTTTAGTGTGAACGTTCATTGGTGCGTCGGAGCCAAAGGAATCTAAAACATATTTTATTTATTTGAATTGAATTTTTGATTAGATTTGAATTTTATCTTTTTTTTACTTATTGACTAGCCGGGCATTCAACCGTCACCTCACCTGGTGGTAAGTGACGATGCGGCCGATGATGGAGCATGCCTGTCTAGGAACAGCCTATTCACTCTAGCCTTGAAGGCATCCAGATTATATTGATCAGGGAACACACTCGCAGGCAACGCATTCCACTCTTTAGCCGTACGCATTATAAAAGTCGAGCGGCTCGTGCGGATAGCTGGAAGATCCACGACATAAGGATGAAGCGCTCGCCCGGATCGCTCTCGATGGCGGAAAGGGGCCGGCGGAATGAGGTCGTGCAACTGCTTCGCACACTCTTCGAAGTGCAACCTGTAGAAGACCGACAAACGCGCAACCCTACGCCGATAATCTTAGTCCTTACAGCGACAACGCACCTGCGGTGTTGCAGTTTTGTTAACTGCAACCTAAATGCATCAATCGTTAAAGTTATGGGCGTCAGTTACCGCTTACCATTAAGTGGGCTATCGGCTTATTTGTCACTGCGTATAAAAAATATTTCTGTGGTGGGTCGGGGCCAATTCGTAACCGTGCTCTTCGGCGTCCTGGCAGCGTTGAGCGTTTGGAGTGCTAAGTGTTCTACTCGTTCAGATTTTGCGTAAAAAATCGCAACAAATAAATTTATGTTGTAATGCCAGATTATGCGATCTAATATAGTTTATTTACATAATTTTGACACGTCCATTAATCATTATTGACCATCTAGATTTAGACGCGACCAATCGAGAAATTAAATAAGAGGGAAAAATGTATGCAAAATGGCGCCTGAAGGTGCCAAACGGAAATAGCTCTGTATCATAGAAGAATAAATCACATAATCAAAGCCCACAGATAGACTTGAGCCAACGTCACATTAGTGAAGGCTGTTGCTAATAATATCTATCCAAGCGGAGTCCCCACAGTGAAAACTACCATATATAACCATCCTGTCGCAGTCGGGTAAAAAAGCCGTAACAAACATCAGCCGCCGGACACCCTTTATCTAAAAAGGAATGATTAAAAAAGAAATTTTAATAAATCTGTTTATTTTAATAAATGTCATGTTATATTTTACAGGAGGTAAACCTCTGAGAAAGTGTTTGAGTAAAAGTGGCATTGCTACAACAGCATCGAATGGTTCATGTAATAATACTGACAAATGTTTAACTGTTATTGTTATCCTAATAATAAGTAATAATTTCCTTTTGATAACTACCACAACAATTTCCATGAATGTTACAGTTAAATTACTATATGAAACACAATATTGTTGAGAATGCTAGCTCTTAAAAGTTTTAAATTATTTGGTACACACCCAGCCCCTCAGTCGTGGTACGCTTTCGATTTTATTCACATGTTACTTGAGAATAAAAAGCTACTAAAATTTAACTTAAAAATACATCTAACACATCAAAAGGCACATATTCCACAATGGTTCCTTCAGTACGTGGTCAATCAACTAGTGTACAGAAAATACACATTTGGCAGTAAATCCATCTATAAATTCAGTAGACTTTGTACTATTGAGTAAACTTTATATCATTCGTACTTTTGATCGGCAAATTGAGAGTATTCGTTGTGTAATAATGACCAGCCACCAATTAATTAAAAGAACTTTCAAGCTACAAATAATAAATAAGCATCCTAGATCCGTATGTATACCAAAACAAGATAGCATACAAATCTATGATAGATAAAACATATCGGTGGAAAATTAAAACTAATATCGAAGTAGTAAAGTTTATACCAAAATTGATTTTTTGTGATAACTTCTCTTTATAAAATCACAAATCATTATAGCTACATACAAAGAACAAAGCTCAGATTATATTTCTGAAAATGTGTACTAACCCTATAGAACACATATCGCGCACGTCGCGCCCATTCTAATGGACGTCATCTAAATATCGGATATCTACGATAAATTCATTTAGATACGTTAGGCACTGGTACCGCAGTCATCAGCCATTGGCTAGCAGAGTTTGTTGGTGAGGACTCCGTTCAGTTTGTCCAGCGCGTATGTGAGGTTGTTGTATAGTTTCTTGTCGCACCCGTGCTCCTCGATGGTGGCGAACCTGAATGTCCGGAAATTCTTCTCTACGTCGATGTAGGTCACAGCCTGCATCAGCGGGCACAGGATGATCTTCGTGTGATCTTGGAAATTTATCTGCGGAGAGAGGTCACATTAGACGTGTATCAAAATGTATATTTAGTATATTAAGGAAGGCAACATCTGTGGATCCCCTCCGGCTGTCGCCGTCGCAACTATGTAAGTAATGTTAAGGCGGTTACATACGACACTGCAGCATAACCGATCTAGGAGGTAGCAAGGCAGTTGATAATAAACCTTTCGAAGTATAAAATAAAGTCACTTTCAGATGCGGTGACGTGGTCGAATTTCGGAGGTCGACTCGCCAGCGCATTTATTGCGAAAGCGACCCTATTTACTGGCAAGGATTAGTATCAACTCCTTCGCTGCCTCCTAGATCGGCCCTGTCGCATTTGTTGTATGTAGTCGCCTTTACATCCAGATTGTAGACGATTGACTTACCTGCAATGTTCCATTAGTTAAATACATAATGACTGCAAGTGTGGTCCTGTACCACTGATGTAGATGCGGCAGTCGCGAAAGTCCGTCACTTTCCCTCACTGGCACTGAAGCACCTGAAAAGATGAATAATACCGATTAATTTACGATGATAATAGACATACTCACTTCTACTGTAGAAGGTCGTAACGTCTAAGGGTGGGACCACTTAACTCCATGCGATAGGATTATGATTGCTCGCTCGCAAAAGGCACCGCGGAAGTTGCGATCGAGATGAAAGAAAGCTATCGCTATTCGAAATATGCGGTCCCACCCCTGGTAATATCCCTATTATCAGGCTGATAAATAGGCAAATGGAATACAATGACCGAATAATCGAAAATTCGTAAGAGAAACATACCAGCTTTCATAAGATGCTCGGTCATGTATCTGCGGAAGTACGTGAGGAGTTTCATCTTCTTGTCAAGCTCCTGCGGGTACTCGCGCATCGTCATGTACTGCTCCTGGCCCTGCCGATTGATGTAGTGCACGTTCCTGGGGGAATAATGCAAATGTTAAAATAAGTATCAAGTATCCATCAGGTTCCCCTGTTAACAGGTACGTAAAGGTCAGGCGGCAGTCGCTTTACTGTAATTACCTACCTGTAAGCTAATTACGTAACGCTGTAGCCAACAATTTTCTAGTTTCAATGATTGAAATTGTTATTTTTGCGATTCCGTATCATCGATTTCATGGGTTCAGTTGCTAACAAAATTCCATTGCAATAAATAGTTTCACTATTAAATAAATCATACGAAACCGCAAAAGTAACAATTTAAACCATTGAAATTATTGGATTGTTAGCAACAGGGTTACATAATTGGCCTACTGATCTGTTAAATCCTGGATCATGGTTCAGGCGAACCCCGGCCACGCGCGCGAGTGTACAACAGAGATATTGGCGCCAAGATTATGACAAAAATAACTATGAATGAATCAAATGAATGCGCTTCTACGACAATGCTGTCCTTCATTTTAAAAACGTTTGGTTGCCAAATTTTATGTGGAAAAATGAGTAAGTATTGTGTCGCATACCATTAAGAAGAGTAGAAAATACATTTACAGATGTGACTAGTTTAGTCTTTACAGTGATAATATTACTGCGAATATGCATTTTTCATTACCCACGTAATCATGACTAGATTATTATATCAAAAAGTACAATCAGCAATCTGTCAAAAGTCAGCTAAACTTGAATAAATCGTAGATAGGGTTACAGTGGGTCTACTCGGTTATTTCGCCGATTGCACACAGGGCAGCACCTCAACCTACTATTTGGATTATGGACTGTCTCCTGTTCGTATGCTCATTTATATCTACCCTAGTCATTGTAGCCCATTTTATAGTAGCAAGATACTTGCAAGTTTCAATGTGCTGCCTAATGTAAAATAAAGAAAACAGTACTCACACTCCGTTCGCAAGCATAATCAGCTTGGTGGTGTCGTTGAACATCACGCCGACGCTCTCGTCGCAGAGCTGGTAGCCGAAGCCGTACTTGTCGCTGTAGTCCACCCACTTCCCGACCCAGACCAGGGGCTGGGCGGCCGGGTCGCTCATGTCGTCCGTCAGGCACTCCGGTCGGCACATTAGCTGAGGACAGATGTGAGGTCATTTTGGGAATAGCTTATCGCCACTTTTTTTATAGCTATAAGGTGGCAAACAAGCTTGCGGCGGCCTGATGGTAAGCAGTCACTGCAGCCTATGGACGTTTGCAGTACCAGGGGCATCATCCACGCGTTGCCGACGCCGTAAAAACCTCTTCACCACTTTTTTAAAGAACTCCATGTTGTACTCTCCAAGTAGTCAATTCCACAACCTTGTGTCCTTGCAACCGCTTGGGCGCTTACATACCAAAACCAGTCAAAAGATCGTAGAATGGTCGCCTGCCCGATAAGATTGATGACGACGTGGCGGGGAAGTATTGGTTAAAGTTGGTTAAATACCTAGCAAACTTATAACCTCGACTTTAAACGTTAAAATAACTCAACCATTATATTTCACAGCATGCTTAGGTCATATTATTCATATCAAGGTTGCAGATACTAGTTGGATACGGATGCCGTAGGACTGGAAGTTGTGGAGATCTTTGCGGGAGCATAAGCCTCCCGCAAAGATCCCTGCAGGGGGCGTTTTTCGGCTATCCTCTGACTACAGAATTATTGTACGATATTAATAAACGTAGCATAACTTTACAGCTAAGATTAGCAAAAATTTCTAAAGCTATTCCCACTTGTCAAATTATGCCATGTTTATTAATAGGGCCGATTGGATTTACCAATCGTACTACACCACTTATAATCCTATTGTGGTCGTGTAACTCAGTACCTACCTTGCTGGCGAGCAAGCGCGTCAGCTGATCGCGCAAAGCGATGAGGTTGGCGCGGTGAGAGTTGGGCTCCACGGCGCGCGGCTCGGCCGGGATCGCCTGCTTCATCGGCGAGTCCACAGCCATCGCCATATGGTCTGGGGATGGTATTGGTATCTCAGAATTGTATGTACCCATGGCATTATGGTGTTCTAATTGTATCTCTCTATCTATGGTGTTTGTCGCGATGTAGTTCTTTCGATTTGTGTTAGAACGAATCACAAAGCTATATATCGCGCGACAGTTTCGTCATGGTACTCACACGCAGGCAGTAAATTTTGATTTTAAATGCTCACAGCTTCTCATGGTGTATTAACATAAAAACGAATAAAACGGAGGTGGAGTAATGTGTTGTTTTGTTTGTTCTGGACCTGGTTTATCGTGCCAGCCAAATACTATTGCTGAATTGATTATTTTATTAATTACTTTTTTAGAAGTAGTTATTTTAAAGTACTTAAAGTAGTATTTCAGAACAGACAAAGCATATGTTCATTTGTAAAACTATTGACATGCAAAAATTAAAGCATGATAATAAAAAAATGTGGACTGAACCTGTTATATGTTTTGTTTACTAACAGTTCTCTAACTACCGGAATATTTAAGTGCTTGAATGCATATTTCAAACTTCAACAAAAAAGATAATTGATACAAAAATTTCATAACTAAGTAATACATAGTAAATATACGACAGACACTCATGCCGATACCAACCATTGCTGTTAACTTCGTTCAGTGGTCGTCTGTGGAGTGCGACGCCCTCTAATTGATCTGTACGCGGCGCGGTGGTGAGGCAAGACAGTGGCAGCGCGGCAGGCATGATGCCCGCAGAGAAGAACTCGTGTTGCAACAACTTGTCTACTGAAGGCCGTCGTGCCGGGTTCGATTGCAGTTGCAGCACTATCATCGACGCTGCAGGCTTCCGCAGCGATGATGGGATCCTGTGTAATGTTAGAAGACCTTGGAGATGAGATGCTTAAGACAGAGTTCAGTACAAGCTTCGAGCACAAACACAAACATTGTGTAGCAATTGACTTTGTTATTATTTTGGTTTTTGAATTATGAATTTTGAGTTCGTTGATTTACATAGTGATGCCAGTTACAGTGAAATGCAGCAAATGCATTAAACTAAATGAATGCAAGTTATAAGACTGATTGTTATTTTCGGATTTGTGTTATTCAATTAGCTTGTCATATGTGGTGAATAGTTGTTAGGACAATCAGTTAACATTGGTATAATTTTTTATCAGTTTGAATGGTGTACGGTGTTAACAATACACAGAAAGCTGGTTTCAACACCATCACCGTGTACAAACAATAGTAATTGACCTGAATCGGTGATTGAGCGTATTATCATCCACTATCTCCTGGGCATAGCGCTTGCCAATTCTATGCCAGGGCCCGGTGCAACATATGCGCATAGCTAAGTATACGCCATCACTATTTTAGGAAACATAGTAAACCAGTTACATTAATCTTGGCACATTACAATTGGTTTATGTAACACTATTATCGTTATTTTGCAGGCACGCAGTTGTAGAACAACTGTTTAACTGTAAAAATACTCTGTATCTCACAAAACACAAACAACTTGTGTCTAGTATATTAACAAAAGATTAAAAGTAAGACATCAAAAACATACCTGTATTCACATTGTTTGATTCGCTTATAGGTGTCCTTGAGCGTGGACGTCTCAAACGGCGGTTTGCCAACAAGCAGTGTGTACATGATGCACCCCAAACTCCAAATATCTACTTCAAATGAGTGGCCCTTCTTTGTGAGTATCTCTGGTGCAATATAGTTTGGTGTACCACATAGAGTCTGTTTCCTCTCTCCTGTAAAACAATATCATTCCATTATAAAAGTTGTGGAAAAGAACCAATCTAGTTCTGTCACTGACTTGTATCCTGTCTTATTCAGCTACTTTTCCCAGAAATAAATGCAAAAAAACAACATTAGATGATTAAAGGTTTAAAATCCAATGAAATTATATGTATGTAAAAAGTACTTAAATATTAAAATATACATACCTTCATATTCAATTCGGGCAGCTAGGCCAAAATCTCCAATCTTCACATGAAGATCATCATCAAGGAACAGGTTGCCTAGCTTAAGATCTCTGTGAATGATGCGCTTGCTGTGCAAATACTGCACTCCAAGTAAAATTTGATGCATGTAGAAACGGGTTTCAGGCTCCGAGATTGCTTTTCTACGCTTGTGCAGTTCCATCATTGACTGTGGAAGAACAAATGTTTTAGTATAGAATAGGGATGGCTGGATACATACCTACCTAACGTCCAGTTTCTTTAACGATTGTCAATGTTAATCATCAATAAACACTTGCTGTCTCTGAGTACAACTTACTGTAGATAAGGATGGCGAATTTTAATTGATGATTAACAATTGGTTTGCATACGAGAAACTGGCTGTAAGTTGGTTATTTTACCAATGAAACTTTAAATTAGATTCTACAAATGATTTAAACAACTTGAAATATTGAAAATTAATTATAATTATAGTTAGAATACTAACCCGTCTCTTGCACAGTTCAAGTACAATGTAAATGTTCAGAGAATCCTCGAAGAAGCTGTGGAAGCCTACAACGTGTTTGTGCAGCAGTGAGCGATGGATAGAGATCTCCTGAGCCATCTTTTCTTTCTGGCTTGATTTCACCATCAACTTTTTGGAAACTATTTTGCCAGCATAGATCTGGTTTGTGGCGATGTCCTGTATTTCGTAACATTTTGCGAAGCCACCCTGAAAGCATAAGTCGTGTTGTATAATATTAATTTCTACTTCTGTATACTTCTATATGTCCTTCATGTGTATTTCTGTGTACTTTCTGAAAACAGCTGTTAAACAAAATAACTGAACTAACACCATGCAGAAATTATACCTAGAAAAGCAATTTGATTTATTAATCGGTTACTCTAATGTATATGTGTGGTAATTTTTGTACGCAACGGTTTGGTTTGTATAAATGCATAACAGGTGCATAGACACTTAACGAATATTTTCAAATGTAAATCGACGAACGTACAGGTGAAATAAATTAATTTGTGATCTTTTTAATCACGACAGTGCTAGTATAGTGATAAAATTACAAAAAGCTACTCACCTTTCCAAAAAACCTTAACCTCTGGTAAGTGCTGTTTGTTTGGGGATCGCGTATGATTTCAGGGATTTCCTTCTTTTCTTCTTCCTTGATGGACGTCATTTTAAACTAGCTTATAAATGTAAACTAAAACCAAGTAAAATAATTTATAAGTAACAATAAATTGTTGATGATTTTAACAAATTCACAAAGGGAATTTCAAACGGACAAACGTTTGAACGTTTGAAAGCTGTTGATTTTTTGACTGAACGGTTTTACGGTTTGGCCAATCACATTGATTTGTTTCTACCATGAATCAGTATTGACAACCATTCTTACCAATTCCTACCATTTTCCACTATTCCGAATTTTAACAATGTTTATTTCATTAAAGCCATACGAATAAAAAATACATACGCATACAAAAACATAACTAATCTGACGCAGTCGGGTAATAATAGAATTAGAAAAAGAATCTCGAGTACAGATACTACTACTGATAAAAGAAACTAGAACACTGGCAACATTTTCCACATTTTGACTGACAGTACAGACAGAGACAGAAGATGTTCTGTCTGTCCATGGTGTACACTCTCGCTTTGCGCTGTGCGACGTCGGAGCACATACTCGAGTGTAAACATCCACTATACCTTGTCTAAAATAGGATGATAATTTTGACAGATCACAGTAGGGATGTAGTTGTGTAAAATCGTTAATGAATCTATTCGATTATCGATTATCATTCTCATAGCACTTGGAATCGATAGTTGCATGGTTATGCTATACGTATTATACAAAATAAACTATTTATTTTCTTCTGAATTAATAATTTATTAATACGACATTAAAAACCCTTCTACAACGACGATTATGACGCGTGCGTATTTCTATTCGGTCAGTCATCCTATTACTTAGAATACGCGCGACTCGAAATTGTTGTTGTGAAAGGTCTCTTAAGGTGAAATCCAAACATAGAATATGGCGGATACTACACACACGATATTTATCGTGATCCATATCGAGTAATATTTTGGATCGCAAGTCGACCCTACACACACGATAAGAATCGTCGATATTTTCATTAGTCTATGCATTCTTTCATTCATTTTGATGGCTGAATAGACTAAGTTGCCAATGCCTAGCCTAAAAAAAAGCATTTTTGACGCGTCGCTGGTGTATATTTACGATTTTTAAGTATTTTTACTAAAATGACTGATAAAGCTAGCGTTGCTATAGTATTAGCATTAGGATTAAAAAGACGCGTGAAGAGAAAAAGTAAGTAAAATTTTGAGGATGAGGATCTTGTTGACTTTTTATACTTTTATAGTAACTGTCCAGGTCCATAGTGGCCACAGCAGCTTGAAAATAAACACAAACAATGAAAATAAATTTGAAATTACGTTATTTATCTGTTAGTTTGACAGAAATGTCGTGATAAATATCGACTAGATACTAGACGCTCGATATATATCGCACGATAGTTGATACGGATCGTAGATTTCTGGATTTTCGGAAATCCTGTGATCCGTATCACGATTCGTGATACTCTAGGCTACACACTCGATAAATATCGTGATCCTGCGTGAATCACGATATATATCGTGTGTGTAGTATCCGCTTAAGAGTTTAGTTACAAAAAATAATAAGGTTACCTAAATGTTAATTTTAAATATTCGATTATATTCGTGGAGGAATCGGGGGGAGGCCTTTGCCCAGCAGTGGGATGATTCGGGCTAATATAGATAGATAGATAGATTATCCTGCCGTGTGGTGTCCGGCAGAGTAGAATAGCACCAACCCCTAAGACTTGTGGGTGTCGTACAAGGCGACTAATATTTTCGAGGCAAAAGATCTAGAGTCTCCGTAGGCTGGAAAATGGGCAGCAGCGTTTTCCATTGTTACATTTACAACACTGCGATCTCCAACCCGCCTGCCAAGCGTGGAGATTATGGCAATAACCTTCCCTTTCGTGGGAGAGGCCCGAAGTCCTGCAATGGACTGTTATGGGCTGTGATGATGATAGATTATATTATATCAATATCGATTTTCGATTGTCTGTTGTTATTCGTTATTCGTGGCACTTCACTAAAGGGGCGGGGCCTGTCTATGAAGTACAACATTTTCCTTAGTACATTTTACCGAAAAAAAAACACAAAACTTCATAGGCGTGCGCCAAATGCCAACAATTAGTGAGCTGTCAAAATTATCATCCTAGTCTAAGAGCCCATGAGGGCCAGACCTTCCTATTGTCCGTAAGTATGAAAGTTTTTCCATGTGTGTCCCCAACACAGGTAAGAATGATCCCCACCCATGAAACCTGGATCGTGGTTCCTTTGGCAGGTAACAGGTAACAAAGGTGTATAAAATCTTATCTCCAATTTCTTAAGTTAGCAAGCTAAATTTTTTTGTATTTTATTCGTAACAGCATTAATACTCACGATGCTCATTGCCAGACACATAGTATGGTTACAACCCTCCGCCGGACACCCCTAAACTATAATTCTCTGTAATTATACTTACCTTATATTAGGAAAGCTGATTTTTATAAATGTTATTCAGAGAATTATTAAACTGAGTTATCTTAGTAGCCAGACAGTTTTTTGGGTTCTATAATCCTGCCAGACGCATAAAAAGTGTCTCATATGCAACAACTGGTGCGAGTGAGACAGAGCGCTCAGTTCATTGCAATGTTATGCTAAACATATACTATCGTTTATTCCAAATTGTTTAGTGATTTTTTTTTATAATTCATCAAGAAATTTAATAAAATAATATTATTACAGTCAGAATAATAAATTTTTTAATCTATAATCAGTAAAAATTTTCTAATATTCACATTTAATCAGTAAATTTTTTCTAATATTCACATTTTTAAACTCGTGATATCTCTCGAATGGAATGTCTGAATTGCATAATTCAAAAAGTTATATAAAGGTATTGAAGCAGTCGTGAATATGAAGTAATTGATTTTGATAAGGATTAATAGCAAAGTACCAATAAATAGCGTTTTTTAGCGGCGGCATTTCAATTAAATTTTGAAAATAAAAGAACACATGCATACATGTGACATAACTATAATAGTTAGACATATACTGTCGTGACACTTTTTATAGATAATGATGTGTTCTGCAAAGTCGTAGTACATTATTTTGTTCTATCATCAATAGTTTTCGCAGCACACGCGATGTAAGGAATTTTTTGGGTATTTTTTTACACCTTGGGTTACATTATTGGAGTTTTATTAATGAACCGTAATTTTTTAGAAAATTACGCTCCCGCTCCGGCCATGCACCAATGACTGTTTTTTGAGTTATGTACATTAGTTGAATACTAACCGATGCTCTTACGGTGAGGGAAAACATCGTGATGAAACCTGCACATTCAGGCGACTGGATGTGTAACCATGATCCAATCTGGTCAGTTTCCCTTGTTAGCAGGGTAATGGAGGTCAGACGGCAGTCGCTCCACTGTAATTACCTGACCTGCCAAATCCTGGATCATGGTCAAGGCGGACCCCGGGCCCTCGTGCGCGAGAGCACAACCGGGACATTAACGCCAAGATGGTCACCCGGGGATAGTGTAGCTTCCCAACGGTGAAAGAATTTTTGAAATAGGACCAGTAGTTTCGAAGCCTATTCAATAAAAACAAACAAACAAACAAACAAAAAATCAAACATTTCCTTTTTATAATATTAGTATAGACGACAGCTGATGCGCAGTAAAAGATCGCACCGAACCGAGCGCTCTGTCTCACTCGCACCAGTTGTTGTATATGAGCCCCACTCTCGCAACTATTACACTTTTAATGCGTCTGGCAGGATTATAGAACCCAAAAAACCGTCTGGCTACTGAGAAAACTCAGTTTAATAATTCTCTGAATAACATTTATAAAATTCAGCTTTCCTAATATAAGGTAAGTATAATTACAGAGAATTATAGTTTAGGGGTGTCTGGCGGAGGGTTGTAACCATACTATGTGTCTGGCAATGAGCATCGTGAGTATTAATGCTGTTACGAATAAAATACAAAAAAATTGAGCTTGCTAACTTAAGAAATTGGAGATAAGATTTTATACACCTTTGTTACCTGTTACCTGCCAAAGGAACCACGATCCAGGTTTCATGGGTGGGGATCATTCTTACCTGTGTTGGGGACACACATGGAGAAACTTTCATACTTACGGACAATAGGAAGGTCTGGCCCTCATGGGCTCTTGCTCTATCCTATTTAAGACAAAGCATACGTCTCGGGCTTCCAAGGTTTTGCAAGATTTAGCTGTGATGGTAGCACGAAGTTAACAAAAAAACATTATTTTTATTTTTTTACATTATCTACGTAAATGAGGAAGTTTCCTAATGTTGATATTGTCGTTTTAAATGACAGTGTTAAAATATAGACAAAAACTAACAAACCAGAAAAAATTTTGAAATCCCTCCATAAATGACTTGAGTTACAGAATATTTAAGATTAAATATTTTTTCGCGAAATTATTGCTGCCGCAATTTAGCTGTGACATCACCAGGCCGGCAGCCCGGCCGCCACTATGGCGCTACCCATACACTCGTACTCTTGGTGACTATATCTTTGGAGTTTGGATCAGCAGTAGCTAGACAGTTGAACTTTTGGCAGAGTATGTGTTACTATGGCCGCTATAACAACAATCAATAATTATAATAATATAATTAAAAGCAAGAGGGGTCTCCATACACGAAACGTAATTTTATGGCGTTTTCAGAGGTATTTAGTTTTGCTCTGTCACATAAATGGTACAATTTAGAAGCATCAAACTTTGGGAGAGCGGCACTGGTCTAATGGCAACGTATTTGCGATAACCAAGGTTTAGCAATGCTCGCAATGTACGGGAACTGGATGGGTGACCGTTTCGTACTTTGCAAACACCATAAAATATACACGTATCATGTGTGACCCCCCTTATTTTAAATAATTTTTATATTATTATTTTTGGTTGTAGCGGTCATAGTAACACATACTCTGTCAAAAGTTCCACTCAGGGTTGCCAGATGTGTTTTCTCATATTTCCCCAGATTCATAATTATTTTTCCCCAAAATGATACATTTTTCAGAAAAAACCCCAAACTTGATTTGGTTCAATAAACAAAAAATTTAGGTACACAATAAACATATTATTTCTTCGTTTTTTTTAATAAATGAAAGGTATTTAAATTTTACTAAACAAATTTAACATTTCGATGTCTTCGTCTTCGGTTGAGTAGACGTTTTCGCTATTGAACCGTTTTATCATTTTGGCAGTAGGTTCACGTATTTTTAATTATTTTTATCTATTCATATTGATTTGAATAATCAATAATACGAGTTATTCGGGTTAGTTCGAATCATGATTCGAATTTTTGCCGTATGATTCGAATATTAATTTTCTATTCGAGTCACATTAGTTTAAATGGTCCCACAGACTTTTTTATTCAAGGGTTTTATGGCACTGGAATCAAGTTTTTTAGAACTTGTCTTAAAGATTCATAGATTTCATTTCATCGTCATTCTTAAATAAGAATAAGAAATATTTATTTACACAAACAGAAACACCACAACACCAAAATTTGGAAAACACGACATATTGTAACACAAAAGAAAAGAAAAAATGTAAGTTATACTATAGTAAGGCCTCAATATTTTCCCTAGATCTTTTTTCCCCAAAAGTTTCCCCAAATATTCTGTCTCGCCAGTTTTTCCCCAAGAGCCAATTTTTTCCCCAAAATTGCGAAATAAACCCCCAATCTGGCAAGCCTGGTTCCACTGTCTAGTTACTGTAGTGTTGAACCAAAGATGTTCAGTGCACAGAAATGAAACAAAAACAGAATCCATGTCTCCTAAATCATAAGTGAAACATACAAATGGCCGCCATTTTATATGTGTGCGTGATTTGAGGGTTGCCATACACATAATCCATTTTGCCCTCTTTACTAATTTATGTTAGCAACACAACCGTACATACTTTTAATTCTTGAATTATAATTAGCAAGTAGAACGATGTGGTCTCTGCCTATTCCTTTGGGAAAAAGTCGTGTAGTAATTCTTGATTTTTAAAAACCTTTTGTAGGTATACAATGCAATGCTCGTGTATTGCAGTGGGTATTAAAATATAGTAGTTTATGCAACTTCATGTGATAATAGTTTGACACGAGTGTTTTGATACCTAATTATATGCAGATGCATACACCTTTATCTACACTCATATTGTCATGTTAAAATTTCGTACCTATAATTTTTTCAACTTTGCTGGAAGTAGCTGCAATTCATTTCTGTTGCCGTGTCGAGGATATCATGCAGCGTAAAATTCACTTCACTACTTTCACATTTATCTATTAATTTGCTTCAAACATTTAAAAACAATACAAACAAAAATCACAACAATTAGAAAAAATATTTTGTTTAGCGGGAAGATAATTCCATGCAGCGCAGTACACTGACCCTCAGCGGTATTCAACCAACTAAACGTGCCCGACCAGAAATTAAAAAATAAAAGTGTTGTATAATGATTAAAAACTTTTCACAAAATACTTTTTTTCAATTTTATTGACGACTGTTTACGAGTATGTAATTGGAATATTAAGCTATGAGTGTAGATAAATTTAATTAAAGGCGAGGATACCCGAGAATCAAAAGACCCCGCCAATTTTAGACTCGATCACGCACATTGGCGTTCTTCTACGTTCTACGTTCATACCAACTGACCGTCGTAAATGCAAAAACGTGATTTCGATAGTAAAAAAATTATTTCGGATTCAGTAATTTTGACCACCGTTGAGCAAAGTCGTGCTTCCGCTCTACTCCGATAAAAAATATTATGTTGTTTCTTATTCGGATTCCAGATTACGGATTCGAATTCCAGATACGGATTCCAAATTCGGATTTGGATGCCGGATTCGGATTTCGGATTCCGGAATCGGATTCCGGATTCAGATCCCGGATTTACTTCAGACACATAAATTCATCATCATAATCGTAGCGTTTATTACGGTTTAGGCCAGGGTCCGCTTTCCGACTTAAACTTCTTCCGTCGTGCTTAAGTATAAATAATTTTTTTTCAGTAAGTTCTTTTGGGATACGGAACCCGGAACGGAAGGGAAATTTTCCCATTGAAAAGCTAGGAACATCTTAGCTATCATCTAATAATTTTTGTTCAAAATTTACACAAAAGTAAATAAAGCGTAATTATGAAAAATTTGTATTAATCATCGTTACTTGTGCGTCGTAGGTAATTCCTCCTGAATTTTTAAATTTTTTCACGTTAATTTTATTACATTTGACCACATATGACGGCATTTATAAATAATTTTCATCAAGGAAAAATATGTACCTATTATCGGTACGAAATGGCGGCCCGTTGTAAGACATGCGGGGCTATTGGCTAACTCAGTTGACAACTGTATTTGACACTAGATAATACTACACCACGTCATCTACGTTGAAAACTGGCAATAGCGTCTACCAAATTAGAGTAGTGTCAGATTTTTTTATGTCAAATTCAGTTGTCCACTGAGATAGCCGATAGGCCCTCAGATGAGTGTATGTTATGTACAACAAAGGATTTTGTCACACCTTGCATGCACCCCATCTCTTTAAGGTACGATGAATTCTGTTTTTGTTTCATTTCTGTGGTTCAGCGTATGGGTAGCGCCATAGTGGCGGCCGGGCTGCCGGCCTGGTGACGTCACGCACGAATTCGCGGTCCAAACGAAATTATTCTTGAAATCGCAACTTGGAAGTCTCATAACTTTTTTGTTTCTTGAGATATTTAAATAAAAATTTCGCCGTTTTGTTCCATTTTACTCATATTTTTATATCCAGTTGAAGAAATTTTTTAGGAAACTTCCTCATTGTAGTACCGATTACTTTATAGTGTTCGTAATAAAATATGCATTAGCATACTTTTCGCACGCGTATAATACTAACTTTTACGCGAATTTCTAAAGTTTGCAATTTTGACGCATACTTTTAACACTACAAACGTAATCAATACAATAATTTTTACACTTTTTTTTATTTCGTGTGTCTACGTTGCACAGGGATGTAATTCCCAGTTTCGATATAACTAAATAATCTCGTCGTCTTAGACGTTATCTCTTTGCAAACTGTAAAAAATGGGACACCTCCAACTGTCACGTCAGTGGTCAAATGGCGACGTTGAATTCGGGTTAGGTGGTCGGGCTGCAGAGGACCTACCACATAACTTTTTTCGATATCTTTATGACTTCATTTACGTTGACTGGTGGTGGTGGACGTGGTGTGTGGTGCCGCCACCTCAAAGAATAGCACCACCCCATCTCTTCCCGTGGGTGTCGTAAGAGGCGACTAAGGGACAAATCCGAAAGATGGGCAGCAGCATCTTTCTGGGTAGATTTACATCAACTGCACTGCGATCTCCAACCCGCCTGCCAAGCGTGGGGATTATGGCAATGACCTCCCCTTTCGTGGGAGAGGCCCGAGGTCCTGCAGTGGATTTTTATGGGCTGTGATGATGATTACGTTGACTCTATTCGGGGCGCCTTTAGCGGAGTGCGAGATGAAGCATGAAAGCTATAGCTTTCTGCTTCTGGTCCTCTCTGGCAACACACTGCGTCACATCTACCGGCTTTACCAGCTTGTAGATAAGCTTCTGCTCCTCTACGGTATGCAGAGCGATGCCAGCTGAGATCACCAAAATTTTAGTTTGGCGTTTTGCTCTCAAATTCCTATACCTCCTTATCTAAAGGGAATGCATTTTGGTTCCTGACTGTATCCTGCATCTCGCTATTCCCCCATCCCGTGTCGAAGTCAATTCTTCGGTCCCCTTTCGACGTATCGAGACTGAGTATGGTTTTTTGAAAATTGCTGCAGAGATTATTTAAGATTTCGGGAGTGGTTTCGCCCTTCGCACTCCAATTGAGGCATTCGGCTGTCTCATGAACGCCTGGCTCTTACTCTTCATCGTTCAACACTAAATAGACGGCTCGCAACATTCTGCAGTACCTACCTAGCCCGTCTGCTGCTTACTCGGAAGTCCTGACAAGGAATTAGTCACTCTCAAAATCAAGGACTCCAGTGCATTGGCCTACTGCACCTACATAGAGCACACTGAAAGTTCTGTGCTCCTGGCCTCTTATAAATGTTTGATTTTCGAATAATATTTTTTTTAAAACGTGATAAATACAAAGATTGATTTAAATAATATGCGTGTTTCACTTGTTTTTTTATCACAAGTTTAAGTTGTCGTCCATAGTTAAAATGGAATGAACGGGATTAGATACCTATTGATGATGATTTTAAACTTTCACTATATTCGCAATACTGCACTGCTCGTTTTCAAAATGCTTTTGGGAGAAAAGCACCGGAAGTGTTGGTGCGCAGAATTTTGTCGTGGCCTTGTTTCTCCCTATGATGAAATTCGTGAAGATCGGCGCTCAACTGCGATCACTGAGGTAAATGTTGCTACTGTCAGGCAACTAATTAAAGAAAACCGGCGTATAATATATGAGGAGATTCGAGAACGTTTGGGGATTGGTATAAGCCAAATTAAAAAAAAATTACATCAACATTTTAAAGTTAGAAAAGTTGTTTCCGTTGGTTTCCTCCTGGGGCCTTACCATGAACTCTTATAGCAGGACCTAAACAGAATTGCCTTGCTTAGAACGAAACAGCGCTATACGTGTCACATAAGCTGTCTCGTTCAAAGTGAAAGCAATTCTGTTTAGGTCCTGCTATAAGAGCTCATGGTAAGCCCCTGAACTCACCCCCGGAACAAAAACGGACTCGATGATTGGTGTAAAAAACGTTGTTAAAGGACGATCACGGATGTTCAAATCCTATGTATGACATTGGATAGGAGATGAAACATGGATATATTGTCACATGCCGGAAAGAAAGCATCAGTCTTCTGTACGGATGTTCGACAGCGACAGCACACCAATAAAATTGAGGCAGGTGAGAAGCGTAGGCAAAAAAATTACTTAAGTTTTTTTTCTCCCGGATGAGTCCCATCTGCACGATCTCATTTGAAGACCAAAAGACAGTTAATTTTGAGTGGTACACCACCATCTGCTTGCCCAGTGCCTTAGTAAAAGTTAGGAAAACGTTCAAGAAGTCGCATCCTATTACACCATGACTATGCTTCGGCGCATACCGCGAACATGACAAAGTCATTTTTAGCTTCTGAAAAGGCCAATAGAGCTAGTGACCCATACTGCGCATAGTCCAGACCAGACTGGCACCATGCAATTTCTTTATTTTGCGTTATTCATTCATTCATTCATTCATTCTTTATTTTCCCAAAAATAAAAGAGTTCATGAGAGGTTCGACATTTACGGGGCCGCAAGAGGCCGTGATAGCTTTCAACCAGCACATGAAAAACATGGCCCTCATGTTTATAAAAATGGAGCCGAACGAAAATGTGCAAGTAAGTGTTTAAAAACGTAACGGAGAATACTTCAAAAAGCAGTAAATATATCTACAAGAGTTACTATTTATTTCACGTAAACAAAACAATACCGCAAAACAAATCTTAACTAATTAACACTAAACTAAAACTAAAATAATACAAAAACTACCTCAAAGATAATAAATTTGCCCCAGTCCTAGGAAAAGTGCCCAGAAGGCTTGCCTCGCTGGGTGGCAAGGCTATTACGTTGACCCAAATAAAGACTAGCCTTAAAGTAATTAGTAAATTGTTTTAATCAGTTACGCTAAACTTTCAGTGTAGGTACCTGGTAGGCTGATGATGATGGTGATGTTCCACTTGAGGCCAATAAGAACGAATTCCTCACGTATAAGTTCAGTGCGCCTACCTGACTAAACTCCGCGCGCAAAAGGCACATAGCGTGATGGATTAATAGCTCGACGACGGCATTTGTTTAGTGATTAAACATTAATTGGAATGACGCTAAATCGCTCTCACTAAGACTTCTTAGAACAGTGGTTGATTATACATATTTTGCAACCTTTAATTAACCTTAACCCCGATATGATTTTAGAACAGCTAATTGAAGTCCGTATCTACTTAAAATTAATGGCGATATTGTTTCCAGTTAGGGCCGATTTTTCAATCTGTATGTGTCTGATAAAGTAATATACTGCGAAATTAAAACAAACTGATAATCCTTCACTTATTTATGAAGTCATGATACGATTCGAAATTAGTCGCATAATAACTTAACAGATTGGTATATTTTATTTGAGGATTTAAAATTGGCCTTTAATCAATCGTCGCATCTTTCACTTGGCGTTGTTAAATTTTATAATAATGACCACCTTTGAGTAATTTATATATTGAAATAGGTATATGTGTTTTTCGGAAGTGTTTGCGTTGCCGGAATTGACGTACTTATTGGTGTTGGGATTATCCAACTCGATGGGTGCAAAAGTACCTGTAGTGTATGAGTATACACTTAAACGGGAAGCATGTTGATTACAACAGTGTATGAGTAATTATAATGGGGAGATATTGATGAAATATACTACGCTGAAAGAGCTGTTGTTAGTCATGAGGTCGGTGAGATTGACGACCTGAGTGGTTCAGTGGTCAACATGCCAGTCGGCCACGCAAGAGGTCCCGGGTTCGATTCCCGGCCGGGCAGAAATTTAAATGATGAATTTTAATTTCTGTTACGGGTCTGGGTGTTCTATGTATAATAAGTATGTATTTAAAAAAAAGTATATATGTAGTATACCAGTTAACTAGGACCCATAGCACAAGCTTTGCTTAGTTTGGGGCTAGATGGAGCTGTATGAATTTGTACACGATAAAAAAAAAAAGGTCAGGGATGGTCTCAAGCTGTATACTTTTCACTTTTAATTGGTCCTTTTTAAATTATAATATTATTATATAGTCACAGGGACCCACCGGCTCCCAGGAGGAAGACCTTGGTCAACCTTGCTTAGCCAACGGCATTACGAGGCAAACCTAACGATCTAACAAGTGATAACAAATAGTTGCGAGCCCGCTTCGGTGCTGAAATTGGAATAGCCTCAAAGTACGAAACGGTTGCCCATCCAATTCCCGGATTCTGCGAACGTTGTTTAACCTTGGTTATCGGTTTCGCAAGCACGCTGTCTCTAGACCAGTGCCGCTTCTATTTTCCTTTTTAAAACCTTTGTCAAAGGTCGGCAACACGTTCGTGATCCCCTGATTTTGCAATGTCCATGGGCGGTGCATATGATCAATTACCATCAAGTGACTTGCTTGCTCGTTTACCTAATAGCATTGGGAAAAAAAAAAGTACGTACAACTACAGCACGACTGCCAGGTTTTGAGGTTATGGCAAACCCTTGACTTACTTAAATAAATAAAATAATAGGTAGGTTAATTATTCTAACGCCAATATCCCGGTCATATCGCGCGCGAGGGCCTTGACTATGATCCAGAATTAGGTTAGGTTACAGTTATTGTTAACATGGGAATCTGACCCGGTAAATGATAATCTGAGTCATTCTTCGGAGTTAGTTTTAGTGAGCTTAATAATTAGTTAATCCAAATTATGACACAGCCTCTTATAGAAATTCATTCATTTTCCGTCATCGCTAGTCACACTGAGCTAGTTTGAAGATTACCTAGGTAACTAATTAATAACTAATATTTACCTAATTATATTTTAAAGATGCTCAAATAAATTTATCACAGCCCTGTTCTTAGTCACATTGTGACTAAGGATAAAGATTAAAGCATGGAAATATTTAGCATGGTGTTGAATAATAGTGCATGATTGAGGAGAGATAACCAACGAATTATCAGTGCGAGCATCCGTCCGCTTTGCGGTTTTACGGATTCTGTTAGTTCCACCGTAGTAGTTCACTATGTAGATCAATGTCAGTGGCTGTGGTTCGTCACATTGTTGTCGTCAGTGTACGTTAGTACGTCTTTCAATTTTAATTTTAATTCTATCAGTGTCCTGCGGTCACTTGAAGGTTGAGAAATACAATTAAATACTGTTATTACCACCATTTCGATCCTGCGCTTAGTACAGTGATGACTGCTTGTGATGACCGTGGTCCTAGATGTCTAATGGTCTGATTTGATTTGAAAATGGAATCGAAGTATCGTTTGTTGTTTTCAAGTGTTTTGTGTTCGTTTATCGCTGGAGGCTTTGCTCAGCGGCCATGGATGTCTACAGACGACTGTAAGTATTATACCTACTTGCATAAATGTTATTATTTTGTAAAGACTTCAAGTTGATAATTCGTCGGTACTTACTTAAGTAGATACCTACTAATATCAAAATTATAACGATATGATTATGTATAATAATTAGATGTAGGCAGATTTTTATTATTTCCGGAAATCCCCACATTGGATTTAATTAAGAATTACCTTGAGTTTAGGCGGAAGTTGGCGAATATTACTAATTAAGCACCTATAAGTCGGAATTTTTATCTAACTTTCATTAAACCTAAATGGCGATTAATGAGTAAACAAAATAAAAAGGTAAATAATTAGATAAATATTATGTAATGAATGAAATTGTGGTTGAATTATTTAATATGTAAAATTTTAGTATTAGCGTTTATAATTTATTTTATTTATTTACTTTCTTAAGGTCATTGTAAATATTTGGTCTGTAATTGCACCATAATAAAATTTTACAAGCATGTTGTGTTATATCTAATCCTTAAAGTACGAGTGAGAAAATATAAAGCCTTTGTTGATAACTAATAAAAAACCAATGTTAAAATCCAAAAAATATTCTAACCTAAGTACCTACTAGTAATCATGAATTTTTTCGAAAATTTTCTTCTAAATTAGAGAATAACACTATTTATACTATCATACTTGAGATACGAATAAACACATTTTTGAGCGATTTGGTCCATATTCATGAAATGTACGTCTCTAATCTACCTATTTAAAATACCTACGAATGATCTATTTCCCAAAACCATGGGACCAATTAGAGTCAGTAGCTACTCAGTAGTAAACAACAACGGCAGAGTCCGTGTGGCAGAGTAGATTAGTTTATTACCAACCCTATCCAATTACGGGTGTTGTAAATAGCCTCTAATGTCACAGAGACAGACCATATGTTAGATACCTACACCAGAAAATTGGTAGCAGCGTTTTCTGTTCTGTATTTTTAAACACTACCCACTGCGATCCCAATTCCGACTGCCAATGCTAATGTAGACGAAGCTCAAGTCCAGAAGTGGACTGCTATGGGCTGTTGCCTCCACCTTTCCTCGTTTGGTCCAACCCTGCGCCGAACGCCCTGCAGTGTAAGTAGGTACTCGTACTATCCGATAAAAAACCAGTCTCAGGAAGATCTTTACCTTATTAATTACACCAATCAGCTGCTGTACCCGACTATGAACTAGCCGCTGGGAAAATCGGTCACTTCCCCATTTTGCCGTTGCGCATTCAACTACTTTTTGCGATGCTTAAGGAGTTAGCTTCTGCGGAACTATGGAGCCAACGAACTAGTACGCGACGGGGTCTCTCGCGGTGCACTGATTGCCTGCAACGACCCTTGCTACTTGGCCGAGGTCAGGGAACTGTTAGCCAGTTGCCTTGGCGACAAGCAGGCCACTTTTTAAGTAACACGCCAAGGACGATTGTGACGTATTTATAAGCCTACTTGCCTGCTGACATGCAATGTTGTGATGGAATTGATATGAAGTATTGAGAGGTTGTTCAGTTTAATTATTATGTCTTATGGCCGTTGGTGCTTGTTTATTCTATATTGGGAAGATTTGTTTGTTTGTTCGTATTATCGGTAAACTCGGAAACATGTCTATTAATTCATGTTATTTCGATATAATATAGTTTTGAGAGTAACTTTGCCTAACACCATATCAAAACACCATTCATTGTATCACATTTACACCATTGTTTGGGCGTTATAATTGGCAACGGTCGTGCGACCATTCAACACACGTTCAACGGTCGTGTGAAGGGCGGTCTTGAGGGCTCCCATTGGTCGGGCAACTTTCGTTTAGCGTTGTTGTATTATTTTATAGTGTTTTTTTTTAACTTTACAAAAAGGCTACTCAATTAATCTTTTTATTATTAAGATAATATGCATACAGATTTATTTCTATCTGAACAGTGGAACATCACATAAGCATGACTGACTTAAGGGAATTCATTGAAATGAACAAACTTTCGACAACAACGCAGAGGAATTCCGAATTAAATCAAGACTACGGTGGCGCTTACGGGGTTGAAGTAAGTATATCTATTCTCTAAGTAGTTCACAGAGAGCAGAGAGAATTAAATGTTTAATACTTTCATTTTCCAATTAATATTGAACTTTTTCTTTTCTAATACGCTTGTTTCGATTTGTCACTTTACACACGTTTAATTTAACAAGCCTTAGGCGCTATCCTAATGGGCAACGGTTGTACGACCACGGCCATGCGACGGGCGGTTTGGAGGTCTCCTATTGGTTGGGCGACGTGAGTCGTACGACCATAATCGCACGATCGTTGCCAATAAGGACAGCGCCTTAAGAGTAAATCTTACTACTTTTTAATAATAATTCTGACCTACTTATGTATAAACAGAACCAGAATTTGGGTGAAGAAGATGTTTCTAGCGGAAGTTATGTCGACTGTTTCGGCCTTGGTTCTTTAGCTCGCCAGGTAAGAAGCGTGTATAGACTAAATAACTTATTTAGGTAAATAAGTGTTTAGTCTATACACTATTATGTTTAAGTAGAGTTTTAAGAGTGACTACGAGCAACTTTATCTATGTTTTTATAAAATGCATTAACAAACAACCACGCGTCTAACAAAGACGCGGGATAAACAGAAGAATAAGATCGTGCTGTATCTATCTCATAGCTTAAACAGTTATTACTTACTAGTTAACATTATAAGTAGGAACTTATGGCATACCTACAAAAGTATGAATACCCTAGCCGAAACGGCTACGCGAACTGGGGAAGTAAAATGTACTATTCACTATACATCTACTTATTCAATACAATAAAACAACAAATGTTATTTATTTAATACAATAAATGGTTAAATAAATAATTCACTACTATTATAAATGCGAAAATAACTGTCCGTCTGCTACGTTTTCCGTTAACATGGCTAAACCACTGCACCGATTTTTATGAAAAACGGTGTATCGATAGTTTAGCGCCAGATGATGGACATAGGCTACTTTCAAAGTTACAAGGGATTTAAGAATTTTATACAAATTTAAACCCTGTACAACTTTGAAACGATATATTTTAACGAAAATCTGACAAACGACTAGGGTTTAATATGGGTTTCTGGATCACGTCTACAAAATTGCATTGGCTTTGATTGCGTAATATTGAAAAGATGATCAAACTACGTTTGCATGGGCGCGCTCGGGACATTCGCCTTAACCTGCAAGATTTTATTACGAACAACCTACATTAAAACCTGTGAAAGTAAATAAAAACTTGTAAAAAGGCTCGTGATGTCCGTACGTTAGTTGGATATCAGACTTGTTAAATCCTACCTAGGTGCAGCAGATGTTCCTGAATATGAAGCCATCAGACCCTAACGAGGTCAACACGCACTTCTATTTAAGTTCGCGGGCCCAGCCGAACAGAGTGCAGGTGAGTGACTCGATCGTTAACCGCATTATACCTTCTTGAGAGGGTAACATAAACTAAAAATCTAAGAAATCATTGCGCTATGCTATTATTATCATCATCATCATCATGTTGACGTTATGTCCCGGTTGCGCCCCCGTAAGGCACGCGAGGACCCAGGGTCCGCCTTATAGTGAATATAATTTATTTTTCATTCGCAACTATTGAGGACGACTAGAGAATGTAACTTTTCCTATCCTTTTTGAGTTTGAAAAGACCTAAGATTTTACTTGACAGGTGGATTACGAAAATACTGCACAAGCCCCCACAACAATGAGGATCAATCATATGGTAGAATTTTATAGGTTGGTTGATAAAATCTGAACGTGAAATTTCATAGCAATGAAATCCAGTGAGAGAAATTATTAAGTCCATTTTGAAATGTCTAAGTTAATGGGTTTAAAGGAAATGGCAAGCGCAATGAAATATGTGCTTTATTACGTGTTCCGTAAGGTTTACCCGGGTGTCTAATGACGTCATTAGGCATACTAACATCACTGTGTTTTAGCGCATATATCTTCTCTGGTTTAAGAAATATCGTAAAAATTTCTTCACCGTCATTCATACCTCATGAATATAAGAATACACATCGTCAGCTAATGGAAAAGTCACTAAACACAAATCGTGACTAATCCTCATTGTAAGCGAATTCTCACAGTTGACTTTTCCTCTTAATGGTCATCTCTCACTAAAGGTTAGGTGTAGTTAGTCCGACACAACCTGACAAGGTATTGAAAGTATGTTTGTCAACCCAATATACCCACTAAGGTTCATTCCCGGATATTCTCGTCCCGGTAATTCCCGGGGTAGGTATTAAAAAAAGCATTGTTGCAAGGTGCTGCCAGGCGAGCAGTTCGGCCTCGAATGGACGGACTTCAAGCCGGAGCGGCCCACGGTGATGATAGTCCACGGCTTCATGAGCCACAGCAACGCGTCCTGGGTGCACGACATGACCAGAGCATTTTTGGATTGGGTAACGTATATGCCATAGAATACTTGATACTGGAGCCGCAGAAGTATATTACTATCTTAATACTTATATCTGTTTGGAGCTCAATCTATGGGCATTCTAAACCACCAATGCCTAGGTAACATAAGTTAGGACACAGACAGTACTAGCTTTCGTCCGTGACTTCAGCCGCGTAAAATAAGGTGAATCGTTTTTCGTAACAAGTGCAAGTGCACCCCTTTGCACAATCTTCCTTGCGCTCGCGGCGGTGTTCCCGCGTGGCCTACATTGAATTTGGAGAAAATTGTTACCGATTTGCTATTCTAGAATATAAGCTATAACATTGCAAAACATCATCGATAGTACCGTATTTAGTATTTTTCTTATCTTCTTACCTTTCTTATCTGTCTTATTATAGTAGTTTTTGCGTAAAAGAATTAAAAAATATTTGACCACTAGGCTTCCTGTAGAAATGTTGCTTATCGTAACAAAAACGTATCTCGTTGATGTCTTTTGTATGGATCAAATGGAAATTTCCAAGGACACCTTTCTGAACGCTATAGATACTTTCTGTTATGTTTCACATCACCGCGACCCGAATTTAGAGTAGGTTACTAAGATTTTCATAAGTATTGTTTTCTTCTTCTTTTTTTTGTAATTAATTCTTTATTTCATTTTTAATTAGGCTTTGTTTATTTTAAATTCTGTAATTGTTCTCTTTTCCTTTCATTTATTCACTTCTGTAAATATTATTGTAATTATTTTAATATCCAATTATGGATAAATAATAACTTCTAAAGTTTATGTAATCATCAAAACCATCCCGAACATTATTGGGTACTGTTGTCCCCATAGATACAATCAGTAGTAAGCTGTTATGGGCTGTTGATATGATGTGATTCTAACAATACCAGGATGACGTGAATGTCATTGCCGCGGACTGGAGTGGCGGAGGTAACACTTGGAAGTACTGGCGCGCCGTGGCCAACACCCGCACCGTCGGCTCTGAGATAACCAGGTACGTCGAATTATCTATAGCTACTAATACCTAGGTATGTTATAATAAATAATAATATAATCATCTTGGGTTAATGTCCCGGTTGTGCTCTCGCGCACGAGGGCCCGGGGTCCGCCGTGACCATGATCCAGGATTTGGCAGGTCAGGTGATTACAGTGGAGCGACTGCCAACTGACCTCCATGACCACTGCCAGGCGCTACCAAGGGAACCTGATCAGATTGGATCATGGTTACACATCCAGTCGCCTGAATGTGTAGGTTTCATCACGATGTTTCCCTCATTGTAAGAGCATCGGTTAGTATTCAACTAATGTACATAACTCAGAAAACAGTCATTGGTACATGGCCGGAGCGGGATCCGAACCCGGGACCTCTGGCTTACGAGTCGGATACTCTAACCGCTCGGCCACCGACGCTCTAATATGTAGGTATGTTACTTAATAGGAATTTCAAATGTATTCCATTTGAAATAAGAGTAAAGTGTAGTAGCTTTGTCCCCCCCCCCGGTGCAACAGTACACTCATCATGGCGTAGTAGGTACATGCAGCCTGACATAGTTTTGCAAGTATGTTTTTAGGATTCTGATTTTATTTCTTATTTGGTCAGAGCAGTGGAACATGTAGGCCTACAATTTATTTTAATAAAAGAATGTTCTCATTTCAGGTTTTACCACCAGTTGATGCAAGCTACGGGCGCAAAAACAAAGGATTTCCATTTCGTAGGACACAGCCTCGGTGCGCATATTTGTTCCTACGTAGCTTATCGGCTGGGAGGCGTTTCAAGAATCACTGGTATGAGTCACAGTTTATTTAAATACGTTGTCCTGATTTGCCATGTCATTGTGGTTAATTAACCTGCATTTCCCTGAAGGTTTGGATCCTGCGCAGCCTTGCTTCATAACCACAGATGACACGGAAAGGCTGGACAAGACCGATGCTGATTTTGTGGACATCATACATACTAACGGGCGACTTCTGAAGAGGATTGGTTTCGGACTTCCAGAGCCTATTGGTAAAAAATTAACTTTATTTGTCGAATAAAATTCGCACCATATCGCAATAATAGGTATGGGATAGGCATTCAAGTTTAACAGCTATACGGGTAGGTGTGATTTGATGATTCCTCAATTATTGTTAACAAATTGTTTTTTTTTTATTATGTCATACAGTAGGCAAACAGGCAAGCGGGCCACCAGATGGAAAGTGGACCACTGCTTATAGACATTAGCAACACCAAGAGTATTGCCAATGCGTTGTCCACCTCTATAACACGTTGCTCTGGCAGCAAATAGGCAAATGCCCCTCCACTGCCAAAGCCACGGTTCCCCAAATCCCCACCCCATGGAGCACTGGAGACCTTACTTACCGGCAGAAACACAATACTATTTAAAAGAGTATTGTTTAGCTGCGGTATTCTGTAAGGTGGAGGTACTTCCCCAGTCGGGCGACTCCAATTCGAACGGGATACCCCGCTATGCCCTACCTCTCTTTACTACTATTTTACGTCCAAGATCTACATTATTTTACAACCTTTCATTTACCTTGCAACGTTTTGTATGTAACTATGTATGTTCGGGGCAAATCTTGCAAGCCTAATTTGACCAACTTCCCGGTGTTCAATTGAGCTTAAATTTGGAATACCTATGTAACTTGGATGAAAATACATTAATATGTTTACCATGGGGCTGATGGACTCGGAAAGTGGTCATAGGAACTACTGAAATCGTTTTTGGGCTTTTTGGAACGGTCTTGATGAGTAAGTTGCGCGATAAAAGCTTGTTATGAAAAAATATTTTTCATTTGAGAACATTAGGTACAATAAATTGTTACTAAATACTTTTTAATCACCGATGTTGCATAAAGACCTAAAACCTAAGTGGTTAATAGAGTTTCTCTTTGTTTTGTACATCATATTTTTTTACAGGTCACGCGGACTTCTATCCCAACGGAGGGATGAGGCAGCCGGGGTGTCGCACCACCAGCGACTCTTGGCTGTCGAGAATATGGTCATTCCCGTTTGCGGGTAAGTTGTAACCAGCAACCATCCATTTCTATGAGAGACGGATCGTTTTCATTTCACGAAGTACAGTCAGCTGCAGAGTGAATGGACCCCTCTATCGTATATGGGGGTTATTTCACTCTGCAGTCGACTGTATTAAGATAGGTTTCGTTGTAAGTTTAAGTGTGATGTGGTGTGGTGACTGGGATTGATAGAGGTCAGAGAGGTATACTATACTTGGTCTGTGGAGAGGAAGTATAAAAGATGACTTACGAACGGTACCTATTTATTGGACGAATGTGAATGGAAAGGTTGGCAGAGGGCGGCCTAGGAGGACATAATATACTGAGTTTTGATATCTTCCAAGGGCAAGTTAGACAGAAGGACCGCTGTAAATGTATGGAATGTTGTACGAATATGGAAGAGGTAAAACAGGTATCGTATGTGATATGTTTCAGGATCGAAATAGCAATCGATAGTCTTAGCCTTGACTTTTATTTGTTTGGTGGGATGCGGGAGTGAGAGCGTGTAGTATTCAAACAAGATAATCGTTTCCTTATCAAGTACCTAAGTGTAGGAAATGATAATAACACTCTGACTAAGATAATCCTCCATAGTATAAAATTGGTTTTTACAACGTTACATGTAAATTATCTGGATTTCCATAATTGTCCTTTAGGTCTACAACAAGCCATCTGCAGCCACGGGCGCGCGTATTTGCTGTTCACAGAATCCCTGATCAGTAATAACTGTTCATTCAGGGGTCACCAGTGGAATTTGACTATTGAAGGGTAAGTTTAGGGTTCACGTTCTCTTTGGCGCTGAACCCCAGACGCAAACATGTATCTGTCTATGGCAACGTAGCTCCCGAAAGGATGGACCAATTATGAGCCGGTAAACTTTATTTGAAAAACAATTTAATCGAGATGCTTGTTGCTAGGTTTCATTCAAATCGGTTCAACAGTTTAGGAAATATTTGAGTATTCTATTAATACTTCTATCTATATAGTTTAAATAAGATTATTTTTATTAAATTATTTAAAGATAGAGTGAAAACATCGTGTAGAAACCTGTATATTCAGGCGACTGAATGTGTAACCATGATCCAATATGGTCAGGTTCCTGCTTCCTTTGGTAGTAGGGTCATGGAAGTCAGATGGCCGTCACTCCACTGTAATTACCTGTTTTGCCAAAACTTGTATCATGGTCAAGGCGGACCCCGGGCCCTCGTGCGCGAGAGCACAACCGTGACATTAAAGTATAAAGTAATGGAGTAAAGTTGTACTAGTAGTGATGAATAAGGATGATGGCCCCTCGCATCCAGGGTGAACGCGAGCCTTGTAGCTGCGTGCGACAGATCTTCGTCGTGCTCGGAAATGGGCATCAAGGCAGCGGGCTATGCGCGCCTGCCCCGCGCCAACGGCGCCTACTTCGTCCTCACTACTGAAAAGGAGCCTTATTGTCGTGAGTATTAGGTCTAATATCTCTAATTTTCATGTTGTGTAGTTGTTGGCCCTTGCCTTGGCCGAATCTAAGCAAAGTTCAAAAGGTCATGTAAAGACACCGGCGCGGCTAGAGCTGAGGATATAGTCTTAGCAAACTCAAAGTTGCGTGTGTGACTGACAATATTTTGCCAGTGTGACGTCACACGCTGCCATTTTGTACCAACTACCTTTGGGTTTTGGAGTTGAAGCGTATAGTTATACACATATATTGTAAAACAAAACATTACATTTTCACCCCTCAGGCTCGACAATGTCTAATTAAAACATTGAAACCCTCGCTTCAGGCAGAACTCTATATAACACTTCGCTTAGAATCAAATATGCCTTTTATGACCGTAGACACTGTTTTATTCTCTTGATGTATAATCTACTATTAAAAAATTAAAGTATTGATATGTGCTCTACAAACAATACCTTCACCTTATTTCACTATAGTAGTTATTTTCATTATCTTGGCGTAATATAATATCGATCTAAAATTTCGTACTATTGAAACAGTAAGACCGTACCTACTACTGCCTCTAAGACACTTCCCCCCTTCAGCCTCAGAATGGGAGCGCTACCACCCCTGGTCGGATTTGCTGCGAGACCTGGCCAATGGGTTCCGGCTGGACCGGCTCTGGTCGACCGCGACCCCTCCCGGCCCAGCCGACCCCCTCTCCACAACCACCACCAGCGATGACGTCACCACCAAGAAGAGCCGATGGTGGTGGATCGGAAAGTAGCTGGCTGGCGAATGGCTCTTGTCAACGATGAAGATTTTATATTGGTGATTGGTGCTGGATCGGAAAGTAGCTGGCCGATGGCTCTTGTCAACGACGAAGATTTTATATTGGTGCTATTTACAAAAATAACGTAACGATTTTATAATAGATTAATACATGTGTTTTTTGGTTCGTTTAAGAAATGAATAAACATGTTTAACATGTACAAAGTAATAAAAATGTTTAGGTAAGTTACAATGTTGGAAATGTCTAGTCTTTTTTACATTTTATATTGTTTTCACGTTGCCTAAGCTTTATTATTTGTTTTAAAGTTGAAAACGTAACTTAATTATAATAAATACAGTATCTACTTGCCATAGTTAATAAAGACAATGGAAAATGAAAATGGCTGTATTTACATATACGTATCTAATTATCACGGTATAAGAGCGAAATAACTACGTTTAAGTAATTATAGGTTTTTAAAATGATTAAAAAATGTTTGAATAACAAAACTGCTAAAGTGTTTTATTTTAATTATATTTCATTCTCACGGGTTTCCACACGCCATGCCGCCATGAATCAAGCGGATCAGAAAAGTATTTTGGAGGGCACCGTGGGAAAAAGAATCGTATATTTTGGACAAAATAGTAACATACACGGGTTGTGTCATGTTTTTAAAGAAAATGCAAATTTCTTGTCCAGGTATGTTACTCGTATATTTTTCATACTAGATAGATTTAGATTTTAGAACCATGGAGCTTATTAAAGTTTTCTCCTATTTAAGCCACATTACAAAAGCTTCTGTAAAAGAAAGCTTTTGGAAGGTACCAAACAAGCGTACGGCCTGGCTGATGGTAAGGAGTTATCGAAGCCTATGGACGTATACCAGGGGTACGTAATCACTCCCTAGTTGCACCAGGGAAACCTCTCCAAACGCTCATTCCACAACCTAAGTGTGAGTGGGAGTAAAGTGAATCGAGCTTTAATGAAATGAGCATAGATAAATATTATGAAAATGGGTCTGAGGAATGGAAAATGGATCATGTGCGTTGAGAGGATCATAACCTTTCAACGCACATGGTCAAGAACGCAAAAGGCCTATATATTTTTGGCCAATTTCTTTGATCTCGACCATCATCCAAATAGACGGACACACTACCGGGACGGCCTTTTTAGCACCAGCCATAATAAATAATACATATTCTATTACGGTTTTCTAATCGCCCCCCTAGACTGTTTAACAGCAGCAGTCTGTGCTCTCGCTTATGAGGGCCCGGGGTCCGCCTTGACTATGATCCAGGATTTGGCAGATCAGGTAATCACAACGGAGCGACTGCCATCTGACCTCCGTGACCCTGTTACCAGGGGAACCTGACCAGATTGGATCATGGTTACAGATTCAGTCGCGATGTTGTCCCTCATCGTAAGAGCATCGGTTAGTGTTCAAAATAACTCAGAAAAGAGTCATTGGTACATGGCCGCAGCGTGATTTTAACCCGGTATCTCTCGCCTACGAGTCGGATACCTTAACCGCTCGGCCACCGACACTCCACCGACGTTTAATACCAGCCATACAGCAGCTTAAAGCCTTCCAGGCTGTTCTGGGTATGCGTGCTGGCTGCCAGCAGCGGCTGCCTTTACCTGCTGCTGCAGCCGCTGGCGCAGCTCGGCGTGGACGTGCATTACACCCTGGACACTCACTACCTGCCGTGGACCACCACCTTCCCGGCTGTCACCATCTGCGAGACTTTCTCCCCGAGGCTGACGCAGAAGCTCTTTGACCAGAAATATCGTAATTTTGGCTTATTGTTCTGTATAATTGAGCATGAGGTTGATGAATGTGGACGAAGCGAGAGAGGTGTGTCAGTCAATCGTAGCAAGTGGTACAATGTGGTCTTTGCCTATAGTAATGGGGAAAAAGCGTGAATTTGTGTCATATATGGACTCTTTATAAAAATTAAGCGACTTGGGAATCAATAAGATTGATTAAAATAAAGAAGTAAGCAATATGATTTTGAATAATGAAGACACACGTACATCTTATACAACAAGATAGTTGCTACAGATGGTCGTCTTCATTATTCTAAATCAAGTTGCTTGTTGATTTCAATCAATGTTCTAATTTCCCAAGTCGCCTTACTTTTTAGACAGAGTCTATGGCTGTTAATAAATATTTAATTTGGTCTCTGTCATTATTCACAGCACAACGACGTTCAACGAAATAATTGGCATCTTGGTGTTCGGATTGGAATAAGACTGACCCGTTCTATTTTCCGGGTATCTCCAGTATAATTGACCATCTTTAAATCTCCGCTAGAAAGTGGGCAGTAGCATTGTCAGTATGGTATGCACCTACTGTGATGTCCAACACGTTGCCAAGCGTGGAGAATATGGCTAAACCCTCGATTAATTGGGAGTAGGATCAAAACAGGCTTTGGGTAACAGCTAAATGTGAGGTGATTGCGTGACAATAATAATCATCTTGGCGTCAATATCCCGGTTACGCCGGTTTTCTTTAATGAGTTGCCTGACAGTAGCCACATTTTCCTAAGTGATCGCAGTTGAGGGCCGACCTTCACGAATTTCATCGTGGAGAGAAACACGGCTATGATAAAATTCCGCATATGAACGCCTTCCGGTGCTAACATGAGGTGCTTCCCTCCAAAAAGCATTTTGAAAACGAGCAGTGCAGTCCGTGGGGACTGAACTTTTCAAATCATTAAAAATAATTTCCATAAATCTTTTCGCGAAAATTCGATTTTTGATACTTTAAAAAGGCGTATAAGACAATTGACAGGCGATTTCCTGCCAATTTTTTTCAAAACAATTAGATATTTAGTTTCTTAGTTTTAAAAAAGTATAACATTCGAAATTCAAACATTTTATTTATGAGCGGCCAGGAGCGCAGAACTTTCAGTGTGCACTATGTACTATCGATATACCATATTTTATGCAACACTTCAGTATGTGAATTTGGCTTCCAGCAAACAGGATACAGTCTACTTAAGTAGGCAGGTCACACACCACAAATTTGATGAGATAAGCAGTGCATCTTATCTAGCCAAGCCTTGACACATTGTTTTTAATTGGGGCTAATTTGTTAGCTAATAAAGCAGCAGGTACCTAATTGCATGAGTATTTTATGAAACCTGTTTTATTAGAGGCAAAGTCCACTACTAATTCCCATCATCGCTGCGAACTGTAGTGTGCTCTAATGCACCGATTGTTATACTATGACAACTTTATAGTTAATTAAAGAAACAATTTGGCAACTAGGCGAAGGACCGCAGTATCATCTTAGCGTTAATGTCTCAGTTGTGCTCTCGCGCTGAGGGCCCGGAGTCCACTGTGACCATGATCTAGGGTTTGGCAGATCAGGTAATTCTAGTGAAACGACTGTCATCTGCCCTCCGTGACTCTGTTTATTACTTAGTAAGTCTATGGGCATGGCATTGACTTATTATTTCCAAAAGTGTCACAAAGTTCCGCAATTATGTCTATAAATTGATGGTGTACGTTTATATTCTGTAAGTTGAAACAGTTTAATGTTTCAATTAACAGAAAACAAACGTACACAATCAAACAGCTTCGCTTCCATCCAAATAGCTGACCTGGCCGCCGGTATGGATTCTAACCTGAAGCGGTATGTGAACGACGTGCTGTACGGGCGGGGGCTGTGCAGCCGCACGGCGTGCGTGGACTGCGGCCCCACCGTGGCCTGCGACCTGCATTGGAGGGGTCTCATTGATGGCGTGAGTGCCCCCATCACCCATGGTCCACATGAGAAAGTACAGCTGACCGTTCAACCAGCCAGTAGCAGTTGCAAACCAGTTACAGAACGAGAGCGTTCTTATTTGAAAGATGCTTTTTATTCTGGTCAACATGACAGGGAAAATCTTGGAAGGTATTTCAAGAGCACTGTGTCGAAGCACCTACTTACGCTTACTTTTCGTTGGCATTTCAATTAGGAAATAAGTTTTGTCAGTTCCTCCATTGACAAAGTATCTAGCGCACTCCATAAGTTTTTAATAATAAATTTTGGGCAGACTGATTGTGGACTTGCAATGCATGCGTTGACAGTTTAATTAATTAGTTAAATATGTAGTCTTACTTAACCGTAATATTTACTTCAGCCTCAAGTGACAGCTATGCCGAAGAAAAAAATTTATGAAACTGAGATTTACCTACAATAACAGAGAACAGTTTTAACAGAGAACACCTGGCTAAATTCAGTTGTCACAATTCAGAAGCAAAAAGCGTGAGAGCAAATCAAACTGCTCATAGAATAAGGTTCATTTTTGGATTACTCCTTTTGAAAAGCGTAGCGATGCGGAGCAAATGATACAAAAATTTACCATAATACATTCCACTATGATTTGCTCTCTCGCTGTTTGCTTCTGAATTTCGACCACTGTATTTAGCTAAATGTAATAAGCGCATGAGCCCTTAAATCAACAGTAGTACTCGCGTGATTTAAAACATGGCATGTGTTACGTAATTATACTGTAACAAAAACAGAAAACAACAAAGTGACGTAAATTAAAAACACTTACCGGCTTGTGTTTTTATTCCATCCACAAGTATCCACTCAGAACCCAGAAAAATAAATAGAAAAGCCGCACAACTTCACACTTGATCCTATTTCAACTAGATCTATCATCTACAATCCACCAGATCCACAAATCCTGTCCGGAAATGCTGAAGGAGTGCAGTTACAACGGCGTTGAGTTTCCATGTTGCGCGAGATTCCACGAGGTAGACTCCGAGTACGGGACGTGCTTCTCTTTCAACACGCGACAGAGCGAGTGAGTGTCAATCACCGGCTATCGGAGATAAGATAAACTTGATACAAAATTCACGTTTTAGTGGTTATATTGTTTCGACGTCATTGCGGTTAATATATTGGAATATTTTGTTTGTTTTGGTGTAGTGCAGACGAACGGCACTATTTTTGAATCGCTCACTTAGATTCAAACGACTTTCAGTTTTGTTTTTCGGCACGAAAAATCGATATTTTTGTGCATGATAATGTGCCCTACTTTTTAGGTTTTGCCAATTTGATTGAATAAATATTGAAAGTTTCATACCGGAAATCAAAATTGAAAACCGTCTGAATCGAACAGAACGAAGCGAAACTGCTCGTATCCATGCGAGCGCTCGCCGTCTAATGCTTGTCTTTTTTACCTCTAGCACCTACCACGAGTGTGAAAGAGATAGGTAGCGCTCGCGAGGTTTATGCGAGCGGTTTCAAAAATGGGGCCCTAATTCGTTTTCATAGCGGAATATGTAATGTCACACCTACGTCATTTACCATAAGTAGATAATGTTTTTGTGTTTAATCGGACGATGATTATGGTTTGTGTCGAGGCTACTAATACGAAAACAAATTCGATTCTTCACATCAACAGTCTTATTCCGCTTCTGAACTTGAGTCTCATCCACATCAGTGGAGGACATTGCATTAATCACTACACTTGGCGGCCGCAATCGGTTGGAGAAATACTGAACTGTGGTATTAGTAGTCCATTTTTAGGACCCCCGTCAATGGACCTGTCCACACCCATTGGTGCCACCTCCGTCCATGGACCTGTCCGCACCCTTTGGTGCTACCCCCGTCAATAGACACCTCCACACCCGTTGGTTCTGCTCTGCTAGTCACCAGTTCACTACACAGCTATCAATGTTAATTTATATTTTAACCACCTTCAAAACTTCAAAATGTAGTTTCTCAATTCGACTGTATGTGTGTTTATATGGCAGGTTGCCTTTTACCAATTTTCAGACACGCTTCGAAAATACCGCTGTTCTCGGTCAACCAAAGCACCGGACCAGGCGTGCTATCATTTCGGCTTCTAAGCGATGCCCAGGTAGAGAAAAAGGTTGCTTTCTTAAATGGGCACTCTCTATTTCCATTATTTTCTAATAAGTATACTTTCTCTTCGAGATCTCATTCCATGGTCCGGAGGAGCTAGCGACCAACAACATGGATGCAGCATTCAAAGAGGATGTCAAGACGAAAATAGAGAATCGAGTCTCCTTCTTATTATCAATAGTAGAGATTGAAACCGATCCAGTTCTTGAGGGTTACGACGTTAACGTAAGAGGCTGCAGGTACCTCCACGAGAAGCCGAATTCCCCGTTTTATATTTACAAGGTAAGTTATATAGCATTTTTATACAGTAATTTTCAATTCGAATGAGATATTTTTGGTAGGTGCCAGAATTGACATCTAGGATGATTATGGAACTTTCCACATTAACATCCCCTAACAGTTCATAACTAGGTTAAGTCTGCTAGGGGTTGTCTCTGTTTGAATGGAGATATTAGTGTTGAAAATTTTGAATATATTTATTTATTTATTTATATAGGTGCCATCCATATATTGAAAATTGGTGTATGGATAATAATTAGGTAGGTGTAAGTCGATTATGGAAAGAAGGTGGGCTCCATACAAAAGAAATTAGCATCCATACAATAAAGGCAATTAAATATTGTAAACGCGATTGGTATCTACACTAGATAACGCTAGCGCCTTTGTTATCTACACTCCGTATTTTGAAACTTGTTGTGAAACTTTGTCTAGTAACAGATAAGTCCTCATAATTATATTATTATCTTAATCTATACATAGTATAAAATAAAGTAGCTTGCAGCGTCTGTCTGTCAGTCTATATGTATTTCCGCTAAGTCCTCCTAAGCCTAAGGATTTTGATGCGGATTTCACAATCAGTAAGAGAATTTCTTCTGGAAGGCATTTATGTATATTTTATAAGTAATAAGTACATGTATATTACAGGAAATACCATGCGAAGCTGGGGCGAGTTGCTATAGTCAGAACTAAAATAGTTCGTCATGATTTTTCAACGTGCAGGGCATAGTCCGCTAAGTTACTTACGGCTCGAAAGAATAAATAAATAATCATGGACAAATTCACACAGCGCCATCTAGCCCCAAACTAAGCAAAGCTTATACTATGGGTGCTAGCTAACTGATATACTTTTAAATACATACTTATTATACATAGAACACCCAGACCCGTAACAGAAATTAAAATTTCTGCGGCCGGGAATCGAACCTGGGACTTCTTGCGTGGCTGACTGGCATGTTGACCACTGAAACACTCAGGTCGTCAGGAATTGTAATTAGATCGACAATCGCTCAATGGCAGTTCGACACATTTTTTTGTATCCTGCTACAATTAAAAATGCCGTTGAGCTGCTATTGCGATCCAATTGCACTTACTAATTAGCGGACTCGAAGCCCAGTTGACCGTAGCCGACTAACCCAGCCTACTCCCCAGGTATACTCCTACGGAGCCTGCCGGCTGGCGCGCGACACAGAGCACGCTTACGAGCACTGCGGATGCGTGCATCCCGTCAGAGATAAGTCCTGTGAGTGTCCTTACCACCTCTTATCGCGTTTAGTCGCCAGTTATCCGTGGAAAATTTCTAGGAATCTAACAGAATTATTTATTTAGTAAATAAGTAAATAAAAGTAAATAAATCTTTATTTAATTAAAGAGAGAACTTAAATCTAAGTAATGCGCTTAATATATTTGGCTAAATTAGTCGCTAAATTCAGAAGCAAAATGTGTGGGAGCAAGTCACAGTGTAGTGTATTGCTCGTAAAATAACGTCCATATTAGTATCACGCCGACGCGTAACATAATATAAGTGATACATAAATGTACCTTATTCTAGGAGCAATACATTCCACTTTGATTTGCTCTCAGGCTTTTGCTTCTGAATTTAGTCAAATGTAATAAGCGCAAGAGGTTTTGTTAGTTCTACGCGTACAGCCAACGGCATAGAGGCATGAGCATGAGGAGAGCGGCATGTTGGGGTCTAATTTTCGCGCTGTGACATTTCGAATTCGACATTTTTTCTAAAGATCTTAATTAGAAATGTTATATTAAAAGGATCTTCGACAATAAAAAATTAGCGAAAATCGTCGAGTTTAAGTTTTTTGCTTGCAATAGAGAAGACTTTGACTTTTTAATAGATGTGGATAGAGAAAATGTCTAATGTCGAAAACGCGAGAATCGCTCACCTCCTATTTCAGGTCGCTGAAAGAGTCGAGCCGTGTCCCGCAATAAGGCAATTAATTGTTTCGTCCCATGATAATAATGCGCAACAAATTCGGAATTTCGGTCGCAAAAAATTTGTGGGGACCGAATTGTCTCATTGGATACAGCAGGTTGAGTCATATACATATTTAGAATATTTTTGTTTCAGATGAAGACAAATACTGCAATTTCACAGGGATTCATCGTTTGGTGGAGCATGAAGGTAATTTCATAGTTATCATTACCCAAACCACCTATACTAAAGTGTAGGTTTGCCTGTCTCTCTGTTTGATAATTTATAGCTTAACCTATTTTGATGGCTTTTCACTGGGAGATAAATTTATATACTATGCTACATAATTTGATTACAGAGCGATAGTTATATATTAATAAGCAAGCATCTCGCGTTGCGGTGTTGCAAACGTCCATAGGCTGCCGTGACTGCTTACCATCAGGCAGGCCGTAAGCTTGTTTGCCACCAAGTGGTATAAAAAAATTTTCATCGTTGAAAATCTCAATTTAACAGTTTAAAATATTTGACCCTAATTGTGGCCTAAAAGCGGTAGCCTTGTTGTGAGAGACTCGCCTGGGCTGGTTTGGTCGTGTGCTGCCTGGTATACATAAAAGAGAACGCTAAGGAGCGATGGTTTGACATTTTAGAGTCGTAAATGAGAGCCAAGAGCCAACGGATTACGCAGACCAGTCAAAGTGGAGAAGGAAGAGACGTCCTGGTACTAGGCGATTGGCGAACTAGTTGTTTTTTATAGACAAGTAGGCACACGGACGGATGGTTCACCTGATGGAAAGCGGCCACCGTCATCCAGGACGTCAGCAACCTAAAGGGAACGGATGCGGAGCCGGCCTTTGAGGTTCCTGTAGATATGCCTTTTGAAGAACCCCATGATAAAGTGTAAAGGAACGACTTTGGAAAGCTCATTATTATGTATTTTTTCGGAATATATAATAAGTAATTTATCCTGCCAGCGCTAGGAAAGCGGAGTCACCCGGGATAGACAGCTAGGATATGATGATAATATTTGAACTTTATTGGCAGCTCGACAAACTGCTCATGGCGGAGCTGAGCATCTGGATTTTGGTGACTGCCTGCCTTCGTGTTTGGAGAGCGAGCTGAACATCAAACACATAAGCAAGTCAGTATTTCCCAATATTTAACAACATCATGTCATCATGTAAATCACCTTCTTGAGTTATTTTCTAGTTTGTTCGGCCCTTATGTCTGGAGGTGGAAACCTGGTGACTTAAAGCACAGGTGACCCTAGTTGGTTTTTTCATGCGGTTTTCACTATCATTTAGTAGAGAACTTTCGGAAGATTTAATAAGTAGAGAAAATCCGAGATCACTCGAACGAAGCCGGGGTGGGTCACTAGTCTATAATATTGGTAGGATAGGATTACTACACTTGACTCCTTATTGTACAAAATCTCTAGTATCGAGAATTGATTTTAAGATTTGAAGTGCTATTGTATCCAGGAGGTGGGTCCTGGAGGAAGCTGGTAAAGGCGTGGCGGTGGACGTGCGGATGCGGTCGCTGCCCACTCTGCGCTACCGGCGGAGTTTAGTGAGGGCCAGCCTTGATCTTGTAGGTCAGTACAACTTGAAGAGTTCAAACTAAGCCACCGCATATCTTTCAATTTTCAAAATCGGTTCAGTAGTTTCGGAGATTACCCCCAAAATACAAACTTACAATCTCCCAAACATACAAACATTTCCTCTTATAAGAGTCCATACTAATAAGTATGGACGAAATATATCTCATATATACGAAATATCATAAAGGGAAAAAAAGAACGGATAGAGCTGAAATTTGGTATACGGATAGTTATTATACCATAAGCTTTCGTGCCAGGAGTAAAGAAAACGTACACAACGTAACAAACATTTATTATATTATCATCATTGTCAACTCTTCCGTAGTAAATCAAAGGTGAAACATTCACTAAATAGATGAAATCACAGTCTAGGTACGCTATCTGGTGTCCGGGTTTCGACTTAGATCAACTCTTTTTTATATTATTTACACTGCAGACATAAAAAGAGTCTCGTTCAGCATTACACACGCATCGGGCATTAGTCCACATCGCGGGAGATACCTACCAAGTCGCAGTCACCGAATGCTGGAACGATTTGGCAACGCCATTTCGTAGCTTGCAATACTTTGAATCCTGCTTGTTTTGTTTTGTATACTGACACACTACCCCAAAGCCGTGATTCATTCGTAACTATGGCTAAATTAATTGTTGTTGTGGTGTAAATGATAAAGTAGCCAGCGCAATTACAGGCATGAGGCATTCTATCTAAGTCCTCAAAGTACCTGCGGTTACAATGCAATACGATATCACTTTATTGCACACCATAGAAATATGTACATAAGGAAAATTAAACACTGTGTCACAATGGGCGGTCTTATCACTAACGTGATCTCTTCCAGACAATCTTGGTGTGGTTCTTCATTTTTGTTGCCTAACTGCATGAATCGTGGATGATATGGATCTGTCTCACTGCGTAGTAATTAGTATAAAAAAAATTGACAAATCAAATTCATGTAATGTGTGCACGTATAAACTTATGATGGTCGCACGATCGTGGCCAACTAGGACAGCGCCTACGTGCAGCACAGAACGTAGACAGGCGGTCTTAGCCGGTCTCTTCTATGACATTAGACTCTGCCTAGGAAGTAAAGGAAATTACGGATATTGATTCAATCAACAAGACATTAGCTAAAATATAGATGTCTTCATTATTCAAAATCAGGTTGCTTACTTGTTGATTTCAATTAATCTTATAATTTCCCAAGTCGCTTTACTTTTAGACGGAGCCTGCATTACACGACACCCACCAGTGGAAGGGTTGCAAATCCCCGGACAGTACATGGCCGTGATACATTATAATAAAATAATGAACTTGGCGTTAATGTACCGATTGTAGTATCGCGCACGAAGGCCCTGGGTCCGCCTTAACCATGATCCAGGATTTGGCAGACCAGATAATTACTTACAGTGGAGCGTCTGCCATCTCTTCTCCATGACCCTGCCATCAGGGGAACCTGACCAGATTGGATAATAGTTACACATTCAGTCGCCTGAATGTGCAGGTTTCCCTCACCGTAAGAGCAGCGTTCAACTAATGTACCTACATAATTCAGAAAAGAGTCATTGGTACATGGCCGCTGTGGGATTCGAACCAGGCACGTCTCGCTTACGAGTCAGATACCTTAACCACTCGGCCACTGACGCTCCGATGGCCGTCATACATTAATAATGTATAATCATATTTATCCTTTCCAGTGTCCATCGGTGGAATAGTGGGATTATTTTTCGGCGCCTCCATACTGAGCTTCTTGGAAGTGTTTTATTTATTCTCCCGGAAACAATAAATAAACACTTAATAACCTACGAACCAGTTTATTTATTACACTTTTAACTGCAATACTTTATTCACTTTTCCTTTAAAGAAAATTTGCGTAGATGATTTATCCGGTAGCTTTCAGTACAATATTATAGGTTGATGAATGAATTGCTGATCCGCAAAAAAGAGGGGAGCCGATATTGTTATGGTAACGGATTCGCTTTATCGATACACGTTCTAATCCAAGGTAGTGTTTGTAATAAAAGATTTATTACAAATACCATTAGTTTGTATCTAAATATCTGATATCGTTTTTTAACAATAAGAATGGGAAATACGGAGAGCAATGTAACAAGTGGTGTAAAGAAGCAGGCGGGGACATCAACGCAAAAGCTATACAAGTTAATTGACGTGAAAGGTAAGTCAGTAAGTAATATTTTGTATTCATTGCCTTTATGTTAAGTTTTTATACGGCGGTCAAAGATGTTTTGCCAAATTCGTTATAGGACAAAGATGTTATTGTCAACATTGTAGATACCATGATGGTATTTTCTTCGTTATTGTTGACCTAGGCATAGACTAACGTACGAATACCTAAGTATATGGATAAATATCCACTTAAAAGTTAATTAAAAACTTAGCTGTGGTGATGAACTGCACTGCATGTATAAAACTATTTAAACTGATATGACTGTCTGTTCTGTCGATAAAGCAGCGATGATGAAGCGCACTTCAGGACCGCAGTTTTGCATTGCGGATTGCGGAATATTCAAAATAAAATAATGTTTTGCTTAATGAGTGTGGATAAAGGGGTTATAAAACGATTCAGTGATGACGGACTGCCGTGATAGGTTTCATGCTCCGTTTTTATATCAGTCTGCAAGGACTAAGATGATATGTTTCTTGCCTGTAAATGTGTTTGCTACCTTATCCTTCAACCGGACCACAAAACAGCAAGTACTGTTGTGAGTTGCTTGGCGAACTATTCAGACTAAACGTTTCGCTTCCACATTTTTTTTTCAAGAGGCACGGTCTAGATAGGTAATAGGTATAATAAGCATGCTACCTATATAATCGACCGCATCGTCACTTGCTTTAACCATACGGAAACACAGACTCATTGTCACTGGTAGGACTAGCTCACAGTTATTGCATTATACCTATATCGTCCAGGCACCGGTCTCCTAGCAGACATGATGAAGCGAGCCGTGCAGACCAAGCAGTTCGCTGAAATCGACCACGCCATAAAGACCAAAGTGGAACCGTTTCTCTATAATAAGGGAAAGGGCCGGTATATACCTATATCGCACCTCGTGCTGCTCAGGAACAAGGAGAGGCCGAGGCACAAACTGGTGAGGATTTTGGCAATTGCCTACTTGGTGTAATTTAGGAATTTTGATAAGCTTGAAGTATTGAGACAGCTTCAAGGAAAAACCTGCCCATACTACAACTACCTTTACTACATCTTCTCCCCAAGGAGTAGAAATCATAAAAGGTTACACAAGCAGATGGGTCACATGAAGGTCTATCTATGGAGGTCCTAGGTCTTATTCCATCATCAATTCCCACTCCACAGCTGGAACTGAGCCTCGTCTAAACTTAATCATCATATCAAATTACGCAGAAGTAGGTATTCGATTTGATAAAAAGTCTTAGCATTTGAGGTATATAAAAGCTAATGTCTCCCTTAGCTAAAAATCTTTGCATGCCCATGAACGATATCACAATAGCCTCCAACCCGCCTACCAAAGTGCAGATGATGGCTATACCTTATGGTCGTAGAGTTGTGTCATGTATCAGTCCAGCAATGGACTGTTCCCCGAGCTGTCAACGATGACGTTGATAAAACATCTTCTACCTCCTTCCTTCATCAACATTTATTAAGCCACAACGCTTCCGTAGCTTCCACCTCTTAGAGGCATGGAGAACCCTGACGAGGAGTTTGACGTCGACAAGGACTGGCCCGAGGTGACGCAGGAGGAGTACGACGCCAACCCGTCAGCGTACCGGGAGCTGTGCTGGGACCTCAAGGTGATGTCATTCGCAAAGTGTGATCTAATTAAGAGGGTAGAGTGGTTTCTCTGTGATTACGATGACTTTCGAATTTTTAATTTATGAACATGCTATACTCAGAAGATCATCGTTATAAAGAGATAAACCATCACTTTATAACAAAAAATAATTCAAAAATCGTCAAAAATATAAGTAAATCATCAATCACCGAATAGTAGGTCAATCGAGGGAGATGATGACAGTTCATACTCATTTCATACTGCTCCTGTTCCTGTTCTACAGATAAATACCATAAATATCTACAAATAATTTATAACAATTTGGTCTCTGCTTACTCTGTCGGGAAGACGTTATAGCGTTTCTAGTATTAAGCCTTAATATATGGAAATTAGGCCATGTGGTGTCCGGCAGAGTAGAATAGCACCAACCCCTTACACTCGTGGGTGTCGTACAAGGCGACTAATGTTTTCGAGGCAAAATATATAGTCTCCGTAGTCTGGAAAATGGGCAGCAGCGTTTTTCATTGTTACATTTATAATACTGCGATCTCATACCCGCCTGCCAAGCGTGGAGACTATGGCAATAACCTCTCCCCTTTCGTGGGAGTGGCCCTAAGTCCTGCAGTGGACTGTTGTGCGCTGTGATAACATGCAAATTATACGTTATGCTAATGTCTTACTTATCACAAACACAATTAGGGTAATCATGTTTGCCAATAATTTTCATAAAAGATATGCTCTATACTGTCACCAAAATAAACAGTCAATAGCGATTAGAACTATATTTATCATATTCTAATTTTTTACAAAGTTTATCATGTGATAAATTGAACAAAATGTTTCTTATGATCTGTTTTAATATTCTTGTGGAAAATTGGAGTGTAGCCGTACTAAGTAGAGCGTAGGGTAATTTTTTTAACCCATTCCACAGGAACGAGGTGCGGTCGGAGAGACGATATTGCATATGTGTCTGCTCAATGCCACGTCGCTGTTAGCCGACCTGGCGAAGAGGTTGCTACGGTTTTATCCGAAGCTGATCAACGACATATACATGAGCGACGAGTACTATGGTAAATTCCATCGCATCACACATGAACTGACTATAACAGTCCACTGCTGGATGTGAGCCTCCAGCATGTTAGAGGAGTATAGTGGAGGGGCTTGTCATAATCACCTCGCTTGGTAGACGAGTTAATTGGGCATCGCAGTTTCAAAATACACAAAAGGGAAACCCTGCTGCCTCTCGTCTGGTCTGCGACGATGCTGGGCGACCTGCATCTAAGAACTAAATAATTAGTCGCAGTGTCATCATCATCATCATATCACCCGAAAGACGCCCACTGCTGGGCATAGACCTCGCCCAGTGATCTCGACAAAGGCCGGTTCTGTGCCTTCCGCATCCAGCTGGTACCTGCGATCTTTATCAGATCGTCGGTCCACCTTGTGGGCTGCGTCCCCACCCACCCACGCTGCGTCTTCCGGTACGTGGTCGCCACTCGAGAACATTACTGCCTCAGTCGCGACACCCGTAATTATTAATTTTTATTTATTATAAATTTTATAACACAAAAGTACACATTAGAATATCTAAGTACAGTGCAAATTGTAAATTATTAATAAAATTAATTATAAAATGACCTGGTAAAGATCGCAGGTACCAGCTGGATGCAAAGACACAATAACGACCTTTGTGAAGATCTCTGGGGGTTGCCAAATTTCAGTTCAAGTAGTTCAACTATTTTAAAAATTGAAAAAATTAGAGGATAGTTATCCAATATGTTCAACTGGTTGAACAGACAGTTGAACATCGTGAAGTAGAGGCCTATGCCTATACCTATGCCTTCCAGCTGATATGATGAATGCAAATTGGTGTCTTGTTAAACTTGTCAAAATGATTAACTAAGATGGTTAACTATACTAATAACGCTAGTCGCATGCATATAGAGCATATAGAGCTGCATATAGAACTAGGAGGGACTGTAAATGGCAATGTTACAGCTAAAATTTATTACTTTATCTAACTCAAAGCCCTATTTCATTTTCCCTATTTTCCATTATATTAAATTTCCGTTATCCAGCTGACATAACGTATGTTTCTGTCCTTGACCTAGGATATCCGCTAATAAAATACCTAATTTGATAGAGCACCCGATAACACTGGCGCTAATATTAAATTGACAGTGATTTATTAAAAACTTCCTTTTCGCGGCAACCGCGCGCGGCGTGCATGTTTCACCAGTAGATTATCGTTGGGCGTTTCATCGAATACAAAGTACTTACCACCACTTATAATTATGTAAATGAATTGAAAGTACCTACCATAAACATATGTTAAGCTTGTATTTTATTTTGTAAACTATTAGTTAGGGTGTTGATTATGGTGGCCGAGTCGGACGCGAGAGCCAACGGCTTACGGCGTGAGGATGCCGAAGATCGGGCAAAGTGGAGAAAACAAAGTAGGGAAGCGGACCCTGGCAGAAGCCGATATTAAATAAATAAATAATCTATTTATTTCTCCACAACAACGTATACATAATATTTTTATGTTTTATGAAACTAGGTACATTATTAACATGTTGGATGAGACTGGTGCCTGAACTAGGTAAACCTGTGCTACAGGTCACCAGGTCACCACCCCAGAGCTTGACCGGTCGGAAGATGATTATTGATTATGGCGTTATTTTCCGAACCAACGAGCATATATGAAAAGGTTGATGATTTTGAAAGAAGCGAGAGAGGTGTGTTAGGACTGTAGCAATTGGATCAATGTGGTCTCTGCCTACCCTACGGGCAAAAGTGTGACGATAAGTATGTAATATTTGTGTATGTTAATTACTATTCACATCTGTAGTGCTTTTTCTCCTTTTTACTCACTGGGAGCGAAATATTGTGCATCTACTATTGCAATATTACCCTGTATAAGTTAATAGAATATTAAATTGGTATTGTAAATTTCGTTGTTTAGGAAAGTAACTTTTTATTTGTTTATAATTGACTAGCCAGGCATTTGACCGCCATCTCACCTGGTGGTAAGTGACGATGCGGCCGATAATGGAGCATGCCTGTCTAAGAACAGCCTATTCACTCTAGCCTTGAAGGCATCCAGATTATATTGATCAGGGAACACACTCGCAGGCAACGCACTCCTTAGCCGTACGCATTAATAAAGTCGAGCAAAACTTTCTTTAATATTAGACTAGCCAGGCATTTTACCGCCATCTCACCTGGTAGTAAGTAACGTAATGGAAGCGAGAAAGAGAGAGAGCCAACCTAAACTCTGATGATAGATATGAAGAGTGCCCGTGTGGTGCCCGTCAGTGTAAACTATAGCACCAACCCAATCCATTACCGGAGTTGACGTAGGCAAACCACCTAGAACCTCCGTAAACAGGTACACTTCAGATGTCGTTCTTCAGAATAGGAATTGTACCAACTGCCCGGGTTGTAAATTTTCCCTTGTTTTTTTATCAATATGATTTCCAACCCACATGCTAAGTAATAGAGATTATATCAAATCCCTCCACGGTAGACGAGGCTCAAGTGCAGCAGGGAACTATAATGCGCTGCTGAATGATGATGAGTATAATTGAGACCCGATGTTCCCAGGTGAGAGCGTGTTACACATGACGATAGTAAACGAGGATCCCACCATGGTCAAGTTCCTGCTGGACGCCGGAGCGGACTACCATGAACGGTGCTTCGGCAACTTCATGTGCCCTGAGGACCAGAAGGCGTCGAGATCCGACTCACCTGAACACGAGTGGGTCAATGTGCAGAGCAACACCAATTATGTTGGGTAAGGAGTCGGGGCTGTCCAATAAAATATACCATAAAATAAAGCACGACTAACGAAGTTTGCATGTAGTTTATTGCTGTTAACCAGAAGTATTGTAATAACATGAAAGGTCACCACACATAAATAATGATAATTAGGTGTTTGTACAATGGGATTGTAATTTATATTAAGTTTAATTATCGTTGTTCAATCGCCATATCTCTCTACATTAGTATATATCTTTTACAAAAAAATATGGTATCTACTTGAAAGATATTTTGTAAAAGTGAAATCCGTTTCAGGTACGTGTATTGGGGCGAATATCCGCTGAGTTTCGCAGCGTGTTTGGGCCAAGAAGAATGCTACAGACTGATATTGGCGCGTGGCGCCGACCCGAACAAGCAAGACACGAATGGTAACACTGTGCTGCATATGTTGGTTATTTACGAGAAAATTGTGAGTTTTCAAAGACGTTAAAATAAAAAATATTATACTTTTGGCGTTAATATAATTAGCTAATATGGGCACTTATACATTGCAGAGCACGTTTGACATGGCATACGAAGTTGGAGCTTCTTTGAGCATTCGGAATGTTTTGAACCTGACCCCTCTGACGTTATCTGCGAAGCTGGCCAAGACTGAACTTTTCTTCCACATCCTGAACATAGAACGGGAGATCTACTGGCAGATCGGCGCGACGACGTGCGCCGCGTATCCGTTGGGTCAAACTGACACCATTGATACGGAGACAGGACTCATCAGCAAGGATTCTGCGTTGAATTTAGTAGTATTTGGGGTGAGAATTAACTACTAGTTACTCACTGATAAACGACCCGACAGCCTACCTGATGCTAAGCGGTAACTGTCGCCCATAACATTTATGTATCATGCTTAAATAAGTTGATGGTAACAAAAATCCAGAACCACATGCGCGTAAAGTCATCATTAAATATAGATTTGGATAGCAAAGATCAAATTATGGTGCAAATAACAAATATAACAATGTGACTTGCATTTCAGGAAAAAGACGAGCATTTGGAGCTACTAGAGGGCATGTTGATAGACTTGCTGAAAACAAAGTGGAACACGTTTGTCAAGTTTCGATTTTACCGGCAGTTTATTTTATTTTCGTTCTACTTCCTGATATCGCTGGTCTGCTTCACATTGAGACCTGGACCACCTGACAGACCAGTAAATGCGACAGCGTTGAATTCCACTGCTGTGCCCATATTAAATGATACTGATATTGTGTCTGAAGTGGGTATGTTCAATCTTGGTGTATTTTGTTTGCTTGAAATACAATTTCTTAGTAGATTTCTTGCTATAACTAGTTAGAAGGCTTAACATTTTCAGCTTATAGCGTATGTATGCATGCGAATACATTGGGAACGCCCGAATTTCTTCTTGAGAAACACGGGCTGCTCTTTCTTGCAGAAAATTGTACATTGCCTCTGAATGGGATGGAGTACGACTCGAGCTCCGTGGAATTGGTAAATGGGACAAAGCCGAACGGGCCTCTGTGTGCACGCTTCAAGAGCCACCCAAAGGAGAAAGATAAACGTAATCTTCTTTTCCACGTGTTTCCTTACTACAATGAGTTGCTAGCTATAATTATACTTCCATAGCATAGGTTATCGGTTTTATTATCGTGGTTGAAATATCGAGGTAAAACAATACTAACCATGTTAATAAACCCGTAAACTAAATAACATGTGCGATGAAAGTGTAGTGAATAACCACGAAAGTTTCTAAAGTTTATATTTCAATGTAGTGACGAAAAACCTATATCTACATCATACGTTATTTATAGTCTACTACTGGATTTGGGCTTACTCCGCATCAATGGAGGCCATTGCCGTAATCTCCACGTGTTGGAGATCCTAGTAGGTATTTAAAATACACAACAGGAAACGCTGCTGCTCATTTTCTAGTTTACAATGGTCTGCCTCTATGACATTAGTCACCTTTTACGACACTAGCCTAGACACCTGCCAATCTACTAAACAAATAATACATTTCAATAGAAAAAACAAAAACAAAAGCACGACAACGATAATTGCCTATTACACGTACGAAACTAATGGTTCTTTTCTGAGTGTTTATTTAGTTGAATACTAACCGATGCTCTCCTGGTAGAAGTCGCTCCGCTGTAATCACCTGATCTGCCAAATCCTGGACCAATGGTCAAGGCGAAACCCGGGCCCTCGTGCGCGACGACTCAACCGGGACATTAACGCCAAGATGGTTTTGTCACACATAAAAATCTAATGAAACGACTTATTTTTATATATAAATTCTGTAGATATTGCGTTATCGTGCTCTGTTTTTGTCTATTTCTATTGGATAGTACTTTAATTAGGTATTTCTAATTTACTATCATGACGTGACTGTGAAATATGAACATTACTTTGTAGCAACCACGGAAACCCCGATGGACATGGAAGGTTGGTGGGAAGACCTCACTGAAGAATGTCGTCTTATGAACTTTGATACTTGGCACGCAAAAGTAAGATTTCGAAAAACAATCTTATCTTTATATCTGTTGTACCTAAGCGCAGCAACAAGTATATCAATAGGATTTTGTTTTTCTTTACAGGTGAGGATTACAGCTGAGTTGATGTTATGGTTGGGAGCTTTCTCGTACATAGCGGCTGCTATAAGAGAGGCAAGGTTTCTTGGCTTGAAAATGTTCGTTGAAAATCTGAGCACTGTACCATCAAGGTAGGTATGAGTTTGGAGTACCTATATGGTTAGATAAAAATCATCTAGGCGTTAATGTCGATATTCTCGCGTACGAGGGCCCGGGGTCCGCCTTGACCATGTTCTAGAATTTGGCAGATCAGATAATTACAGAGGAGCGACTGCCATCTGACCTCTGTGACCCTGCTACCAGGGGTACCTGACCAGATTGGATCATGGAGAACCTATATGTTTATGTCTCGTAATTCCCACCAACACGAATAAACACCATACACCACACACTTCTCATAGTTAAGTATATATATTGTTTTGCTTACAGCGTTAACAATTTTCAACTCCCCCTCATAATTATTGTGGCAGTTACAGATTTGTTCATTCATTAGTGGCGCTGCTCAATTTCTCTGGTTTCTAGCAGACTGCTGAATGAATAAATAAAAAATAAATACCGTCACGGGGCCCTAAACTATTAGATGACCAGACTCAGTCCCCAGCCTTGATCAACCTCGCTTCGCAAAATGCTCGTTTAAAATTTATTGAAATTTTGACTTTTGCGATTGTGTATTTAAGTTGATACCAATCTCAAATAAAAAAAAAGCCGTTATGGGGTTCCCCAGTGGAAGATCTTGGTCAACCTTGCTTCGCAAACGGTATTAGAAGGCACACCTAACAAGTGGCGAGCTCGTTGCGGTGCTGAACTTCGACTAGCCTCAAAGTACGAAACGCTCACCCATCCAGTTCCCAGACTTTGTGAACATTGCTTAACCTTGGTTATCGGTCAGGCAAGCACGCCGCCACTAGCCCAGTGCCGCATGCTGCCGTAAGTATAATATTCCAATATTCATGATTTGTACTTGCTACATAGTTTGCTCATTTGCAGGGTGATGTTCCTGTTCTCCTGCCTGCTGATGCTGGCGCTGCCGACGCTGCGGCTGTGGTGCGCCGACGAGGCGGAGGACCACATCGCCGTCATTATCATGCTCACCACCGCGCCCTACTTCTTATTCTTTTGTCGGTACGAATTTCAAAACTCCCTCTTTCGTGTATACTGCTAATGCTCTATCGATTAGCAGACTTGCGTAAGTCGTGTAAGTAAGTACGTGTCAACGTAGGCATTTCTTTTTGTAGAGGCTTCAAAACTGTCGGACCCTTCGTGGTGATGATATACCGGATGGTAATGGGCGATCTGCTGCGTTTCGTATGCATATACCTCGTCTTCGTCATGGGATTCTCGCAAGGTAATAAAGAAATAAATATTAACTCCGAATTCTCTACAACAAAAAGGAAAATGAAATCACTCAGTAAAATTATTGCATAATGCAAAAATCATCTCAACACGAAAATGAATATATTTCGTGGTTATTGACTACACAAGAATTATTAAAATTATCAGATTCCTCACCACGGTTTTGATGTCGTTGTAATTTTATATCAGTTTTTCTTGTTCTTTCAATTATTGTATCATTAAACTTCTCATTGCAACCTTCAATTCCTTTTCAGCATATTACGTAATATTCCTCTCGTTCGACAACCCTAACACGCCTGAGGGTGTGGACGACTCAGTCTCGAACCCCATGCCCTCGCCGATGGAAAGCATCATGGCCATGTTCCTGATGTCACTCACCTCCTTCTCTGACTACTACACCGCGTTGGACCGCACCGACCACGAGATCGAGGCAAAGGTAAGCCCGTCGCCGTACCGTGAGTGTCCTTCGTAAAAGGACTAGGTCAAACAATGCAAACTTACTTCGGAATCTGACTTCCTGGAGAGTCTGTCCTACTTCGCCAAATTAACTGTGGCAACATTTTTTTTATTGTCTACCACGGCTGCTTTCCGTCGTCCTACATCAGAAACCTAAGGGGAGCGGATTTGAGGAACCAATAGATATGCTTTTTGAAGAACCCTGTGTTAAAGTGCATAAGAAAGACTTTGTAAGGAACATGAGAGATATAATTTAATTATTGAGTATTATTCTCTAAAGATTAGATAAATACTAAAAGAACATGACTAAATTCAGTCAGTCAAGCTTCGTTGACTATAGCTGTCCTGTATATTCCCCATTTTTTGTACATGTAAACAAAGGAGTCACCTAATTCCTTATTTTACTTCATAATTTGTTCGAGTACTAATTTATTTGTTTGTCCCCGGGTAAGCGAAATGTCAAAACTCAGTGTCTATTATGGGTTCTGGCTATACAGGGGTTGGGGGGTTGGGAGTGAGTGGTGGGCCTGTAAAACCCCAACAAGCCGGCGGGTGTGGTGAATTCTTACGTAAAAAGCTATACCAATTAAGAATATGGCTTTTTCCATATTTGTACAATGGCTTTTTTTTTATACCACTAAGGTGGCAAACTAGCTTACGGTCCGCCTGATGGTAAGCAGTCACCGCAGCCCATGGACCAGGAGCATATTGAAATTATCTTTATACCTAGGCTATTGCAAAGAATATCAAGATGAAGGTGTTGTTTAGAATGAGTCGTGTAGTAGGTAGTGGTGAGGCCAAGACACTGATTTTACGTTTGCACTTCACTCTTATAAGTGGCTCCACAGTGTTTGTTGATACCGTCATGTCAACATACTACCTCTACTTGTCATCGGTGTTGACCCTGAGAGGTTGACAAATCTACTAAACAATCAAACTAAATATTAAAAAAGTACACATTTCTTACAAAGCGCACTTTAAATGTTTTACCTAATAGATTTTAACACACTCAAAATGCAAAACGAAGTTTATGTTTACTTACAGATAATATTGAAAACTCACTGGTTCTATTCTGAGTTTTTCAATTCTCTGATTATTTGCTTTCAACCGTGCAATAATGTAAGAAAAACCCGCTCCAAATCGACTAAAACTCGCACTGACGACCTTCTTTATATGTAACCATGATCTAATCTGGTCAGGTTCCCTTGGTAGCAGGGTCACTTAGGTCAGATGGTAGTCGCTCTACTGTAATTACGATCTGCCAAATCCTGGGTTCAAGGTGGTCAAAGCCGACTTCGGGCCCTCGTGCGCGAGACAAGACAATAACGCTAAGATTTTTATTTATTTGTTTAGTGCTATTTTTCCCTAAGTAAGGTTCACCGCAGTTTTCCATTGAGTAATATATTCCTTGACAGTTATTTTCTATTACAGCATTTATTGAGTTATTATCGCAGAAAGCCCACTCCCTAATATTTATACTAATACATACTTTTTTTTGTTTGTAATTCTTTGTTGCAAAACAAAGTTTATATAAAAAGAAAAAGGGTTTATAAAATTAGATGAAGCGTAGGGATAGGGGCAGAGTAGGGTATAGGTAGGATACCACGCAAACAAAGTCGCGCCGGGGCAGCTAGTTAAAAATAAAACTGTCATCCCTCCCCGGCAGCTCCTATTCGTGATCTACATGATCATCGTGGCGATTCTGTTGGTGAACATGCTGATCGCTATGATGGGGAACACGTACCAAAAGATAGCGGAGACGCGCAACGAGTGGCAGCGGCAGTGGGCGAGGATAGTGCTGGTGGTGGAGCGTGGAGTGCCGCCGGCGCAGCGGCTGAAGCAGCTGCTGGCATACAGCCAGCCCATGGCGTGTGGAAAACGAGCGCTCGTCTTGCGAATCAACCAGAAGGTATGAAAGAAAAAAGAAAAAGGAAAATATGGAGAGAGAAGATTATGATAAGAATGAAGGACTTTTTATACTACGCAGAGACCAACGAGCAGACAGGCCAGCTGATGGTGAGGGATAACTGTCACCCATAACATCTACGATTCAGCTATTTTTTGCAGGCAACAAATAGCTGCAGAACCGCAGATGCGTTCTGACTGTAAGGACTAAGATGAAATGCCTCATGTCTGTAATTGAGCTGGCTACCTTATCCATCAAGCCGGAACACATAAATGCAAGCATTATTGCTTTGCGGGTGAAATAGGTAAGGTGGTGGTACTCAACCAGGCGGGCTCCTCAGGCTTGACAGAGCCCTACCACCTAATGAAGGAAATTTAAATTAGGCTGCCTACCAAGCAATGTAAGCTTGACGGCTATTTCACCAAGCACCAAGCTTATGTTCTATGTGACGTCAAAGTACTATGTAATATTAAGCATGAACGTGAAAGTTTGTAAATTTGTTTAGTCTCCAATCTCGGAAACAGTATGTACTTACGACAAGAAATTTCGCGTACCTACCTACCTACAGATAAGATTGACAGGAAAAGTAAGAGTACCTAAATTGATACTAAAATATTCAAGTATCTATAATATTTCTAAGTACCAACCAAGTTATTGCCTAGAATATAGCAAACCCGTAAGACGTTACATAACAATTATTGCCTGCTTTTAAAAGTTAAGCAATTTCGATTTCCACTATTTGCCAACTGAATATAACCCACAGAAAAGTAATTGTTATTCACAAGTCCCATTGTTGTTTTCCGATTAGTAAACATTAGCGAAAAAGTGCCGCTATTTGTAAGTTTCGTGATGATTATGGGTTTGTTTGTTGACATCGAGATTATCGTTGTGTTGAAAGTGCGTTGTGTTTTAAAGGGAGAGGACAAAGAGGAGATGAAGGAGATACTGGAGATGAAAAGGACACATGAGCGCATTGTCGCCAAAAGGATGCAGCGAGAGGCCGAGCTGAAGAACTGCAAGGGCCGCCCGCCGCCTCCGCCCGTCAGAGACTACCCGACTACCAAGCAGAAGAAAATATGAGCATTTCGTTCTATAACATAAAATTAAATGATCACAATTTTGTACCTTACTAATCTCTTTCATCTTCTACAAAGCATTCGAGACAGAAGTTACCGTAGTGATCTCCCTCGATAAAGGATGCTCAGCTGATTCATTTCAGAGATCACTACGGACTGCTCATAGCCAAGTAACGCTAAACAGCGGATTACGACCAATGATTGTATTTATCTATAATGTCGTAACTAAAAATAGCTAAGCAAATATATTGTTAGGATTGAAACAAGGTGTAAATTGCGACGAAGCGCGCGCACGTTGACGTTTGAATTTCACTGTTACCTCACTGTTTGCGCTGGCGACCTCTATCTGGGCTGCCCGCGCTTAGCCAAATAGTCGGCAACATTTTGCCGGGTTCTGTTTGCACTGCACACACACCACCCAGAAAAATCTTGCGTTTAGCGGCATTATGTATTGACACATGAAGTGGATTTGATTTCTTTCTTTCGTAATCTCCATTGACTAATCCGCGAGTAAACAATCGGTCAGCTTTATCGTGAGTCTGAAGGTCACCGCGTGCTTTGTTTACACGTGTGATTGGAATGTCAGCGTCAAGCGTTCGATGGACTCCATAGATCATCGATTCATCAGGTATTGATCTTGAATATGATTGACACGTATTGGGAAACAGTTGTCAATGGAGCAAAGGACAATGACTCATCAAGTGATGTCAATGAGTATAGTTAACTGTATAGGTGCTGTGTTTAGTTAATTAGCTACACCTTACTGTGACCCAGAGCTATGACGATAATTAGCTGTCAATGTTACGAACTTTAAGAACGAATCCGCCTCAAAGGGAAAGGTCGTAAACGTCTATGTCAATGAAGCAAATCCAACATACGTATTCGGTGTTGACAAAAGATAATATAATATTGAAAAGAATAAATTACGACTCTCGCTTTGTGTGAAAAGGACATTTTAGTTTTGAATGGCGGATGCATTTGCGTTACGAGTAGTGGAGATAACTGAATTCCATATTTTATGTAACATTTTCTTTCAGCTGCGTCTCATAGAATAGGTTGAATGCGTAATGTGTGTCCGTAAGTAATAATTTCAAACAGAATATCTGTTTAATAAAATGGTTTTTAAACTTTTATCAAATATTTATTGAGTGGCCGTATTTAAGACAATCGGTTTAGACTTCTAGGTATATACCACGAGGTAAGACAATGGACGATTATACTAAATTGTATAACAGAGGTACTTATAAGTTTGTTCGTAGGTACAGAGATAGAATATGATGTGAGAGCAAGGCAGGTACAAGGCGTAGAGGACAAGGTAGTAAAGATTGAAGAGTTTTGGTGGCGCTGGTTTGGTCACGTGCTGCGTAAGCCCCAGGGACACGTGGGAAAAATGTGCCTAAGCTTGCAGGTATCATGAAATAGATCCTATCGAAGGCCCAAGAAGCGATAACTGACATTGCCAAGGCTAAGGCGAGAGCCAACGGCTTACGATGCGCGGATGCCGAAGAGCGCAAAGCCATTTTGGAAAAGCCTGCTCTACTTTTGTTTGACTTGAAAGGATTACAATTTATGAACTCCATTTCTTTGCTAGCGGTTGACGCAATTTTTATGAACTTTCAATGCCTATTGAGAAAAGACTTTGAAGCCCAAATTGTACAGACGGTGACGCAAAATAATGGGTATAGGTCTAATGACGTCGCTCTTTTGTGCTATCTAGGTGACCTCAAGCCTATATGAAATCTATGTCAATTTGTCATCATTCAGCAGGTATTCAGTCATTAGTTTTCATTGAACTTTATTAAATATTACACACACACACACACACATTAGCCTAGCCTATTTATTAAAGTCTGAAAATTTATAAGCGCGTGAAAAAGTTAAAAACCTTAAAACAGTTAAGTATTTCAGTTAAGACATTATAGTACCTAAAAGAAAATTAGGGCGACTTGCACCAAATTTAAACGCATTTAAGCTGATACTCAACCAAAAAACTTAATACAAAAAAACGTTCAATGTGCAATCCTTAATTCATGCATGTCTTAATTTGGTGCAAGCCGGGTTAAGTGAGCGGATACAGTCAAACGTTTTAATTTGTAATATTACGTTACCGATTTTAATGTGTGAGAAAAGAAGACTAAACAACAGAATTTAGTAGGTAAGTATAAGTTTCTTTTTTGATAAATAAAGTATTCCACCTAGGTGTAGTTAGTATAGTAAAATATCAACACAAAGTAGCTAACAGTGAAATCCCAAACCGGCATTCGAAACTATTTATATACATTTTAGATAAATACAGATTTAAATATCTGAAAAAAATTAGTAATAGCCACACATCTATCATCGTTGTTGAAATCGCATCTTTGCGTAGAGGCTCATGGAGGTTCCGCGGTGGCCATAGCCGCGTGGGTGGCGCGGTGGTGGCGGGTATAAAGCCATTGGACCCCCGTGGCCGGCACACACTGCCCCGCGCACGCGCAGCCATGAGGACCGCGGTGAGTTCGCACGCGACAGTGAAACTGTGTACTTAGCCCACGGTCAATAGATCGCCAACACCGGACAGCGTTGACGTTGCCTTTGTGACGAGAGAGAGATCGCAAACTCAACTCGCATGTGCATTGAACGTTTGGAATATTGATTACGGTTTAACATAGTGTGTTGTTTTAAGATGTGCGTATTTAATTCCACAGGTAGTCATCCTTTCGGTGGTAGCGGCCGTAGTGGCGGAGGCGCCGTACCATTTGCCACGGCCGTCGCTGCCCTTCAACTACCCCACGGCGCCGGCACCCCCGCCGCCGCCCCCGCGCCCGTACTACCCCCCGCCGCAGCCCCAGCCAGCACCCCAACCCAACTACAACATCCCCCCGGAATTTGTACGATCTGCGCCCCAACCACAGCTGCAGCCCCAGCCTGCACCGTTGCCGGTGTACAGTCAACCTCAACCGCAGCCACAGTACCAGCCTCCGCTTCAATACCAGCCTCCGCTACAGTACCAGCCTCCGCTACAGTACCAGCCACAGCCCCAACCTCAACCCCAGTTCCAGCCCCAGCCGCAGCTCCAGCCTCAGCCCCAACCCCAGTCTGCCTACTATTATCCCCAACCACAGCCCGCGTTTCCTCCTCAGCCCGCACCTCAACCAGCACCCTACATAGCCCCCCGCCCTGCACCGCAGCCGCTACCTGCTCCAGCTCCTCAGCCGCAACCATCCTACGGTCTTCCACAGCCACAGATCGCGCCGCAGCCAGCACCTCGACCCCGGCCCGCTCCTCAGCCCCTACCGATATATTTGCCCCAACCCCAGCTCCAACCGCAACCGCAACCACAACAACCGATCCAGTATTATCAGCAACAGCAATATTCTCAGCAAGGATACTCTTATCAACAACCTCAAGCCAGGGCTGTTTCCCAGCTGCCATTGCAGGTCCAATCCCAAAGTGCGAGCAGTGCACTCACCAGCTACCAGTCTGACTCTAATCAGTACAGCTCTAACGCGCAGGGAGACACGCATGGAACCGGCCTAGACTCGACGGTCGTCGAGCGCGTACAAAACATAATCAAGGATAGCGAACATAGTTCGGCTAGAAATTCTGGTTACTTGTCACTTGTTTCTGGAGTGGCCTTAGAACGCGCACAGCCTAGCATCGAGATCTCATCGTTTGTACAAAATTCACAAGTTGCCAGCCAACCGGCTCAAAGCAGTGGTTACTCCCAATCCTCGAGTTCCTCTAGTGGCGGCGAGTCCCCATCGGCCCCGTCCAACGACTACGGGCTGCCCACCATCACGGCGAACAGCCAGAGCCAGTCAGATTCGAGCCAGAGCTTCTTACCTCAGACACAACCCGCCACAGGCTACGGAGCACCCAATTGAAACGAACACTGTACAAATTAAACGTGTAAATATACTTTGCCAGTCTTTTTGTAAATAAATTATACATTGTTGTTGCTACTGATTTGTTTCATTTACAAAAACATAAATACTGTTTCGTAGCCTCATTTCAATGTACTGTAAAGGTTTATGCTTTTCGACTGTTATTGTTGCACGGATTGTGGCAAAAGCAGTTCTCTTTCAATTTATCAGCGTAGACGAGTCGCATGAATAAGACGCCGCCGACAGCTCTGTTATCGTCCTAAAACGTTTGAATAAGTGTTACATAATAGTCGTGGCCAGCATGCAGGTGTCATAATATATGTTTTAAAACTTACTAGGATTATGGCGTGGTCCGAGGTCTGGGCCGCGTCAGTGACAAAGAGCTTACAGGAACACGGCGGTTGCGTGCTGGCGCTGCTGCTGCGCTTGGTTTGACCAGAGCCCTGGCTATGCCTCCTGTCTTGACTGCCTTCCGGTTTGGCTTGGCCAGAGCATTGGCTCTGCCTCCTGTTTTGACTGGCATCGCTACATAGCGCCGGCACCGGGTCGCATATTTGTACTGCCTGCAATGTTGAAAAAAATAAATAAATAATGCACTTCGACGGTTAACAGGCAATAATCTAGTATCCCACTTTTTTAAATGATTATTAATGACAAATTTTCTAAGTTAGGTATAAATATAAATCTTTCGGAAGAAATTCTCTAACTGATGGTGAAACCGTACAAAGGTTTACCAGTGATATTTAAGCTGTGGTGGGTGGTGTAGGGATATAGTGTGTTTAGCCATTGATTTACTACCAACCGTAGATAAAGCACTTCACACAAAAATGCGCTTGAAATCTGTCGCCTTATTGACTATACATTTGTACGTAGCAATGTATTAGCTAAATACGCACGCCCGAATCGAAATGTATCGTATTTACCAAATATCAACTTTTTTTTATACTTATAAAGCTCAAAATTGCTTTTCGCGCTGTGGATAATGCTGTGACTCCATTTCTTTTAGTGAACAATCATTGTTTTCGCTTTAACGCATGCGCATGATTGAGACAACTGACGTGATGGCTGACACTGACAATATGTCTAATGATTAATATAATTATTTTTCATGGTTTTTTATGTGTAAATCGCTATATTTATGCATGATAAGATGTATCATGTTTTTATTCACGCAAAATATGAAATCCCATCCTTTTTTCGTCGTTTAAGGCCATTGTTTCGACAATTTTTGAACGCGCACTTGGGCATGCTTACGTGCCGACGGGTAATGACGGACAACGGAAAAGGACTGCTTGACTAGCGATTAAGCAGTCCTTCACCGGCCCACTTTTCAAGCGTTCATGTGCTATCTACGGTTAGTAATAAATCAATGTGTTTAGCCATCAAGAGGTGAAGCTAAGCAAAATATGTATTTGTTTTCATTGCATTTATTTATTCACTAGCTTTTGCCCGCAACTTCGTCCGCAAACAATCCGGTCCCGTTTCCGCGGGAACCACATTGAAATTCGGGATAAGTTGTAGCCTATGTGCTATATTCTGCGCTATATGCTACATTACTGTCAAATTTCATCGAAATCCGTTTTGTGTGTTGTGAAGGAGTAACAAACACCCAAACGTCCAACATTCTTACAAACTTACGCATTTATTAAAATAGTTGAATTGAATTGTAAAACGTGATTTAGGAGTATGTTGTTAGTGGCTGCACAGAGAGACAGACGCGAAAAGCGACTTTAATTAATCCCTACTATGTAAGAAGTGTAGGAATATAGATAATGATTTAAATAAAAAAAATATCATCTTGGCGTTAATGTCCTGGCTGTGTTCTCCTGCACGCGGGCCTGGGATCCGAAATGACCATGATTTGGCAGATCAGGAAATTAAAGTGGAGCGACTCCCATCTGATCTCAATGACCCTGCTACCAGGGTAACCTGACCACATTGGATCATGATCATCGCCTGATGTACAGGTTTCATCACGATGTTTTTCCTCACCGCAAGAGCATAGGTTAGTGTTCAACTAATGTACAGAATGAATGCCTGTTTAGATATATAAACATAGTTTAAAACAAAGTCGCTTCCCGCCGTCTGTCCCTCTGTATATGTATATAAAGATATCTATGTACGCTTAGATCTTTTAAACTATACAACGGATTTAAATGCGGTTTTTAACAATAGATAGAGTGATTCAAGAGGAAGGTTTATAGGGTAGGACGACACACGAACAAAGTCGCAGCGGGATAGCTAGTTTTGAATCAATCGGACGGTGACATGACTAGTAGCTGGGTTCAATTGAGTAATATAGGTAAATAGATAATTTTAGCCGGTGCTCATTGAGGTATATTAAATTATCTTCTAGGAAAATACAAATCTAGAAAAATCCAAGCAGCTAGACATAAAGCCGACCCTGAATTCTTCACGTAATAATATACCGTCCAAATTGTTTTGGCGGTATGTAGAATATTTCGTATAAGTATCGACAAGCATGTCGATTACCTTTTCGCTGGAAGAATAAGCGAAATTGTGTTCATTGATACGAAACTGAAACAGTAGAGTAAGTTCGCCATTATACTCATTTTTGTTTGATGTATCTAATTAAGTATGTATATGTCGCAGCCAAATGGTTAAATTAGCCGGTTAATCAAACGGCTAGCTATTTAAGCAGTTATTTAATTGAAAATTGGCCAAATCCATGAACTTTGAAAGTAAAGTCAAATGAACGATATTGCCTCGAGTTTACCGAGCTCTTCCATTCATTGTCATAATGCTAACCTAAACTAACCGAATAGAAACCTAATGCAAACTATTATTATACTTTGAAGTTATTGTGGGTAGGTTAGCATTGGAACAATGTGTGGAAAAGCTGCGTTAACTCGAGGCAATATCGTTCTTTCAACATCACTTTAAAATCTTATGAAACTGGCATATTTTCAACTAAATAACTGCTCAAAAAGCTAGCCGTTTAGTTAACCGGCTAATTTAACCATCCGGCTGCGACATATACAATAAAGAATATCATCATCATATTGGCGTTTATGTCCCGGTTGTGCTCTCGCGCACGAGGGCCCGGGGTCCGCCTTGGCCAAGATCCAGGATTTGGCAAGTATAATCAGAATCAATGGTAGGTATACTATGCTCTTGCGTAAAATCGACATTGGAGTTTATAGGTAAAATGTATACTCGAAGTTGGGGCATGTAGAGCGGATTTGTTAAAGGAGATTGACGAAAGACCCAGAAAAACTCTCAACTGGTCTGCTCTCACTCTCAAAAAAGAGTATTATTTGAAGAGAATTGTGGATATACATATGTAAGGCACCGGAGTTCTGTCAGGACAGAGCAAATTGGCGGTTTTTAGTATCTGCCTTTTTATTTTTTACGCGTAGTATGCATTACGCGCGGTACCTTCTGCTGGGCGACGGAGGGCTTATGTGAGGCTTCCAACAGTGGCCAATTTACCCACTCAACCCACCCCAGCTGTGGTACGAAGGCGTGAACTTTATGTATGTGTTTGTTTGTATGTGAAATGAATCAGTAGGAAAATGTTGCTTTTACCATATCTGCAGCCACTTCGCGGCCGCAAAATGTGCAGAAAGTTGTGGCGGCGGTACCGGCGCCGGTAGCGCCCGTGCCGCTGCCCTGACAGCAACATGAGCTCGGGGGTGGTTGTGGCTTAGCGCAACGGCAGGGCGCAGCACGTGGCGCGGACGGCGTAGGCGGTGCATACGGTGCGGGCGGTGCACACGGTGCGGGCGGTACACAGGGCGCTGGCGGCGCACACGGCGCACACGGCACAGTCGGCGCACACGGTGGGCATAGCGCATTAAGCGGACACTGTTTTGACTCCATGTTATACTTGGAGCATGTCTGCGGGGTTGACGTGGATAGTGAGGACCGCAGGGGAGTCTGGCTCGATCTCTTATTTTGGCAACACGCCTGCTCGAGCGGTGTAAAAGCCGTAGGTGGCTTATTGTTTACTGGCGGGGAACACGGTGCAGGCGGCGGACAGCCCGCAGGCAGTGAACAGGGCGCAGGCGGTGGACAGGGTGCGGATGGTGAACAGGGCGTAGGCGGTGGACATGGCGCAGGTCGCGTTGGCGGCGTACATGGTGCAGGTGGCGAACACGGTCCAGGAGGCGAACACTGCACAGGAGGTGAATACGGCGCAGGCGGTGCACACGGCGTACGTGGTGCAGGCGGTGCATACGGCGTACATGGTGCAGGCGGCGAACACGGTCCAGGAGGCGAACACTGCACAGGAGGTGAACACGGCGCAGGCGGTGCAGACGTCGTACATGGTGCAGGTGGCGAACACGGTCCAGGAGGCGAACACTGCACAGGAGGTGAACACGGCGCAGGCGGTGCAGACGGCGTACATGGTACAGGAGGGGAACACTGCACAGGAGGTGAACACGGCGCAGGCGTTGCAGACGGCGTACATGGTACAGGAGGGGAACATTGCACAGGAGGCATGCACGGGGCAGGCGGTTCACATGGCGCTGACAGCATGTACTGACAACACGGCTGCACGGGCACCTCGAGTAGCGGGCCCCCTGTCACGCACTGGCAGGACACGTTCCGTGTAATTGACACCGTCGACGGTCTTTTAGTATTTGGACAGGTAACGACGGAACATCCCTGTTGGCTCTGGCAATTGTCGGTTTTCTGCAATTAATCATTAGAATTTAATTATGTAGGTACGTAAAAACTACGTCATTTAATTTTACACTATCAAAAATGCCACGAATTGTTTGGAGACTGATCAAATCAAATCAAATCAAATCAAAATTTCTTTATTGATTAGGACATTAAATATCTCTTTCAATCGTCAAAAAGGAGGGGGGTAGGAAAGTAGGAAGGAAACACACAGTGACACGCTGACCGCCCTATGTCTGTAGATAAACGTATCCCTCGCCAACCACAACCGAACCGGGCTCGACAATGCCAGACAGAGCCGGAACGCTATATTATATTATATACTCGTAGGTATGTCTAGTATAATTAAGAAAAACCACCTAAAACTACAGCAAGAGTAAGCCAGTCCACCAAGGCAGCACCCGTTCACGAGTATAACGCAGGGCCCAGCCATCGTCCAATTCAACCATATTTGAGGGAAAAGAGCGACCCGGCCTCCACGCCACCGCCAGACAGACTTTTAAGTGAGCGTGCATCACACATGCTGCATGTGATAGGTAGTTGCTCCCACCCTACTCTATCCTATCCCTACCCTATCGCTACCTTACCCCTACCCTATCCTACCATTGCCTTAACCCTACCCTACCACTACCTTACCCCTACCCTACCACTATCTTACCCCGACCCCACCACTATCTTACCCCTACCCCACCCTATACTACCTTACCGCTATCTTACTCCTACCCTACCCTACCCCTACTCTAACTACTACCCTACCCCTACCCTAGCGCAGACAGGAGACACCATGTGTGGGAGAGGAAAGAAAATTAACGCCGCTTCCAAGGTGGTTCTCCGTGGGGGAAAGAAACGGCAAGAAACCCACAGAGCCTACGTTAATTCTTTTTTTTTTAAACATGTCTTATGTACTAATACATTATTTGTCCTATATACTATCTTAAAAGTAAATACCTGTATAGAACAGCAGTTCAGTCCCATGGACTTTTGTCATTTACATATTCAGATATACTATAATAACTTTTTTGACATAATTTGTTTTTTATAGCGACTTTAAATTTATTCAATGGTAAATTCTGAATATCTGTTGGAACCTTATTATAAAAGCGTACACATTGACCCATAAATGATTTGTGGACTTTGGCTAGACGACAAGCACCAGCAACAAGCTTATCTTTATTTCTCGTATTAATATTATGAACATCACTATTCTTCTTAAATAAGTGTAAATTTTTATGAACATACATTAAATTCTCATATATATATTGTGACGGCATTGTCATTATATCAATGTTCCTGAATTTATCTCTTAGTGAAGTTCTAGGTCTCAATTGATAAATCGCGCGAATAGCCCTTTTCTGCAATACAAATACATTGTGCCAGTCGGCAGCGTGTCCCCACAGCAGTATGCCATAGGCCATAATACTGTGGTAATAACTAAAGTAAACTAATCTTGCTGTAGCCTCGTCAGAAATACTCCGTATTTTCTTTACAGCATATGCTGCAGAACTTAGCCTTTTCGCCAATTTATCAATGTGAGGACCCCATTGCAATTTATTATCCAGGGTAAAGCCTAAAAATACTGTAGAATCAACAAAATTCAAATTATCGCCTTTTATTTGTACATTAGTGGGCACTGATCTAACATTTGGCAAAGAGAATTTTAAACATTTTGTCTTCTTGCCATTCAGTAATAAATTATTAACCGTAAACCAGTTTACCACTTCTGCAATAGCCTTGTTCACGTCTTCATATGTTAATTGTTGTCTTTTTACTTTAAACACTAAAGATGTATCGTCCGCGAACAAGACAATTTCATGGGCATCTTTTACAAAGTACGGTAAGTCATTTACATAAACAAGAAACAAAAACGGGCCCAAAATAGATCCCTGGGGGACACCCATAGAGACAACAGACCCCATAGATCTCTCTCCGTTCACATCAACTTTGTGAATTCTATGACTCAAGTATGAATTTAGCAAGTTCAGGGCCAAGTCCTTTATTCCATAATGTTGTAATTTCCTGACCAAAATGTCATGATTAACGCAATCAAAGGCTTTGGATAAATCACAGAAAACCCCTAAGGCATCACGTGATTCCTCCCACGCCCCAAAGATATGTTTAATAAGTTCAACACCTGCATCAGCTGTTGAACGACCGCGAGTAAAACCGAATTGTTTATGATGCAATAGGTTACTTCCATAAAAATGAGCTTTTAGTTGATTTAATATGATTTTCTCAAATATTTTACTTAGAGTCGGTAAAATTGAAACTGGTCTAAAATTTGTAGGATCCGTTGTATTACCAGTTTTCAACAATGGAATAACTTTACTGTGCTTCATCAGGTCAGGAAATTCACCATTATCTACACAATTATTAAATATATTCGCTAAGTGGACAGCAATAACATCAATTACAGAGCTAATAATTTTTACCGACATACCATCAATGTCGGCAGTTGCTTTCATTTTTATGGTTTTAAAAGCCTTAACTATATCTTGAGGTGTTGCATGCTCGAACTTAAAATCGATGACACTCTCGGGTACATTTTGTTTTAACAAGGATTCAGCGAGAGCAGGAGACGAACTTAAGGATTTCGTAGTTGACAACTTCCGAGTTTTTGGTAACAACATTATCATTTATCTTTAAACTGTACTTAGTATCGCGATTTGTTACTTTTCCAGTTTCACTATTTATTATCTGCCATGTGGATTTTACTACATCTGTGCTATTTTTCAGTTTGTGTTTAACGAAATTCGATTTAGCTGTAGCACAAACGCGTTTAAATAACTTCGAATAATGTTTAACATACTCAGCAAATTCTACGCTATTATTATACGCCCGTTCTGCATAGAGCTCATATAATTTATTTCTACTCTTATGTATTCCTGCTGTCGCCCAATCGCTAAACATAAGTTTGCTGTTTACTGCCTTCACCTTTGGTTTGAATATACTATTACTTTCAGTTTTTGTCATGTGTAAAACTGAATTATAATATTCATTTGTATCATCAAAATACTTTAAACTGTCTGAACAATATAGCTAACATTAGTGGTGTGCTGTCCCATAATTTGCGAGATTCTCGAATAATAACTGTTTCTCAGTTCAAATACATACTTTTTAAGTAGTCTTATTATTTGGACATAATAGGGAACCAGACCGACTGTACAAGACTTCTGAATCGTGTTACCTATCAACACCCAGACTTGTAATAGAAATAAAAATTCGTCATTAAAATTTCTGCCCGGCCGGGAATCGAACCCGGGACCTCTTGCGTAGCTGACTGGCATGTTGACCACTGAACCACTCAGGTCGAAAATAGGAGAGACTTACTTTTCCACAATCACCTGCATCATTTTCTATCCGTGCAGATTTTGTACCTGACTTCTTCTTATTTGCTGCAACGTTGTCCGCATTATTCTCTGCAACGGTACAAGATGGTCTGCGAGTACCACAGACCGCAGGATTATCTTCAATGGGTGGAGGGCACTGGCATGTGTTTTTCGATTTTTTAACTGAGCGTCGCTTTTTTCCAGCTTTTTCTTTGTCTTGTGAGCTAAGTGTGCTCTGTGACTGCGCTGTGTTCTTCTTGGACACATTTTCAGCGGAACGACAACAGTTTGGTGGTCTGCAAACCAAATAAGCCTATTAATATTGTAAATGAGAAAGTTTATGGGGATGCATGGTTTGTTATTCCTTCAAGCGAAAACTACTAAACTTATTTTTTCAGTAATTTATCAGCCCAGAATGGAATATAGGCAATATTTTTTCTTGAAATTAAAAGTGGTTCCCGCGGGAACAACTCCGGAATGTAATATAATAAATAATAACCAACTTTTACACGAATGAGGTCGCAGGTAAAAGCTAGTTTAGTAATTCAATTCATTTATTTCAGAATCATTAATAATCATCTCGTCGATAATGTCCCGGTTGAGCTCTCGAGAACAAGGGCCCGTGGTCCGCCTTGACTATGATTCAGAATTTGGCGATCAGGTAATTACAGTGGAGCGACTACCATCTGACCTCCGTGACCCTGCAACCAGGGGAGCCTGACCAGATGGATCATGGTTACAAATTCAGTTGCCTGAATTTGCAGGTTTCAGCACGATGTTTTCCCGCTCCGTAAGAGCATCGGTTATAATTCAACTAATGTACATAACTCAGAAAATAGTCAACGATACATGGCCGCTCTTTTTTCAGAATCATTATTTCATAATTTGTTAGTAAATGAATAATATTGCTTGGGTATGCTATGTAAGTAGATAATTTTCTGATGTCATAAGATTATAAATTAATATAATATATAATAATAAATTCTAATTACTCATTGCACACTTATTCTGATGAAAAAATAATAAAAATTCTAAAAATGTCGTAATAACGACATGCTTATGGTATGAAAGGCATATCAGGGATAAAAATCTCGATGCATCGACTGCAGATCTTCTCGACAATGGATAGGCTTTACTTTAGGTGCTTTCTATACTAGTCTATACGAAAATTAATAATAAAAATTACCGAAACTTTGATACAAAAAATACCATAAAGAAAATCCATGACACAAAATGTTTAGCTATTTCCCTGTAAGGCATTCTAGAAGTAGGTGATATATACGTACGCACGACAACACTCCGACACTGTTCGAGGCACTTCTTTTGGCTCCAAGATGTATACCAAACTTGTATCTTTTCTGCAATAATTTTGGAACAAGTCTATACTAGAATACAGCTTTGCTCAACCTTTTTTGGTGATGTATCACTTGAAATATTTGACGGAGCCCTAAAGTAATCCAAACCTAATTTTTTATAAGTCTTCTTTATTTAATATCCACTATCAAATATATTGACATTATCTTTCATTTTGTTGGAAGTATTAAGAGGCGTATGATGTGTTTTTATTCTTCTATCTGGCTTGATAGAAGATATGTAATTTGATTTGTTTTTGTAGCTACATAGGCTGAAAATCCTGTTTGTCGCAACTACGTTGTTGGAGACTGCAGAAGAACATACAGAGCTACAGTAACAAGGTTTATGGTGCAGATGGATGCGACAAAACGATGGTTGTTGCCTGGCGGCTCGATTGCGCTGTTTAGTTACGTATTGCGTAAGCCCCAAGGAAACGTAGTACACTTGCCGGTATTTGGATAGAGGTCTCGTGGGCGGCTCAAGAAGCAATGGATTGATATCGCTGAGTCGGATGCGAGAGCCAACGGCGTACGAGGCTATCGACGCGAGGTCTAAAGACCGGGTAAAGTTGACAATGAGCAGGATAGCGGACACTGGCAGAAGCCAGGATTGACCGTTCGGTTGAAATATGTGGATCAATAAGTAATTGATGATATTTACTAAACTCTCGTACTATTTAAGAGAAAGATAATAAAAAAAAATATATTTAACGTTGAATCATCAAGTAGGTATATAGGTACCTATGACCAGTATTCTTGCAGAGCCCCAGGGCTCCGCGGAGTACACTTTGGGTATGGTTACTATAATATACTAAATGACTACTTTGGATTCGATGGATAAGCATGCTACGAGGGTTGCGCAGCTGTTAATATTTACAGTTTTAATTTCAGTAAGTGTGTGAAGGAATTGAGCGATCTCATTCCGCCGGACTATTTCCGAATTCGGGGCACAAGTAGCAGGCGGAAATTCCATCCTTTTATATCGTATTTACATACGATATATAAGGATGGAATTCCATCACACGACGAGCCAGTCACACGAACCGCTTGGCTAGACCTTTCTAATGCGACGGCTAAGAATACAGAATTCTGAATTCTTAGGCAGGGCTAAGGAATAGGTACAAGAACACATACACCATAACCATTTTTCCATCTTCTCCTTTTTTTTGACGGGGTCGTTTTTTCTTTGAGGAGCTGGAAATAAAAATATATACATAATATTTACAGGGATACGAAGGAAATTCTAAAAAAGGCAAACTATTATTTTGTTTTCCATTCTCTTAAGTTTTTTTTTTTTTTTAATTTCATACGGTAGGCAAACAGGCAAGCGGGCCACCTGATGGAAAGTGGTCACCACTGCCTATAGACATTAGCAACACCAAGAGTATCGCTAATGCGTTTGCCCACCTCTATAACACGTTGCTCTGGCAGCAAAAAGCAAATGCCACTCCACTGCCAAAGCCACGGTTCCCCAAATCCCCACCCCATGGATGAAATCGGTAAACTGTTGTAATGCTCGGCAGAGAACGATACTGCGCCAACCCCTTGGACTTGCTGGTGTCTTGGGTAATAGCCGACTTTAAGAGACCTATCAGGCAGAAAGCGTCCTCGCGTTCGAGCATTCCGCGGTCAATAGAACTTGCGTGTTACGAGACGCTATGGACCGCGAAACGCTCGATGGAATCGAATAGGTCCCTTAATGTCTGAAGAGGCTGAGCAGCTAGGACGGTTCTCCGTAGACCTGGCAGAAGCGCTGTCCATTATGTATTTTAAACATTGCGATACCGCTTGACCTGCGACCCTCCACATATATATGTGGATGAGGTCCATGAACATTGTGAACTGTAAGTTATTGTTTTCCTTAATACAAGCAATATTTTTTAATGAATAAGAAATATCTAAAACAGGCGTGCTGTAGTGTAATTTCAAGTTGGTTAAATTACACTAGCTGCCTCATCCTTCGAATTGGAATTCCAAAATGCAGCAACTCCGCCCCGGAAATATTTAAGGCTCCGTCACATATGCAGGCAAAGTCCTCAGGCTTGTCAGTGCCTACCACCGGTATTTCTTTCCGCGCCGTCTGCTTGCCAAAGTTTTTCCTGTAATCCTGTACTAGGTCTTAATACATGATTTTTAGACGTAGGTAGAGTGCACGAAGCCTACACCGATTTACCAGCACTGGGAGAACGTGGTGGATAAATCCCGGTCTGCCTCAGATCTTGTCGGTACTATTCGCCGCTAGCTTGTCAGTGATTCGACACCGACTGTCTGCACGGACCAGCGCCGATAGATCGACGCAGGCTGCCTGCGTCATACGACGAAGGGTTCACATACTTGTCGTTAGGTCCTTGGCAACATTGGCCGCACGGATGCTCCGCTAGGTACTGCCCGTATTTGGCATCAAGCCAGTCTGCGAACCCGACTGCGTCGTCGTTGCACGGCTCGCTGCCGCCGGACTCTGTCTGTGGCACATGCTCCTTTCCAAAGAAAAAGGGCAAGTTTAAAGATAGCCAGATTGCAGACAGCATGGCTAATAGGGCAGTAGAGCGCTGGGGAAAAGTTCATATGTCCTCAGACTGATGCACGTCTGATCCTGGCACGTGCGCTGTACCAGGAGCAAGTAGCATGTATTTTAGTCAATAGTAAAGGGCAAGATATGAATGAATTTTTCCAACTGACTAAATTATTAAAATCGTAAACTTCGTAGGCTAATACCGTACTAGCAGGTGGCTTTGCTTAGCGGCTAGATAGACGCTTAGAGGGTAGCGCTTCTCTAGTCGCCACCCACTAGACTCCTATCTATGTTCTAGGCCCTAAGCGAGCTACCTGTCAGGGCGGCTGTAATAGCCTATAGGTAGCCTTATAAAATGAATCTGTTATTCTACTCACTTGAGTGTACCATCGGAATGCTCTTACGAAGCAGTTTGGATTATCTCTCCTGCGTTCTCTATTATTAGGCGCCTGTTAAGATAAGTTGAGTATAAAATAGATAAAACCAAATAAAATCACGAAAGGAATAATTACGTATATGTTGGTAATATATTTTTAATAATTGAGTTTGTTTAGACTTACGACTTTGGCGTAGTACACAAGGTTGTCAGTGGCCCATGGCGAATAGTATGCGCTGTTATAAATTGGATCCTCATACTCATAGGAATACTTGAAACACGCATCCTCATTCGAATACGTGCGTATAGTGCGAATGGAGGTGCTTGAAGACGAAGAATACATCCCCGCAGCAGGGGCCGCGGCGGCTGGTGTTCTAATTTGGTGTTCCAACACCAAAATCAGGTACAAGGAAAAGGAAATGTTCCAGTTGGATTATATTCACTGTTTTCATAAATTTAGTATAGACCCAAAATACTTGACAGTGTTTGTGAATTTGGTAAAGTTTCAATTTCTTTGGCGTTGGCTGTCAACGTTATCTGTAGATAATAAAGTCCATGCAAAAATAATTATTAGAAAATAGTTTTTATTGTACATTTTTATCTATTGAGGTCTGCCCGAATACTTTTTGGGGTTTGTACCGCCAGAAATGCTTCTGCTGTATGTAGGTCATATCAGCAAGAACCAGGTATGCCATAGCTATCATCGGTGATCCCGTTGACTGTACTTGTATTTTGCTCCAATATATAAAATTTAAAGATATAGATAAGTGAAACAAAAACGATCATACACGCCAGGGGGATTTCTACGTTGGGTGACTTTAGCTAGTGGAACATGGGGCCCCCCCAGTAGCAGAACAGTCAAATCTTTTAAATAATTATGTTGACTACAGGGTACTTCTACAGGGTTTTCAGAAAAAAACCATAAAATCTAAATATTGGCTTGCATAGCCATCTTGATTAGACACATTACATTATAAGTGTAATAACGTATCAGTGAGACGAATTTAAAAATGCTACTCAAATATATTTTAGTAGTTAATTGTGTTATCTCTTGTGTTACGGCTTACAGTAATTATCTATACGCTTTATCCAATGATACGCGGCAGACTTGTAAGTGTTTAACCATAATTTTAAATTTTGACATATTTATTTTAGACCATGGTACACGCGAAGGTTTGAAAGACGGATGTGGACACTGTCACAGCCACAGTCATGGGATCTTTCTAGATGTTATTTAAGATCTCTTTAGAGGTGGAAATTGCATTAGTGATAGCCCTGGTGTTGCAGATGTCCATTGGCAGCGGTGACCACTTTCCATCTTGTGGCTGGTTTGCCTTTTTATTTGTCGTAAAACAGTTTGGGTATTCTGTGGTATAACATAAGGAAAAAAATGAATTTTCACTTATATAGTGTGAAATAACTTGCGTAAAGTAAAAGTCTTTGTTCGTTTGTCAAACATGTCAAAAGGGTGCCGATTATATGTTCCCTTATACACCAGCGAAGCTTTCAAAAGCTAGTGTAGTTAGTTAGGTCTAATGAAAACCATACCTGGCTAAAGCCATTAAAATCTTTCATCTGGCAGCTTCATGGACTGAAAAATATGCAATAGTAGTTGATACAGTGCCTACACTTTCCAATACAGTCTTAGGCACGATTTGACTTTTAAACATGGCGAATAGAACCATCTAGTCTTTCAGGAGCCTCAATCCTTAAGGCGTGGGCGGCGTTGTGTGAAAGATTTTAACATCTAAAGTAAAGGGTGGTCTACCTCGCGTTTGCAATTTAGCTCTAAATGAATCTAGATGAATTAGCCGTGTGGTGTCCGGCAGAGTAGAATAGCACCAGCCCCTTACAATCGTGGGTGTTGTACAAGGCGACTAATGTATAAAATTAAAAGATAGAAACTCTTCTATATAGAATGGAAAATGGGCAGCAGCTTTTTCCATTGTTATATTTATAACACTGCGATCTCCAACCCGCCTACCGAGCGTGGAGATTATGGCAATGACCTCCCCTTTCGTGGGAGAGGGCCTAAGTTTTGCAGTGAACTGATATGGGTTGTGATGATGAAACACGAATTAATACCTCGAATTCACACTTAACCATTCACCACGAGCGACTGTTTGGTATGGCGGCATCTATGGATCATTTTTTTTCAAAAGTAAATAGGGTGCTGACGTAGATTTTTGAAAATTGTTGTTTGAAGAACTAGCTTTTTAACATTTGTAATTAATCCGAATAGCAGATTTACAATGTGCACAAAGCCAGAAGAAAAAGGATAAATTAAAACGACCTGTAATATCTTGGACAAAAAAGGAACCACCAACAACGGTTATAGGTAAGTAGGTCCTATATCTCGAGTCATGCGAGTTGCGAGTGCAATTTGCGCATGAGAGTGGATTATATCTCTAGGGGCCTAATTATCGCGCTGTGACATCTCGAATTCGTCATGTTTTCTAGCGTGAATCGCTTCCATATATCGCTCAGTTTAAAGTAGAGTCCTTGCCAGTGGACGGCGCTCCCAAGTGTTCAGATTTAGTAAAATAATAAATAAAATAAATAAAAAATAAAAATCATTTATTTCAGGCCGATTGACCCATAATTGCATTACATGGGTAATATGTCAAACAGTACAATAATATAATTTATTACAAGCGAGACAACAGCATAGATACTTTAACAGATACGGATATATAGGTACAGACTGTAGTTACTCAAAGACCTAAATCACCACGTTCGTACAAATGCTGCGATGTAGACTGGTCCAGTGCTTATTGAAGCGACTGTCCAGCCGGTCCGCTATCACAGCTAGGATGGTGTTGCAGCCGCCGCGCAGCCAGACGCGCGCCGCGGCGCGGGCGCTGCGCTTGCGCAGGTTCGCGTGGAAGCCGTCCACGTGCGCGTACGCGAACATGCCGGACGCGCTCGTATAATCATTAATTATATTATTAGGGTGGTTCTTCGGAAATGTGTTCTCCGTGTAATTACAATGGTATTTAAAAAATCTCTTAATTAAAGTAAATCACACAAACATTTTTAAAGCTTATGCAAATTTAGATAACATATAAAAATTCGACACGTACCGGATCTATACCTTTGCTAAAAAATATGTATAGAATTTGCGGATCATGGAAATTACAATAAAGTCCCGTGGGTCTTTATTGTAATTTCTTTATTGTAATGTCTTCATTGTAATTTAATTTAATTGATCTAAACTAAACACCATATCAGATATAGGTACAATAAAGCTCAAATAAAAGTTAGTTGGGGTAGTATTAAGAACTACATGCATTAAAAGTTTAAAACTATATTTATTAAAAAATAATTGCTTTATTTTCGAAACATACAAAGGAACTCAAAATAAGAACATGAAAGTAATATAATTAACAAATTTATTATATAATATAATTTATTCCCATAACATGTATATCATGTATCAACATGTACGAAATCTAAATACTCGCACTAACTAATCTTAGTTATCCGTAAACTCTTAAAAGTTAAAATAAAATACTTAAACAATCCTTAACATACTTTTTTGGACTTTTTTATGAGAATTTATAAGATTCTAATTAAAACACTTCAATTCTTTACTACTAATAAACTAACTCTGCTATTAACAAATAAAGTTTGACCTTAATTACTAATATTTATGAATACTTATTTATTTTAATTTCTTGCAACTAATTTTTGAAAGTCTGTATAAAAATAAAATATTAAAATAAAACTTGAACGAAGTTCTCACTTTAGTGTCCGATTGAGGCGAAGGCAATCTAGTGGCGTTCAACGCTACCAAAACACAGGCGTGTTTGATTTCCTATCAACGGAGTCCATTCCATCTAGCTCCGACTTTCCGGAATGTATTGTGAAAATCACTGACAACTTACTGCTCCTGGGTGTTGAGTTATCAACCTATCTCAACATTGAATAGTACATCGAATCAAAAGCAAAGGCTGCAGCCAAAAAACTTGGAATCCTCTCGAAGGTCAAGCGGTACTTCACTTTCACACAACAAGGCAGTTGCTTCAGTTATATCAAGCACAAGTCCGATCTTGCATGGAGTACTGCTGCTACCTCTGGGATGGATCAGCTAAATACCAACTGGCTGCTTTGGATTCGGTGGAAAAACATGCAAAGAAGTTAATTTGTGAACCACAGTTGATTGAAGCAAAGCTGCAGAGCCTCGAGCATCGGCGTAGGGTTGCGCGTTTGTCGGTCTTCTACAGGTTGCATTTCGGAGAGTGTGCGAAGCAGTTTCACGACCTCATTCCGCCGGCCCTGCGCCGCCATCGGGAGACGCGATCCGGATCAGCGCTTCATGCTAGACGTCTTCAAGGCTAGAGTGAATAGGCTGTAGGCTTCATCATCGGCTGCATTATCACGTACCACCAGGTGAGGTGCCGGTCAAAAGCCTTCCTAGATCAATTATTTAAAAAATAGTTCGTCTCTAGACGAAGGTCTTTGACTAATGTGTGTTGCCAGCGATGACCTACGGTAGAGCAACGTGACTGCCCAAAAATCTAGGCTACGATTCATCTAATTCGGTTGGTTAGAACTAGAGAACATTTTATTTGTGCCATTGCAACCAGAAACAAGGGAATTTCCATGGGTTTCATGTAATTTCCATGGTGTTTTATACATGGAAATTACACCATGGAATTCACCAAAACGCATATATTTTGACTTTCCTCGGCTTTGAAAAGAGCTAATTTGTTACTGGTTATCTACATTTAGAAATTAGGTATTACACCTTAAAACCCGTTTACCAAAACTAGCACAATTAGATAGTAAAAATGTGACACCTGAAAACTGAGAACCAAAAATTTAAAATTGTAGAACTTACTCTTGCACTAAAGCGCGGGAAAATAGTGACACAACCACCTCACATGCAAGTTTCGGCATAACTGACGATTCACACACACCAATCAAGATTCGCCTCGCCAGTCCAGAGCAGTGCACCTCGTAAGAAGTGCAGGGAAAACGTTGCTAGGTGTATTACGTACTTACTTATGCCCTTAAAAAAATAAGTTTTCCTCTGATGGGTTTTAAAATTTAATGAGTAAATAAAATGATTTGTCTATTTCCAATTTGTGTACGAATCTGATTAAAAAAGTGGGTGATTTAAAAAATATTCGCACTTCCTCAGAAGCCTTGTAGCCAAGTGTTGAGGGTAAGTTACTCTGATGTACGTGGTTTTTAAATAATGATATCTATATGACACAATACATATGGAATGTAATAGTAGATTTATCGATAAATGATTTGTTTATATAGGATTTGTTTGTTACGCTCAAAAATTGCTCTCCCAAGAACTACCCCATTGTAAGTAAATCATATTTAGAATTCAAATATTTAAACGTATTCACGAATCACTATCCAACTACCTTTCACGAGGATCAGCAGCCTCTCATTAGCGTTGTAATTCTTTGTTCTACAAATTAAATTCATTAAAGATACAGTCTCTTCATCATTTGGAACCTGCTTACCCTGAGGTCTACGACCGAAGAAAGTAGGCCTGAACACCGAGTCGCCCGTGCTGGACAGTGTGTGCAGGTCGGGGGGACAGATTTCGTATTGTTTTTTGCAGACGATGTCGAGGAAGCAGTAAAAAATATGAAAAGGGGTAAATCCCCAGGCAACGATATGTTAAGCATTGAACATTCATCATATGCGGGCAATCTTCACTAAAGTAAACTATGTATGTTATACATTTTATGTATTAAATATATAACAGAACGAGTGACTTGGGAGCATCGTCAAACTACAGTCCCATCAAACAAACTTCTCTCTTAAATCGCGTAAATGAGAGTGCAAAATAATAACTCATTTCGCAGTCTCATGGGTATGACGCGTTACTGCAGCGTATCGGGCATGTTCGCCGAACACTGCGTGCTGGATTATTTTGCATCGTCAGGTCCCGTATAGTTTCTGAAGCGCGCTGCACACTCCGGGCAACAACATACTCAAGGTCGTCTCTGAGGATATAACTATTCCTTTTTTTAAATATTGGATATCTGTCCATCGAGACCAGAACCAAAAATGAAAGACGAAACAGACGGAAGTGTATTTTTGCCACACTCAATTTACATTATAATAATTGTATTTTCATATTATTCTTTATTTGTTTTATTATAATGATTGAAATATACTATTAAAAATAACATTGTTTTATGAAAGAAAGTAGCCTATGTCTTATTCCAGACCCTAATCTAGCTTTATTAGTGAGATAGATAAATGCTTCAAATTATTTTTGTGTCGGGAATTAGAAAGGTTGGTGCTCCCTAAACTCTTACACTAGAACAGAATCAGAGCTTTGTTTATACAGGGTGTAAAAAGACCGTTAGCATTAATTGAAACCTCATATTCTACCCATGAAACTGAACAACTTTCCCCAAGAAACATACCCGCGGAAACTCATAGTTTAGGCAGAAATTGCGTTTATTTTTAAGTTGTATTTTTGTACTAAAAAATATCAATTATCGATAACTACATCGTTCACAATTAATTTAGACACTCAAAGTTCAAATTTAAGTTGTAAGAAAATGCAATTTAAGTAAAAGCGCGCAATGTAAAGCGTGCAGGCTGGCTGGCCGCGCGACGTCAGCGCGGGTATGTTTCTTGGGGAAAGTTGTTCAGTTCCATGGGTAGAACATGGGGTTTAAATTAATGCTAGCGGTCTTTTTACAGCCTGTATAAAAACGACGAGCACAAGTAGAATATATTATGTAGACCATTATAATAAACTGCTAATCGTTTCAGATCCCCTACAAGAGTTCCATAACATCGTGCAACAATTTATGCATGGGCTAAAACTTGATTGTGAGTTCTAAAGCTTGCTTGCCTCTACAGAACATTAGGTAACCCATTATACATTATGAGGGCGCCATAGCTTATCCCACGTCATCGAGTACAAGAAAAAAGTCACTGTGTAGTGATAGTAGACGTTTAGGAGACCACAAAATGTGCACAGCTTGACACCAAACATTTATTTGCTATGCATTTCCTATGCACAATAAACAGCTAAATAAAAAAATAACAAAATCGGCGTGCCTCACATCCCCGCAGTTTCGCTTTTCATCCACATTATAGTCACAAAACCCTAACAGCTTCAGAATCTAAGAGCTACGATTAAAATGACATACAGAAGTTGGGAAATGAACGGGACAAGCTTATCCTGCAGCTTGATACTGATTTACTAATTCATTATCCTGATGGACAATTACTTCGGCGAGCATTGTGCTGTTACTGTACTGTTCTATAGGAATGCTGCCCCTTATAATGAGGGAGTCCGCAGCCATGTACAAGTGTCAGCGGGAGAGAAAAGTAACTTTAATGTGGCTGTGGTTTTGTGGGCCTCCTAATGGTCTAGTATCACTACAAAGTGGAGTTTGTCTTGTACTCGATAACGTAGGATAACCTAAATCTATTAGAACCTAAATACTCGTATCTACCTATTTTATCGTCATGTATTTGGAAATGCCGCCGTCAACAACGAGATTGAAAGAATATTACCTATTCCAATGTGCTGGTTAGTTCTCCTTCCCACCAAAATTGGCTTGTGCCTAGCATGGTAAGTCTAGTTGCTTTCTAGCTTTGTTGCTGTTTGGTTAAATGCCTGTTTTTTATGATCTAAAGGCTTGCATTTAACCTCAACTCATCTGATGGAAAGCGACGATGAGGTCAAAGATATAGCATACTTGCCTAGATGCTACCTATTCACTCTTGACTTGAAGACTCTAAGGTCCTAAGTAGTGAGAAATCAACCCAAACTAGGAAGACGCCTCCAGCACAATACAAGAAAGTATTAGTGTGGTGCCTCCGATTTCTTAATATAATGTAGGTATTTATGCCATACGAATAAATAAATAAATGTAGGTATGCATGGTGATTGCTGGTACTATTGTAGCCCGTGTGGTATCCGGCAAAGTAGAAATTTGTGAGCGTGTGAAATTATTAAACTTCAATGAAAAAGTAGTTTACAAAATCATTAAAGAACCTAAAAAATGACAAAAGACTTAAAGAATGAGAACAATTTCGCCACAAGCATCGTCGGTGCCTCGCGACGGTGTAGTAGTTTAATGTATATACATTCGAAATCACCAATGTGCACGGTGACATATTTAACCCAGAATTTTTAAAATCTTAACAGCTACAGAATCCAAGACCTACGATGTAAATGACATGCAGAAGTTGGGTAATGAACGGGACAAGCTTCTCCTGCCCCTTGATACTGATTTATTAATTCATTATCCTGATGGACAATTACTTCGGTGAGCGTAGTGCGATACTGTTCTATAGGAATACCGGTGCCACTTTTAATGGGAGACCCCCCCCCCACCCCTATAAAAGGGAGATTACAGCTATGTACAAAATCAGCGGGCCTTCATGCAGATTGGCTTCGTAGAGTAGAGTACGGTTATGAGCGAATACGAAACCTCAACTAGCCGATGTGCTATATTTGCCGATAGTGAAACAAGCCAAGAGTTACAACATTAACTTAGAAACTAAAAGTTAGAAATAACCTCATATTAATTCCAGAGCTGACGTTGCAGCACCCCCAGCGCTGACCTCATCATCCCCAGAGCAGGAAAAATACCGTCACAGTTGTCTTAATGCCCCTAACTTGAAAAGGCACCGCTAATCTCTAATACCATGGTTCCACCCTCTGGAATGATGTCACAGAATAACCGAAGATGTGACGTCATTCCAGAGGGTAGGATCATTCTATTGGAGATCGGCGGTGCCGCTGCTGACTTCACAACACTGCCAGAGCTAACCTCAAACGCCTACCTCCTCCAGAGCTGACCTCTTCGACAACAATAGCCGGGTGTACATGCCGCCTGAGGAGTTCATGCACCGCGGCCATGTGCGGCTGAACGTCACCCAGGACTGGATGCAGACGGCCGTGAACGCGTTCTTCATCATGGTCCATGGGAACATCGACGACATTATGAATCTGCCGGCCGATTACGTGCTCAACTCAGTACGAATATCGTAATTATAATCATATAACGCATTGGTGACTCCCCTGGTGTTGCTGCTGTCCATAGGCGGCGGTGACCACTTTCCATCAGGTGGCCCGCTTGCCTGTTTGTCTGCCGTGTAACATAAAAAAAAATATCAACACAAAGGCCGGTCCTGGGCCTTCCACATCCAGCGGGTACCGCGATCATTACCAGGTCGTCGGTCCACCTTGTCGGAGGCCCACCCACGTTGCGTGTTTCGGTACGTGGTCGCCACTCAAGAACCATTGTCCATTTAATTATTTATATACGCTCATTTTTCATTTTACTAATCATGTAAAATCTAAGAATATCGAAAACAGAATACAGTGTCACCGACTTATCTGACCCGGTGGCCAAAACTGGAACTAAGTGCCGCCGTTTTCAAATGTCGTTTTTAAAAATTAAAAATAAATACCGTCACGGGGCCCTAAACTGTTCTATCTATTTCTGCTGATAGGCATATACGCGACCGATGTGGAAGGTGTATTAAGAGTCCTTAATACGCCTTCCACATCCAGTAGTGTATTCCTGGCCAGTAGTGTATGTAGAAGAAAAAATAACCAACGTTCAAAAAAGTATAGGTACATAAAAAATTCGAACGGATTTCAGAATTGAAGACCACTACAGGTAAAAGGTGTGACGTTTGGTATGTAGAATTGTACAATATACCACTCGAATCGGTATTTTTTCTTAGCTACGTACAGAGAACTTTGCCAACCCACACCAGGCCGGCGCAGCAAAACTGTTTGCCAACCAAGATTTGTATAGGTAGAATGTCTGCTTCAGTGGGACTATGATAGGCTGATGATGATGAAGGAACCTGTTGAGTTTCTTTTTTTTTGTCTAATACACCCCTTCACCTTTTCAGGCTCGCACAATATCTATGTTGACCCTAGCGCGGGAGAAACTATCTGCTATGTGGAAGGTAGTGAAGGGAAAGACGAAAATCCGTGAAATAAAATACACGACACTGGAAAAGTTTCGGCCGCTATTCAAGTACGTGAATGGGAAGGAAATAGCCAAACTGAATCTCTCTGATGAGAGGATCTTGTCATACGTAGGGACTCATGCCGAGCTTTCTAGACATCAGGTATTCATGCAGCCAAAATTTCTAATTGGGACTGTTTTGTACAAATATCTACGTTATCGTATTCTCTCTTTTTTCTGATATTTTTAATGACCAATGAATAAATAGATATAGATTTTTAAAAATTTTGAATCTTATATGCTAAACCAATCACCTCGGTAGGTGGGCGTGGTGGCCAGCAAATATCTGCAAATAAATCCCGATTGGGCTCAATCGAAGTATCTCAATCTTATGAACAATCTGCTCTGTGGAGTTCCAATGAACTTGATGCGCAAACTTAGCAGCAACACGTACTTGCAGCTCACTCATGAGGTAAGTATTTAGACAAAATTTCATTATAAACGATGATTACATTTGGGCGCATACATTTATAGAAAAAAATTAACAGTGAAACTGTCTCTCAAACAAATATAAACAAAAGGTAAACAAACGACTCACTGAATTTGTCAACTTATTCAATAATCACACTGTACACATGAACTCTCGCTTGTATCTTAATTACATATTTGTAACAATTACTGTCATTTTTACAATGTTTGTAACTATACTATATGTTTGTATATATGTTCAAGTCAAATCTTACAAGCCAATGGAGCCAAAGGTCAACGCACTTTTTTATTTACCTGTTGTGTAACTTTGATTGAAAGATAGTTTAATTACATCAATTACAAACCCACAAACCAGACTCAGAGTTACACGTAGTGCGGTAAGTCCGAACAACGCGGCAGCATTTTCTGAAAATACTTTTGGGCGTAACGGTTTGGTTGGACCCCCTAGTATGTAAAAGTAACTTAGTTATCAGTCATAGTTAAACCAATACTGCGAGTTTAATGAAAATTGGTACAGAGATAGCCTGAATACTGGGGAAAGACAGGTCAATGCTCTAACTAATCGAAGTTTGAGCAAACGGAGTCGCGAGTAAAAGAGAATGTAGTAAAACTTCTGATCTTTGAAATTGCCTACGTTTTTCTTATAGGTGTTTTACCATATCAAAGCATGCGATCCTTTACAAAGGCGATTTTATTTGGCAATGATGACGAAAACAGAGGTAAGTTATCGAATTACTAATTAGTAAGTAAGTATAGCTAATTTCTGAGATTCCGCAGTTGATTGAAGACAAGCTACAAAGCCTCGAGCATCGGCGTAGGGTTGCGCGTTTGTCAGTCTTCTACAGGTTGCACTTCGGAGAGTGTGCGAAGCAGTTGCACGACCTTATTCCGCCGGCCCCTTTCCGCCATCGAGAGACGGGATCTGGGCGAGCGCTTGATCCTTATGTCGTTGGTATCTGCTAGCTATCCGCACGAGCCGCTTTGGCTCGACTTGTATAATGCGTACGGCTGAGTGGAGTGCGTTGCCTGCGAGTGTGTTCCCTGATCAATATAATCTGGATGCCTTCAAGGCTAGAGTCTATAGGCTGTTCCTAGACAGACATGGTCCATCATCGGCCGCATCGTCACTTACCACCAGGTGAGGTGGCGGTCAAATGCATGGCCAGTCAAATAAAAAAAAAATCTGAGATACACTCATGTTCATAGCTCAGTACTGCTCATTACTCAATTATGCGCTTATTACACATTCCTAAATTCAGTAACTTATATTTTATTAAGTCACGCGTCACTCCGCTTTTCAATAATCCGAAATACAAAAATGGACCTTATCTATGAGCAATACATTCCACTTTGATTTGCTCTCACGCTTTTCGTTTCTGAATTCAGTCACTGAATTTAGGTATGTGTAATAAGCGCATTACTTATGTAGTTTACGTACCTATTTTTTCAATAAAATTCTACATTTCTTGTAAAAAGTCTCTAAATTCGAGAATACCCGAGAAAATGGGTTCGAAAATTCTCGAAACTCGAGAAATCTGGAACGTCGAGAAATCAGAAACCCCAGTACAGTGTGTCGAGTCCAGTGGGATTCTAACACCTCGCTTATCTTGCAAAGCAGGCGCTCTCGTCACTCGACGATCCGGCGATCATGGCTTCTCTGATGTGGATAAGGCTAAATTCAATAGTGAATTTTCGCGTCTTCTTAATAACAAGATATATTTCAATTCAATTAATATAGGTATATTTCGCAAACACTTTCTGAATAAAAAAATCACCTGGCGTTAATGTCCCGGTAAATTTCGCGCACTAGGGCCCAGGATTCGCCTTGACTATTATCCAGGATTTGGCAGATCAGGTAATTACAGTGGAGCGACTGCCAACCATCTGACCTCCGTGACCCTGCTATCAAGGGACCAGTTTGTATCATGGTTACACAGTCAGTCGCTTAAATTCATCACGGTGTTCTCCCTCACCATAAGAGCATCGGATAGTATTCCACTAATGTACATAACTCAGAAACGAGTCATTGGTATCAAGTCAATGGTCGCATTGGGATTAGAACCCTTTCGCTTACGAGTCGGATACCTTAACCACTCGGCCACCGATCTGTAGGTGAATCTTATTTCTAAACAGCCCATGTAAAATATGTTACGACGTATGTAATTGCTCATAAGTTATATGCAGGCGCTCGGAAAGTCTTATAGCTGGAGCGCCCGTGATGTCTCGCGCCTGGGTATGCTGCTAGCCGAGGTGGACGGGCCGGAACTCGCTCTTATTAATCCTGAGGCTATGTCCGGGATCACTTCGCAGGTAATGAAACTCTTACCTAAGATTCACTTGGAATAGAGAAAATAATTTGTTTTTCAAAACCTATGATCAAAACATTATATAAATCCTCACGTCCGTAGAACAGGTGAAAGCAAACAACTGTCGTTCATACATCTTCCACCTAGTTGCTATATAATAAAATGCAGACCCGAAGATGCATTTCAATTGTGACGATGGAGACGAAGCACACTGCGCCTTTTTACGGCACATATGTTGTCGAATGCAAACACGCATAGTCGTTATAAAAAGTGTGCCATCTCCTTAAATTGGCATGGTCATAACTGAATTACATGACCTACCTTCTATTAAACTGAAACACAATTCTTATTCTTCATCATATCAGCCGAAAGACGCCCACTGCTGGATATCCCCCAGGAATATTCACAAATACCGGTCATGTGCCTTCCGCATCCAGCTGGACCTTCGATCTTCTTACTCTTACTTACTTCTTTTACAAATATTTGTATTTTAGGTGATGATGGTTATGCCAGCACAGAATCTACAGTATATTACAGAAATACAACTGGGATATCTTGGCCACAAACCTCTGAATATTCTAGCGAGAAAAATAAAAGTCTTTCAGGATAAAATGAGAACTGAAAGAGATGTAGCGACTTATCATTATATAAATTTAAATATTTGGATCTTTTCATGGCTTTTATGGGTATCAATGTAATATAAAAATAGCTGTACTTATTAATAATGAATATATAACCCCTTTTTCTAAATAAAACATTTATTATTTTTAGCAACATGTGTTATAATATGTTTTTAGTATTTGTAGGGAAGGTAAATGAAAAGTATAATGACCATCTTCATGTTGTCGCACTTCCAACTGGAAATAATAAAATGATTGGTTAATCTAATGAATTAATTAGATAAAACTATTAATTAGGTGAATAAGTCAATACTACAACTTCTTACCGATAGACTACACCATTCAGTTTGGGCTGACTCGTCGCATGTTTGCTGACAGCTTGAGGTTCTTCTTGACATTGTATAACGTTCTGATGGCTCTGTTTCTACAGCCACAGGAAAAACAGCCATTTCTTTAATTCTCTCTGTTCTCATATCTCTTGTTGTAGGCATACAATTTATTCCTTCATTATCAATAAGTACTTGTCTTTCTAATACTGAACTACATAATTTATTGGATTGAGGAAGGGCTAAACATTTTGTTTGGTTACATATCTGTTGAGATTGTCTACATGCTGGTGTTGTATTGTTATCAATTTGCCTTATATCAATATTGTGATTACCTCCTGATAGAGTAATAGTTATTGATACTGTTTTAGTATTGGCCTGTGTACAATCCACATTAGCATCTTTAGACAGAGGTATCACAACAACAACTTTTTGGCCATCTTCTACATCATCATCGCCATCGAATATTGCCATGATATTCGAAGGTGTTAATGTCCCTTTAGAGTTTACAATAGTAGGTTCCAAATCAAATGTTTGATGGAAACTGCCTCTACGGGATTGTGACAAACTGGGCCTTCTTCTAGATTCCATTGCATTGGTCCATACATTTTCTTTGTCTCGTATATTTTCAGTTAAAGCAAATACAATTGAATTCTTTTTAGATTTGGCTTCTTTGGAGTTGGATTTATTACCAGTTCCATTTGCGTTACTACCACCCCCCAATACTGGTATAGCTAAAGAAGTGTTGGAAAAGTCACTTATACTAACTCTTTTGGATTCTGAAATTCTTTTTCCTTTACTACTCGGAGTAGCTTCCACATCAAAGTCAAGCGGAATTTTAACTGTGTGATATTGACTTTGATTTGGTTGTGCGGGATCCATTTTCATTGGTTCTGCTGTGACCACTGTTAACGAGATAGTAACTGGTGCTTTCCTTTTATTGGTAGAACTTGTACTTGGTCTTCTTGGATATGTACTATTGTCAACTTGTGATTCTTGACTGTTTGTTGCAACTGGTGGTCTTCTACCATTAGTAGACCGTGTGCTGGCTTTTCTTGGGGCGGCATTTGTGCCACTATTAAATTCTGGTTCTTGGTTTTCATTGTCACTGGTATCTATATTTTCTAGCGAGTACTGAGTAGCTTTATCATTAGTGTCATTTCCTTCATTGTTTTTCCTGAAATTAAAGTAAATTATTTGCATATATAAACTGACTCACGTGAGAAAGAGATTTGAAAAAACACAAAATATTGTTTTAATATTAATTGTGTAATTATCTGTAGTTAAACTCAGTAAAATAAAGAAGTCTTACATATTCGGTTCGATATTGGTAATAATAGGCACAATAACGACGTATATTTTACTATCTCGCATTTCCATTTTCTCTTGTCTATTATTATTATTTTCCATAATATTAATATTATTTGCCTCAACACAGTGCGGGCACTCACATCGTTCAAGAACTACATTTGTATCGTTTGGACAACATACATGTGGGCAAGCATCAAGAGATTCGACTGATTTACGATGTCCGCCTCTATCATACTCATCTTCAGTAAGCTCTATGTTGGTAAGGGAATGTGTATTTTTTGGGATTTGTTGTGGATTTACAGCTACTTGCCCACCCTTTTGAACTTGTAAATCCAGTTTCAAAATTATATTTTTACCGTTATATGGAATGCTTATTATATTAGTGGTTGCAGTCGCCTCATCGGGTCCTGTAACATTTCGCGGGTTTTCCGGTGAGTCATCATAAAATAATTTAGTTTTGCTACTACTCCTTGAATTGAATGCTGCATAATTGACATATGCAATTGTCACAGTTTTGGTCGTCAAAGAAACATTTATATCTTTGTCGTCGAATGGAGACTGTAATACAGCATCAACAGATTTCAGTATAGATTCTTTGGTCATTACAAATGGAATAGAATGTTTCATTAATTCATCCTTATTAAGTGAATTAGGTATTATAACAACCTCTTTATTGTCTCTATCAAGATCAAGTTGACTATCTACGTGCGTTGGTTCTGTTGGCACAGAAAGTGGGGCCGCGACAGCTGGGTCTATCATTTGTTGCCAATCGCTTGGAATTGGAGCGGCAAGTTTCGCAGACTTTGTTTTGTTTCCTTTTTTCTTTCTTAATACTTCATGTACTTTTTTTAAATTTCCCTTACCAGGAGAATCTGTTTTTCCGTTATCTTTTTGAATTTGGTTTGCATTTAGTTTTCTTAAAAAAGACGCCCTCGTATCTTGTGGGCTTGGAGCATATCTTTTCTTTTTCTGTAATGTTAAACGACCAAAATTTCATATTAAATTAGTTTTAATATTGTATTTACCTCTTGTCTGGGTAGCAATGGTGGGTAGCAATCCCCTTAATAAGGGTAACATAAATAATTATTACAATTCTCCCGCTGTTATTAAGATGAAGTGTGATGAAGTCATTCACAGGCTTTGGTATACGTATCGCGGGATTTCACATTTGGATGCACATGGCGTTCAAAGTCAACATCTCCACTCGCCTTTCCACCTCTTACCAACCGATATGTTGGAGGTTTTCCCAGTTTTCTAGTAATTCTTATATAAGCATTGCAGACCTACTACTGAATATCAGTAGAAAATGTAATTAAGTACCTACTAATTAGTGTAATGTTTTAATAGTGGAGTAGATGGAGAGTTGAATGGACAATTTGACTACAAGCAGGGATACCTGCTGTAGGTAATTTGTACCGCGCACAACGTACGCTATCTAGCTCAACTTGATTTTTCAGTACTTGGGATACGAGTTACTAACGTTTCCCTGAAAGTCGACTTGATCAGTTTTTACTGCAAGAAAGTATCATTTTTTACAACAAACTTAAAAGGGCCATTATTTAACAGATTTTTTGCTTACAATGGAACTTATATTATAAATGCGTGTGTATACACTTATATTATAAATGCGTGTGTATATATTAAGTACCACATGTAATATTTTTTCCGAGTACCTAAAGATATTTTACATGTATAAATGTTTGTAATTGCATATGGAACTAATCGTATTGAATTATTACGATTTTGTAGCTGAAATATCATAAGTTTGTTATTACACAAATTGAGCTAGGTACAGAAGGTTTCTGGAGTCTAGAACGTAGACTTTATGAGGAGAACTAAACTCTGTGCCAGGTTAGTATGGGATGGGCAAGGGGTCCTGCTTTTTAAATTTTACCTGATATGCTTAGCTTACAAGAAAATATTTAGGTTAGCTAGAGACACGGACCTCAAAATAATATAAAAGCCATACTACACTAAATTTGTTTGATTTTGTTTTACGTGACGTACACATCACACAGATACACTAGCTCTGACAATTACATACTGACATTACGTTTGATTTTGTATCGCGTTGTCACGCCAGTGACAGTGTCAAAGCACGCACACATAAATGGGCGGCCATTTTTATGTTTACTCATGATTTTAGATAGTATCCGTCCGTATTTTTTTAGGTCCGTGTACTTAAAATATGGACCAAAATGTTACTTACTGGGTCTGTGTAAGTTAGATTGTACGTATTATCACTTGTTTCTGAAAATAACATTGTAAAATATTGGTTAAAGTTATTAAAATCATAAAAAAAATTAGTTAAAATATATTTAAACGTTAAAAATATTGTTATTATAGACGCGTTCTAGATATAGGTGTGATATTGTGCCATTTATTGGCTAATCAAGAAGGTCTTACCTGGCGCTTCATCGAAGCTTTTTCTGGCTTGGCGTTTCTCCCAGGAGCTGCAAGAATTTAAAATAGGTAAGTTACTAAACCATTCACTAATACGCTTATTACATTTGTCTAAATTTCGTCGTCTAAATTTAGAAGCAAAAAGTGTAAATCCTCCTAAAATCTGAGGTTATCGTAATAACGGTAACAAGTAACCGAAATCAATGAAAGCTCGGAAATTACGAGACTTAAAAGGATAATAATAAAACTAACTTAAGTTAAGAAATGCGCGAGCTCGGCTCGGAATTTTTGATATATTGGCACGCGGATGGTGTAAATGATTAAATAATGAACAACTGTAGCGAGTTATATATTTTCGAATTTTGGCTCAAGATACTGAGAAATTTTGATGTTTTTTTTTTATAATTTTATACTTTTTTAATTGGCGTATCTAGGGATTTTTTCTAGGGGGGGCCTGGCCCCTAAGGTGGCCGATGAAGCCGAGTCGATCGATCGCCGTTGTACAGTCATTGAGCCAGGCGCGGATCCAGTATTTAGTTGAGGGGGGGGGGGGGGGGGGGGCGAAAGTCTAAATTATAGGTATTCTCTACTAACGTGTGGGCGCGCTGAGTAAAATAATGACCTCGGATATGTTAGGTTTTAAAACCTGAGGGAGAATAACGAATGTGTGAGCGAGCGGAGCGAGCTCGAAATTTTTTACATTTTGAATCTTAAAAGCTGCGGTGATCAATGAATGAGCGACCGGAGCGAGCTCGACATTTTTTACGTTTGAGGTCTTAAAAGCTGGAGTAATAATTTAATGAATAAGCGGGCGGAGTGACCTAGTAAATTGTGATATTTTGGGTTACAAAAGCTTGAGGTAACCCTTAAATTAATGAGCGGGCGGAGCGAGCTGGCAATTTTAAACATTTTTAGTCTTAACAGCAATGGGTGATCCTCACAATAGTAATTTAAGATAATTAATTAATGACTGACCGCAACGACCTAGGTGAATGATAAGAAAAGTATTTGAAACTTATGAATGAGCGAGCGAAGCGAGTTCGATTTTTTTTTCATTTTATGTCGTTAAAGTTGGTGTGATCAATGTATTTTTAGCATTTTAATTCTGACATTTTAGCGTAGGTGCTGTGATGATGTGTGATGCTGATCGTAATAAAAGACAATAAAAGTTATATAAGTTATTGAATGAGCAATCGGAGCGCGCGGATGGTTTTTATAAGCTGGGGTGATTGTTAAAATGAATATTTGAGCGAGCACAGCGAGCTCGGAATTTTAGGTATTGAAAGATTGGTAATAGTATGAAAAACCTGAAGCAATGAATGAGCGAGAGACGCGAGTTCGTAATTTTTGTCATTTTTGTTATAAAAACCGTAGGCGATTGTGAGTCAAAGTCGGGGCAAATGCAACCATGGCTCTGCATCCAATATTTGACTATCATGACAGTTGTGCGTTGGGGCCCCGAAGCACCCAAGAGGTCGGCGCCCCTGGCGTTAATAGCCACCGATAGGCTGCAGCCTGTAGTCGCCGGCTCAATATATATAATTTTTCAAAGTATTATATTTTAGTTGACCAAAACAATTAAAGTACTGATTAATTTTGTTTTGATGGATACGGTCATGGGTGCTCGTGTATGCTCGAGTTCGCTAGCACCCATGCAGTCGGCGCCATATTTTAAATCACATTTTGGGTCACATTTTAAACAGTATACTAGCTATCGTAAAATGTTTCTCTTTATTTTACCGTGTATTTAGGTTCAAAGACATTTATTCTCATTAAGACAATACTACAGTAGTCACTTACATGAGAAGAGAACTTATTCTAACCAATTTACAATCGTCGTTCACATCACAAAGTAGGTAGGTAACATCTGTGATACACAGGTATAGCACTTTGATTGACCACATATTCACTACACAATAAAAAGAAACATCTAGACCTCCTGACAACAGACTCATTTAAGTATTTAGCAAATAATTTGCTAGTTTTTTCTTAAATATGCCTAATGAAACTATACTTTTTATATTTGAAGGTAGGCTATAGTAAAGTTGTGCTCCTTCGTAGGTAAGCATTTGCTTGCCGTAGTTAGTTCGCACCTTCGGTAATACGATGTAACTCGCCCGTCGTGAGGAGCGTTTAGACGTGTTATTTATTTGTTTGAGTAAAATTGGTGTATGTATCGTTCCATTAAGTATTTTGCGTATTAGGATGCAAGTATTGTAGGAGTATAGCTGTTTTATATTCATAATCTTGGTATCTCTGTATATTTTATTAGTTGGTGTTAGGTATGGATAACGAAAGAGCATTTAAATTAGTTTATTTTGTGTAATCTGTAGGTCGGATAACTTAGACTTGTACGCACTGCCCCAGACCTCAATTAGATACATAATGTGTGATTTTACTAACGAGTTATATATGGACATACGTATTTTCTTAGGTATGCAGTGTATCTACCATACCACGCAACGATCCGATAAGAGATGAGAGTTTTTTATTAAGATTGTTTATGTGCACGTCCCACCCTAACTGGCTGTCAAGACGCAGTCCCAAATATTTTTCCGAGTGTTTTTCCTGGATTGGTATGCCATTGATAGTTAGAGGTTGACATGTTGAGATATGTTTGTTTTTGGCTTTGAAAATAATATAGGAGGTTTTGGAAACGTTAATGGTCAAAAGATTGGTTTGAAGCCAGTTGTTTAAAATACCTAGATCCTTCTGAGCGGCATCGATGATGCCGTTTATAGATGCCCCAAAATAAAACAAACAGGTGTCGTCGGCGTACAACGTTATATGTCCTTGAAGTCCTAGGTTAGTGATGTCGTTGATGTAAATTAAGAATAAAAGAGTTCCCAAAATTGAACCTTGAGGGACACCAAAAGATATCGGTTGAGATCATAGCTGGGCATTAACTCGTTAATCCGTTAATCGTTAATTAACGAAGTTAATATATTGATTAACGGATTAACTTTTAAGTTAACTTTTAAAAATGTTAACGGACACGTTAACTTCCGTTAACATCAGTCAGAAGTCCGTTAATCGTTAATCAAATGGGTACCTACTATTTACCGCACGACCGGCATCGCAACGCGGCGCGAAAAACAGGTTCAGACAAGTATGAAATGAAATGACAAGTGCCGGGCGGGTAAAGACATTTTAACACCAAAGCGAGCCTACCTTTCAGACGAGAACTTCAATATGTTAATGTTCATGAAGGGGAGTATGCACCTTATGCCCGGCGATTAAATTACACATTTGAATTAAACAAGTATTTTGTTTTCTTCCTAACTTCCAGAACATCATAAACCAACAGGTTTTATAAGTGTGAACAAATAAATTGTTAAAATGTGTGTAAAATTGCATTGTTAACAATACAAATGCAATTTTACACATATTAACGTTAACTTGCGTTAATTCTTGCGAAATGTAACGCTTTAACGTTTAACGAAGCTAACTTTTTTTGTAGCGGATTAACGATTAACGAAGTTAACTATTTAATTAACGGTGCCCAGCTATGGTTGAGATTTACTTTGACATTCATTCAATTTCACCACTTGTTGCCTATTTTTTAGGTAAGATTCAAACATGTTGCCTTCGACACCTGCTTCCCCAAGCTTTTTCACAAGAAGGCTGTGACTCACGGTATCGAAAGCCTTTTTTAGGTCGATGAAGACACCTAGAACAATTTTCTTATCATCCACGTTTTGCCTTATTTTAGTGACTAGGTCAGCTGTTGCAGAGAGAGTGTTACTTTTAGGTCTAAACCCAAATTGGTGATCTGACAAAAAGTTTATTGAGGACAAAAAATATTCTAATCGTTGATGTAGTACTTTTTCTAAAATTTTTGAAAAAACTGGGAGTACAGATATTGGCCTGTAATTTCCAGGGTCAGTTTTTATTCCAGATTTGTAAATGAGGGTAACTTTTGCTATTTTCAGTGAATCGGGAAAATGACCAGTTGATAACAACTTGTTAATGCAGTTTGCCAAACTTTGGGATAACAAATGTTTTACGCATTTTACAGTTTTGGTATTTATGCCATCTATGCCGGTACTAGAGTTGGCGTCGAGATTATCTATTATACGAGATATTTCAGTAGCATTCGTTGGTTCTAGGTCAGAAGTTTGGTCGTGTTTGTATTGGTAGGGAGTGCACTGGAGCTACTTTTAGTAGTGTGGGAGTGCGAGGGAATTTTAGATGCTAATACTGATCCTATTGAGATGATGCCCCATTTTTTATAATAATTGTTTTTGAAGTAAGGTTCAGTTAATAGGTCTGTTTTAACAGTACTATATCTCGACCACCCAAAGAGTGTTGTACCTCAGGCAATGTGATTGCCAAAGGGTTATCATATCAATGTTTGGAGGAAGCTGTGGTGGTGGCAGTTCGTCGGCCTGACAGCAGCTAGTTCCCAAGAGGGCAGTTCCTTGAAGTGGCAGCACCAACGATCTTTAACAGTCTGCACTTGCGAGCCAAATGCCGTTTAGGCCCTCTATGGCAACACACCTCGTCACATGTATCTAGATGAGCTTCTAAGGCTCTCCATAGTGTCTAGAATTCCAAAGGATCGTAAGTACTACAGAGCCAACTGAGCCGATCCAGTAAATTTGTCTTTTGTGTAATATGTGTTTAATCTCCTAACCCTTAATATGTTCGGGGTACAACAGTGTAATGACCGAGTTAAAGGTATGGGTTTGTAACTCGGACAAAATCTCGAGTTTTACTTGATCACCGAAAACACGTATTGTTTGTTAAAAAATATTGTATTTGTAATTTGGTGTAATTGTAATGCTCAAAGTACTTGGCTTTTTATCCATATCATTAATATCTTATATAGCAAATATCCTAAACATATACATAACTCTAAAATAACTGTCCTAGGTACAGCACTAATTCTTGAAATACACTTATAGAATCTATATATACAAGAAAATCTAAACAGAAAGACTTACTGCGAAGCTTTAGTGAGGTATTTCTCGTATCCTGAATCGATGAAAACATCTGGAAGGATGACCGCGACGTAATAACCCCCATTTTCCAGCTCCGTGGGACTCCGTACTAACTGATTGTTTAGAGTGTACAGTTGAATGATGGCGTGCCTTGACACAACAAAATAATGGCATCAAATAAAATGAATAAAATACATAGACCGCATGGTGTAGAACAGTGTAATACTATTACGGGTATCGTACAAAATGATTCAGATAAAAACTTAGACAGCCTAATTATAATAAAGAAAACGCGAGCTTTTTCGATCATTCTTCTTTGGCATGCCATGAGTAGAGAGGAGAATGGAAAACCAGCCCTGACATACCTAAGTATAGAACTAGGGACTCTGCGGACTGTTAATTGAGGATGATAATGATGACATAGATACAAACACTCTCACGCCCGCATTCAATAAGTAAAGCCTTTAGGTTCATATGGTCTAATATGTATATCAAGGATGGGTAGAGAATACAGATACATCCTATAAAATGCATATTACCGTTCTACTAGGGCTCATTCTTAATGAATTTCTCACGAATAACTATAATTTGATTTGTAAAAACCAAAGGGTAATCCGTACAGTAGTTTTTTAGGATTATTACGTTTAGGGATATGACAGATGATATAGGTATAGGTATACCTACTCGTCGGATTACCTGATTTTTACCTGTCAAGACTTGATTTAACAACAAATCGATTATAACTTTATTATATAAAAATTACTTCATAAAATACGTATGTACTTTATGAAGTACACTTACCTATTTACTTACCTACAGCTACTTATAAATTCGTAAATTACGTCTGTAATCCAACAAGATTTTGCGAATAAAATAAAAGTGCAATTTCTTCTTTAGAACGACCCAGGGAAAGAGGATTACACCTATGACGCGTTTAGGATAGCTATACTAACTGGGTTCTTACAAAGTAATTTTATTCTTATCCCAAAAGAAGTTTAGTTAGCACGTCCTTCTTGTCATAAAAAATTGCATCGTTAGTTTTTAGTTGTAATCCTTTCAGAGGTGAGTTATTACGAGAAAAGAAAAGAAATACGTGTGTACATACTCCCCATACAGGGACCTCGCCAAAGACACGAGGGTGTTTTCCCAAAGGTTGAGGTCTGCTGCTCTGAGGTGGTATTTCCTTGGAGGAGTGTTCTGCTGACCGTTGGAAAATATGTAAATGTCTATTTCTTCCCAATTTGTCTCTGTAGTCGGAACCTTCGCCGGGACAGCCATTAAACCACTCTTATATAATCAACAAATCTTCATTACATAAGCTGAAATGTGTTTTGGAAATGATGTTGTGGAAAACTGGCTGATTGCAAGTTGGAATACACTGAAAGGAATAGTCACTTTCCAATTTAGTAAACATATAAAAACAATAAATTATCTGAAAAGGTATCACACTTTCATCGGTTATTATGGCTTTAAGTATGTATAATAAACAAATAGAATGGGCTACTTAAATTATTTTATGAAATCACTACTACGCGGTACATCTTTCAAACTCATGACCAGCGAGGAGATAGAAACTGCTTATGACGTAATCAAAATATTAAAATAGAGTGGAGAACAAAGAGATAGAGAAAGAATAATGTGTTGCTGAATTAAAAAAATTCGAGGAGATGAGGATTAAAATTTTCGGTTTATAATTTTATTTTCTCTACGCTTGTAATAATCATCGTAGAGGGAGTATAACATAGAGATGACAAGCTAATAATAATACCATGCATTAACGATATCACAATATACAAAATCTGCTAGGAATGAAAAGGACGAAGACATTATTTGTTGTCCTTGTCGGAATATGAGATTTTTTGTTGGTCGCATTTGCAATTGCGACCAACAATCGCTATTCGACCAAATATTCGGGAATAAGTTAAGTCAAGCTTCAGTCTGACATTTTATGATACTTTTTATTAGTCCGGTTTACAAGCGTTTTAGGGATACCAGCTGTGGTACTGATAAATTATCTTAGTTGTGGGGTATTAATTTTTTATATGGACCCTAAATGTATCTAGTGCCTACCTACCTACAGATTTGACGCCATAGTATAAAATGTTAGGAATTTTATACTCTATCTGAAAATTACCTACCATAGTTCTTTCTGGCTAGCACTTTAGAGTTTTTGGTCCAAAATGAATGATATCTTTTGCACTCTGTTTTGAACGCTCATCGTATGTGACTTAACGCTTTGTATTCATGTCTTTGTTTTAATTAAGAACCGAAGTATAGAGTGCGCGAAGATAATGAACTTAAACTAAATTTGATAGTCTAACAAAATTGCAAAGACTTTACGCAGTAAAGTTATTTTATCATTGATCTATTCGTTATTTCGCGCACTCTAGTAAATTTATTCGAAAGATGTACGTCTAATACGTACTGTCTCATATCTAGCCTATTACCATATGGGGGATTTTTCAAACATTTTAGGGCAAAATTTTAGTAGAGGTTGCAACACTGGTACTTTGAGTCCGCCCATAGCCTCCTTAAGATGAAGGAGGCTATGGTCCGCCCCTTTCGAGTATACGCGCTTGTCATATCTATTTGATTCTTGATCTTAGATAATCATACCTACTCACAATTATCAGAAGAAAAAAAATCACTGTCGGTTCGTAAAATATCGCGAATGAGAATTTCACAATTTTGTAATTGATTTTGCTTGCCGTAGCAGCCGCTTAAATGCGAGTTTTGTGTAGATTTCGGACATCTCTACGATCAAATGTCCCCCAAGGGAAGGTATGAATGTGTAGCAACTAAACTTAGTTTATTTTAATATCAGTTCACGCTTAGTAAACGAGAACGTACGTTTGCTCTAGCAGCAGCTTTATTTATTTTCTCACTAACGAAAGCGTCTCGTAGAAGCAGCTGCAGTCCGAAGTGTAGTTAAAGTTAATGGGTGGTCAAAGCCAATGTTTCTGATGGAAAGCGATAACTGTTGCCTGTTGATACTACGGTACATAGGTACAATTAGGTGGGAGGGATGAGGCCCCCGGCTTACAGGCGGAAGAGGCTCTGGCTCTGGTTGTGTAGGTCAGATGGCAGTCGTCGTACGTAACAAGCAAAAACGTCACAATTTTTTAAATTCCAGGAAACCGCTTTCAGTAAATCTGAATGTTATGGTATGGGTGATTTTTAGACATGTTAAAAACGCTACAAATTACGACGTTGTTTGGGTCATTTATTAATATCTTAAATCGGTGCGTCGTAGAGAAAAGTTTTCTTCTACCGAATTATAAAATTCTCTAAAAAATTTTTTATCCAAATTTTTCAGTTTCCCTACCGTTTACGACCAGCACACTCTTGATTGTGGCGGTTTCTTGGGGAAATGTACGAAGGTCGAAAACTTGGATTTTTCATTTATACCTTTATAACATATCCTAGAATCCCCAATACCTGACATGTTGCAAGCAGGTACCCTTTATTCAAACCAATTAATCGGACAAGGACTATGGCTGGCAGTTTCATCGTTATCTTGAAGACACACTCATGCAGTGCACTGCGCAGTGCACTGCACGATGTGGCAAAACTTGTTACACGCCGAGCAATTTGTATGCAAGTACATTGACAGATGGCGAAATGTCCCACTGTGCAGCGCGCCGCGCGGCGCACTGCATGATGGGGCAAAACCCGCAATCCAAGCCCGAAATGTCAGTTCTGTATGAATTTTGTCTACGTTTTTCAATTTGGCCCCATCGTGCAGCGTGCAGTGCGATGTCAGTAGATGTCAACATAAAACGTCACATCTGACTGTTTCTTTTTACCAACAGTTCGAATCTTTCCTCTTTATGTGACACAGTTCACACACACATATCTGTCTACTTTTTTTAGTACAGATACAACGCGTGTGAATGAAATAGGAAACCGACCTTGTCAAAGAAAGTTTGACCGCTGATGCGTAAGCCCCTCCCCTTTTTCTGATTCTTTAACATTAACGAAGTTGTTTCGTAATCCTGTCGTCATTCTCTTCTCAGTTCATCCCGAATTATAAATAAGGCATGATTGGTTCTAGAACACTAGTTTCTAAAAAGAAATGCTGGTACTCGTAGAAATCTACATTTTGGATGGCACCTGTCAAACTTAAAACTGTAATAACTCTGAAACTATTGGTGCTAGAATACTAGTTCCTAAAGAGAAATGATAGTACTCGTCGAGATCTACATTCCGGATGATAGCTGTCAAACTTAGTACTGTAATAACTCTGAAACTATTGGCCTTAAAACGCTTGTTCCAGAATAGCAAATACTTATAGATATCGACGGGCACTATCATTTCTTTTTAGGATCTAGTTTTCTAAGAGTAATGGTTTCCGAGTTATTTAAGTTTTATACACTCTCTTTATACTTAAGTACTACTGATGTTATACTTTGTAGTTATAATTTTGAATGAGCCACCGTGGTATAGGTACACTCAGTTTAAGTAAACATTCGTTAAGGACAGAAATAACTACATTTTGTCGTAATATTGTCCCAAAATCATGTCTTCAACCAGTTGAGGACAAATTTAAGCAGTGCGGTATATCCCACAACAGAATCAACCAATGTGAATAAAAATTCCCAACATGACCGAACCAATAGAGCCTGTAACCATCGGACAATCAATACGCTTTTAAAAAAATTCCGCCAAGTAGTTTTTGAGCTAGAATTAACATCCATACAAACATTAATATCCACATACATACATACAAACCCCTTTCTCCCGCAAGAGTAGGTAGAGATGACATTGTTCCACTTGCTATGGTCCTGACAAATCTCTGTCGATTCTTCCACGTTTATCAACTTTACATACATAGATTGTTAACTTCATTACCCTCCTTTAGCTCCATCGTAGTCGGGTAAAAAGTATCAGTTATAGTATAGTATTCGCGGAAGATCAATCGAGGTGGTCCATTTTTTTGACATATTTCTTTTGTTATACTTTTTAGTTAAAAAAAAGCACCATTCGCGTTTCATACATTTTTGGATCAAAAATTTAAGTGTCGGCCAGAAGAAAATTATTAGTTTCCAATAGAGAAAACATTCTTAACATTGTTTACTGTGACGTCAAATCCGCACGTCCGACGGTCGATTGTTATTGGCTTTTAGAAAAGCAATACTTAGTACCTACTGTACGCCCGGTGGTACATAGTAGTGGTGGTGGGCGTACTGGTTTGGCACCATAGTAAGAAATAATAGAACCTGTGTGCTATCTCTGAAAATTGCATAATATTTTTCTGGTCGGCCCTTTAGCGTTTCAATCCAAAATGAATGACATCCTTTTCGTACGTTTGTCTTGGTTGCAAAGTGACTGGAGATAAGAAAATCTCCAGTCACTTTATACTAAGTTATTACGCCTGCGTGTGAACAGACAGTCGGAGACATATTATGGTCAATAATCATGCGAGTCGTTTAAAATAACGCGCGTAAAAGCGCCGAAAAAGCTCTCGTGCAAACGTTGCCTAACTCACAATCTTTCGTAAATCTCTCGTGCGAACGTTGCCTAACTTGAAAAACAAGAATAACACCACCGTTTTCTTTGTTGTCACCGTGACGTGGCACCGTGCGGTGCGCCGCGCAGTGCACTGCACTTCATGAGTGGAGCTAGACACTTAGTCTTTGAGCCGGGATTTTTTTCTACTTAGACGAAGAAGACGCATTTCGATTGTTCGTTCGTGATGTTTTCTCCGATGAGGACAAACCGGACATGCATACTACTAACATTAGCTTTATTGGCTAACATCTCCTTCAAACCGGAACGACGCGAGCATTAATGCTTGCTTGGCGCTAGAATTAGTTCTAGCGTTTGCGTCACTCAACCATTGTGGCTTGCCCTCATCGTTCTGGAGGCTTACCAGGACCTAAACAGAACTGTCCTGCTTAGCCCGAGACAACGCTATACGTGTCACATAGGCTTGTCTCTTTCCCAACTGAACTGTGCGGAACTGTGACGGTTTGATAAAGTTCATGGCGTAAATTCGCGCCTTAGGTGTAAATTCAAGTACTCCATCGTTCTGAAGTGTAAATTCAAGTAAATAAAACATTTAATTATGTGTCGTTTTCCATCAAAGGGGTGTGGTGGGGTGCGCCACCCCCGTGATTTGGTTGCGATGCGTCCGCTGGGTCAACGTTCGCCGCGCCCTCTGCCCGGCGAGTCCGGCAACACTTGACATTTTGTTTTACACCACAAGGGGTGTGAGGGTGCCGTGCCGTGAGCCATTGTGGTGTTGCGATGCAACCATTGTTTCCGCTTATGGTCTATTGTATTGCAACTGTCTACCAATTTGATCAGGGCAAATACAATTTTGAAACCCTGCTGCTTTTACCTGCTCCGTGTAAGACAAGACAAGTTTGTAGAGCTATAGTTACAAAAGTTATTACGAAATGTAAAGTCGAGGAAAATAAATGTTTATCAAGTTGACATATGTCTGAAATTGGCCGTGTTACTATTTTCCGTTTGTGGTTTATGGGAAGACGATTGAACTGTACATTCAGTTTCCTTAAATGTACAGGAAAATTTTATGTAGTTTTTACTTGTAGGGGTAGGTAATCTTGGAGTAGTTAATTAACTACCAAGTTGGTTCTAAAACTTCTTTTACTAGTAGAAAGCCAACTTATCCCTAATTAAGTTATATATATTGTTATGGCTAAAATGTACATTAATAAATGTAATTTTAGTTCCAATTCCTCTCATTACTCAATCAAATCTAAGGTGGGAATGTTGTGGAAGGATGTTTACTTAAAAATCTATCGATCCATCTATCGATGAATATTATACTAACATAGAATTACGTACTTACAGAAAACTTAGATAGTTTAATTTTCCCAATATCATAAATTCAGTCTCGACCTCTGCCATCCATAACATATTGCACAAATTGTTAGTGTCCCCAACGACTTTGTCATCCGATTTATTACTTTACATTGAAAGTTTCGATTCCGGTACTTAAATTAATGGGAGTTCATTTTATGGCAAATTAAAATGGCTGTTTGTACACAACAGTACCACATGTTATGGGTATCCATTTATGACTATGGGGACATGTGCTACTTTACTGCTTACCATGGTAAAGGTAGGTGAGGCAATAGGTAAACTTGTTTGCCACCATAGTGATATAATAAATATGCAGTAGGAAGGTTAGGAATAAAAAATTGCTGTTCGATTCGAACCCGATACCTCTCGTTACGAATCGGATACCTTAACCTTTCGGCCACTGACGCTTCTGCTTAGGAATGTATATGCGAATCAGGAGGCATTTATTTTTAGGTAGGTATGTTGCCGAAAGTCTTCATATATAAATCTACTCATAAATCCGCATCGATCCGTCCGGTATATAGCCATGCAAACGTAGACTCTATACAAGAACCACCTGTAACATAGAGCACAGAGCTTACGACATAGCAACCATGCAATTGATCTATTCATAGCAACACGCTCCGCCATGGTGTCTGGCCGATTATATACAAGTGTGCGAGCAAGACCTGCGGGCGGTTAATGATGAAACTAAATTTAACAGACAGCCAACAAGAACGACTCCCAACAGAAGCAATGAAAGGAACGCTATATCTAAGTGCAGACATCTTGAGCACACTAACTCGCTTCGACTAGTCGTTAATTTGCATGAGTGTTTTCACTTTTCTCCAGTCGTTTTAGACATGTTTCGATTTCTACTGCATCATCTTTACACTCACATGTTATGTTTGGCTATGACTCGTCTATTGGCCGTTTTGGAGAGCTCATTTTGCTGTTGGTCGTGTTCGAAATCGATCTACGTTGAATGGAAACCTACTACCTGACTAATGGGATTTATCTTGGCATTAATGTTAAAGTTATGTAACTTATAAATTAATTGATCTCCTAATATTTTTGACATGCAATACATATTATTCAAGACTGACATTTGACGACCTGAGTGGTTCAATGGTCAACATGGTCTGCCACGCAAGAGGTTCGATTCCCGGCCGGGCAGAAATTGATATGATGAATTTTAATTTCTGTTACGGGTCTGGGTGTTCTGTGTATAATAAGTATGTATTTAAAAAGTATTTAAGTAGTATATCAGTTATCTAGCACCAGTGGCGTAGCGTGCCCTCCGGGGGCCCCGTATCAATAATTGTGTAGCAGAGTAGCCCCCTAGCAGATTCCCCCAACTACGGGGGGTACTAATGAGTAACATAAATCCTAGTTTCAGCTTAAGTCAATAGCCTGTGGACTAGCCTAGCGAGCTCAAAATTTCTGAAATGTTGGCTATCAAAACCTTCCATTATTAACTTGACAACAGTCAAATTCAAAGGTTGAGGGCCTGTGAGAAAAGACGATTATGCGTGTGTGCGTGTGGGCCAAGGTTATTATGAGCCTGATCCACATGACCCATTTAGAAAAGAACGGAGTTCTGCCTTTGGTGCTACCGATAATGCTGAAAATATAAAATTATAAAAACTGTCGTAATTTATGAAATCTAATGGGTGCACATTTTATACAATTTCAATGACTCATTACTGAGTGAGTGCGTGTGGAGGTCCCTAAGTTGTCTTGTTTTTTCAATAAAAATGTTAATTATCTCTTAAACGAAAGGTGAATGAAAACGAATTGTATCGCTTGATTTCATTTGCGGAGAGCGCCCCGACCCTGGCCTGAAATTTTGAGTGAGTTTTACTGAGTTTAAGAGATAACGTGTTTTTGCTTACACACATTTGGGGGCCCCTATAGCCCGGGGGCCCCATATAATTGATACGGCTGATAGGGCGGTAGCTACGCCCCTGTCTAGCACCCATAGTACAAGCTTTGCTTAGTTTGGGGCTAGATGGCGCTGTGTGAATTTGTCCACTAATATTTATTATTATTATTATTATTAATTGTTAACTTTATCTGACATATATACCTATGTTTATTTTTGTTTTATGATTATGACATGAATTAATTCTAAAGTGACGTTGTAATGCTGACGATGAATGTATTTATTATTATAAACTATAATTATTAATGAAATATAATAAGAATATGAGTCTGTGAAACTTGAACTAAATGATATTTAATTTAATTTAATGTCCCGGTTCTGCTCTCGCTCATGAGGGCCTGGGGTCCGCCTTGACCGGGATTTGACAGATCAGTTAATTACAATGGAGCGACTGCCATCTGACCACCGTGACTGCTACCAGGGGAACCTATCCAGATTGGATCATGGTTACACATTCAGTCGCCTGAATGTGCAGGTTTCATCACGATGGTTTTCCTCACCGTTAGTGCATCGGTAAGGATACAAGTAATTTAACTAATTCAACAATGTACCTAGCTAATAGGATTGCCTCACAGGAACTTCACTCGAATAAAGTGCTAGAGATGGGTGATAAATAACGTCACTAGTATTGGGGGCACGTTAGTATTTTTTACGCCACATTACTACTATGACGAAACTATTGATGAAAAGTCTCAGACACCTCAAGGTCCTTATTATGACGTGATTTTGGACAGTTCCTTCGTGAAAAGTTGCAGTGATACTACCGTGACGCTATTAGCACCCGTCTCTAGCACTTAATTCGAGTGAAGTCCCTGAGAGGCCGTCCTATTAACAAAATAATTAATAAATAATAAATAAATATTCGTGGACAAATTCACACAGCGCCATCTAGCCCCAAACTAAGCAAAGCTTGTACTATGGGTGCTAGATAACTGATATACTACTTAAATACTTTTTAAATACATACTTATTATACATACAACACCTAGACCCGTAACAGAAATTAAAATTCATCATTTTAATTTCTGCCCGGCCGGGAATCGAACCCGGGACCTCTTGCGTGGCAGACATGTTGACCATTGAACCACTCAGGTCGTCAAATTTGCGTGTACCTACGTTCATCATCATCATCTTAGTGTATATTATTCTGGCAAGGCCCGCTGTCCTCTTCATTCAACCTACCTACGTTGATTATAACAAATTGCCATTTCTAACTAATACAGGACACGTAACATCACAAAGAATGCTAGGCACTTTATAATATTTATTACAAAATACGTATACAAGACAGCATATCGAGTATCTACTTACCTATAACTAGTATAAGATGAGCTAGGGTCTCTGTAAACGCGCATACCAATTTCAGCTCCTTTTATACTGGTTTTGTGTAAGTCGACATGCTGTCTTTTGTACATGTCATGATGAGAATATCTTTTGTTCGGCAAACTAAACGTTTTGTTTAATTAATGAAACAAAACAACGTTGGATCGGTTTCATTTCATCTAAGTAAGTATTTGAATGTGTGTTCAAGAGAAACCAATGAATAAGAACACAGCAAGTAATGAGCCTGTGTGGTGCCGGCACAGTAGAATACTACCAACTCTTTACACTCATGGGTGTCGCAGGCGACTAATGTTTTCGAGACAAGATGTCTGGAATCTCTGTAGGCTGGAAAATAGGCAGCAGCATTTTCAAATTATAATTCTAATACTTTTATTTATTTATTCAAAACTTCATGCACATTACAGTACAATGGCTGACTTAAAGCTACGTAGCTTTTTTTTTAAATGTAACATTAATTAAATTAATAAATCACAGACCGAAATTTATAGATAGTATAATAGGAGAGAGAGAAAGAGAGAGAGAGAACAAGGAACTGAACATAACAATGGCACACTCAACAACACTACTTTACTTTACCTTTACAGTAATAATATACTGATGTTAAGTAAATACATAGAGGTCTGTGGTCTGCCCACGGACATACAATAATTAAGAGTTTTAGGTCATTCAAATACAATTAAAACTTATATAATTTAAATTGTTATATATATAAAACTGCGATCTACAACTCGCTTGCCAAGCGTGGAGATTATGGCAATGAGCTCCATTTTCGTGGGAGAGGCCCTAAGTCCTGCGGTGGACAGTTTTGGGCTGTGATGATGAATTAATGAATCTCATCTGGGATTTGGAAAATTATTTATTTGAGTAAGTATTGGGTTTTTTGTATGCTTTTATGTGGTTATTCATCAGTGGGTGAGCCGCATGCGTCAATCCCTGGAGCAACTGGGGCGTGACGGCGCATGCGCCGGTATACGTGGAATTGTAATATGACGTCAATTAGGACGCGTGCTGTAAATGTATAATTATTTTTGTGAGATTAATTCTTGTCATGCAGGTTTACTGTATTCTATGGCTATTGGTGTGTTGTTTCCTTCCTGTAATCGTGGAGGATTGACTTGTAAAGTATATTTTGACAAGATAACCCAATTATATAAATAAAAAAAATAGTTTCAAAAACACCCGTAAATGTTCCCGTTGTAATGTAAAAGGTAACCCGCTGCTCGGGACCTTGATAGAACAGTCTTGGGAATCGATTGGCATTCCTTGACAATATTGTTATTAAAATCTAGATTAAAATATTTACGGTTTAGTTAAAAGTATTAAATAAAAATAATGTGTTGTACACATACATTTTATTTATTATTTAGCTCGTTGATGTCTTTTTAATTGAATTGCCATTCGCTCTAGGTAGAGTTATCAAGAAAGATATTTAATTGAAGTTATACATATATCTGTTTCTTTGATTTACTCCAGCGAGCGATCTTGCTGGTTAACGCCAGGATTGTCCGACTATTCCTCTCTCTCTGACCCTCGGCCGACCCTCCTCTCCCTTAAATAAGAAGAGTCAAAATTAAATTTCCGAAATAATAACACCGTCAAGCACGGGGTGCTAATTGGTTCTCGATAAGAAATATATTATCTTTTAAAGTATTTAAACGAAGAATTGTCATCTCCGCGTTATATTTAACACCTAAACCGACCATGTGTTGCGGAAGTCCGAGACGAGCGTCGTCCCCCTATTTTTTTCGCTTCCTCGCCACAGATAATGTTATAATAGCCGGTGCCGCGAAGGAAGACCAAAACTATGGGGGAATCTTCGTAAATAAATAGTGTTGCGCTATTTGCGTCGCGGGCGGCGCCGCGCGTGCGCCCGCCGTCGCCACAGATTAAATATAAGTACGTCTGGCTCGAGATAAGCCGCTTCCTTTGCCTCGCCGCTATTTGAACTGGAACAAGACGTAAACTAAAGAGTTTCCCCTTTACTTAATTTTTCGCAACATTGTGAAGTTGTAGTTCAGTTACGCTCTTAGCTCAAAGGTAGAAGCCTCCTCTTATTCTGTGCTCTTGGTAAGGATCGTGGCAGAAATATTTATTAAACTTTCGTTAAAGAAAAAAAATTAACGTTCATTGACGTACAGTGCCACAAACTTATCTGGTGGCCAAAACTGAAACTGCGAGAAATGGCTGCACTTGATTTTGAAATGTATTCGGAATGACATGTCAGTAAATGCCAACAACAGCGACGCCGTCACAGCAGGGTCATCAGATACGTTTGTGGCACTGTATTATGAAATCTCAGAATATGAAATGAAACAAAGTCCCTTGTCCGTCGCCTACCTGTGTTTGTCATAACACTGGGACAACTCTTTAAAAACAGATCTTTAAAAATAAATAAAGGCTTTTGTAGTCATTAGGAAGGACCTTTTTACTCTACCTAGCACACCTATCGTGAAACCGATTATTATATTGTATTAGATTCAAAGATTTTGATCAGCCAACTACTGCGCGCAGGTGATCGGCAGCAGTCTGTTGCTCAAAGATCTTCCCTTGATTTTTCCACACTAGCAATTGTAATTTGATCTCGAAAACGAATGTCATAGAATGTCATATTAGACTTTTATTAAAAAATACAATAACAGATGCGCGACACATTGGCCAAAATTATGAAGAGAAATCTTTTTCTCAATTTTAGCTCATAACAGTGGGTGTGAAAATTTATATGATTGTTTTTAGTAAGATTTTCTTTTGGTTTGTATTAAAAGATAGAGTATTTTATGTCAAAGAGTTCATGAATGATTTGTCAAAGCGAAGCGGTATTTATTTATTTATTTATTTATTTATTTATTTTGGTTCATCAACAGTTTGTATACAAGATACATAGGTAGGTATAAACTATAAAAAATACATTTTGTACTCTAGTTTTAAGTGTAAAACCAATTATAGGCAAACACATCTTGTATCGTTAATCATTGATAACTAACTGGACATCATAACAACAGCAGTGAGTACTTAATATTAAGGTAAGTTAAAACAGGTATACCAAAAATAACGAGTTACAGGTTAGTGTAGGTTAATATTATAAAACAAAATTAATTTGAAATTCAATATGGGTATGTAAACTGGAATTTAACTATGTCAATTCACAGTGCTTCTTCGCGATCTAAGGCGCATTTTCGTCGAAAGCATGCCTGAACAAAGTGGTCTTAAAACTCATACTCTTGAGGTGGAATAAATCTACATCCGCCGCTCCGCACAAATGATTGTATTCCCGGCACATTCGGGGGACTGTGGAGTGCAGGCCCAAATTAGTCCTATAATACTTATTGGTAAAAGTTCTTTTGTCTACGACGCGGCTATGTATTCGTGGAACATTGAGGTTGAGGGAGGTGGAAGCGGTATAAAAGTACTTGTTAGTCACGTTGCATCAAAACGCCAACATAAATAACAGAAACTCCTTTAAATAACAAATTTCAATCGATGCTGAATGCTGACTTACATACCTACATTACTACTGATTCGGAAAATATTAATGATGGTTTTGATCCTGGATGAGGTGGCTGCAGTGCAGTCAATCAGGCAGGAGGTAATGAATGGGAGGCACGGGAGGGCCCGCGAGGGCGCGGCGGCGGCGGGGCGGGGGGCCGCGGTGCGGGCGCGCGCCGGGCCGCAGTCCGCGCGAGCCGCCGCCGCCGGCCCCCGTCTCGCCGCGAGCCGCCGCACCGCGATCCCGCCTTTGTTTATTGTGTACGCGCCCGCCGCCCGCCCGCCACAGCTGGTCTGTGCCGCATCGACGCGCCTTTCCCAGTGCAGTTCTTCCCCAGTGATCGTTACCCTCAGTGCGCGAGCGACAGTGTTTGTGCAGGACGCCCGGATCACATGGAGCCCTACTGCTGACCGTGGACGCGTAGGGCTGCGCGCACCCCCGGCAGCGGCGCCGGCGCTCGCCATGGCGGCCACGGCGCGCCGCGAGATCGACACCGGCGAGGAGGACATCGCCGCCATCGCCAAGCAGATCTCCGACCACGCGGAGGCTATCTACCAGACCTGGAAGGCGCGCGGCCTGGCGCCCACCGAGATCCTCTCCTGTAGGCCCACGCCCGGCCTCAAACTGACCGACAGTCTGCGGACCAAGCCGAAGCCGGAGCCCAAACCAGATATCAAGCAACGACCGGAATTCAGACGCGACCAGCGCCCGGACGTGCGCAGGGACAACAGAATTAGAGATATAGAGCATCGTCGCGAGCAGCAGCTCTCAGAGCTGGAGGGCGACACAGTGGAGGTGACCCTGCCGCCGGACTTGGTCCCAGAGCGCAACGGCACGGGCGCCGCGGGACCCGGCGCGCGCCGGGCGGACCCGGCGGCCATGCGCCTCGAGGTGGCTCGCGAGGAGGAGCGCCTGTTGCGAGCGCTGCGCACCGGCGGCGTGGTGGCCGAGCGCACCTCGGAGCGGCCCGACGTGGTGCCCCCGGTGTCGCTCGTGGATTACGCCAAAAGCCGCTATCAGGACCGGCTGGAGACCGGCGCCAGGAAGCCGGCAGCCGGCGCTAGCAGCGAAAGACGAGCTTCGCTCGGTTCACATGTTACAGAGGCCAGGTCCAAGTTTGAGGCTCGCGCACGCCGCTCTTCCAGCGCCGGGGCGGGCGACAGCTCGGCGGCCGGGGGCGCAACCCCGGTGCGGCCGTTCCTGACGCGGGGCTCCGTCGCCGAGCGCGTGCTCATGTTCGAGCGGTGCCCCAGCGAGGCGACGCTGGAACTGGCCAAGAGGAAGACGCCTTCGGCCACGACATGGCGGGGACCGCACGATGTCATCAATAGAGCACAGGTGAGAGTCATATTCAGTAAGCCGACTTTCCGACTACGTGTCGATTCTTAATTGGTAAATGACATGTTGATTTTAATGTCAAAGCTTATGATGGGTACACAATCGGGGATGACAATGAGTGCACCGGCAGCACTGCAAACAGTAATTATCCGGCGTGTTTGTGTCGCGTCGCTGCGGCGCTCGCGGGCGCGCCGCCCGCCGCCAACAATGGCTAGTGTGTGTAACTGTGATTCAAGCAGCGACCGCAGACGCGGAGTGACATCAGCCTCAAACAAAACACGCACGAGTCGCAGGCACCTTCCTAAAAATCATTATTGGCTTGCTATTTTATGGACATTCAAAATTGCGTAGTCTTGCATTTTACGCAGTAAAAGATCTTTTATTACAAAACACAAATTAGCAGGATTTGCAATAAACCTGTTCATTTTATTGGGTTAGAGGATACCAAAGAGGGTGCGATTCCGAGAAACTTGAGAATATGCACCTGGGAGTGGGTTCCGAATCCGCAAATTTCCTCAGCGTCATCTTTGCTACACTCAACCTCTTATTGAAATAAGAGACTAAGATTCCCATTTATAATAGAGTTGATGTATTTTACAATATAGGACAATCAAGTCCAATGCACCAGCTCGCGCGGTGGGATCGCCGGCGAGCGCTGCGGCCGCGGCGTGTTCGGTTCACTGCATTTTTGTCAAATTGCCAATTTGTTGCTCGACGCGGCCCTGCCGCCCGCGTGGGACGTGAACTTTATAATCTGGCCTTGTGGGCCAAGACACATGTGATACCCACTTTTCGACAACTCGCACATTTCACGCATAAATGTGATAACGTTTCGTAGTAATCTAGGTGTTACGCATTATTCAGAATTCAGCCGGTGAAGGTTCACGAGGAAAATTAGGTCGGAATATTATATTTTAATGTGGGAGGGACCTATTTCATTTTGAGAAGGACATGATTAAATACTAAGGGGAGGTTGAATTATTTAGTAAACAGCTCATTTCAAATTCATTATAAAATGTTTGTTGGCGAAGTCAACATCAAGACAATATTAGATTGAATCCTCAAACGATGACCTAAATAAATAAATAAATGTTTTACTTTTGCGCACTGTTATCTTATTTTAAACTATACAATCTGGCTGCTCCTATGTGGGATGGAAACTAATTCTATTCTATATGTTAATATGAATAGTAATATTATCATATCATATCATCTTAAACGAAATCCACTGTATCTATGATGGCTATTGTATTGATTGTATCAGGCGTTAATTCGTGTAACTCCAGAATTCTTTGGATCTCAAATAATTAATTTAGCTTTGTCCCACCTGCGTAGGCTCACCTATGCGCTACTGTACACTCTATGGAGCACCCTCAGGGACTCTATTTTTTAATCGCTCACATCGAATCGAACGGTCTTCAATTTTTATTTTCGGCAGGGAAAATTCAATCTTTTTTAAATCACATTGGCAATATGGACTACGGTTCAAAAATGGTCATAATCAGCATCATACATCAAAATATCTAATAAAAAATAGGGCCTCAGGAAACCGTTATACGTACGATGTTGCACGGATGTAAGATTGTATGATGTATGAATAAGCTACAACAAATGCTTTGACAAAAGATGTTAACACCTTTGCTCACAACTAATTTAGGCACAAAGCGGTACAGACAGACTATACTGTTTCCATCAATTAGAATGTAGGTACTTGCAGAGCAGCTAAAATTACGCATTGACCTAACCATGCAGATGCCAATTTAATAAACAACAAGTCTTATTTTACAATTGGCCTTGTTCGGTATAGTTTTGCGGTTGCGGCTTTTCCAGACAATTGCCTCTGCTTTGAGAATATGCTCTTGTAATTGATTTTGTCAATGAGTACGTTAATGTGGTTACCTAGATCAAGTCCCCGCCGCCGCTGTGGTTCGACCTTTATAATGCGTACGGCTAAGGAATGAAACATGTTGCCTGCAAGTGTGTTCCCTGATCAATATAATCTGGATGCCTTCAAGACTAGAGTGAATAGGCTGTTCCAAGATGGGTATGCTCCATTCGGCCGCATCGTCACTTACCATTAGTAAAGAAAAAAGTCATAACCTATTTAGTAATACCAAGTTTTGCGATGGGACGAACCAGTATTGCAACGCTAACCTAGCCATAACTAAGCCTACGACGCAACCAGTTTATCCTGGACAAAAGAATGTAGCTTTTACCACAGCGCAACGCTCTAAGTGGTAAAGTTTCAAGGGGAACATTCGTCCGAATTATGTGGCCCGATAAAATCAACGGGGCACCACAATCCTAATGTTTGCCGACACATAATTACGTAGAAGCATGACATTTTCGGCGTACGCACGCAGCGGGGAGTACCAACCACTAGCCAGTGGATTAAGAAATACTTGTATTGTAGCCGCGAACGAGACCTTGATGCCACGGTGCAGTGATGGCGTCAAAATGAGACCGTGAAATGAGAGTCGGATGCCTGTACTAGTTTTGATTTGAATGAATTGATATTTTTCATATTTTTATACAAGTACCTATTTTAAAACAAGCAGCATTTTCGTGGTAACCGACTGAGGCTTTGCATGGGAGCATTTGCTTCCACCGTTGGAGACGAGCTTTTGACAACGATTTTACCATAATTTCAATGTTCAAATGTTTGCCAGGACTCAGGAGAAATGTCGGACGGATGTCTTAGATTAGACCGTTTACCCCTGAGGCGATTCGCTCTGTATAATATTCAGCTTTACAGAAAATCAGCCGACATTTATGACAATGTAACAAATGTAATGCAATGTTATAAATGCTGTTTATAACATTTCGATATAATTGCAAGTATGAACGGGATGGATTCGGTAGTCTGGTGATGATCATGCGAACCCATGTCATTTGTCAATTTGTCAAATTCTTTATGAAAATCTTTGTCCAGCAGTGGACTTCTTCAGACGCTTTTATAATTGCAATTCGTATTAAGTTATGGAAAATTGATAAATTTTGCGTGTGACTGTTATAAATTGCTATACCTATATTTTTTTATTTAGGTATGTACCAATTATATATTTACACAGACCATTAGAGTTAACACTAATGCTAAAACATTAAAAATTAAAAAAGCCGTCCACACCGTTCTCCCGGAACGGTGCCCAGAAAGCTGGCTGCGTTGCCTAGCAATGCATAGATATATTTTCCTCTCTTTACCTGTCTACCAGCTTTTTACACAATACTTTATTAAACTTTAAAGCGTCAAGTCTCCACGGTCACAACGTCTCGACCTCAAACGGCTGAAATCCTGGGGTTATTTATAAATCAGTAAAACACATTATTTTATTAGGTAACTGGCATAAAATCATTGGTTCAGTACTTTTTCGCGATTGTAGACGTAAGTACTCGATTTTTTCCAGAACAACATCGTCACATTCCAAAAATAAATTGTGCTACTCTAGTAGAAACTTCTACTTATTACTTACGTCATATTATTATCTAATGTAAATATTCGATCAGATAAATAATCCTGATTCCTTTTATGATTTTCATAATATGGTAAAAACATTTTAAAAGTACCTATATTTCTCTTAATATTGTAAAGCCTATATCAAAATTAAAGTAAGTACCTATATATTTTACTGATGAAATCCGATTGACAACCGATTTGGGCGTAAATAACGCTTCGCGCGGCACAACGCGCGGTGATGCAATCAGGTGCGCTCATCCAATAGATAACCTCTGCGTTTATCATGTTTGAGGCGAAAATTGCATATTGATCGCCGGATTTTCATCGTACGTAGTTGTTTTTATCGTGTGAGACATTCAATCTAGGTATCAATATTACTTTCTCTTCTTTTTAATCTTTATATATTTATATTCGCCCGGAAATAAAGGAGTAGAGTAGTTGCTCGTTGTAATATTATGATGTACCAAGCTTTCCATGACAAGAATTTCAGGAACCGGCTTCGTCTTCAGGCAATTATCCCACAATCCACATCAATTTATGAACTTATGTCTATAATTCGTATGTTAAACAGTACTAGCGGAAGATTTGTACTTAGCCGTTTCTTAACTTTAAAAAGCGTCAAAGTGGAGTAAATGAAGAAATAAAACTCTCTGAATTATGTCTACGCGATGTTCAGACATTTTAAATGCAACAACTTTGACTTAATACTTGTAGAAACTTGTCTTTGTTGCTACATATTTTTTCATAATAAAGCAATGAGGAGATTTCCAGTAGGTATAGATAGTTGGTTTCAAAAAGCATCAATAGATGGCGCTCCTACAATTTTGGTAATCTTTTTTTAATCTGTATGATGGTGGTAATGATTTCATGCAGCCAACTAATACTAAACTTAAAAATAAAATGTTTATTAATGTAAACATAACTGTTCCATTATTATTACAACCTCTAAAATGGTTGAAAACTATTGACAAATACAATATTATCCAATACAACGTACTCAGTGTTTATATCCTGTTTGCTAAGAACCTATTTCAAGCGATTATAAATTACCAAAATTGTCGGGGCGCCATCTGGTGAGTGGTTAGGAATGCTTTAGATACCTATTGGAAAACTGCTCATTATCTTTCGCCGTGTAGCTACCTGTAATAAATTTCACACTCGCATAATAAAACCAAAATAGTACACTAAACCTATTCGTCAAATTGAGGCAAAGAAATTGGACATAGTGGCACCAATATCTTTGAATTGAGGCTTCTAACCCGTTTTCGTGGATAGCCAGTGAGTGACATACATTTTCATTTGGCTAACAGTAATTTTGCGCACCTGGAATCCTAATCAGTCGCTACAGGATACGAATTTGCTGTATCCATGTCACGTATGAATGGACATAGAGACACCTGCTCAAGTGTCCTTGTGAACATTTTTGTTATATATGTAAAAACAGTCGCCTACAGAATTAATTTTAGTACGATTATTGAACTTGCTTTCGGTCAATTATGCCTTGAGAATTTAAATGTGTTACTTATTGGAAGAATGAAAGTAAAGTTCAAAAAGAATGAAAATATAGAAAAACATTTATCGAGGTAGTGGGCAGGTAGATAAAGTCGTCAAACATACCTATTTGTGTTGTGTGCTTTTTCTACGTATTTTTCTTTTATCTTTCTTTCTTAGTAGTTGTTTCTTGGTGGTTCTTGGTTGCACATTATTGCAATTAGTTTGGTATTTTTTTCCTTCTTATGTTGTGTGTGGCATGGCAGAATAACAGGGGAGCGTGACTTATTATCATGTTCCCCGCAGCCATATCCCATTATAACGGGGTTTTTATATATATATTATTTTTTATAAACTGTATTTTTATTTCCTGTAATGTTATAAATTGATGCAATAAAGAGATTACATATAAACACATACATATGTTATTTCCCGCTTTTGTTATATTTTTATGTATTTTTGTATTTACTGTCTGTTTAATATTGTGGTTTATGTATTATCTATTTGGCGATAAATAAACGACATATTTATCTTTCTATCTATCTATTGATAATGATGATACGTTATCAAACGGTACTGTCATTCAAGGAAAGGACAGCTTGGAGCTAGAACCCTAACTCTCACTCTGCAACGGTAATGAGACGGGCACGTTCCCAAAAACTAGCCGAAGAAGACGCGTAAATACGCAGCACGGGCTTTAGATAAAAGTTTGTTGTGGGCTTAAGATTTTGGAGATCAGGTTTTCCGTGCTGTGGACAGATGCAAAAAACTAGAAGAGAAAAAATTTAAATTTTTTGGGTTCTCGAATCTCGCCTGGGGAACTGAAAGTACAGCTTGTGACTAAGCTCGTGTCGAATTTAGTTTGTAATTTATTTTATCATGTAACATGATAAAAAAAACTTTACATATTTTATCATAAATGTCCATGTCCGAAAGGCAAGGAGATTGTTCACCTCTCCGAACGTAGGTGTCTATAAAAAATAGTGTTCCAAATTTAAACTCGGAACGGCGGGAATGGCTTGGCTGCCGCCCAGCGCCGCCCAATACCGACCGAACCATACGAGCTGCCGAATACACCCGAACTATGCCGAACCGAGTATGAAATAAAGACGACCATGACTGGACCAATCCTACGGTTCATACATAGTACAAACCAATCGGCGTAACAAACAAAAGGAAGGTAGGTACTCAATACAGTTAGAACCGTAGGTTCGTAAAATCGTACATTTTCAATAATAGTCTTTTTTTTCGATTGAGTCTCCGTGCGTGATAGCGAGCCATAGCCGCTTAATTCAATTACTTCAGAAAATGGTTGTACGTGGGATTCGGACCAATTTAACTCTTGAAACGTAATAGGAAGCCAGTATTGCATTCTCACCTACATAAGAGAGGAAACTGCCGGCAAATTCTGCGGAAGTGACTGTCTGTTTGCGAACGAATTGACATTGCCGTGTGAGAAATCGTTCAGAAACTCGACCGCCATTATTATTCGGATGTGTAACAGATTGTGTAATAGTTTATCTGTTACAAAATCAGCAGCTACTCCAATTGGCATGTATTCAGAACAATTACGGCGAGATTCCGTTTAAATAGTGGCATTATGTTCGAAAGCTGTTCAATGAAAATGCCAATGGATCGAGTGCGAATACTCAGAACCAACGAAATTGTTGCCATAACCTATATTTTTATTTATTCGTCGTGTCGTGTACAGTAGGTTCCTTTCAAAATGGAACGAAAAAGACATAAGAAGCAGTGGAGCGTCCAAACAGCGATATTATCTAGCGAGTACCGACACCGCCTCTCGGGCGCGGCGGAAGTTTAGTGTGGGCAGAAATAGTACTATGCCAAATAGGTCGCCATAAATCTCTAGCTCCAAGACTCGAGTACGCCGTTCTCAATACGGCGATGGTTGAGGCCCGTACGATGGCTAGGCAGTAAAAGTTGATTCGGAGTTGTTAGCCAGGATCCAAGGTCGTGAGTGTTGCGTGCTAGCACGCGACCTGCGGAAATCGTAAGGCGCCGGGCCGTAGTCCTCGACTCTAACTACACCAGCCGACGACACCCCACTCGGTCATCGACTACTTACATACGGTGTTGGAAAGTTCCTCGAGTAGGTCGTTGGCTCAGTTCTACACACGTTCTTGGTTGTGAGCCAATGCTGGGGCTAAGTTTTTTGTTTTTATAAAGACGCGTTGACGAGTATTTTGGTGACTTCCGTATGGGTTGTTCTGAACAGGTGATTCATTGGGAAGGGTTTATGGGCATGTGGAGTTTGAAAGTTGGAAAAATAACTTCTAAAATATTTATAATTAATTTTTTATATTTATGCTGTAGTTACGTAGAACTATTGCACCCGTGGATGAAATATAACACGTATTGATATAACACCTACTTGCCACTGGAAACGGACGCAGTAATCAATGTTATTGATAAATAAATATGAAAGAATGCCACAAAGGCATAAAACAATTAAATACCTTTACATATGAAATCTATGAATATATCCTTACCAGATATAAAAAAATATCACAAATAAGCATCACAAACGAAGCCAGACGTGCAATATTGCCGAAGTTCGAGAAATCCAAATAAATATATAAATCCGAAAGAAACCAGTGGCTCCGAAACAGCTTATGATAAGCCGTCATGGAGTGCTAACTAGTGAGAGTTTAGAGAAAGTATATAATTTGAATATATCGTCTAACCCGGCGGAGATCCAGAGATAACCGGTCGGCTGCGCCGGCGCATCGGCCGCTGTTATGCCTGTTACGATTGTTATCTACTGTTATGTTAATGCCGACAGGTCCGCTTATGCGGCTTCCAGCGTCGTCGGGATTGTTGCCACATCCGCGTCTATTGAGTTGTTAGGTTTATGTCCCTGGGCCGGCTATGTGTGTCGACAGTGCCGTAGTAGTGTAAATGTATAAATACTTAAGTTATACGTTGTTTGTATACCTGTTGTACAGGTTGTAGGGCGGTTTATCTACCAATCGGAATGTTATGGCTGTACTAAAAGGGAAGTGAACTTCTTGTTCGTATAGTCTACTAGGTATCGATTCTGAGAGCTAACATACTTTTTTAAGCCTCAACGAAAAAAAGATTGGTGTTATAATTTGACGTGTATATCTGTGTATCTGTCTGTGGCATCGTATGGCCTGAACAGATGGACCGATTTGGATGCGGTTTTCACTATTTAAAAGCTAGTCGAATCCAGATGGGTCTTAGCTTTGTTTCATTAAAATTGGTCCTGTAGTTTAGAAAATATTTGAGTTTAAGTAATCTTAGTCAGATGATATCCGACTTTTTCTGTCGGTTATGTTATTTAGTAATTTATGCAAGCAATTTTTAATAAACATCTAACTAGCTTATTATTATTATTTATTACTTTGTCTGTTATGCGCTATGTATTTTTCCAGTGCACAATAAACTGTAAAATAAATAGATTAATTTATGCTAGGTAAAACAGTATTGGGGGACATTAAACGTTGTCTACAAATATTCATAGCAAGTAGTGGATGGGTAAACCTGGTCAACATTGCAGCGAGCATAGCAAATGCCGCCGGCCGGCGCGCGCGCAGCCAAACTGTGCCAGGGCCATACAAAAGTACCCAACCAACTTGCGCTGGGAGTGACTTACCGATTGCGATCTTTAAATGTGATCATTTTATTGGTTTAGATTGCAAGTCTTTGTTTAGAGGCGATTACGGATATAGGACACAATAATCTAGGAAATAATGTACTATGATACAAAGAGAATATTGTCTACTGACTGAACCGAAAGAGGTCCCGCGGGGGGCACAAGAGGCGATGTATTGACATCGTTAAGTCGGATGCGAGAGCCATTGGCTTACGACGTGAGGTCGCCGAAGACTTGGCGAAGTGGAGAACAGAGCAGAAAAGAGGACTTTGGCGGAAGTCGAGATTGACCGCTCGGATGACGATAATGTCCTGTGATACCTAACAATGAACCTTGCCCTTATTAAGTTTCTCCAGACTTCCACAAAGCTAGGGCGGTACTTAATTATAAATCTTAACGTAAGATAATCCATGTCAGCGGTTATTCTACAGCTTCACTGCGATAAGTGGCTGACATAATTTAATCCCCCGGCTTATGAAGTCGGAGGCGCAGTCGGCTTTCCCTTTATCATAAATCGCTGTTAGTTAATTGAATAACTTTGTACGTTTTCCTTTGATGTCTTACACAAATTGAAGCCTTATTAAAATTTTAATAAAAGTATTTTGGTAAACACGAGCAGCACAAACAATAAAACTACAGAAATACACAACAAAAACCGTACTGAAAACAAAAAATAATAATGTTACTAGTTATCAACGTCATCTATCCATTACCTATCTTATAAAACTGTATGGAATGAATTATGGAAGTCCACGGTGCTGCTAAATTAAAACCACATTTGCAGTAGATATGTTTGGATGCTTCGGCCCATTGCATAAATAAAAAATAAATATGATTGGACAATTCACACAGCGCCATCTAGCCCCAAAGTAAACAAAGCTTGTGTTATGGGTGCCAGAAAACTGATAAACTACTTATATATTTTTTGAATACACACTTATTAAACATACAATACCTAGACCTATTATAGATATTAAAATTCATCATTTCAATTTCCGTCTGGAATGTTAACCAACTAAACCACTCAGGTCATCGCAATTTGTATGGGCTGCGGTGGTTTGGATTTAAATAGTTTGCCTTAAAAATATCAAATTGTACAAATCACAGACATTTCCTACATTGTGCAACATGCAAATATCTGTTCGATCTAGAAACTTGCGATATTGCGAGATAATAATTGTGCTAAGATATTAACTGTTAAGCCATTAATTTTGAATTTAATGGTCTCCGCCAAAATGGATGCAGATTATGCAATTCATTTCCAACTGGGTGAGGCGGCGGCGTCTCTATTTCTGTTTTTATTGACTTGTTTTGATTGTTGAAATAAATTGGCAGTTTTGTTGAGGCGATTATTAAAATCCAAGTTCCTGACATAGGACATCTACAGACGGTGACGCCTTCATCTGACATAGGACATCTACGGACGATGACGGCCTCCGTGTGGTGGGGTTCGGCCGCTGGAACAATGAACTTTTTCAGATAGGATGGAAGAAAGTAGAAAGGTAAATAAGTTAGGTTTTTAATGTAAGTAGATAGAAGAAATAAAAATGTTTACCTTTGTACCTATAACCTTCAGTACTTGCAGGAGAACGTAGGATATCTTATTATTTATATTAGATACTTGCATTATCTCTCTGGTATAGCTTTCGGGAAAAGGCGTGACGCTATGTACCTATAATATCTAAATAAATAAGATTTATGTGCTTGTAATTGCTTGTCAATAACAGGCAAGACATGCAATTATTTGAATATGACTAATCCTTAGTTTATTAATAGAGCGGAAAAGTTACAAGTGTAAGTTTCATGCAAATTTTGTTTTGGCATTTCATAAAGATTGATCTAACATGTCACCGCTAAACAACTAATATGTTTAATGTGGGCAAATCCGTTGGCAAGAGCTAGTTTTTGATTATGGTAATCTCGTTACCGCTGCGGTCAACGACCGATATATTGTCGCCAGCCGCCTAGACTGCTCATCGGACCAAATTTCGGAGGAAACGGATAACAACTTTTTAAAATTGTCTACGTAACTGGCTGTTATATCTATTTACGTTCTTAATAATCCATAAAAGACAAATTTAGCTTATTATAAGTAGGGTACATTTGTAGAGAAAGATTTCCTGCTTACTCAGGACCACACAAATTGTAAACTATTCTAGAATTTCTGTTCTTGATTTCTGCTTGTGAAAATCGGAGAATTATAATTCCATAACTTTGGAACATGCAGCTACAAAGTCACAAACAAAATATTGACATCAGAATTATAAAATAAGTACTTCAACTCCATTTGCATTGTATCTGAAACTCTGCTACTATAAGTACCATATACCATATATGGCATATGGATATATCCAATAGGACGACATTATCTTTATTCAGAAGAACGCTACAATCTTACTTCATGTACTACCAATAAGAAAAGATTAAAGAGTGTTTTAAAGAAAATCCCACAGTTTACAGGACAAGTCAAACAAAATATGATTCATCCAGCGACGAACACAGTATAGTTCGCTAGCTCCATCCGCCCCCTGATTTGGCAACCAAATTGGCAGATGATAGAATTCCCCGCATATAGTCTGAAATAGCACTTTCACTTTCTCACGTTAGCCCGAATGCCCTCTCGCGGGTTGCGCAACACCAAACCGCCAAAGTTATTGCTTATTAGCGGCGTGTCACGGCCTGACGGGAGCTTAGTTGCTATGGCTTGGTAACTTTCAATATTCACCGACTCGACGACGCCTCTAGCCATATTGACCTCTGTGGTTTGCTAGTGGGCGTGGTTCAATATTTTGCAATATTTTGTTGATCTTTACTCATCATTATGTTTTCTGGTCGTTGTCGCGGTTAGGCAAGGCTTCCTCGGGGTTCCGCTTCCTACTTCACATCGCCTGGTCTTCAGCATCCTCGTAAGACGTTGGCTCTGGCATCCGACACAATGACGTCAATCCATCACTCGTTAGGCCTCCGGCAGGACCTCTTTCCAGATACCGACACGTACAGACACCTATTTCGCCTCGTTCCGCACTCTATTTGTTCGGTCGTTTCGTCGATCAACTTCGACCTAACGATCTTTATTATTAATCCAGCGCTATATTATCGACTGTTAATGCCATTCAATATAAAAGGCAGACATTTCACTCTCACAAGAGCAAGGTACGTGCTTATTTCGCTCGGTGTGTTATTTACTTTCAGTTTCACGGTCGATTGGGCGGCGGGGGGCAATTAGTCCGTGTTTAGTGTGTGCTCGTGCTGATCCCCTTTGCACGCAATCTGTACCTTGGCATTACAAATAAGGAAGGTACTCTCTAAACATTGTATAAAATAAAATCGGATCCCGCCGTCTGTATCTATGTACGCTTAGATCTTTTAAACTATGCAAAGGAATTCAATGCGTTTTTCAACAATAGATGTGAAGGTTCAAGAGAAAAGGGTAGGTAGAGGTGAAGTAGGTACTTAAAAAACTAAAATTTACTATTTGTGGACTTAAAAAGTACCCACTCTACATAGAGTTCAGCTATAGGACAGGTAATTCACGTTTATTTGCCCAATTTGAATTATTATGATTGTCGCACTGTTAACTGAGAAGGATAATTTATATGGCAACTTTATTTTGCACTGAGTTGAGAGCACTTAGGTTTTGTTTATTATTGAATTGTAGGCCTTGTCCTAGATTCTGTATTCAGAGGATCGGCTTACGCACGGCGATAACGACAGTGACCAGCGTTTATGTGACTCAAGATGCTAATTTTGTTTATTTAGGTTTATAATAGTATTTTTGCACTCTAATAAGGTTTTACTAATCGTTAAAATAATCATATTGTTAATGTTCCCCGTTGTGCTCTCGCTCACGAGGGCCCGGGGTCTGCCTTGACCATGATCCAGAATTTGCCAGATCAGATAATTACAGTGGAGGGACTGTCACCTTACCTCCGTGACCCTGGTACCAGAGGAACTTGACCAGATTGGATTACCGTTACACATTCAGTCGCCTGAATGTGCAGGTTTCATCACGATGTTTTCCCTTACCGTAAGAGCATCGGTTAGCATTCAACTAATATACGTAACTCAGAAAAGAGTCATTGATATATGGCCGCAGTGGGCTTCGAGCCCGGTACCTCTCGCTTCCGAGTCGGATACCTTAACCACTCGGCCACCGATACTCCTTACTATTCGTAATAAAGACAGGTAATTAAATAGACTGGCTTCGTACTACTCTAGTTAGCGTAATTGACATAAATAAGTACCTTTTTATACTAAACAAGGCAGGCATTTTGATCTCTTAAACGGACTTGGAGCTTTCAGGGATGGAGGGTGGTAGCTCTTTGTTTGAAGTTTTCTTTGAATTTGATCCTTTCAAAGCCTTTTTGTTGACAATAAAATAATAAGTAAAGTAAATTTACTTGTTGAGACACCATTTTCGTACAACTTTTATTCCAAGTTACGTAGCTAGTGGTAAAGGTCAAGTTATTGTGTGCGATATTTATTAAATATTTTTTTTATGTCGTAGGAAGGTACTTCGTTACTTTGGTTTCGTGTAATAATATTATACAATCATTTATTTAGTCCAAACATTAAAGGTTATGTTGATGGCGACTATGTAGAATTATTATACTAACTAGATATATTGTAATAAGTTTGTGAAATTTGTAAGATAGTCTATAAGCTAAGACAAAAATTGTGATAAACATTCACTAAACAAACAAAAAGCAATTGTGAATAACTCTAACCATTTACACGTCGAAATAGCACAAAATACGCTATAAACGACGACAAAAACCGTGTTCATGTTCAATGCCAATGGCGGAGGAAAAATCACACGGCGCTTGCATGACGGCGGAAGGCTGTAATTTGTATGCTCAGCTGATTTGATATCATTAGCGGTGGCGGGTGCTAACTACCTCCCAGTGCTGGACAGTCTGTAGACAGAAACAAAGCTAATAAATACAGTTCAATAAGTAGTTTTCCTACACTACGCTTGCCGAGTCGCGGTCTCCACTCAAGAACTCGTTTACCCCAGCGGTAGACGGTTCGTCGGCAGATATGGCCATCCCACTGACACTACGTAGCGTAGGACGCCCCCCGGCCAAATGATGCGGGTGGATGCTGGATGCGGCAAGCTTATGTCCAGCACGGGACTAGGGCTGATGATGATGTAGTTTTACACTTTCGAATGAAGAGGTTACTACTGACGTTTCCAAGTCCTTACTATAAAAGCCTCCGTTGTCAAACGGTCGTATACATTACGTATGTGTTATTAAATGCGTAACTTTAAGTGACAACGTTTTGCTTGTAGGTACGTAATATTTTATTATGTGGTTCTACTACCTTCTTGTAGTATGAAGTACGTAGTTTTCAAGCATTTTATAGTAAATTAGGAACATGCAAACGAAGCATTACATAAGTAGTTATTTACTCGGGCTAGCTTAGACCAGAAAACAACGTTAGTTTGCATGGTTGTCTGCTGCCATCTCCAACTGTAGGAATCACGGCAGAACCCTTCACTATTTTGGAAGAGATTCAAGCTGATGATGATGACATGTAATGGATTGCGTCAAAGCGAGTAACCAATATACTGTTGCGTGCTTGAAACGTAGGTATTTCCGCAATCATTTGAATGACCTCAGTTATATGGACATTAACATGTCAATATTAAATAAAAATCGTCCAACTACGAGTTGGACTAGCGCCTTGAAGTTTCTGAACTAAAAATATATACTTAGGTACCTACCTAAGTGAGAAATTTCATCCAAATCTGTTCCGTTTGCTCAGATAAGTAAATTAATTTACGGTTGGAAAAACAACTTTTCTTGAAATATTGTATGAAAAATGCAGTTTAGCAACCGCAAATTGCAATTACTTACTTTCTAATTTATTGTCCTATTTCTCGGATTTATTTCCTTTTAGATTATATAGGTACGTGTGTTGTAACTTTGTTTCTTGCTAAATCTCATGATCTACGGGAAGTACCCGATAGGTTTTATGGTATTACATACATGGTGATAGGAAGCCTAATATTTTTGCTATCTAATGGGGTCTTATGAGGTCACTAACCTTAGCATTTCATATCTCTTGTGTAGGAGGCAAAATCTCAAACTCAAAATGGTCCAAAAAATCACCGCGCGTCGCGCTAGTACAGGAGAAAAAAAAAATTACGTGAATTTGATATCGTTTCCGTTCTAAACCTTAAATAAGTCAATAAATTTGTCAAATTCATATAAAATTTTAATTATGAATGTAGTACTAAGTAAGGTATAAATCCATGGTAGCCTGCAATTAATAAATATGCTTGGAAAAATTCCCACAGCCCCAAAGTAAACAAAACACTAGTAACTTCTGTTGTCCATGCTTCAAGCCCATTTGTATAACATATTTAAATTATCTTAAAACATAATAATAGTAATATTATGCATGTTTAAACGCAATAAGCAGTCGTGAGAGCATAAATACCCAACAATTTGAATAACATCGTATGCTCTGTTAATTTTGCTACATGCGTGACAAAAGCGTGAATTTAAATTAATTTTCTCTTTATCCGGAGCATTTATTAGTGTTAGTAACGTAGAAGATTATTGTCTTTCATAATAATTAAACTATTTCCCTATATGTGGCACATAAGCAAAGTTCAAAAGGGGCGTGTCAATGTTGCGCAGAGCTTTTTATTTATTTATTTATTTAGAAAAAAGTATATTTATTTATTTATTTAATACTTTATGCACAAAATAGTACAAAGGTGGACTTAAAGCTTTGTAGCTTTATCTACCAGTCTACCCCGAAAAACTGGTAATAAAAATTGCAAAGTTCCACTTTTAAATGATGTATTTTACTACTAATCTCAAATAGATAAGGCGGAAATAGAGAAGGCAATGTTACTCACCCAGGAGGCTCGTCAGGCTTGATAGAGTTCTACTTGATAGACGAGTACGAAGACGCATTTTGCTATACCCAGGTATTGCGTTTATTTTGTCCTATTTCATCAATTTATAATGGTACATTACCCATTAGGTGTTAAATTCAAAAGCGAATAGGTCCAAATAGTGGCAGTTACGACCTTCTAAAACCCTGCTCGCGTAGAGTGATAAACTACGCTGCAGATTCCAGCAGAGTTTTGCGCAAGGTCGCGTCAACAAATCTAGTTAAATATTGGAAAATGGCGTCGCAAGCCTCCCGCTGGCTGCCGGGCCGTTTAAACTTTAATATTCTGATGCAGAGAGCTGTCTTATTTACCAAGTACACACTCAGCGTCGGCCTGTTATGTTGATTTTACTACTGTGCAAATGAATTGTCGATTATAAATAGATGGGTTAGATTCCACGTTTATAATTAGCCATTTTAAATTCAATGATCAGTTAAATTATGGTAGGGTTACCGTATTAATTTTTATGTCCTTATTTTGCTAGTTTGTTCAAGTTCATAAATTTTGGTACTAGCTACTAAAGATTCGTTTTAGATACTACACGTGTTATTCTTGTTAGAATATTCATGTTTATTACAAGCTTTTAGTGGTAACTAAAAGTGTATATTTGTTTACCGAAATACCCTGAAGTGTCTCCATGGCATAATTGTTATCTACTAGCAACTTGTAGAGAGGTAGCAGATGAAAGCTGACGCGTTATTACTGCACTCGTAATATTGTTTTATCTGACAAATTGATATATGATAGGTAGATGCTAATAAATGAAATACGCAGAATGTTTGAATAGAATCCTCGACGTGAAAATATTAGGTGATATATTCATAGGTAAAAATTATGGGTACTTTAGGAAAACATTGTAAGGATAGTTAGAGTAGAATATTGCAGCAACCTTCGGCTTATGGGTATCGTAAAAGGCGACTAATGAATAAAAGTAAATAGACTAAATACGCTAACCAGCTAGGACCGTCGTGGACCAGAAAATTTGGGGTAGCGTTTTAATGAAGAGAGGAAGAACGAAGAGAGGTAGGGCATAGCGGGGTATCTCGTTCGAATTGGAGCCGCCCGACTGGGGAAGTACCTCCACCTTACAGAATATCGCAGCTAAATAATACTGTTTTAAATAGTATTGTGTTTCTGCCTTTGAGTAAGGTTTCCATGGGGTTGGGATTTGGGGAACCGTGGCTTTGGCAGTGGAGTGGCTTTTGCCTTTTTGCTGCCGGAGCAACGTGTTATAGAGGTGGGCAACGCATTGGCGATACTCTTGGTGTTGCTAATGTCTATAGGCAGTGGTGGCTACTCCCCATCAGGTGGCCCGCTTGCCTGTTTGCCTATCGTATGTCATAAAAACAAATGAAGGGCCTTGGAGGTGGAGGAGGGTCCGTCCAGCAGCGGACTGTTTTGGTAATGTGTGATGTGATGTGATAGTAAGGAAAATTATCATGATGAAGGAAAATGCTAATACTATCATGCTTTTTCAGACATAACTCTCTTATCCCTAAGCGTATAAGGTGGTTTTTCATCGGCAACTTTAATTTTCAGCGTAGGACTTTCATTTCGCGTCCAATTATGTCGAAAGCAAGTGCGTGCCGCCGCGCAGTTACTGTGTGTGCTCACATGCATAATTGCTATGGACTTATGAATATATGCACCTTCATGTCTCTATTATGATTTCCTTCTATTAGGTTGCTGTGTCTTTTCATTATGGTGATATAATCAACTGGTGGCGTATTTATGTCTAGCGGCGGTTAGATTGACGTTTCTCGGAGCGACTTTTCAACTGTAGATTATGTACGACTTTAAATCCATAGGCTGCTGTGACTGCTTACCATCAGGCAGGCCGTAAGCTTGTTCGCCACCTTAGTGGTATAAAAATAATACCAACATAAGTACTGCTGTCATAATATTGTGAAATAAAACGACCAACTTAATATTTCGAGTTTGGTTTTTAAATACTTGCGTGGTTTTTTTTTCACCTGAGGATTATTTATTTATACAAAATGTCAGTGTAGATAAAATATACTTACTTAAAATAAATGATGAAGGAGGTGACTCTATATTTTTGTTGAAGTAATTTTTGGTTCTTGAAAGTGATGTGAGTTACGCCGATATTTTTTTTTATGTTATACGGCAGACAAACAGGCAAGCGGGCCACCTGATGGAAAGTGGTCACCGCCGCCTATGGACATCAGCAACACCAGGGGAGTCACTAATGCGTTGCCCGCTTCTGAAGAGATATCTAATATACCTCTTGAACGATCCCATGTCATAGTCCAAAGGAAACACTGATATTGATTTGATAATTATTTTTTGTTACCATATGAGGCGATGTTGACCAAGGTCTTCCGCTAAAATCCTGAGACTGGTTGAACCGTCTCGAGAGCCGATTAATGTTTGGATAGGTTTAGCGGTTATCTGTAGGACAAATCTACGTATATACTGTTATTCTACTCTAGATTACAATATAGTCTAAAAACTTTTCTAAAATTGCTAGATATATCTGATCCTATTATTATATTAGACGGGACTTACACGCAACGTACCTACCTTTTCGATATGTTTTGTTGGTTTCCCGAGTTTAAAACAAACATAACGGATCCTGTTTCGAATATGATGTAATGGAGGAATAGTAACGTACGCATGACAGGTTGTCATTGTTCACTTCTATACATAGTTGTAATAAGTCCATTCAAACATTAAACAAAGTCGCTTCCCGCCTTCTGTCCCTATGTATACGCTTAGATTTTTCAAACTAAGCATCGGATTAATGCAGCTTTCAACAATAAATTCAAGACGAAGTTTTATAAGCAAGGAAATAAAGGGTAGGTATGTATAAAGTAGGGATACGCGAACGAAGTCGCGCCGGGTCCACTAGTAAATTATAATCGGATTAATTTATTTGTTACACAGTTTAACAGGGTTTCATTTAAGTAGGTAATTATATACTGTAGTGTCTTCTGTACGTGGTTGATATAATTAAGCAAAAACACGCAGTAAGTACCTAAGTATACGTTACATCGAGTAGAATCACCCCAAGACAAGGAATTCAGGAAGTGCCTACTAGAAATACAGCTATGCCATATTATTGGAAAACTTAAGCCGGATTAGGAAGACTATGTTGTACGTTATGTCTCTGGTATTAATTATTATAGAGTGAATTGCGTTATTTGTTTTAAATGGAAAACTAATTACCTACCTACATATTAAGTTATATTGTCCTCCAAATATAATATAGGTGACGTTGTTTCCTTTATTATTAAGTATAAGGAATACTAATATATCCTAATATATCTACTTAAAAACATTGAAAAAAAATGTATTTCAACACTACCATCATAATGTTAGCCATGCCTCCGAGCCTTACTTACGCTATTGTAATTGATGATTGATTGACATTGTGTTTAGTGGTAAGTACTTAAATATTACATAACATTCAACACATTTTTAATACGACGACGTAGTATTTAAATTTTGTATGTATGTAGGTACTATACTACTTTGTAATCTTCGTATAGAAGTTTGAAGAATTTTCACGTTCGTCGAAACCGAATAATTAATGATAAGTACTTGAGGAAGAAGTTAGAAGTATGTTTCCTATTAGTTTCATTTCAGGCTAAATGTAGGCAATTCGATTACAAACCCAGCCAAGTATCTAGGCAATCAACTATCCAGTTGCCCAACGTCCGACCAACGATCGCGGTTGTAAATTGTAGCAGAAATCGGTTATTTTCCTAATTAACTCGATACCTATAGACGGTTGTTAGTCGAGCAGCTATTATTTTATTACAGAGCGGTAATTTAATCCAGCTTAAGGTTTAAATTTTCTAATTATACCTGTGTAGGTGCGATATGAAAACTGAAATATATTTTTTTGTGTTAGGTAGTTGTAGGTAGCGTAGACCTGTTGGAATGCGGCAACTTTCGCCCGTAACTTATTTACAAATCTCATACATTTAGAACTAATCATGTGTAACAAAAATGCGTACCTAATCGCAGGTACGTTGCCACTAGGCCAGCTGAAGCGGCTCATAAACATAATACTTATAGCATACTTGTTTTCTGCGTGTCCCCTGCATCTGAATCGAGCACGGAGGACGACGGAGTTAAGTTCGTACTTTTACATACTATGAGAGCGGGCTGCTGAAGGGTAGCGGACCTTAACATTGCCTATGTGCACGCTCGCATATGTGCACGCGCGCATATGGTGGGACAGAGCGTTGGTATACCTAGGTATACCGAATACTTTAAAAATGCTGATGTCATGTATATGGTGGGACGTAGCGTTGGTATACCAAATGCTTTGAAAATGCTGATGTAATCCGATTGCAGTGCACGTAGTTCTATAAGGAACCCATACAACAAAGCAAGAAATCTCTGAAATGTATTTCGATTCAGTGGACGGCATAGCATTATTATTTATTTCGGTAATTTTGTCAAGAAAATAAATCGTACGAATATATCTCTCGCTATACTTTGTTTAGGTTATTATACCAAGGATTACCTATATTAAGTTATTTGCATAACGAAGGCAGCTGAGCAAACAGCTCGAGTGGCTCATTCGCCGAGGCCTCTCGTCGCGGGAGCGGACGGGGCGAAAATTCTTGGATGGATAACCTCAGGGTAAATATGATACCTATGGCTGTGCGGTGTCCGGCAGAGTAGAATAGCACCAACCTCTTACACTCGTGGGTGTCGTACAATTCGACTAATGTTTTCGAGGCAAAAGATCTAGTCTCCGTAGGCTGGAAAATGGGCAGCAGCGTTTTCCATTGTTATATTTATAGCACTACTATCTGCAACCCGCCTGCCAAGCATTGAAATTATGGCAATAACCTCCCCTTTTGTGGGAGAGGCTTTAAATCCTGCAGTGACTGTTATGTGCTGTGATGATGATGATGATGATACCTATATCTATTACAATGATGACAACAAGTTACTTAGGTATCATACCTCAATCGATAGATCGTGTTGGTCAATTGCTTTTCGTATTTGAAATTCCAATTTAGTTTTTATGCTTATTGAAAGAATAGATATAAAATGCTCTCGGGGAAAGCTGGATTGATGAGAATTTATTACGGGCTACGAGATTAAAATAAAATGGTGTTTATATCGTGGAGTTTAGACAACACCTAACGCTTTAGAGCAGTGAATATACGTGTATAATATTTGAGTTCACAAAATATAAACTTTAACTAATCTAAGAGGTGGAAGTTAGGGTAGACCTTTACCCAACAGTGGGACAGCCTAGGTAAAAGAGGTAGAAAGGAAATCCTACCTCTGAAGTCGTACCTAGCTACAAATATTTCTAATCGGAAATTGAATGTTAGATATATCTCCTCCGTTATCAGGTGGTAGGACTCTGTCAAGCCTAAAGAGTCCGCCTGGGCGAGAACCACCACCTTATCTATTTTTGCCGCCAATTATTTTTTATTTAGATATCAGTCAAAAATATGACTTTCGTTTTAAGTATTACTAAAATCTCTTTATTACTCAAAGTAATTTCCTGTATCAGGATAAAATCAGAACCGGCGGCGTCTTGGCGCCCTTTTACGCGTACCTACAGTATTTCTTCCACAAATGGCCAATAATATTCCTTTCGTCCAAGAAGTAAGAGACCGGCAAGGTCGCTTGTCATGTCGGTCTTTGTCCGAGCGTAAAGCGGCTTAATAAGAAGCATTTTGTACCAGTAATGTAAGCAGTACATTACAAGCATTACAACTTAGGCTGCGCGGTATTTGCCGGAAAACACCGAGTACAGCGTAAAATACTGCTACGATTAATCACTCAGGCGCTTTATACTTATTGGAAATTTCCACGTGGCTTGCTTGTCTGTTTGTCTGCCGTATTAAATTAATTAAAAATATGTGGGTGCGTCGATGATAGAGTGGAAATGTTAATTTAAAATTTGCTATATAGTTTACTTGTTTCATGTGGAGACGTTTTTGAAGACAACGAATTTTACCACACCTGACGTCACTTCTCTCACTTATTACTTATGCTCCTGATAACTAATGTGTTGGTGATGACCAAAACGGAACGGAAACTGATCGGCAACCGTAACGTAATCGCCTACTAGAATACTGAGTATTCTATGTACGAAATTCCGCACTACTAGGTTTTCCATGGACAGTACAACCTGAAGTTCTTAAAGAAAGGGTTTACGGGGTCAGCAACGCGTGGGTGATGCCCCTGGTATTGCAAACGTCTGTGTTGCAAAGGCTGTGGTGACTGCTTACCATCAGGCAGGCAGTAAGCTTGTTTGCCACCTTAGTGGTATAAAAAACTACAACATACGCTGAAACAACTCCGTAACCGCCTCGTCCGCTATAAAATGCCTGATGACTTGATTCCCACAACATGAAGTTCGTTGAGTTCTTACTTTGTTAATATAGGGCAGGTACCTACACAGGTTACCTTTATATGATTACTAGTGGACCCGGCGCGACTTCGTTCGCGTAGCGTTCTAACCCTACACCTACCGTACACTTACCCTACACCTACACCTACCCTACACCTACCGTACACCTACCCTACACCTACCCTACACCTACCCTACACCTACCCTACACCTACCCTACACCTACCCTACACCTACCGTACACCTACCCTACACCTACCCTACACCTACCCTACACCTACCCTACACCTACCCTACACCTACCCTACACCTACCCTACACCTACCCAACACCTACCCTACATCTACCCTACACCTACCCTACACCTACCCTACACATACCCTACACCTACCCTACACCTACCCTACACCTACCTTACACCTACCCTACACCTACCCTACACCTACCCTACACCTACCCTACACGATTTTCCCGCTTTTCTTTTCAAATTATTCCAGAATTTTCTTTGCTATAAACCTCAGGCCCGAGACCTTTCCAACGAATGCAAAACCGTGGAAATCGGTTCGTGCGTTCTGGGGTTATAGCGTCAGGAAGGAAAACCCGACTTATTTTTATATAGTAGATAAACTACAATCGCCCACCTGCCTGTTCTAACGCGGTGAAATTGAAACTAAACAAAACCTGTTGTACTTAGCTGCACTTATTATAACATTCCGCAATGTTCAATAATATCCTCTAGCCAAGAAACAGTTGTGTTATTTTATAAACCTCTACGTTGTAAAGTACCGATCATCATTTGCGTCAATGCCTTGCCCACAAGAAAGTGTTTCAGTAGGCATCTACCTACCTTTATTCACATGATCTCCAATATTTTCCAAACATCTGTAATTGTAAAGAGTTTTACGAAGTATGGAAAATCATTTCTCATTTAAACTAGGTAGGTATACCTACTAATCAAAAACATTTGAAAGTTAGCTACCTTCATGTTTCTTTTGCTCTGTGTATTTTCTTGTTTGCCCTGTGCTACCTATCATATATTTGTAACTGAATGACATCATTATAGGTAAATACCTTTATCGTTGTAAAACAGTTCCAAAATATTTACTTTAAAATATCAATAAAGATTAAAGCCGTGACATCGACATCGGAGTATCTCTATAGGAGCTACGAAGTCGCAGGCCCTTGCCCTTGAATGTACAGAAAATATAAGTAGACAGTCGAGCAGTGCCGAGAGTGTTTCTGAGTGACTTATCGCAATACGCACGACAGCAGTAAATGGTCTACGGGGCGTGTGAAAATGGCCGAGATAGTCGACAATAACAGTTGCTACGGATGGAGGAACATTTCACACTACTGGCCCAGATCACATTCTTACTACCAACTCAATTTAATTCGTTCGAATGGATCTGAATAGACATAGACATGATTTATTTTGACATCACAAAAATCCATAAGCATTTACATAATATGAAAATTTTAGAACACTTCAATACTAAACAAAAATAAAGTAGGTACAAACACACAATACAACAAATCATGGACTAATGCGATGCCAAAAAAAGACCCTAGCTCAGCATTAGCTACAACAAATGCTGCAGCACTGATTTTCAGTGGGATCTTGATGGTAAGGAGACCTGCATGAATTACACATCGGGAAAGGAAAAAGTACCTAGGTACTTCTCACTTCTTCCAACTGTTACAACTCTCGAACCTACCTTTCAAAGTTTTCTTTCAAATTTCGACACGACTTTCTCCAGTTCGCCTACCTAAGTTTGGAGGTCATGTAGTAGTGGCTAATGTGAATAAAACTTTTATGTGATGTGTAGGCGTTTTTGTTTTGGGATAAAGATTCAATACAACTTTGTTGCGGGATAATATAAAATAAAATCGGTGCGAGTCGCAACTAAAAGGCGATGCGGATGGTTCCACACGTTAGGAAAAGAAAACAACTACATTTTTTCTGTGATCCCTATCGCTTTTTGTACTTATTAGTCATGATAGGCACTTTATTAAGTTACAAGCCTATAATTCTCGTCTTAGCTTGCTTCCTACTAGCCAAAAAATAATAAGTGTATGTGAACTTATAACAAAAACAAAAACAAACAATCCAAAAATAGCTTATATCTCTGATTTTTACCGAAATTACTATAATAAATACAAACTATAATAGGCCGCCGTTCCTCAAACGTACCCATAACAGACAGACAAAGACACAGCAGAGGCTTAAGACTCCTGTTGGTACCGTTTGGGTACGGAACCCTAAAGTAAAGAATAAACAAAGTCCAATTTTATCCCGTGACAGTAATCCTATTGCTGAAAGAAAAAGTAGGCGAACATTCTTTCACCAGCTTGCCTTCAAGTTATATTGCTTTATCAAACTTTGAGAAAAATGGAATATTTAATTGAATTGCCGCTTATTTTAAGACTTAAAGTTTACACTGCGTTTAAGTACAAGAATAGGTGCTAAATAAGTAAGTTTGTCACTTTCAAGTTTTTAGAAAGAAGTAAATATACTATTTACTTCTCTCTAAAGTTATAGTTATTCTAGTGAGATAATTATTATTCAGACTTTTTTATTACGTAGTTTATCATTCATCACAAAGGAACGAGAACAGACTGGACGACCTCAAAGCGGAATGTTCGTCACATATTTTAGATTAAATTAAATTACATTTAATATAAGTTACATTCGTAATACTATAACTACACGATGAAGTTAGTTGAACAACAGCCTTTGGTACCCCCACCGTGGAAAGACCTCCTTCTCAGAAATAAGATAAGTGAAAGGAAAGCTCTGTATCCACCTGGCCTGGAACGGCGGAAAACATTTAACGAATCTGTATCAAATTCTCTCGAAAGATAACAATATCAAATGCATGTTTCCCAGTCCCACGTATCACTTATAAGGCTCGTTCAGTAGGTGCCATACAATTGCGCGATGAAAGTGTATTACAAGCCGCGGTCGTGAACCCACGCCATCGGATCTGAGTCAAGGTAGCCGACAAGACCATCACAAAAAATGTATCGTTTCGTACGCTGTGTGAATGGACTTAAAAAGCTGGCCAAGTGCGAGATTCTTTGTGAAAAAATGATTATTTAAAGGTACCTATTTGGTTTATTTTGTCAATTTCACAATAGAAGGTCTAAGGCGCTGTCCTAATTGGCAACGGTCGTACGACCATGGTCGCGCAACGGGCGGTTTTGTGGTCGGGCGACGTACGTCATACGACCATGGTCGCACGACCGCTGCCAATTAGGACCGCGCCTTAGGGAACAGGTCATGAAGTAGCAAAAGCATAGGTACACGTAACTTGTTTAGAACGTTGACAGTGTGTTGTTGCATGCTGCACAACTTATATTGAAGTATGTCACGATCATAGTTTGAGGCACTCGATAGTCTCTCCTATGAGATACGGGCGTGAGTATGTGTATGTATGTAAGTTTATTAGAATAAATATTCTAATTGCCCTTTTTTTGTTTCCAGGTAAGGCTGATTTCTTGTAGCAGAAGGGAGGAAGTAAACATTTTGTTTATTAATATTTATTTTAATGTAAACCGTCATTGTGTCGTAAATTACCGTAGCGCGCACGCGATTACGGTGTTTAAATTGCTCCACACGCAAAAATGCTAACCATTTCAGGCAACTAATTAGGTATACTACGTGAACTTTGAATAAAATCTATTTTAAGGTTGTTTTTGGTTAAGACGTAAAATAGCCTTACCTGCGGGTTAATCTCCATTCGTAATCATAGTTTGTGCCAAATGTATTCATGTGCACTGTGGTATTGATATATGATATAAGTACATATAAATTGTGTGCAGCGGTCGGTCCTTTTATAACTTGATTGTGTTCTAAGCAATCATGTTATGTCAAGGTATTTGCAAACCATTCTTATAGATACTCTTGCTAGTTAGTTCCACACGTTTCATTTTTATGGGCAATATAGTGCATTCCCCAGAAGTTTAGTTAGATTATATTATTCTGATTTACATTGTCTACAAGAAACAAATTAAACCATTGCAATACATAGGTTTATCCTTGAATTTCTTCAACTATAAAGATGTTGTTACCTTTCCATCACCGTGAAAGCCTATGGAATAGGCACTTACAAACAAGTCCAGCACTCACTGATAATAATTGATTAATTCTCTCTGAAAGTCGTGTTTGGAATCCACAAATAATTGTCAATTCAATGTCCCGCCAGCGGACGCCGATGAATAAAGAACTAACAAATACCTTATGGATGAGTAGTAATTGTTGACGTAATTAACATAAACAGCTGTTCTATTATGAGCCGATTTCGCAACTAGTACTACTTCATATTATTATATTTAACGGGACTCACACACGACGTACCTTTTCGATTTGTTTTTCGCACATTTCGGTAGGGTTCCACCCACCGTGGTCACAAGAAGATTGCAGTGGAGAGTGTGGTACGTCGCGTGTCCCGTTTTATATAATAATATGTGTAAAGAACGCGAGTGTAGTTTGAAACAAATACTACTACTTCTACTGGGTGTGATGGGACTGTCTAACTAACCACACAAGCTTGCTGCATTTGAATCTCTTTGAATTGGTGCCTCAAGGGCAAGGAGGCACGCCCTCGTGACACAGAATATAGATGATCTTGTCAATGAGTTTCAGTCGACTATCAATGCAGAACATGCCGACACGTGGTCGACCCGTTTTTTAAGTCGGTCTGTTGGTCATTTGTATTAGATGTGTTCCTATTACGATGATGTCTCAATAGAACATACTTTATATACCTGTTATTATCAACTTAAGAATTAAAAAAGTAGTTAACCAAAGAGATTTACTACCATTGTAACCTTGTACAGTCGAGTTCATTAATATATGAGCATTACCACCTTTGCAGATGTACATATGTTTGATTGATGAATCTGCTCAGATATATAAGTACCCTACCATGTACATTTATATTTGAAGCCTTGGCAATGCTCACATATTAATGAACTCACTGTACTTAAAATGGTACTGTACAGGGACATGAGAACCTCTCTCTTCTTGGTCGATACGCTCTTGTATATAGGACAGTCGCTGTGTTTTGTAGGCGGATGTCACTCTTTTTACGATTTCCTGCCATCTTGACCTATTAGCCGTCTAATATACCCGAGCCCTACAATAACGTAACCGACAGAAAAAGTCGGATAACCCTCGATCAAGTTAACTTAAACCCAAATATTTTGTAAATTACTGAACTGATGTTATTGAAACAAAGCTAAGAACCATCTCGATTAAACAGGCTTTCAAACAGTGAAAACTGCATCCAAATCGGTCCATCCGTTCGAGGGCTACGATGCCACAGACAGATACACAAAGCTATACCCCTCTTTTTCGTCAAGGGTTAAAAATAGACATAAAAATGTCAACCACTTCAAAGCAGACATAAATAATTCAATTCAAACTAAAGTAGAGCTCTACAGAGTCGTCGGAAATCGGTGATGCGTATGGGGAACACAGCTCAGGGACAACAGTGGACTCTCCACCCGATTAGGTTGCACCGTCACGCGCGAAGGGCCATTGAACAATGGTAGCCGGTAACGGTAACCACAACAGTGGCCACCGACCATTGGGACGCACGTGTCTTAACCATAAACAAAGTTTCTCTCCACTAAAAAGCGGGCACGCCAGTTCGTCGGAATGATTTAGAGCTTTAGAAATGCCTGCGGTGAGCGGTATTAACTATGTAGATATTAATGAGCTTTGTATTATAGCAGTGAATATAAAATGGAGCGGAGTGGAGATTATTGTTCAGAGAATTTCGTGCGAAATTTTAGGAGTCGATTTATTAATAAAGCTTTTTGTCCACGCGGAATTCTGTAAACGGTCGCCAAGTTTAATATTATTGAAAACAAATGACGTTCATCATCATCACAGCTCATAACAGTCCACTGTGGGTTTTAGGGCCTCTCCCATGAAAGGGGAAGTACTCGTAATTGCCATAATCTCATAAAATGAGATCGCAGAGCAGACAAATGTAACAATGAAAAAAGCTGCTGCCCATTTTCCAGACTACTCTAGATCTCGATCTTTGGCTCGGAACCAATATGTCGCCTTGTACGAAACCCACGGGTGTAATGGGTTGGTGCTATTCTACTCTGCAGGCCACCACACGGCCTATGTCGTTACCACGGCCACGTTACCCAATCTTTAAAAACGAATTGGCTTGCTATTCAAGAATATGAGGTAAAATTCACTTTTGTGCCACCAGATACAATAGGGCACAGAATACTAAATGATTTACGAAACTCGACTAGAATAGCACCGTGGCGCACACTAAAAAAATGTGAGAGTGGGCTCGCCCCTGCACAGATGACACGGTGCCCACACAGCGCACAGAGAAGTTATCTAGTAGGGAACCGTCGAATTTTTTATGTTATGTCGTATATTATTAGATTTGTATAAGCCGGAACGGAACTTTTTATAATTACAGTAAGATAATGCAGGGAATTCGTCTTACCTATGGGAATTGCAAATAAAGTCTTAGATTTAATAAAGTAAGACTATATAATACCCACTACCAAAATGTCAAAGATTGATAAAGGATCAGGTAGGCGGTCCCCAGGTCCTGCCGTCCTCGACAACGAAACCGGGATTTAACGGCAGGATGATGATGGAAGTTCCTAATATTCAGAAAACGAAGTACTTACTTAAAACCACGTAAAGTTTCACTAATGTGTAGTTCGACCTTTACGTCGCTTTTTGTCACTTGTCAGGTCAGATTGAGTTCAAAGCAGTACAAAAATTAAAAAGAGTTGGGGCACCTTATTTTGCGCTTCAGCACAACAGCACAAGCTTTGTTGTTTAGCGCCAATCGACAATAATATGGAAGTAATCTTTTTTGAAAGATACTTAATATAAAAGCTAGCTAAAGTCTCAGTTTCCGTACTATTCATCGATGAACCGGTCGAATGCGCCGGCGCCACCTGACCGTGGCGCCCACGCCGCCCGCTCATTCATGCATGCGTCGGCCACTCGGCTACCGGCTGCATTGTCCTTGATTTCGGATATAATACAAGTTTGAATAATTATTCAAATTTAATTATCGTGGTTGTTGTCGGGCGGTACCGTACCTACGGGGTTAAGTACATTATAGAATGTAAGGAAAAACCAATCAATATTTATTTATTTTATAAAAAATGTCAAGTCAAACAGTCCAACCACAATATTCTAAAAACTTAATACTCAATTAACAAATAACTTTGTCAGCCAAATAACCCACCCCTGACCGCTCCCAGCGCAAACGTGCCCATCACGCTCGCTGCATTACCGCGTTTAGTCGCAATGGCCAACATCTGCACCATGTAAGGAAACTCAAATACGTTTAACTGAAAATATTATAAAATACGAGTAAGTAGGTAGTGACATACAATATTCGATAACGTGTAACACTTGAACATTATCTGTAAATCATCCGATCCAAAAGAAAATAGATGACTCATGTTTGATGGACAACAAATGATAATCGTACGTATGATGTTATGTCATACCAAGGTTGTAGTAAGTATTGGTACTTTAATTTATATTCCTAGTGAGTAAGCCGCGATAAGAATTCTTCTTAATTAAATGGCTGCCTTCACCTTTGCGTTGATTAAGCCAAAGTCAAGTGTGATACGATTCCTTGTATAAATAACAAAATCAGGCACTAAGTATAAAAATATATTCGTTTTCTTACCTCGCGACATCTTGATCTTGACGGATTATAGAAAACTCGGACTGTAAACTGGCCTGTCTGTACCTCGGCCCCGACATATTTTCCTCGGATTGGATTCAGTGCACGCTCCTACTATTCCTCCCCAATAATTTAAATATCTATCGAACGCACTAATAACTGTGTAGACCGCCTTTGGCGTAATCTATTTGTCATTAATCGCCAAGTACTTGCCAGCTGTGACGTCACCCTTTCCCCAAAACAATTGCCAAGAGTCCTGTAATGAAGGAGTCCTTGAGATTCTCCCGCGATCCTCCCAACAGATTGCTTTGTCTCGCCTTGCCTCTACGACACTGTTTAGCAATTTTAGTATAACAAACGACGCCAAAATCCGTTTGAAGACGATTATTGTATTAATTTAATATTTGGTATTGCAGTGTAGGTTTGTAATCTGGTTAAACCAACATACAAATTGGAAAAAGCCTTATGAGTGGTGCCTAATCTAGAAACAAATTATATATTATACGATTCTTAACTAATAAAATATTGCTTAATTAATAGTTTATAACACGAGGACATGATAAATATTATAGAGGTACAAAACTGGTAATAAAAATGAATATCACGAGTCCTTTCAAATATGGCTTTATGTTATTATATTATAAATCGATACTGATCGTATATATAATTACTAATTGAATACGAATATTTCCATCAGGTAGCCTGCCTGTTTGCATACCGTATGAAATAAAAAACTAATGTATTAAATTCATAATCAGGTGACGGTCACTCGTAAAGCTCATAACCCAAACATGGGGTTGCGAAATTTAATACCTAATACCTATCTAGTACCTACGCCGCGAAACACCCGTAACAGGATGTGAATTCCCATGATAATGTGACGAGTATCGAATCAAAGCGAAATTAAATTGAAACGGATTTGGTAAAGCTTCCAGCTTTGCTGTCTTTAATATCGCTAGTTAAAAATATTAGAAACCAGCTAAAAACTAATTGTAACCAGGATCCACATTGAACTTCGTAATAAGTTACAGAATGTTTTATAGGTACACACAACACTGCAAAATCTCATCACAATCCGTTCAGTAATTTTTACAAAATACGAAGTCTAAAAGATACTCTCGCAATTGTCTCGTACAGTAGATAAGTTGAGATTAATTAGGTCGTTGGATTAGCTACCAATGATTGTGATAAAAATTGTAGTTTCTAATTTTAGATGATTTTGACATAGTTTTCACTGCTGTGTTTGCGGGGACGCCTTCATTCATTATTTGAGAACCTTGTAGACAGTTGCATGTTAAATAGTATGTAGGTACCCATTAGGGCTTCGGTCACGGCGGCGCGTTGAGCAAGCGACCTCGCTCCCACGCAAGACTTGCTGCGCCCGCGCATCCGACTGCCATTCTGAGCAGAGAGCAGCAATCAGAGGTGTAGTGGATATTTTTATTTTTTATGGAATATGGGGGCTATTTTGTATATTTTGGGCTATAAAACACTTCACGCGATAAACTTAAATTGACGTGTTTCTTTTAAATTCCAGTAAATAAATAAATCTGTCATTAATACACATGTACTACGATTAAAATGTAAAAATCAGGAATACCCAGCTTTTTATATTATGTAAGTTTTCATGTGAATAACCTGCCTCTCTTAGTTCAATAGAAAGTTTGTTCCAAACCTTGCGTCGGGATTATTAATGGTAACTTCGAATATGTGCTCGTCATTTCCGTCCGAACCAGTACGTTACTCAATCACAGCTGGTAACAGAAGCTGTTCTTGCCTTGTGCAGAAAAGTTTGCTGAATTAGGCTATATCGGCTTGTATCATCGAGGTAGGTTTTAGAAACTTTGTTCATTTACATAATGAGTGTTCGAAGCTAAACGCTTCGTATAAAAAATTAGATTTAAAGGTATATAGTATTATACTAAGTCACAAACTGGCCGTGTGGTGTCCGGCAGAGTAGGTCACCAATCCCTTACACTCGTGGGTGTTGTACAAGGCGACAAATGTTTTCGAGGCAACAGATCTAGAGTCTCCGTAGGCTGGAAAATGGGCAGCAGCGTTTTATTGTGTTATATTTATGACAATACAATATCCAATCCGCCTTCCAAGCGTGGATATAATATCCAATGGCAATATCCTCCCCTTTCGTAGGAGAGGCCCTACGCTACAGTGGTCTGTTATGGGCTGTGATGATGATTAAGACAGAAAGTCGTCCGTCCCCGGATACATTTCTAGTTTGTTCGTCCAATCTGTTTCTTTGGATAGGTGGAATTTTCACCTACGTTGAGTTGACATTCACACACGCGCCAGTTTCGTAATGGGCCGATATAAATCTCGAGACTTAATTATAAATATGATGAATGAAATTGTTGGTCCAATGCCACCTTCTTATTAAAAAACTTACTTAAACTGTACTTAAATAAAAAGAATTACTTAATAAATAGCTTAACATCATACATAATATTGGAACCTTGTAAACATTCATTTTGGTTTCTGTCATCGATCAATCATGAAATAAATTAATAGACACCTACTAAGGGAAAGGGGCCAGCTTGCGTACTAGACTATGTTACTAAGATTGTGGTGATTGTGGTGACCTTCATGCCCATTTGCGTTCCTCTAACAGTAGCAAGGGGCTACGGTAAGTAATACGGCTATTTCGTATACAAACGAATTATTCCCATTGGAACGCCAACTTTAACTTTGGAGGCTATAGATCCGTATTTTCTCGCATTCGAATTAACTAAGTAACTCAAACCGCTTAACTACTAAATGCTGTTCGTCTCTGGTCGAATTAAGTAACTCAAACCGCTTTGCTGCCAAATGTTCTTAATCTCTGAAACCGCAAGAAATTTACACATAGATTTGCTGTAGCAACCTACCGCGAAAATGTAATTACAACACTCCAGCCTGCTAAGCACACACTTTAACCCGCACCACAGATAATTCTCGTACTTAGTGCACCGTTTATTTAATCGCATTCTACGAGGGCACGGTACCAGGACCGCATAATCTGGGCCTGGTTTGGTGGCGAGCGATATATCGAGGAGAAAGGGCCGCTCGATACGGGCTCTAATGAAGATTTATTTGCCGGCAGCAGCTAGTCGAAGGACGCGGGTCCGCTTCCCGTGGCTAGTCGACAGCGCCGACCATGCAGTTAGTCTCGACCCCGTTTCTAGGGAAACTAAATTGATAATGGTCAATTTATAGCTTACTCAACATTACAGTACGGCAGTACGGAGTACTCGCTTGCTCATGCTCGAAAGAATTCTATTTATACTAGCGTTTTCAATTGCTCTCTAAAATGAAAAGCATGACATCATAGACACAGCACTTACGCACTGACTCGAATCATGTTTGTAGCGATTGCTATGGCTATTTTGTTCGGATTATATTCATCTCATTTTAGTCTTAGAATAACTATAATGTTTAGCTTGAGATGTCGCACAGATGGTATGTAGAATCGTTTGACAATAGTTGGGAGCCGAGGTAAAGTCAATGTTGCGGAAATTTAATCACGTCATTCTATTGTTTAAGCTAAACAATTTGTTAATCTTTGACATTACTGTGCGCAATGGTCTTTGACTAAACGTAAATTCTCAAAGTACCTATGGAACATTAGCATGCGAAGTTTATTGCAAACTTTATCGAACGCTAAAGCAAAATGTTTGGAGATGGTAGATTTCATGTTTACCATGACATTGTTCCATACCACCATAAACCATAAATTGCAACCAAAAACGTAAAGAGGTATTTATATAAAATGCTCCTCATTCAATTCTGCACTGTGTATATACAATCAAAAAGCCAAACCTTGGCCTTTCCATGCAATTTTGTTGTCGTGGATTAAGCTTGGGAAACAGTGACACAGTTGTATCAAAGGTTAACAATGTTACAATGCTTACAATCAACCAACAATAAAGACGGTATTCATATTTTCTGTCTCAATTCAAATGAATCCTGTTTAACGGGTTAATAGATTATTTTATGTGGCGACACTTCTCCCATACAGTTCTAAAAATAAAAAAAAATAAAAAAAAATATTTCCTTCTTTTATCCTTTAGTTACGTAACGTTAAACTGCTGACTCTAGCTAATTTAATGACTAGACATAGCATTTGTCGATCATCGTAATTGACTCATTGTGACTAAATCAACGAAGCGTGAGCGTAAAGAGGAAGCCTCAACTCAAATGTAATTTATATGCTGCTGGCTCATTAAACTGCTGATCTGATTATGAAAATCTGGATACATTGTTTAGCAAACATAGGCACACTGGAGATTAAGAGCCCATGCCGCATAAAGGTTGCGCGAGGGATAGAACAGAACCAGAACAGCGAACGTGCAGCGTTCGCGACATTAAGTTATTGTTTGTAGGGATCATTACTTTTCGTTTTGATAGTATTCGATGTAATATACAACAATCTAAAAAAAATTACATCTTGCTACAATATAAAAATCCTAATCCGAAAAATAATATTTACAAATAAAATAACTCCAGATCTTCCCCACTAGGCATGGTGTCCAGAAGGCTGGCTACATTTCCCCTTTCAACGTCGATTTGAATATTATTGTCTTCTTATTTCTACCCAAGTCCAGTAGCACATACCTATATAAAAGGGTCCTTTAGCCCTTATAATAAATAATTCACGGCTTCTTTGCATTCATGGCATTGAATTCTTCAAAGGTGTCGTGTGACTTATTATATGAATGTCTGTACAAACTTTTTTAAATGGACAGCGGTAAAACTATCGCCCATATCATTTATGAATACGATCCATATAGCTATATAGTCCGTTGTCACCGTCAGGACTAAGATGAAGCCTCATTTACTGCTGGCTGCTTATCCTTTAAACCGGAAATTCGAACAAACAACTACGAACTCTGAAAATGAGTTCCGTCTATGGGAAGCAGTGTTTTCTGTTATAGATTCTCAGCGCTGCAATTGCGTTGTTATGTTATGATAGATTGCTTATGGCTTGTCATGACAACTCAAGAGGAAAACCTGACACTTTAAATAAATCGTCGTCATAAATATGACATGCTAGTTAGTAAGTTATTGATGTTTAGTAATGACCGCGTGCATTGGCGTATCTAGGGCTATTTTCCAGGGAGGGCCTGGCCCCTGAGGTGGCCGATGAAGCCAAGTCGATCGATAATGTATAGCAAGGGAACACGAATCAGCCTGATTAAGTCGGCACATCCTGGGGTGGGCACCAGACCATTCTGGGGTGGGCACGGCCCACCCGGCCCCCCCTCTTCCTACGCCTATGACCGCGTGCTATACTTTGAATTTATTTTGATCACTAGTTTACCTACTTTAACACGATTTCTTATAGATACATAGGTATTCGCTGCTTGACGCTGCACTGCGTCTGAAACCACACCCGTTTTAGATTTAATTGTCTTCCATCCTTTAAGCTAGCTCCATCTAAAAATAGAGATGTAATAGCAGGATGTTTGTGTAAGAGATGACTGATCACGTATGCACACATACACATGACATAAGGAGTGACCATTACGCGTGTTCCTTAACTGTTTAGTATGAAGTTCCAGTTCCATTCGAAATGGCCTTCGATTGCAACAGATCTAGTAAAGAATCAATATAGTATTACTGGTATTACTTTCATAATAAATCATCATCATAGGTAATCCCACAGGACAGAGGACCGCCTTTCTACTTCTGCTAATCTACTTCAGTCGGTCTTTGGTATCTTTGGCATGCCTTTGGTATTAATATAGTACCTACATGATTATTGTATGTCTGAAATGGACAAGCTGTTTAGACTCATAATTTGACATGTAACAACTTATTGTACACAGTTCAACAATAAAAATTTACTCTATTCTATTCATAAGCATAGTATATAGATATATTATAATAAGGTAAATAAAATGAAAAAAAGAGTCCGTCGCATACCTTACTCGTGATGAATATGCAGCTATAAATAACACAGTCTGATTTAAGATGTAAAACAAAAACACATCAGCATGCATAAAACAACGCAACCTGTGTATCACAACATAAGATCAGTCATTTCAAAGTCATCAGGCTCCGCGTTGCATGAGCAGCCAAGAGTGACGCGTACAAACTCGTAGTTAATTGCGTACTTGTAAATAATTTTGTGTTTTACATAATTTTATTTTTATACCACGAAACGTCACTCACAGAAACGCATAATTTCGCCCGTTACGCGGAAATAAATTACAAGAACAAAAATTATTCTTCAGATTTTTATGAAACTGTAATAGGTACATTGTTGTAACTTATACACTTGAATAAACATAGGCTTTGGAAATTCTCACCAGACCGTGGGCGAATCAACAAATCTGCTCGCTTTCTGAGAAGTTTTTGCTAGACTGCCATTACAAACAGTATTGTCACCAACCAACGTCCTCACCAATCCATTAAATCTACACCATGGACGCTATAGTGTACACTACACGACGTGTTAAATAACCAGGGACATGGTATCCCATAATCATCTTTTTGACTTCGGCTTTAATGTCCCGTTTGTGCTCTCGTTAAAAGCCTGGAATCCGGCTTGACCATGATCCAGGATCCATCACTTAACCAAATCTCTGGCCCTAAGTCTTTCCTCTGCACTACAATATGTGGTTCTTAAAAAGGCATATCTACAGGTACCTGAAAGGCGACTGGACGACGGTGGCCACTTTCCATCAGGTGGACCGTCCGTCCGTGTGCCGCCTGCCTAGGCAATTAAAGAAAATCAATATGTTGTCTAAGCTGTCAATATTTTGTTTTTGTACAAAATGCACGCACACTGACTTGGGAAAGCATTCAACGCATGCGCAGTAGAGAGGCTGCGCCCGCGCACCAGTGACGTAACTTGGCGGCCGCGGCGCAAGGTCGCGCGGACCGGTTCCCCCACCGCCGCGCCGGGTTTTTATGAGCCTTTAATTAAATCACCACACCGCAGATAAGCAGACGACCCGGCGATTTCACTATCAGCTCTGTACCATGCATTTGTTTGGGTAGATACGTAAGATGTAATCATGCAAATCTACTAGTTTCGGCTACCCACACGTGCGCGATATAGACGACTTTGATTCTATAAAGCTGAAAGTAAATTAAATATGTGCATTGTGCATTCGACATCTGAGCGTTACACGGTATATTTAGCACCATTGTTGTTCCAGTGGCTTTTCTTAAAATGTTAGTATAGCGAGAATGAAAGACAACTCAATAAGTAGTTAAAGAAGGCAATTTGCCAGGTTTATACCGAATTTACGAAAAAACTTTGAACTATTAACGGAAGTAACCTGTCAATTGTGGCGCTAGTTCTGCGTTTTATGTAGCAACACCGGAAGCATGTAGTATTCTGTGACAGAATTCGAATGCCACCAATAATGCGACGTGGATAATGAGGAAGGTGGTGGAAAAAAAAACTAACTGTCCCTATTGAGAAATCAGAACACTGAAGTCTTGGAAACGAGAACTAGCGCCTCTTTAATGAAATTTATGATAAGTTTCGTACCAACATTTGAGGTAGTCGACGTTAGCGCCAAATACAGCATTACCTATTTTACTAATATACTAATCTTAAAACATATCCCCCTACTGCGGAACACACCACTGTAAATGTTTGTTTGATTTTGACACAATATTTGGAGATAGCAGTGTTGGGATACACAACAAATGTCTTTAGGCGAAATACCTCGCGGACAGCAATTTCTCAAATTCGATCGATTACAATGCGCGCACACCTATACATTTACCATCTCCTCACACATCTCAAAATGAGGTTACGACGACGAGCCAGCAGCAATTAGCCTGTCGCCCGCGCCTGATGCCAGCAAAGTGCATGTTCAATAGCCCGTACGGTTCGAGACCCGGCCCGGTGAAACCCGCAGACGTTGCGTTGCATGCTGCTGCCTAAGGCCCTAAGAGGATCATTGTATTAGGAACGGCTTACTGTGCTCCTCGCTACTGCTGAACAATGGTGTTAATGTTACACTTTGTCTTTGCGCTCCTACGGTTTCTTTCCTTCCTATGGTGCCGGTAATTGACTTAGGTCTTAAGTAGTGAGCATTTTGTTTTGTCATTTCTATTTAGATATAGTACCCCGTTAGGATAAATTCCAGGCAAGTCATTTTCTTGTAAAGTCAATTTAGAACACCGTCATGTTCGTCCCAAGTCATTATGTGGGTTAGTCATCTTCTCAGTAGTTCTATTTAGAGGGTCATTTATATATAGATAGGGTTTAGAATGCTCTAAGATCCATGTGTGACGTGATGGGTACCTACTGTAAGTACGAGTACCTACGGTTCTTTAATTTTTTTATGTTATCTATTTTGTTTACGAAAACAGACTTTTTGATACAGACCTACGAATCTATATCTATACATAGTATAAAACAAATTCGCTTTCCGCCATCTATATCTGTGTATGTATGTGCATGTACTTGTGCAGGTGTTAGTTTTATTAGTTACTGCAGATGGTATATGTACTTACCTATGTAAGACAACGCATTTTCTTTTTTTGTATTATTTTTAACTTTTATTTTTGTCGTGTCGTGGTGTCTTGTGGCAATTAAGTGTTCTTATTCTTATTCTATCTTTTAAACTACGCAACGGATTTTAATGCGATTTTCGACAATAGATAGAGTAATTTAAGAGAAAGGTTTATAAGTAAGAATAAAAGGGTAGGTAGGGGTGTACGCGAACGAAGTAGTAAATAATAATTGATACTCTATTTTACATCAGATGCCTATAGTAATCTGGGATTACTTATTATAATATCTTAATCCTGTTATTACTGTTAATTTATTCTAATTTTTGAACTAAACATACAGGTAGCGTCATTAAAACCAAAACTAAGCATTAACGACCATTGCAAGTATAATACAGGTGCCTTTTTCCTTAGCCATTGTGTACAATAAACTAAAAAAAAAGAACTAGCAACCTGCTTTGGCGATATTTGCATGGACTTGTTCAAACGCCGTGGGATGCATACACCGGTGACCTGTGCTTTCACCGCGGCGCTCTCAGTGCCGAGCATGGCCTGAAGAGTGATATTAAACGCTCTAAACAGGAAAATGTACGTAAACGACGTTACATCGTGACTGCGCGCAATATTGCCCCCTGAGAATGTTGGATGTCAGTTTTTGTTCGTAGTTTTTGTATGGTGTCGGAGGGAGGACTTATTGGGTTTTTATCAGCGTCTAGTTCTTACATTATTCCATTTAAGTGAATTAGCGAATTCACTGTAAGTTCCGAACAAAACATTGTAGGTATTGCGGTTAGTAACAAACAACTTTTAAATAATAAATAGACATGTTTATTTGTGATTACACGTACTAGATCACTTAAAAATAAATAAATTAGTTCTTATCTAGTTATCTTATGGTATGGTATGGTACAAATTTTAGTTTCGGGCGTCAGTATTCCCTACCTCCATTTAATAAACTCATAAAAAAAGGTAGTAAAATTCAAATGAAATATGACTTGACTCTTTCTTGGACAGGTAGTGAACTTGACAAACCTAATCAGATATTAGTACTCTAGCATTTGATGTTTTTTTTAAACGGGTAAAGTAGGTAACGCATCCACTGGTAAAGCGTTACCGGGTGTCGGGAGTGTACCAAGTAATAGTGCACCTGCTACTGCATCAGTTGGTAAATTATCAGTAATTCCAGACGTTGGCAGCATATTATCTAGGGGTGAACTTGGCGTTATATCGTTTGGTGAAACTGGTAAACTATCCATTATCCCAGATGTTGGGAGAGTGTCTCCAAGTGGCAAATTAGACATTACATCAGTTGGTGCTTCGCTGTCCAGTGGCGAACTTGACAAAACATCAGGTGGAGGTACTGGCATGCTGTCAGTTATTCCAGATGTAGGGAGTGTGTCTCCAAGTGGCATATTAGACATAACATCAGTTGGTGCTTCGCTATCCAGTGGCGAACTTGACAAAACGTCAGGTGGAGGTACTGGCATGGTGTCAGTTATTCTAGATATTGGGACTGTGTCTCCAAGTGGCAAATTAGACATAACATCAGTTGGTGCATCGCTGTCCAGTGGTGAACTTGACAAAACGTCAGGTGGAGGTACTGGCATGGTGTCAGTTATTCTAGATATTGGGACTGTGTCTCCAAGTGGCAAATTAGACATTTCATCAGTTGGTAGTTTGGTGTCCAGTGGCGAACTTGATAAAACGTCAGGTGGAGGTACTGGCATGCTGTCAGTTATTCCAGATGTTGGGAGTGTGTCTCCAAGTGGCATATTAGACATAACATCAGTTGGTGCATCGCTGTCCAGTGGTGAACTTGACAAAACATCAGGTGGAGGTACTGGCATGCTGTCAGTTATTCCAGATGTTGGGAGTGTGTCTCCAAGTGGCATATTAGACATAACATCAGTTGGTGCATCGCTGTCCAGTGGTGAACTTGACAAAACGTCAGGTGGAGGTACTGGCATGGTGTCAGTTATTCTAGATATTGGGACTGTGTCTCCAAGTGGCAAATTAGACATTTCATCAGTTGGTAGTTTGGTGTCCAGTGGCGAACTTGATAAAACGTCAGGTGGAGGTACTGGCATGCTGTCAGTTATTCCAGATGTTGGGAGTGTGTCTCCAAGTGGCATATTAGACATAACATCAGTTGGTGCTTTGCTGTCCAGTGGTGAACCTGACAAAACGTCAGGTGGAGGTACTGGCATGCAGTCAGTTATTCCAGATGTTGGGAGCGTGTCTCCAAGTGGCATATTAGACATAACATCAGTTGGTGCTTCGCTGTCCAGTGGCGAACTTGACAAAACATCAGGTGGAGGTACTGGCATGATGTCAGTTATTCCAGATATTGGGACTGTGTCTCCAAGTGGCAAATTAGACATTTCATCAGTTGGTTGTGCAGTGTCCAGTGGTGAACTTGACAAAACGTCAGGTGGAGGTACTGGCATGCTGTCAGCTATTCCAGATGTAGGGAGTGTGTCTCCAAGTGGCATATTAGACATAATATCAGTTGGTGCGTCGCTGTCCAGTGGTGAACTTGACAAAACATCAGGTGGAGGTACTGGCATGGTGTCAGTTATTCCAGATATTGGGACTGTGTCTCCTAGTGGCAAATTAGACATTTCATCAGTTGGTGGTTCGGTGTCCAGTGGTGAACTTGATAAAACGTCAGGTGGAGGTACTGGCATGCTGTCAGTTGTTCCAGATGTTGGGAGTGTGTCTATAAGTGGCATATTAGACAATACATCAGTTGGTGCTTCGCTGTCCAGTGGCGAACTTGACAAAATGTCAGGTGGAGGTACTGGTATGCTGTCAGTTATTCCAGATGTCGGGAGTGTGTCTACAAGTGGCATATTAGACATAACATCAGTTAGTGCTTCGCTGTCCAGTGGCGAACTTGACAAAACGTCAGGTGCAGGTACTGGCATGGTGTCAGTTATTCCAGATATTGGGACTGTGTCTCCAAGTGGCAAATTAGACATTTTATCAGTTGGTGGTTCAGTGTCCAGTGGTGAACTTGACAAAACGTCAGGTGGAGGTACTGGCATGCTGTCAGTTATTCCAGATGTTGGGAGTGTGTCTCCAAGTGGCATATTAGACATTACATCAGTTGGTGCTTCGCTGTCCAGTGGCGAACTTGACAAAACGTCAGGTGGAGGTACTGGTATGCTGTCAGTTATTCCAGATGTTGGGAGTGTGTCTCCAAGTGGCATATTAGACATAACATCAGTTGGTGCTTCGCTGTCCAGTGGCGAACTTGACAAAACGTCAGGTACAGGTACTGGCATGGTGTCAGTTATTCCAGATATTGGGACTGTGTCTCCAAGCCGCAAATCAGACATTTCATCAGTTGGTGGTTCAGTGTCCAGTGGTGAACTTGACAAAACGTCAGGTGGATGTACTGGTATGCTGTCAGTTATTCCAGATGTTGGGAGTGTGTCTCCAAGTGGCATATTAGACATAACATCAGTTGGTGCTTCGCTGTCCAGTGGCGAACTCGACAAAACGTCAGATGCAGGTACTGGCATGGTGTCAGTTATTCCAGATATTGGGAGTGTGTCTCCAAGTGGCAAATCAGACATTTCATCAGTTGGTGGTTCAGTGTCCAGTGGTGAACTTGACAAAACGTCAGGTGGAGGTACTGGCATGCTGTCAGTTATTCCCGATGTTGGGAGTGTGTCTACAAATGGCAAATATGATAATACATCAGTTGGTGGTTCGCTGTTCAGTGGCGAACTTGATAAACCGTCAGGTGCAGGTACTGGCATGCTATCCGTTATTCCAGATGTTGGGAGTGTGTCTCCAAGTGGCAAATTGGATATACTAGTACCATCAATCGGCGTACTTGGAGTGTCATCAGTTATGTCTGATGCTAGTAGTAAGCTGTCATTTTCTAAAACTGGTAAATTGTCTGTAATTCCAGATGTTGGCATTGCATCACTTGGCGAGCATGGCAAATCGTCACTGGAAAGATCTGATGAACTATCAGTGATAGTTGATGTTTGCGAAATGCTTTCTGGAGAACTTGGTGTCAAACCAGCTGTAGGAACTGGCAAACTATCTGAATTATCAGTTGCGCCTAATCCAAGCCCATCTCCAAACGGTGAACTAGATGTTACGTCAGTCGGGCAGTCTGCTAAACTATCTGTCGAAGTCGGTAAATCTTCCTCCCCCGATGTGTTTGATGAAATTTCGGATGGTAGAGTATCTGGGACGCCGCTCATAGAAGTATTTGGTTCGTCTTCTGTAACAGCACATATTGTATCGTCAGTCGGGCCGTCTGGTAAACTATCTGTCGACATCGGTAGATCTTCCTCTCCCGATGTGTTTGATGAAATATCGGACGGTAGAGTATCTGGGACACCGCTCATAGAAGTATTTGGTTCGTCTTCTGTAACAGCACATATTGTATCGTCAGTCGGGCCGTCTGGTAAACTATCTGTCGACATCGATAGATCTTCCTCTCCCGATGTGTGTGATGAAATATCGGACGGTAAAGTAGCTGGGACACCGCCCATAGAAGTATTTGGTTCGTCTTCTGTAACAGCACACATTGTATCGTCATTTGTTACTTCCATCGGGCAGTCTGATGAACTATCTGTCGAAGTCGGTAAATCTTCCTCTCCCGATGTGTTTAATGAAATATCGGACGGTAAAGTAGAATTATTTGGTTCGTCATCAGTAACAGCACACATTGTATCGTTCTGTGTAATATAGTATGGAATAGGCACTGGCGTTATTTCCGGAAAAGATGGTGTTGAAGACTCTTGCACGTTGGATTGACTGTTTGATTTTTGCAAAGCGAGAACCGCTTTCTCAACTGCCTTCTTTGTAGCTGTTGGATTGTAGAACATATAAGATGATGCAGACTCTGGTTGCTTATCGTCACATTGTATTTGGGGACATAGGTTTGACTCGGAAAACCTTCTCCAGTAGTTAGGAGTAAGAGTTTCCGTTACATCGAGAGGATATTGAACGTCAGGAAAACTGCCAATTTGTTGTAAACAATAAGGCGTTTTTTGAGATGCGAATTGGTTCTGCACAGGTATTGCGCATTTTAATGTGCCTACAGTTTTTGTACAGTCTTTTAGTCCAACTTGATTTAGGCATTTTGGTTTGATTTTAACGATACTTTTTTGTGATGAAATACACAAATTTTTCGCATTATAGTCTTGCTTCTTTGCCTTCAGATCATCTTGACAAAGATAGTCACCGTTATTGAGAATATACGTAGAGGCTAATGGATATTCCACATCAGGAAAATTATATTGCTTACTGATGGGTACAAATGGTGCCTTTTGATATACTGTTTTATATTGAGGGCTAACGGCAGATGATTTTGTTTTCGTAAGTGCGGGACAATTTATATAACATACTTTCTTTGTCAATTGTTGGACAGACGCTGTAAAAATTATCTGTAACAAGGGTTCAACTTTAATGTATTTATTCTATAATCTGATTTAGGTGCTACTAAGTAAATATTTGTGGAAACATAATTTCACTTACCTGTATTGTTATGATACCTATGGTCAGCGAAACGGGTCCTCTTGCCCCCATATCGATATAAACAGTGCTCTACAAATAATTTACTTTTTTTATATATAGTTACTAGGTTATCTAATAGTACATATGAATTTCAATGCAATTGGGAAAACTTGATAATGCGTGCACACCTTCTATTTGTTACGATAATCTACTATAGTTATCAGTAAATTTTATCGATAACCATTTTACTTAGTAATATTAGTTACCACAAATTGTTAACTAAAAGTATATTTGCCAGTTATTATGTAAGTTGTTTAATAATATCTTGTAAAGAAATGTAAGTGTATTACATAACAGATAGATAAGCCATCAGTTTATATGAAATTATATATATCTTACTAAAATAATTTGTTTGTTACAGGTACTTCAAAATTGGCAATCGTAATCTAAATTATGGAAAAACCTGTAAGTTAACTTACCTTGTTCAGTCACCGTGGCGTGTATAGGCCAATAGGGTAGAACGCCGGTTTTCTGGCCGGTTAGGTTTACTATCTAAACGGGACCTAAGTCAGTTGTGAACACCATGTTGGAGATGGACTTACTCTTTCTTTAGCTGATAAAAAAAAACGAAAACTCGCCAACGGAAAAAACCGACCTCTGAAAATAATGTAACAAAAATATTCTCCTTTAAAAATTCAGAGGATTACCCTGGTAGCATAAAAAACTTTGTACAAGATGGCAGTCTTTGGAGCGTCGGTAGCCTAATGGTAGGTGTCCGACGGGGAAGCGAGAGATCCCGGGTTCTAATCCTAATGCCGCCCATGTAGCAATTAGTCGTTTTTGAGTTATGTACATTAATTAATATACAAATACAAATATTTTTTTTGGACAAATTGTATAGGGTTATGCGAACACGTTGGCAACCGTGCTAGTCACATACTGTATTACGTATGCCAGCGCCCTCCACCAGCGCATTTGGATTTGAACACTAGCCGATGCTCTTGCGGTGAGGGAAAACATCGTAATGAAACCTGCACATTCCAGTGACTGAATGTGTAACCATGATCCAATCTGGTCGCCTGACCCTTCCCCTGGTAGCAGGGTCACGGAGGTCAGATGGCAGTCGCTCCACTATAATTACCTGATCTGCCAAATCTTGGATCATGGTCATAGCGGACCCCGAGCCTTCGCACGCAAGAGCACAACCGGGACATGATTTATGATTTTCATGTTTCATACTTTTCAGAGGACGATTTTTCATGTAGGCGGGTTTTAGATTTTTAGCGTTAATTTTTGTTGTTTCTTTGTTTTTAATTATTTTGCGCTCCTTTGTTTACATTGCCAGTTGCACAAACGTACATTAAGGACATAAAAAATTTGAATTAACGTATCCCTGGTCCGAATTTTGGATTAGGACGACTTGCCTCCTAATCCGACTAAAGGCCCGCATTACAGAACGAGTCTCAAGCCCGTATTACAGAACATTACTCGGTTATGAATTTAGTTTTATAACTGGTTTTTAGTCGAGGTCTTAATCCAGAACGCAACTTAAAATGAGATTCATTGATCAGCACTCAGCTGAGTTCTGATTTAAAATCTTTGCTTAAACATGGATTTGATCGATTTGATTGATAAATAAGGTTGAGACTACTCTTGAGAATAGATTTATCTATTCTTTTAGATAAATTTTTTTACTTCAAATAAGTTGTCACACACCATTTAGATCAACTATAATATACATATAATAACGAATCGATGCTGGTAATCAAATCTTTATATATATGTGAGTGTGTATGTCACTGAACTACTCTCAAACGACTGGACCGATTTTGATGAAATTTTTGTGTGTGTTCAAGGGGATCTGGGAATGGTTTAGATTCACACCTAAGGTGTAGGGTAGGTGTAGGGTAGGTGTAGGGTAGGTGTAGGGTAGGTGTAGGGTAGGTGTAGGGTAGGTGTAGGGTAGGTGTAGGGTAGGTGTAGGGCAGGTGTAGGGTTAGAACGCTACGCGAACGAAGTCGCGCCGGGTCCACTAGTAAACTAATAAAATGAGAACACGTTTCAATAATAGATGATTTAAACAGATATCGAATCAGTAGATACTTAGGTAACTCTGTTGCTAACAATTTTCTGATTTCAATGATTGAAATTGTTTCTTTTGCGATTAAGTATCATCAGTTGGTAATAAAGTTCCATTGCAATAATTTGAAACCATTTACGTAGTAAGCCTACAGAACTTGAGTTCAGTTAAGTAAAACTGAAATACGATTTGTAATAAGATGGTTATTCCCTTACCAATGACTGAGGTGACTTGTCAATGGTGGCGCTAGTGCTGCGTTTATGTAGCAATACCGGAAGCATGTAATTTTCTGTGACAGAATTTGAATGCAGGCAACAATGAGTTATGAATAATACGGAATGTGGCATAAAAAGAAACTAACATGTCCCTATTGTGAAATCACAACAATGGCGTCTTGGAAAAAGACCAAGCGCTATCCTTCATGAATTTATGATTCTTGTCAAATGTGTCAACATATTTTGACGTAGTAGTCGTTGGCGCCAAAGTTTGCCGGTTTAAGCCGACTAACTTTAGAAGGTGTAGGTACAACGAAATATTGTAATGCCAGTAAAATAAGTTTTGTATACTCCTTTTTCCGCAATCTATCAAAGTTTTTTGAACCTTGGCCTCTGACTTTACATGAAACTTAAAACTGAATTTAGTTACGTTCAGGCCTTACAGTAGTTGCGATACACAGGGATTAAAAAAAATACGGTTTGCAGGGTTTAGAATTTCTGCAAAATTATGATGAGCGCCATCTGACTGATTGGTACTGTTATGTTTTATGAGCAATGAAGTGTTTATCTATCTATCTATCTATCTAGTGTGTCTTAGGGGGTAACTACGGTGTTTGAGAGAGTCAAAAACAGTCTTTTTATGTCAAAAAACAATTATTTTACGGTTTTCGGATTTCCCCTTTGCTATTTCGGATTGCTATATGACCTAGCTTCATGCCTTTCAAGATCCTAGGTCTACAGGAAATAAATTTTGATGACGGTTCGACTTCCGGTTTTGCCGATTTCCACCCCTTTTCACGAAATTACTCTCACAGATTGCAAGAAAGCGCGAGGAAACATAAAAAAGCTCGATCAAAGTTTATCTCTAATTTTTATGGAAATCGAACCACTTGTACGCTACCTAGTCTATGAATTTTTCTTTCGGGGCTCCAGCTTTTAACCAACTTCTAATTTCAAACACGATGCCCTCCTTTGCATCGCAATGTCGGTTAAAAATAAGGATGTTCTTAATTCGACTGTATGTTATTTTTTTGTATGTTTGTAACGCGATTTCATGTTAGAAGGTATACTTATCTTTGTAATTTTAAGTAGCTTTTTTCTTGTACTTAGCCATCCATTAATTATATACAAAGCACGCATTGCTAACGCGCTAGCAAAAGAAATGCTCGATCAACTCACCAATATTCGCCCGCAATACAAGTTTTTATCATTTTTTCATATTATTATTTTATACCACTCCCGTAGTTAACAAAAACATATTTAAGATCCTACGTTTCTCAAAGGCTGACAATGCACGCGCGGACCTTCTGGTATTGCGGATGTCCACGGGCGGGCATTGACCTTGTAGCTAATGTGATCATCTGGTAGGTAGGTAGGTGACCTTGGTCGTTGGTCTCCCTCGAAGATTGGAAAGTTAGCTGAAAGCCTACCTCTATTGTAAATTACATAATTACTATTTAATTACAACTTCGGGCATAGGGATAGCGTTTTAGCCGGGCTGATGTCTCAGCTAGCTGTGTTTTCTGAAACATACATACTTAGGCTACTTGGTCCGACAAGTAGACTTGTAGAGGCAACGGCTAGCTATAATGTGCAAATTACATTATACTCTGTCAGTCTTAAGATTCGTCATTGAGGATAAAGGACGTGATTAAATAAAGAATATAATAACAATATTATACTTTTATATATTGGCTTGAGCATGTTTCTTATACATATACGTGGGTACAGCTCGTTTAAATATATATAGGTACATACAATATTTTATACATTTTGCTCTATGGAAAAAATAATCAGATCAGCGAATCAGCAGCATCCGCATCCGTTTCCACATCCACCTCCGCATCCACCTCCACATCCACCTCCGCATCCACCTCCGCATCCACCTCCGAAGCCTCCGAAGCCGCCTCCGTTCCCAAGTCCACCAAGGAGTAAGAGCGGCAGCAGGAGGTCCAGGGTGTTTTTCTCACTTCTGGCAATAGGAGCGCTGATTTGGCTGTATTGACCAGGGTAGCCGCCATATCCGGGGTAGCACTGGCAGTGGGCCCAGTGGCACTGAAATTTTTCAAGCAATGTTAGGTAATTATACTGTTTTGGTGATGATATGTTATAATGAAATGCATTGATAAATTTACTAATATTATAAAGAGAAAAGATTTGTTTGTTTATCATGATTATTCATATAGTTTACACTCAAAAATTACTAGACTGATTTTATACATTCTTGCACTTGAATGCTACATTATCACTGAGTAACATAGGCTAGTATTCATCCCGGGAAAATAATATGTTTCCGCGGAAAATTTTATAGTTTACAGAGATCCAAACTGTGGAAAATAATAATTAGTGAAACATTTAACTTCAGAATAGATGTAGAAATCTATTTAATTAAGTTTAAGTGTGGAATATGTGAAAACGAATATTTTTTTAGATTTTTACCTCCATGAGTACGACCAGAGCCATGAATAAAGCGAATTTCACTGCAGACATGTTGTAGGTTTACTGAATGAGGTGAGACACAGGCTGAGGGTTTTTATACGTATTTACTTCGATGCACTATCGGTTATTATGATGTAATTGGGTCTATGTAGTAACAACACGCACGTGGTATTCAGATATGCCTCGGAAATGTCATGAAACACAATATACAGCACGTGCTACAAATTCCTTAAAATACCGTTATTTAAATTATGGCCTAATCAATATCTAGTCGTAGATGCAATAGAAAAATATTTTATCTTTGATTAGTTGTAGCAATCAACTTTTATACCTCGATAACACGTTGATCAATGCAGGACAAAGTGAAAATGTTCGATTAGGTTTAAAAGAATATGCTATAGCCCTAGGCGTACGCAAAAATATCGCAAAATGAGGTACATATTGTGCAAAAAAGAGTTGGAAAAAAATAGGGGGCTCCTGTCACCTGACGTGGTTTAATATAAATAAAAACAGTTATTTCATCTATCGCCATGGGTTGCTAACTCTTTTTGACAAGCCGTACTATAGCCGATGGTGAAGATGTAATAAAAATCTAAAAACATTTTTATACCGTGTTTGGGGTCCACAGGATACCATACAGCTACATTAGATTTTGTGTATGGTAACTCAATTGATACTTTATATCCTAATGTCCATAATCATAAAAGCAATTTTTATAATTTTCCATTAAACATATATTTTTAAATTTTTTATTGCAATTTAAACCTGTTAGCGCAATTTATTTCGAGAGAGAGAGAGAAATAATTTTAAAATTGTAAAGAATTTTATAAACCTATCTTGTTTCCGTACGAAATACCGTTGTCGAGATGCCAAGCAACCAAACATCGGGACCAACATTGTACCCACACTCTAGGGCTCATCCTACCAAGGGGTGAGGACTTTCATATTCGATTCTTAACTAGTTAGAATAAAGTTTCGAAGATAAAGTTTCTACTTTATTTAAAAGTTTCCATCTATCATTTTAAGCGCGTTGCAACTGCTATAATGATACCATTACGTATCATTATAGCAGTTGCAACGCGCAAAATAAATAAATAGTATTATAGCAAAATAAACAAATTAAATAAATAGTAACTCAAAATAGTGTTTTTAAGTCGCTATTTATCAGATTTATGGTCACTCCGGTTAATCGTAACTCTGTGACCCATTTTAAGTAATTTTGAAACGTAGAATCGGAATTTACTGTCGCTCAATTAAATATCAATTCATCTGGTTTTTGCAATATCGGGAGAAATTTATTTTGATCATTATCGGTCACTGCGAAAATTATCAATTCAATCTCATTGAGAATGTTTTTGGTAAAAGTGTATGCAGCATGCGCTTAAAACGACGCTTTTATTGGTATAAAAGTTATCGTCACATGTCACTTAGAGGTGTTTATTTATTTACGCTATCTAAAAAAGTCTTAATATAGAAATGCGAAATCCTCGAATATCCGCTGCGGGCTAAATTTTACCAGCTTTAGCTTTTATCGCGGAATAACGATAAAAACGAATTTCACGTAAGCGTAGCGGTTGGTGAAAGCTAAAATATAGGTACACCAATTGCCTACAATTTTAATTTAGCAGTCTGGTTGAACCAAATAGTTTGGTATACCAGGGAAGGTACGTAAGTTTATGGGTTGAACACTCGGGAGCCGATCAAATTAGCATCCCGTGACGGTAATTATTAAATTTATAATTTTTTATAACGAGCTTCTATGCTCACTGACCGAAGGATTCTAACAATAAAATAGTACTTACATTTTTAATTCAGTAAGGAAGTACTTCTATTGTTACTAATACAATTAGTTAGATACGTACTTACAACTATCTTACAATTTAGTTAAATGGAATTACATCCGAACTAGGAGTACCTATATAAATGTTTTGGCAAAAGCCAGTATTGTGAGGCTGATATATGTTACAATCGCATGGACATCTAGTTATCATAATTGCAACTGCAATTACAATCACGCCCACAGCGAGATTTGCAACCAGTCTGACATCCGCACTGCTAATTACATCCACACTCAGAATCACATCCGCATTCAGATTCAGGCTCTTATGTATTCGTAACTTGACAGTTGTAACAATTTACAGGAATGTGGACTGGACTCGGACAGCATTCGGTTTTATTATCATTAATATCATAATAATTCCAGAATAATAGGAGCGTCGGTGGCCGACTGGTTAAGGTATCCGACTCGTAAGTGAGAGACTGTAACAATGTCTCTTCTCTGAACTATGTACATTAGTTAAATGCTAACCGATGCGCTTACGGTGAGGAATAACATCGTGATGAAACATGCACATTCAGGCGACTCAAGGTGAAACCATGATCCAATGTGGTCAGGCTCCCCTGGTAGCAGGGTCACGGAGGTTAGATGGCAAGCTTCACTGTAATTATCTGATCAGCCAAATCCTGGATAGTGGTCAAGGCGGAACCCGGGGGATCTCGTGCGCTAGAGCACAACCGGGACATTAACGCCAAAATGATTTTTTTATAATTCCAATAAGCTATCGAATTCTTCAACAATCTCGTTGTTGATTATAATTATAAGCTGATGATGCGAAGTAGGAGTTAGATATACCGTGTAAGGTTCATGACTATTGTATGGTCCATATCCATATATCTACGGATTTATCACATGCACTGTAATACCATATACACCATATACATGGGTATGGCGGCTGTAGTCACCATACCTATTTGTATAATGACAATTGGAGCCATTGTTTTCGTAGTGACAAAAAAGGTGTTGATAGGGTTTCATTCAGCATTTCATTGAGATATTTATTGGTATCTATATTTAATTACATTAAAAATAGATCTTTATAAAAATATAGGTAGGCAGGCAAAGGAGCAAGCGGGTCACCTGATGGAAAGTGATCACCGCGCCCGCCCATAGACACCCGCAACTCCTAGGGTGTAATGAAAGCACTACCTATTTTTTAGGTTTTTCTTTTTTCATTTTGTAATGTCGATCAGTCAATTGAATTTCGCCTACCTTTTAGAAAAGGTAGATGTAAAAGGAAAGTAGGTTTTGATTCTTTGAATTAGCAAACAATTTAAATTGTAAAGTACTATACCTACCTGATTATCAAAAAATATTATCACGCTTTTGTACATACATCATCTTGACCTCTCATTTTGATCTTGAAACTAGTTTGAATCAATTACAGTTCTTCCTAAATGCTGTCCTAAAATAGGTCTTGATCTCGGGTTGTCGGTATTTCAATTGTGATACGTTTAATACTAAACCTTCTAAAAATCTGCTTTTTTATTATTTTAATATTAGCTGCATACAAACATAATAAAAGTTTTGAAGTGGTTGATAATAATACACAAGGGTATTTTGTAATTTTTGTTTTATTTGGATATAATATAACATACCCAATAATGTAATATTTTACTTTATATATATAGTTTTCATATTCTGTAAGATACCTAATAATAGCAATATACCAGGGGTTATTTTTATTATGAGTTTCCACCACTGCCGGAGCTGCCGCTGTTGCCAGAGCTGGATCCGGAGCAATCAGCTTTAATTGTGAGGCAAATTTCCTGCTGCCCTTGCGCACCGCCGCATGGCTGAGGAGGTGGCGGGTAGCCATAGTTCTGATTGTAGTACCCGCAATCATATGATGACGAGGTATCGACACCAGGGCCGTAGTAAGGGTAAGGGTAAGGGCCGTAGTTGGATCCGTAATTGGAGCATCGGTTACCGCCTCCGTTGCCGTAGTTGCCTCCGCAGTTGCCTCCGCATCCGCCGCCGCAGCCGCCTCTACCATTGCCTCCTAGTCCATTCATGGCAAACATCAGGAACAGGAGTTGCTGCAGGTCATCGTCGCCGTCGTCGCCACCAACAACGACGGGGAACGGTGGCGGTAAGGGTTGCATGAAGGGTTGAGGATAGGGTGCCGGGTAACCGTTGAAGCCGGGCATCGCGGCCGGTTGTTGGTAATCAGATTGTAAGATGGGCTTTATGATTGCTGGTATTACCAGTTGCCCGGAAGACCCGCAGCCGTTGCTCACCGAAGATGAGGTCGAGGCAGCTGAAGATGAAGTGAGTCCTATCTGGCCATACACCGAACTAGCCTGAAAATAGACGTCTTAGTTAGTAAACTTTCTCCGCATCATCTGCTCGATTATGTCCACGTATAAGTGCCATTGGCAAAAAGTATTTAAAATATGGAAATTCTTAAAATATGATCTGTTATGAGCGTATGATTGTAATAGGTATTATCTTGAGTAGAGCATTCTCAGGATTCCTTGTATATTTGAGAAGCGTCTCTTTCTGCACTACAGGATGAAATTATCTTAGCTTGAATTTATTAGCAGGTATCCCTTGTTACGCTCAGGAACCAATATGGCGCCCGTAACATTGGTTTCCTCCCAATAATATTTAATAACTTTTGTTTATTTTACTGACCTTTACCACTAGCACGGCGAAAGTAATGAACGATAGTATGTTATGTGAAGCCATTGTGACGGTTTGTGCTCTTGTCTGTTCTCGCATTCTTTTATATATTATGTATTTCGAAACCGAATTCGGTTACTGGGTAATCCTTGTGGAGTAACACCCATGCCTGTATAAAAAGCACGTATATTTCGAATATAATTATGGTACTTAAAATGTCTATTTGGCAATGTTTATCGATATATGATTTACTAATAAGTTATGTGTAAGTAATGATAAGACGTATTGTGCGATTAATGTTTTAATAATTGCTGTCGATTAAGTAGAAAAGGAATATCAATCAGTGTGTATCTAAAGTAATTTAGAGGGATACTTCCTCCCGCGTGTGAGCCTAACCGGGATTTAACTCCAGGATGATGATGGTGACTTCCTGCTATGACCTTTAATATTTTTAATTGAATTTGGGTATTTTTTTTTCATATTCGTAAACCCTAGCCTAGAGACAAAAGAACATTAATAGTAATAGTAGAAATAATTAATTTCTTCCTGTATTCTATTTTCTTCAGGCCTTCCATTTTATCCTACTCAATGCTTTGCTACAAAAACATGTTATCGAATCTTTGCCCAATCCGGATTCTATCTGGTTCCATAAACGGAAATAATTTAGATTTGTAAGTTAGCTGCTATATTTTATGAAAAGGAAGAGTTCTTTTATACCACTAAGGTGGCAAACAAGCTTACGGCATGCCTGATGGAAAGCAGGAACAGAACAGTGGAATTTGGAAAAAGGACAAAAAAGAAATCTTTTCCTTGTTCTACAAATCTTTGAAAGGCAAAATTCGAAATTCGATTCAACAAAATTGTGCTCGTTTGCTTTTCCATACCGAAAAGCCACGTAAGAAAAATGACACGTAGAGAATCTGTGCACTGTTGCCCATAAGGCCTTCATAATTTAGAACAATCCAAACTAATATTATAAAATCGAGTATAAGTATATAGGTTCTTATAAGAAATACGATGTTTTACGTTTTCAGGCTTAACCCGTTGAACAGACTTTGGTACCTGTAGGCAATGTTATAGTTGCAACATGGGCTACTTTTTATATTATCTCTAAACAAGTGGACCCAGCGCGACTTCGTTCGTGTGGCGTCTACCTCTACCCTACTACTACCCTACCCTACACCCTACCCCTGCACCCTACCCTGTCATCGGACCCACTATTACAGATATAAATCTGAAACGGGTGAAAGACGTAACTTTTAAAGTTACCAGGCAAAAGCAAGTGTACGTATAAAGTTTTGCCCTTCTTTTATGTAGAACAAATCGACGAGTTTTTGCGACTTATGGTGTAGCGGGAGAAGGCGTAAACCGATTCGATATACCTTGTGTTTCGGAAAACCAGAGAAACTGGTAGAGCTCGTCTAATTTTAAATGACGCGCCCCACTATCGCTTTAACGCACACAAGCAAGTTTCAAATATGGACGCAATACATATACAAATGCCGTTGTAATTGGTCATTCGGTTGCCGGTAAGATTCAAACGTCGGAGCACGCGCCGTTCATTGGCTCCCACACAGATGAAGTGTCGTTATTTATATTTGCACTCACACATAGAAATCAACTAACTAAGTAGTGGGGCGCGCTTTAACAGTATTTTATGGAAATATCTAAATGTAACCTAGACGGAACGTACAATGAATATGGTAATTACAATATATCTCTGAAATATACCTAAGTAGTGCATTTAAGAGCTTTAACATTGTTTGTTAACTTTCCGAAGGCTTTGGAGAATGTAAAACTTTGAAGAAAGGTAGGATATAGCGGGGTAGGGATCCCGTTTGAATTAGAGGCGGCCGACTGGGGCAGTAATTGCACCTTACAGAATACCGCAGCCAAACATATCTTAAACAGTCCTATTATGTTTCTGTCGGCCAGTGGTCGCCAGTGCTCCTTGGCACAATACAAAAAATATTGTATCCATGGGATGGGCATTTGGGGAACCGTGGCTTTTTCAGTTGTTTTTATACCGATCAAGTCGTTATAGATGTATGAAACGCATTGGCGTTACTTCTGTAAAATTCAGTTATAGGTACTAGTGCTATTCTACGGAAATACTTCGAGTTTTAGGACAGGCAGGCTTTTAGGCAGGTGCTATTCTGGTGTAATAAGGTAAAACATTATGAAGTTTCATCTAAATCCCAGCGCCCGTAATGTGACGGAGTAATAACTCGCGTTTGTAATATAAGCAGGTAGTACAAAAGGAAAGTTGTTTGTGTAAAGCAAAACTTTAATATCCAACTAGGTACCTTTTCAGTCCATAAAATTTATGGATATGCAAAGGTAGGTACTTACTTTTATTTACTTGTCTTTGTGAACACTCTGTTACAGAGACTTGGTGAGTGCTAGTAACTGTAAAATCTGCCCAGTGACTTGTCTTAGTTGGTTATGTATTTACACAGAGAATTTGCGATATTCGTAGAAATTCACATTCTAAGTGTTCCTGAATAATTCAAGACATCTATACACAGTGTACGTAGCTTGATTGATACAGCAAGACGTGATTTTGGGTATTATTTATTTACCAAACAAGTCGTCTGTTTAATACATCTTTCTACATTGTTTTATTAGAACATCAGAGTTGCGTCGAATAGTATACGCCACTATATTCACTACGACACTAGTATATAGCCACTGCACGAATATTTTGCCTGATGAAATATGCACATGATGAGAAATCACGTTTAAACTATAGAGATCGGTTCCATAATTTATGCATATTTGCATGCATCGTATAAACTGCTTAGTAAGGGTCGCCGACGTCGATCACGACGAGGACGGCTATATACTCGTAATATGTGAAACTAAACAGCAACAGTGTAGCTTCTGCCCACTATATTCGCTTGAACAGTTTCTGCAGAAACCAAATCTAAACCAATAATTTAATCGCTGGAACCCATATTGCTGATCCTCCCTATCGCGCCAATACAGCATCTACCCTCCTGTCTGCCGGATCCGATTTTCTGATTGGTCCGGGACAGTCCGTTTTTCGGCGCAGACGCGACTATACCGGCGTTTTCAATAGAGGTGCGCAAAAGTGGTGAGTGTAAGGACAACTAATAAGATCAACTGATAGAGTTAAAATATCTCAACACGAATCGACGTAAATGAGAACAAACTTCAATCAATGATCATTTAAACAGTCATCGAATCAGAACTTGAGTAGAGTTTCAGCTGAGTAAAACTTAAAATACGTTCTAATAAGTTAAATACTTGAGTTATGATCCAAACTTAAAACTGGCATTGGATGATTATAGTTCAAATTCCCCTTGAGTTACGGTCTGTAACACGGGCCAAAGAGTAGGTATGTATTATACCTACCTCCTTACTTATTGCCTGATATTGCTGGTGTTCCTTGGTTCAATTCCCTTTTTATGGATTTTCTTACAAACTCTATTATCGGTATTCAGCATTCGGATCGGACGAATAGTGACCAATTATTCGGTTTTATTATTATACTTACAATGTATTCGCCCGAATAAAAAGCTCATACGCCAGATTGAGCTTTAGATTGGGATTCAGAATCGACGTATTGATGAATAAAATACTTAAATATTTAATGACTTTTATTTCATAATTTATATAATTAAAAATGGTAACATTTGCTAATTATTTGCACCAATGAAATTGAGCTAAAGTATTCTAAGCTATCTGAAAATAAAATAAAATAATGTAGGGATGTATCTATGGCACGTTTTTGTATAAGCACGTGAAATCCTGCAGTCATAGAGCGACGTTCATATGCAGCAGTGGACTTACTAAGTTTTTCAAATTAAATTGCACAAAATAACATTCAAATTACGGAAACATATACTATGTGCAGAATATTGGCCTAGACTAAGGCCTCTAAACGTATATTAGTTGGGCTATGGTAGTAGTTATGAGGTGTGGAGGTAATAACGATTGATTTTCTAACCGTTGTTTCATATATATTTGTAGAGAAATGTTTACGTTAAATATAAAATTAAAATTGGTAATAAAATATAAGCACATAATATAACATTAAAATATATCTATAATTACATATTTTATTATCTTTTAGCAAAAGTTTTTATAATTTATGAACTTATGTAGGTACATAAAGTTTGAAAATGAATACATTAACATGTACAACAACAGATCGAATTAATTTCATTATTGCAGATTATCTACTAATCTGAATTAATTAGTAGGTTCATAATATTCATTTAATTAAATAAGTACACAGTCTTCGTGAGTATATATTATTTATAGCATTCTCTTCTAATTTACAACGACGGAATGACATGGCGGATTATAGGGGATAGGTGCGGGATAGTTATTATAGCCCCCACACCCGCTTCCGCTCCCGCAACCACCTCCGTACCCGATTCCGCTACCGCAACCACCTCCGCTACCGCAACCACCTCCGCTACCGCAACCACCTCCGCTACCGCTACCGCAGCCACCTCCGCACCCGCAACCGTTTATAACTCCAATTCCACTTGCGCATCCACACCCGTTTCCGCTTCGGCATCCGCACCCGTTTCCGCATCCACTTCCGCATCCGCAACCGTTTCTGCTACTGCATCCTCTGTCCCCATTGGCAGTCAACACCTGCAGCAGCAGTAACGGCAATAACGAGTCTAGGCCATTGTCGTTGTTGGACTTTACCGTTATGGGGTACGGAGGTGGCGTTTGCGGATAGCCTCCTCCCATACACTGTCCAAGCACGGCATGGAGCTGCAAATTAAAAATTGTATTTAATATTATTGGAAGGATTTTTAGCTTTTGTATACCTTCAGCTGCCTAAGATTGAAGCCTGTCTAATAAGCTAGTGGAGGTCAAGACAGAAGAAAAAAGGAAGGAAAGCCTCTACAGATAGAACATATTTTATGATGTAATACGGATATCATCATCCGCCTGCCCTAATTGGAATAGTAATTAGGGTAAGTAATTGGGGACAATACTATCTTCTCCTATTTAACTATCTTGAGTAATTGTTCTTAACCAAATTTCATATTAACAGCTGAATTCTTCAGAAATCTGAATTCTTCATTTAAAATTTACAGCACATACACTATGTTTAGGAAAACTAAAAATAATATTAGGGATATGAAATAAACACGAATTAAAGCTTAGAAAAATAAGGGTTTATCCTTACATCCAGCTGACTCAGTAGTACCAAACAAGTAAACCACAATGCTGTTGCCATGATGTCGATAACTTCTGACACAGTAATAATCGCCCTAGTGCTTTACAAACCCTTTATATAAAGTACGTTGTAAGGTTGGTACGTATTTAAATATAGAAATATATTGGGCAATTATTATTGTGATGGCATGGTGCTTAAGTACGCGTCGTTATCAGAAAAATTGAGCAATTTACTAGTAAGTTTGTTATGAAAGTAATTTAACTTATGTGTAATGGTTGCTCCTGCAATTTCACATTAATTTAACAAGTACTTATAAATCCTTTGAAGGTTCTAAGTTACTCTCGCTCTGTAATTTTATAAGTAGGTACCTACATAAAAAATACTTTCCACCTAAATAAATAACCACTTTGGCTCCCCGTTTCCTCTGCACTTTGGACGTGTACGTTATGACATGTATATTTTTTTCTCTATGGTCACACACATTCTATAGACGGGTTTCTTTGCAAACAGTTGTTTTCTGTACCATGAGACCAAGGATTTTTATATAAACACTTATATACTTGTATGTAAATAATAATATCAGAAGTAAATTTATACTCCATATATCCATAGAATACTTTCTTTGCTTTGATCACGAAGCGAATATTATTTTCTATGTTTTTTGGTTAGACCAAAAGAACCAGCTTACAATAATTAGATTGAGTAATGTGGAAGATGTTTATGACGAGTGTTGGCACCACATCAAGTAGAATGAAAAGACGACATGTTCATATCGCGCTACGCGTTACATAAACTACTGTAATATAAGTACAAGGGAAGCTACTTTTATTTCATATAATATCAGATGTGAGCAGCCCATAAAATAATAGTCCTCTGCTGGATTTGACCCACCTCTACATAAAGTGGAAAAAAAGGAATTTTGCCATAATCTCAACGTCGGACTGACGGGCGCAATGTATCGTTCTTTGGTAAATCATGTTATATGAATTTAAATTTACGTGTTGCGCCTGGGTGTGTGTGCTTTGCTTACCCATACAGATTTTGATTAAATGAAACGTTACATAGCACAAAAACTACTTCGGTGTAACGAAACTTCGTACTATCGTTTTTTAGATAAACGGTTTTCAATGTATCAAGAATCGTACAAACAGCTTTAAGAGCCCGCGTAAGTAACCCGTGGCTTGGTACTTGTGCTTCTCTTTTATGTGATCTACGGCGCAGGGAATTCTCGTGGAGTTTTACTAGCTGAATGGAATGGAATTTAATGTTAATATTTTAGAAATGTTAATATTTTAGAAAAATCTTCATGTACACGCTCCCTTTTAGATTTAATGAAAAGCTACAACTTCCACCAACATGTAAAAAAAGCCACTAGAGTCACAAATACTAGCGCGACTTGTATTGATCTTTTGTTTTCCAACTGCCCCAATATTAAATTATCGGTTGAAATAAGTGAATATGGATTTTCGGACCATATGGGAATTTTGGTTGGTATCCCTTATTCAATCCAGAAACAAATTAAATCTTGGTTCATGCTTAGAAGAAACTTTAGCGAACTAAATATAAAAAAGATCAAATTAGAGTTATCAAAAATAAATTGGAACGATATTTTATCCGAAAATAATAATGTCGACTCTAATTATAATTCATTTATAAACACTTTGAAAACCCTATTAAATAAATATATACCAAAACGAAAAGTAAAAATAAGTAGTCCTCTAAAAAAGAGATGGCTAACTAAAGGTCTCAAAATCGCCTGTAGAAATAAACGACTGTATAAAATATTTGTATCAAAAACGAATGATCCTATTCTCAATCAAAACTATAAAAAATATGAAAAAATGTTAAAAAGGACTGTCATGACGTCAAAAAAACTACAATTTATAAAACAAATTAAAAATGCTGAAAATGTGACAAAGACTATGTGGCAAATAATAAAGGAAAAAACAAATAAAATCACTATTAAACCAAAAATAAATATGAAACTGAACCTTAATAATATATCTGTAGAAGACCCCAAAACGATTGCAAATTCATTTAATACATTTTTTGCTTCAGTGGGAAAACATACTCCTCAAAATAAACCTCCATCTGGCCGCCCTGAAATGACTCCTATGCAAAACTCTATGTATCTGAGACCTGTTGACTACAAAGAAACTTTAGATATTATAAAAAAAATGAAAAAAAAGCGAAGCTTCGGCTACGATGAAATCCCTTCTGTATTAATTAAAGGATGTGCAGAGGAACTGTGTTATCCAATTACTTGTTTAATTAATCAATCATTCGCAGAGGGTACTGTGCCTAATCCAATAAAAATATCTCTTGTAAAACCTATTCATAAAAAAGGAAAAACAGAAGACGTCAACAACTATCGCCCTATAGCTCATTTGCCTACATTTTCAAAAATTATAGAAAAAGCTATGACAAAGCGGCTCTACTCTTATTGCGAAAAATATGATATATTCCATGAATCTCAAAACGGTTTTAGGAAAAAGAAATCCACCTCCTTGGCAGTTTTTAAATATGTCCATGATATACTTAACATAATTAATAACAAAAAATGCGCAATTGGGGTACTCTTAGATATGAGTAAAGCCTACGATCGGGTTACGTACGATATACTGCTGAGAAAACTCTATGATATAGGGATCAGGGGAATCGCTCATAAATGGTTTGTTTCCTACTTAAGTAATCGCACACAATATGTTGATATAGAGCATTATAACCATTCTTCTTGCGAAATAATTAATATAAGGTCAGAACAGGTAAATATAGAAAACGGTATACCCCAAGGTAGTGTTATTGGATGTATACTATTCTTGATATATATCAATAACTTACCAAAAAATATAAAAAGCTCTAATTCACTGTTTGCTGATGACATTTCGGTGGTAATACCATGTACTGATGAGCAAACTCTTGAAAGCGGTCTGAACTCTACTTTGACAGAGATAGTAGATTGGCTCGAAGATCATAACTTACAAATAAATTTTTCAAAAACGAAATTAATGCAATTTAGACCATACCAGCAACGTGCTCTCGATCTCGAATATAATTTCAGAGGTACAAAATTGGAAAATGTCTCAGATTATTCCCTTCTAGGCATTAACATTGATATACATTTAAATTGGAAAACCCATGTTCAAAAAACTACATCAAAATTGACAAGATTTACATATGCTCTACATGAATTAAAAAAGTCTACAGACCTGAAAACAGCAAAATGCGCGTACTACGCATATGCGCAAGCGTGGTTACAATATGGTATAGCTTTATGGGGTAACAGTGTGGAGGTCTCCAAATTATTCATAATACAGAAAAGATGCCTCAGAATTCTAGTAAATATAGATAATATGGATAGTTGTAAGCCACATTTCCAAAAATTACAAATATTAACATTGACATCGATATATATTTTGGAAGTTGCATGTCTAGTATTTAACAATATGTCTATGTTCCCATTATACACTAGACCTGAAAAATTAAGACAAAAAAACAAGCTAAATACAGCATTTACAAAACTAGAAATGGTTAGCTCAGGACCATATGCAATGGCAGTAAAGATTTTTAATAATATACCAGGACATATAAAAAGTAATACTGAACCCCATATATTCAAACTAAGACTTAAAAATTATTTAATTGAAAAAGCTTATTATAACTTGGACGAATTTTTTTGTGACACTATTAAATTTTTATAACACGACTGACATGCATTTTAAAATTATAAGTTTAATTATGTAATTTATTTTTAATTATGGATTCTTATTTTATTTTGACTTAGAAAATATATTAATATTAAATTTGAAACCTGACATTTCAATTGAATTATTAAGACTATTTTTATTAATATTGACATTTTGTGTTATTTATTATATTTGTGACAATTGATTTATTTGATTTGCCATTATTTTATAATTGAGAATTTTGTATTTAATTGATTTAATATTTAATTTCAAATACTGCATCCTCTCTATTATTATTATGTAATAAACTTTTGCTATACCCGACCAGGGTTCCATGTCTTGTACTAATATATATATTTAAGAACTTGTATTTACTAACACATGGAAACGCAATAAATGAATTGAATTGAATTGAATTGAAATGGAGTCTGAAGTTTTCATTTATATTATAGTCTTAAGTCACTTTTTTGGTGACTTTAATGTAGCTGAAGTGCGAAACTACCAAGAGGAAGTGAGACAGACCAGTTTTATCTAATATATAAAATTCTCGTGTCACAGTTTTCGTTGCCATACTCCTCCGAAACGGCTTGACCGATTTTGATGAAATTTTTTGTGCTTATCCGGTATCTATGAGAATCGGCCTACATCTATTTTTCATCCCCTAAATGTTAGCTAAACCCCCCCCCCCCCTAAATTTTTTATTTTATTTTTTAGACGTATGTGTAGGGTAGGTGTAGGGTAGGTGTAGGGTAGGTGTAGGGTAGGTGTAGGGTAGGGGTAGGTGTAGGGTAGGTGTAGGGTAAGTGTACGGTAGGTGTAGGGTAGGTGTAGGGTAGGTGTAGGGTAGGTGTAGGGTAGGTGTAGGGTTAGAACGCTACGCGAACGAAGTCACGCCGGGTCAGCTAGTCTAATATATAAAATTCTCGTGTCACAGTTTTCGTTGCCATACTCCTCCGAAACGGCTTGACCGATTTTGATGAAATTTTTTATGCTTATCCGGTATCTATGAGAATCGGCCAACATCTATTTTTCATCCCCCTAAATGTAGTCCACCCCTAAATTGTTTATTTTATTTTTTAGACAAAATTTTTAATTTCTATATTTTTATGATACAACATACAAAAATACATACATTCCAGGAAATTATTTATATGGCAAAACAACGTTTGCCGGGTCAGCTAGTTACTTCTAGAACCCACACAAGAGGATAAGTAAGTACTATGGATAAAAAAAGTTGAAGTGTCATGGCATAAAAAAAAAATTATGCCAGTTTGTGCCAACGGTTTGTGGTTCTCCAAAACTTCTTCTGTCACTACAAAGTGGATTTTTATTGTACTCGATGACGTAGGATAACCTTCTTCGGCGCCCACACAGTCTAGTGTTGGTATGTATATGAAAGTGATTCAACAATAATAACACACGATTTGCCAAACCTCTTTTTTATTAATTACGAGTAAGTCCATATGTAACATGACCTAGCAATTGTTCTTCAATAATTTTAACAGAAGAATGATGGGCAGCAAACTCTCCAGATCATCATCTTCATCATCCTCACAGATTATAATTATCGGGGCTGGCATTTGTGGAGGCTTAGTTTCAGGTAGTGGGTAGACAGGGCCAGGTACAGGTACAGGCACTCTCGGAGGTATCAATGCTGATGGGGTAGGGTATCCGGCGGACACAGCAGGCATGGTTTGGATAGTACTTCGGGCGTCTACTTGTACAGAACTAGCTACGGTGTCTTGTTCATACTGCAATGGGTAGGGTATCGCTGTCGTGAACTGTAAAATAAGAAATAGAGTCTTAAGTAGGCGCTTAACAGGGAAGATGACAAATAGACAACAATACTGTAGCAACATCTTTAGTATTTACATTTGCGATGAATCAATGTATTTTTTTAACATGATATCCACGTTTCATAGTAAAACTTACTCATGACTCATGCTGAAACACCTGTATCAACCTCAAATGCAGCAATATTAATTACCGTAATAATTTATAGTGAATAAGAGTGTTATTGTGTTGAGGAGTTGCTGGCAATATAACATTTTAATATAATTTGGTTAGCAGAAGCTTTTGCGACAAAATATACCAAAATAAGTACGAGAAAGGGACTCACATTTAAAGTTACGCCTAAAGCAAAGAAAACGATCCAACTCATTGTAGACACCATGTTGATTGTTTTAAATATTGCGACGTTGGTTTTATTTATATATAAACGTTATCAATGTAATGTGCTTTGTGCTGAGAAGCTTCTTTGTCCAGTGCCACGCTGCAGCAGGCAGCAGCTGATAATGGTAGTTAATACACAGGTGTGACCCAAATTCCAACCAAACAATATCTACTGTATTCACATATAAATGTAGTTTTTGTAACGCATAGTCGTGTAGCTTACGATTGCAGTTGAAGCCTAAAAATAATACAGAGTAAAACTTAACTATATTAACGTAACATCACAACTATCGCGGTTCTATAGTTGAGATGTTAACGCGGAATAAACTCAAAAACTACTGGACCGATTCAAAAAATTATTTCTGGCAACTGTCGTGCGACGGGCGGTTTTGAGGTCTCCTATTGGTCGAGCGACGTCCGTGGCATGACCATGGTTGCACGACCGTTGCGAATTAGGACAGCGCCTTAGTATGGATGCGCGTACAAATCGGAGACAGTCCAAAGTCTACAGAGTTAGGTACTGTCGTTATGCGACATAACTCGAAGGAGTTGGTGCAATTTTCTACTTTGTCGACAACCACACAGTGAAAGCCTTACCCTCGACGGAACAAAAGGGTGCTCCGTTGAAGTGTGTTACATCTTTATGTATGTCTGTGACATCGTACCCGAACGAATGGACCGAGATATATTCGAGTTTTAGCATTTAAACCAGTTTATTACAGGTCTGGGCTTTGTTTATTTTAAAGTATTAAAAACGGTTCAGCAGTTTAGCAAATATTTGAGTCAGCCTCTTTGAATCTGTCGGCTGCGTTATTTATTCGTAGCGTGTATGAGGTAGTTATAATTTTTTATTTAAACTTTCACCAGGAATACCTATTGTCATTAGTTTTAAAATAAATTGGTGAACAGATACGCTTGCACAAAAGGTTTCCGTTTGTGCTCCGTTGACTACGGAATCCCGAGACATGGAAGAATATAATAAACTAAAAGGAGAGATCATTATAATTTTTAAATTTTTATTTAAATAAATATGTACAAATAATATAGAGCTACAAACATAATTTAATTTACAATTAGTCTTAATAATTTAATGTACAGATTAATCTTCATATTCATAAGAATCTTCATCTTCTTCCGAACCTCCATCTTCGTGTGGTTCATTTTTTCTTTTTTTAATCTTTCGTGTTTTATTGGGCGATTCTGTACTGTCTTCACATTCTTCTGATTCCTGTTCTATGTCTGGAATTTTCTTTTTATTACTTGTTTGGGGTTGAGCACCATTTAATTTATTGGAATATCCGCTAACTATTAACTGTTCTTGTGGTTTATTGTTTACGTTGATGCAGTTGGGTCGAGGGCATTTATTCATATTGTTATTGTTACGACAACCACAACCTGAGCCTCTCTCTTTGAGCATATTTAGAAGGAGAGGTAGCATGGCTTTTAATTTTGATTGACTTTTCGCTCCTTGATTGGTTGGTGTTTGTAAGACTGCATTACTATACGGTTGGGGATTTACTAACATTTGAGTATTTGCCTGCTGGGGCAAAGCTTCAGGAGCCGATTGTACTGGTTGATTTTCGATATGGTTTGTAGGTTGTTGACTTGGTATTTGAGTAAGAGGTTGTAGATGTAGAGATTTAAGAATAAAGTTTCCTTGAGAAGGGTCCATAGATGGTGAAGAAGAACCTGTCACCTGATTAGAATTAATTTGCGTATTAGGATTGTTTTGGGATAGTGGGATAACAATGTGATTGTTGGACATAATATCACTGATAAATGATTGCTGCGGTATATTGGAAATCGCGTTTGGAACGTTGGAGACAAGAGCGGCATTATTTTGGGGGATAACAACAGGGGATAGGTTACTCAGCAACCCAGAGGTTTGCTGAGAACAGACGTTTGGAAGATAATTGGGAAGAGAGGATGTTAATCCCAAATTTGAAAGTAGTTTTCCTTGGGATACTTGTGTGGGCAATCCAGAAAATTGATTGTTTACTTGTAAAGTATCACGTGCCGTCGAAGGATATTGAATTGACTGCTGTAAATTCGGCGTCTGGCTGTTTTGGTTCACAATTTGTTCTTGTGCAATTTGTTGTTGAAAGTTGTTTTGTTGTTGTGGTTGGGAGAGTTGTTGAAACATATTCGGTTGCGAGTTTGGGAATTGCTGTAAATTGAGCTGTCCATTTCGCTGGTCCATGAATATCTGATGATTATTTAGGTTGGTGTTCTGGGCCATACCCATTTGCTGATTTAACACATTATTTTGTTGTGGAAAAATAGGTAGTCCTGTAGGATTGTTGACTATGCCAGTTTGTCCTTGCAATGCCTGTTGTAATGGGCCATTACAAACGGTATTACAACCAAAACCCTGTTTATTCAATAAATGAAGCTGTCCACAGCATATCTGTAAGAAAAAATAAAGTAAAGATTTAAATTAATTAAATAGTGAGCAAAACAAGGATCTACATTTAAACATGGAATATATGTTTACCTTAATAATTAACACTAATAAGAAACAGAGCCTCACAGTAGCCATTTTGGAAATCAGTACAATCAATCTCACTATACTCTTATATAGTGGCTATACTCCTATATCTTATCTTTCGATCTAGTCTCACCATATTTCTTATGTTGAATTTTAGCACGTTTCTCAACTTAAGTAACTGAGCGACTCGATTAGCCAAGTTGTGTAATGAATGAATTCCAACAACATCGGCTCCCAGAGAGCCAATGGGTCACATTGATAAAAAAAAATCGTAGCCTCGGTTGCTTGGTATTATAGAGTCTGTGAGTTTGTATGTATGTAGAAATATATAACCGGTTTAAAAAAATATTAGGAAGTTACTGTATTCCCGAGCCAGTACCTATTACCTAACCTTTGGTCCTAGATATATGACCCCACGAGATAGTCGATTGTTCTCATCATTTTGAAACGCACGCAGGGACAGCTATGTATGTAAATAAGTAAATATCTAATATTCCTAATACCTATTGTATTGAATTAAAGAAAAGGCTGAAGCTCATTTGCTGATCTACGTATCGTATATTGCCGCTGATGAATTATTAGAACACGACATCGTGATGGTGTTGGTGCACATTTCTATTCTGCTGTATATCGCCGACTAAATCTTTAAAAAATATAAACTATCAAAATCATTTTTCTTTCATATGTATAGCTAAAACAGTAAGCCCGTCTTGCGTGTGTGTGACGTTTCGGATAGACCGCTGTCTACAGGATAGACATACCAATTTGAATTTTGAACTTTTGAATATATACAATGATACTTCACTTACACACGCAAGAGAGGCATTAGTTAAGGTTTTTACCTATACCCACAACTCACTCTTTCAGAGGCACATATTTTCTTGTCGGAACTGTTGATTTCTAACAATGAAATAAACTGATTAAGAACAGCTCATTTATTAATGTCGTCGCCGTATACCTACTAACAAACAGTAGCAATATACTTGAATAAAAGTATAAGCAATGTGGTATCCAACCGATTATAAAACCATCATATTCATGCATCATGAGTGTTATGCAATTAAGAGAAAATGGTTCACAGTTTCCCTCTATCTAGCAATTTGACGGCCAGTTTTAACCATGATATGGATCAAAGGTGTAAATACACAACACAGATGTTTAAAAATGCCCCGTAACAACAACTTATTAACCAGTCACCGCGTAGCGCCCGAACATTAATCGCGCAACCTAGGTACCATATTGGCACGGACAACAGTGCGGGCGCAACGCGACGACTGCGCGGGCACGATGTGAGTGCTTGCTTACAAATAATAAAATAAGGTTCCGTCATTAGTATAGAAACCAAAATTGCATAAACATTCGGGACAAATTGTGCAAAAATCGGTTCAGTAAAATCACTCAAGTCTGAAAAGATGTTTTAAGATTATCAAGCAGGTGTAGTGTAAATTTGAACACATCGAAATATTCAGATAAGTTACTATGAGATCCCAGAGTGCTCGCGAACGTACAGGCATGCAACTTGGTTACTTGAGTGGCGATCGGCAATATGTCTCCGTCAAAATGAATGAAATTGAGCCATCATAGGGCCAGACTAGCACTGTGAGAATGCTTAGTTAAGCCACTTTTTTTAAAAAGGCAAGAATTGTTTGTGTATACGGATGTGTAATTCCCTCTAGACAATATTTGTGTGACCTAGCCTTATAGGATTTTCTTCGAATACTTATTAGATTTTCTTCTGATACCTAATATGATATAACATTGAATGACAGGCTGCCAGCGGAATTATTGTTATCAAATTCTACATCCTCTGAGATTTCAATAACAGGTAGTTTGAATTTTTTTCCTTGTACATTGCTGGTAATGTAACTCGGGTATGTACGAGTAACAAAGGGAAATCATGGTATAATAAAACCACGCTAAGTCCGAATCATATATTAAAAAAATTAAAAATCTCTTTATGGCAACTTATGACAAGTTTTTTATTCGTTATAGAACGTCATTCATAAAGGTCATAACAAACAAATTGATTTCTGTAGGACTGTTTATTTTCGTAAGTTAAGAAAAATATGATTAAATAATGGGCAAAACCATTATTAAGGAAGTGCGGGAGATAATTTTCACCATGAATAATTAATGCTATTTTTGTTGCTTGTCTGACTGATGTTTATCTTTTTCTCTTTCTAGACAAGGGTTGCCTGGAAGAGATCGCTTGTAGCGATAAGGCCGCCTTTGCCCACAATGTTTGAATAGACCTGTTAAGTTTTCTTTTTTTGTGATTTAGTGTGCAATAAACAGTATATCTATCTATCTATCATGATTAATAATTAAGACAAAACTTCAATCTAATCGTGACCAAATAACTCAATGTTTACAAGAAGGACTGACAAGGACAGATTATCCCCAGATTATTTGCCATATGGTTGGCCGTGTAGTGTCCGGCAGAGTAGAATAGCACCAACCCCTTACTCTCATGGGTGTCGTACAAGGCGACTAATGTTTTCGAGGCAAAAGATCAAGAGTCTCCGTAGTCTGGAAAATGGGCAGCAGCATTTTCCATTGTTTTATTTAAACACTGCGATCTCCAACCCGCCTGCCAAGCGTGGAGATTATGGCAGTAACCTCCCCTTTCGTGGGAGAGGCCCAAAGTCCTGCAGTGCACTGTTACGGGCTGCGGTGATGATTGCGATATCCACACTTTATAATTTGTACTACTGTCAGTTGAATCGGACTTACCGTGGTCCTATTATAATCACAGTTACACAAATCACTTTCACCTTTTCTTTTTACATTTTTATTTATTTACAATCGGTACAAAAATCCTAATACTACCTACTAGAATACTGTAGATTATTTTTCATAATAAAAAAACATTAAAGTTCTTCATTGAATCACTCTACTCATTTGCTCCATTCAATCTTTTACTTTTTCAATCTGTTATTTCGATGTAAGCTGTTCAACATGGCGAGGGTGACAAACATGGTGTATCATCTCCGCAACCACCAGTTCTGCTAGTGACGATGACGGGTTTCCTGATCGGTCTGGGTATGGGGTACGGCATTGGTATTGTGTTGCTCCCACAGCAATTGCAGCAATTACAATTGCAGTTGCCACTGTTCTTATTCCGGGAGGATAGGAGGAGGATGGTCAGCAGAAGCCCGAGGTCATCGTCGTCACCTTTGTCGTAGATCACTGGCGCCATGCTCGGTGCTAGTAGTTGGCATGAAACCTGTGGATGAGATTTAAGTGTAGTGTAAGATAATATTAAGCGCACACTGCTTCTGCGCACCTTGCAGTACCTATCTACGAGCCTATATCATCCAAAAGCAAATATACAAACTCACTTATTCTTACTATTGTCAGGACTAGGTATACTGCAAACAAAATTAATGTGACCATAGAGGTTTTATTGGCGTGATAACCCACCTGTAAACTGAATAATAATGTCGCAATAAAAATATTTAGAAATATAACTTTCATATCTCCGACTTTGAATGAATGTATCTTTAAACGTATTCATTTTTAACCAAAGCGAAGAGAAGTAATTTATATTCTCTTTTTCGTAACGTAACGGAGCATAAGAATTATCTAATCTCTCGTTTATCTGTGGCTCAAATGTATCGCAAGGTGTATCTTGTAACTCACGTACGTGTTTCCTCATCTACTTATCTTTCTTTTACTTATTTAATTGTGCAACTGTCGTCTGTATGTGAAATTCGTAAGTACTTAGGTGCATCAGTACTTGTAATTTTTATTTGAATGCAGTCTACTGGTAAAACGAATATCCTGGTTTCTAGCCTTTATTATTTGAGTTTTCTTCAGCAACTTAAGACTGAAGACCCAGTGATTTTAATTAAGTATTATTCCAGGGTTACGGTATATTTTCCCGGGTATAAAAGTAGCTTTTAACATTCGTGAAAAGTGTAACTTTAAGATATCCTTTATACTTTAATAGTGCTTTAGCGTGCGTTCTTTCCGTACTTAAAAATCGCTTTCCCAGTATAACTAAGTCGTGTATACTTACGTAATAGTATTTAGCTAGTAAATAAAGTCGATCCTCTTCTCTTAAAAACTTTCTTCGCATATTTTATTATGAATAGTTTACTAATATCGTATCTATGCCTTGCCTTATAGCCTTACTACTACTAGCTCTACTACTTTCACTGATGTCCAATAATCTCAATTACCTGTAAGGCTATAAATCAATGAATTTTAATTGATAAAATCAGTTTCTAATACGCCCTTTAACCCCAATTACAATCTATATCCCGGTTTCCATTCCATTCCATTTGAAGCGCTGCTGTCTTGCTAATTTTGATCGTAGTTAATAACCAATTATATAAGTATCTATTAAAGTTGAATTAAAGTCTTAATAAAGTCCATCAAAGTCAACTAGACTGGATTTATAGGAAAAAGAAAAAATTAAATCACTTTCCATTGGTTAACATTTATTATACATGACAAACAACAAAAATTATAATAACTTAGGTATAGTAAATAATTTAATACATACTTATCTAAAATATTTGTTTCACAGATATTTGTTTTTCCTTTAGGACAAGTGTTTATGTTCGATTTGTTCAATAGATGTTGGAATAGGAATATTATTATTATCATCACAGGATCGGGTACATCTGCAGCAACCATTACCTTGATTGTCTGTCAGTAAAGCTGCCACTAATATTGGCAGCCACTTTCGGAACTTTGATCTAGAACCTTCTATTATTATCGGTTGCACTTGAGGAATAAGCGGAAACGACGGCACGACCGGTGCATTTGCAGGTTGAAAAGGAATACTTGAGACTATAGGTGGGTTTAATACTGTCGGAGGAAGCATATTTACTGCTGGTATATTAACTTGTACATTAACGGGAATGTTTGAGTTTTGCTCAGGCGTATCTACTATTTCTTTAACCTCAGATATAACAGAACTCACGGAACTTGTAACTGCAGCATTCGTTGCTTCAGTAGAAGTTACCAACGTATTCGCTTCGGCAGTTTTGTAATCTTGTTGGTCAGATACTTGGGCGTTTGTGCTCGTTGTTTGAACATGTAACTCTTTCTGCGTGTATTCCGCGTTCCCGGTTATGGGGTGAACAGTGGAAGGTACACTTGGTGGTTTTGGTTCAATATTTGAAGCTACAGGAATGTTGTATGGTAAAATATCCTGTGATGGTAGGATAGGCGTGGGTTCAGATAAAGGATAGGTATTTTGTGTGAAGCTATTGATTGCTCCTGCTGCATTTGAACCTGCAGTTAACTTAGGATTGAAGTTATTCGATGCGGGTTGATTGTTAATTAATTGTAGATTTGGATAAGTATTTGTTTGGCTTATTTGGACTTGTGCATTTGCTGTCGACTGAGGTGGTGGAAGTAAATTATCCGTTTTCTGAAATATATTTTGACGTGGAATATTATATTGGGTACCTTCTAATCCTTGTGAAGGTTGGTTACAGGAAAATTGTTTATTAATTAATATCCTATTTGGTGTAGGATTTGGCCGTGGCTTTAGGAGTTTGTTTTGAGTGATAGCATTGACTGGCTTTGGATTTGTCAACACTAACTCACGGTCTGATGTTTCTTTTGTGGCAGCAAATGTAGTTTCAGGTGTATTGCAAATTTGTGTATTTGATGTGGATGACAAACCATATCCATTCTTCATTATACTTTGAAAATTATTTACAGCAGCTGTTTGAGTAGGTATGTTACTACTTTGAATTGTTTGAATATCGGAAACATGATTTGCTTGAGAAGAAACTGTTGATATTGTTGGGGCATTGTTATTAAACGCCAATTGCTGTGCAGTTATTTTCGGTTGAACATATTGCGGACATTGTTTGTTTTGGTTTATTACGGTGTTTGCAGAATATGATGTGGTTGATCCTTTATCTACGAAAGAAGACTGTGATGGTTGAGAGATCAAATTTATATTTCCCACAGATATCCCTGGTACTTGTGTTGGTGATTGCATGCTTGGTAATGTCTGACACAGTGGCTCTGCACCAATAACATTTTGTGGTAAAGTCTGGGCATTCTTTCTGGGATTATATTCAGGAATACATTCTGGTAAACTCTGTGGTAAATTAGAGGGATGTGTTGTAGGATTATACGGTGGCACGTTTGATGGCTGTTGACATTGTGTTTTCGGTACAAATTTCACCGTTGGTTGCAAACCTGAGCATTGACGACACTGGGCGATGTTACTCACAATATCTTGTGGTATACATCGCTCTTGTACGAGATTAAGCTCTCCAGGATTTACTGCAATTGTATTAGGTAGTTCTGGTACTCTTTGATTGACGTTACTGGCAATACCCGCTGTTGGTCGGTTCAATATATTACCTGAAGTCTTTCTGCAAACTTCGCATTTCGGAAGAGGCTTCGGATTTCGTGGTACCACGAATTGACAGAATACTTGTATTCCCTGAGAAAAAATACAGTAAATTATTATTTATAAAGCGTAGGATTAGAGTAAACTAGAAAGAGAGCTAGCTAGCGCCTCGTTCACGAGAATTTAAAGCACTTCGATCTCCAACCCGCCTTTCAAACGCTTATACGCAGATTTGTGAAGATTATGGCTAGGCTCTCCACTGATATGGCGGCGGCGGCGCTCAACCCCAGCAGTGCACTTTTAAAGGCTGGTGATAATTATAATAGATAATTTTAGATATAGTCAAAAGTGAAATTATAACAAATGAGGATTACCTACCTAAACCTTTAGTCATTAACCTATGTGTGCAATTTATCGTACTTACATTAAGTGATAAGATCAAACATATAAGCAACACCGTCTTCCCACACGAAGTCCACATGACGTACAAACATTTTTAACCTTAGTCACATACTTATTTATATAGAGCACAAAAACTGTGTAGTATCTTGAAATCGTTCTCGAAATGTAATATCAAAGTATTTTATCAGTTCAATACCTTACAAAAATTTGTTTCGATAATGTTGTATTTGGTAATCGATTGTTACACCTACTTATGTTAAATTGGGTAAACAAATACCAAATTAATTATACGATTACATATTATGGCCCTCGATATCGCCTTACTATCATGATTTCGGAGTATTCCATTACCACTTGTTACTTAATACATTATGCATATTGCAGTTGCAATCTTGTAATTTTTATTTGGAAGGTTTTTTAAGGTAACAAAAGAAAAAAGTAACTAATTTTCTAATGATTTTTTTTTGTTCTTTCCAGGTGAGCAGAGAGCAAGCGGCCGTGTTTGGTATGTTGTCAAAACATGTTGTGTCTTCTATAAAACAACTAAATTAAATCAAACCCATTCTTTAAATCGATGTCGTAGGAGGACGTTCAACACGAATGAAAAGATTTCAACAAGATTATTAGTTTCCAATGTGAAGTAGACTAAATTGATTTTATATTTCAATAAATGGAGTTAACATAGGTATTGCTTCTTCTGTATTATTAAAATACGATTTCATAACAAGGTCTTTTGCAAAAGGTAATATGAAACGTAGCGGAGACCCTAAACTATATGCTCTGGCGTGTGCCTTGTCCACCATAAGGTTTGTGTGTCTATATGTCACCAATGAACATTATATTATTTATAAACAAAGGGCTCCCAGCAACGCCGCGTCAAAACGAACAGCGCACATAGGCGAAATCCTATAACAGCCTATTGATGGATCCGAAATTTAAGGCGGAAGAATTCGAATTGAATTGGAGTGTAAGAATCACTTATGGAGTCACTTTGTCCCGAATGTTCAAAGCATCGAATATTGACGCCGCTCTATATACCTACCCACCTAAACCCCCGTTTTCTCTTGAACCCACTAGTTTGTCCCACCGGTGGGACCCCGAAGGAAACTTATTTCTTGTAGACCCACTGATTAGTAACACACTGATTCACTCATCTTTCATCTATCTTTTCATCCGACAGAAGGAGGGTTAGTGTGGTGTCAAAAATAAATTTATTATTGTAGACGAAAATGGCGCCCATTCACGATTTTAAATCTGTAGCCTGAATGATTTACATGATGGGAAATCAGATACAATTGGAGACTTGACAATGAGATATAACCAAAAAAGAAGTTTATTGCCAAAAAAACTGTAGGTGGGTGGTTCCAAAGAAACACATTAACTTCGTTCGTAATCGCCTCGGGTATGGCCAGACAGGTAATTCGGAAGCTTGTTTGAAATGTTTTTACACCAGACTAGGTACATTCAGCCGACTAATAGGTACACATCACAATTGAAAAGTTATATCGTTACTAAAGTAACTTAGAATCACAGATAATTATCATAAGTTTTAAATAATCAATCTCAGTTTTATATCGAATATTTGTATTTGGCAACGTTGTACATCTAGCTAGAGTCAGCAAGATCGTTCAAATCCAATATTTAACTTCAGTCAACCACCGCGACTTGATTTATTACTATTTGGGCCGTAAAGTTTCATAATATCGTATGTATGACCCTCGTCTTATCCGATCGCAGTGGCTATTTATGGAGTGTTACACGCTTATTGGCGGCGCAGTCGGGAAACTTCCATCTGCAATGCGACTAGGATCATAATGACGGGAAGGGAGGCGTTAGTAAAAAGAGGGGAGTCATAGGCGCTGTTCTAATGAGCAGTTTTCCAATAGGTATCTAAAGCATTCCTAACCACTCACTAGATGGGGCCCCGACAATTTTGGTAATTGATAATCGCTTGAAATAGGTTTTTTTTTTATGTTATCCGGCAGACAAACAGGCATGCGGGCCACCTGATGGAAAGTGGTCACCGCCGCCTATGGACATCAGCAACACCAGGGGAGTCACCAATGCATTGCCCGCCTCTGAAGAGATCTCTAATATACCTCTTGAACGATCCCATGTCATAGTCCAAAGGAAACACTGTGGCTGGGAGCTGGGTTCATCAGGTTCTTAGCAAACAGGATAAGCACTGAATAAGCACTGGGTACGTTGTATTGAATAATATTGTATTTGTTAATAGTTTCCAACCATTTTAGAGGTTGTAATAATAATGGAACATAGTGCCAACTTCTATAAATATTTCTTTTTACATTTCGTTCAACCTTTAACAGTTATGTTTATATTAATAAACAATATATTTTTAAGTTTAGTATTAGTTGGCTGCATGAAATCACTGCCACCATCATACAGATTCAAAAAAGATTACCAAAATTGTAGGAGCGCCATCTATTGATGCTTTTTGAAACAAACTATCAATACCTACTGGAAAACTCCTCATTGGCAACGATCGGTTTTGAGGTCTCCTATTGGTCGGGCGACCTCCGTTGCCGTATGTATCTATCTGTGTGTCTGCGGCATCATAGCTCTCAAACTGATGGACCGATTTCGATGCGATTCTTTATTTGAAAGGCAGTTTAATCGAGATGGCTCTTTCATTAAAATCGGTTTAGTGGTTTAGAACATATGTGAGTTTAAGTAAACTTGGTTGGTAGTTTTCCGACGTTTTGTTGCCAGTTAGGTAATTTTCAGCAGTTTCCATAGCAACGGCACGTTAGATACTTTCCCTTTTTATAAGCTTTTATTTAACTTGCACCGTAAGTATGTATGTTTGTAAGTTGTCTGTCAAAATATTCAAACCATATTGCGACCATTTGTTGGTAACCGATTGAGCTGAAATTTTGTATACCTATGTACTTGGATGACAATGTATTAATTTAATACCATGGAGCTGGTCTGGAGTCGGAAGGTGGTCGTGGTTGCGCAGACTAGGACGCGAAGAGACCTCACCGACCGACACTCTCTCAGTGTTGTACCTACTTCCACTTCTGTCAGTTGAATATTTTGCGAGTACACTGCCCCATTAGTTTTTACGCCACGCTGATTATGATCCTTAATATCGCCCTGGCGGCTCGAGTGAAGCTCGTCTTCAAACAATGCGACATTAATCTCAAGCGAAACGGTTTCCACAAAAACATCAATGCGCACCAAATTATACCTCTCCTCTCGTGTAATTACGTTAAACACCCAAAAAAATGATAATGTTGTCCGTTATTTACGAGATGTTTGGTGAAAATATGTATAAATCTTTCTTTCGGAAAGGTCGTTTTATCTTTTGAAATGTTCCGGTGACCTTTTTTGATGACCGCTAATGTCAATACGCAGAAAGTGTTGCCTGTTTTTTCGTGCTAGGGAGGGAATCAAAAGCATTTATTTGTCAGGTACGAATTATTTTTTATACCACTAAGGTACAAACATGCTTACGGCCTGCCAAAGTACTGGTAAACAGGTGCTGCCTATTGACGTTTGCAATACCAGGGGCATCACCCACTCGTTGCCAACTCCGTAAAAACCTTTTCACTCTTTCTTGAAGAACTTCATGTTACGAGGTTATGTAGCTGTCGCAGCCGGATGGTTAAATTAGCCGGTTAACTAAACGGCTAGCTTTTTGAGCAATTATTTAGTTGAAAATTTGCCAGTTTCATAAGATTTTAAAGTGATGTTGAAAGAACGATATTGCCTCGAGTTTACGCAGCTCTTCCACACATTGTTCCAATGCTAACCTACTCACAATAACTTCAAAGTAGAATAACAGTTTGCATTAGGTTTCTATTCGGTTAGTTTAGGTTAGCATTATGACAATAAATGGAAGAGCTCCGTAAACTCGAGGCAATATCGTTCATTTGACTTTTCTTTCAAAGTTCATGAATTTGGCCAATTTTCAATTAAATAACTGCTTAAATAGCTAGCCTTTTAATTAACCGGCTAATTTAACCATTTGGCTGCGACATAGCTACGACATTGACACGAAAGCTGATAAAATATCAGACACAAAACCTAGTTAAGTAAGACGAAAATGAAAGAAAATTTTCCTACCATTGCACGCTATTTTCATGATGTCGTAAAAGTACCTAAACGCATAACCGTAAAATCTTACCGTTCTTCGTCGTAGATAAGTTGAAAGCTATCCTATGTCTACAAACAATGTCTTGTGTTTTTCACCAAACGCTTTATGGCTAATGTAAGCTTTGGGGGACATTTTGACAGTCATTCATTGCTATAAATAACTGGAGTGTGTTGCAGGAAGGAAGCGCTTCCCGCCCTTCCCTGAGGAACTCGTAACGTATAAGGATACATTTCCTGTTTTTGTACCATTATTTGTTGTCTCATGATTACATTCGTATTTCTTGAAGGAGACCTGGTCGATGATCTGGATAGAAAATAGCGTACATCAAAAATATAACATATTCCAGAATGAGTGTGAAATTCACAAGGCTTTTATGTTGTGGCCTATTTCTTTTCTTGAGATGAAGAGATCCTCTGGTAGCAGAACACGGAGGTCAGATGGCAGTCGCTCCACTCTAATTAAATCGGACCCCAGGCTGTCGTGCGCGAGAGCACAACCGGGATATTAACGCCAAAATGATTATTTTTATGGAATAAGGGCTCGGAGATGATGATGGCATCACTCTCTATCTAAATGTTACGCATTCCTAAGGGACGCGTACTAGTACAGAAGACCTACAAATTCCAATATAAGATGAGCTAGGCGTCTCTATAGACGCGCATAGCAAAGCTAGCTCCTTTTATACCGGTTTTGGATAGGTCGGGTCTTCTGTACGTGACCCATATTCTTTCATAATAAAGGCTAGACAAAATAAGGGAATACAACGTTAAGGTCACCGAAGCAATAAACCGAGCGCCAGAAGCCTCGTGTAAGATCAAAGAAGACTGTTAGGATAGCTAACACGTACTCAGTTCAATTTGGAGCAGAAATGAGGGTAACTAAATTTAATTATGCTACTGGGATGAGAACGTCGTGAACTACTTAGTAACTAACTAAGCTAACTAAATGCAGTTAGAGTGCTTATTAGGTTTATTAACGAAAGGTAAAAGACAGATGAATTACTACTATCCTCTCTTAAGTCCGGGATTCGTAGCAGCGTATTGTTCTAACTCTCAGGTACGACCGTTCATAATTTGTATTGTATATAGGGTGCCATGAATGTTGAGCCTATGCCAACAAACAACATAGTATAATAATATATTAACTGTGACTATAGTACTTTTTTCCATTATTTTAGATTATGAGCTCCCTTTTCCGCACATGGACTCGATAAATAAATAAAAATGCTTGGACAATTCACACAGCACCATCTAGCCCCAAAGTAAGCTAAGCTTGTGTTATGGATGCTAGATAACTGATAAACTACTTATATACTTTTTTAAAATACATACTTATTAAACACATAACTGACCCGGACCCGTAAAAAAATTAAAATACATCATTTCAATTTCTGCTCGGCCGGGAATCGAACCCGGGACCTCTGCGTGGCAGATAGGCATGTTTGTCCTTTGTGCGGACTTACTGTCACGGCCCTATAACCCCTAGTAAAGACTTTGAAATAAATTTTAATGGCACTAAGTTGTTTTAACTATAGTGTCACCATAGTATTTGATATTTTGTGGTGTCAATGAAAAATTCGGTGCGAAATAGGTTAGATTTCAATGAAATAACCTGCTTAAGAGAATGAGAAAACATAGCCATCAGCTACAGTGTCCATCTTGAACAGCCACGGTAGTAGCGAGGATTTATGAGTTCTATAAAGGGCTATATAATATATCAGAAGGGGCGGCCTGATTGATGTTTCTTGTTCTTTCAGAAGTTTTCCAATGCTTATTTGCCGAGAGTTATCTTAAAGCAGTGAAAGGCCCTTTTATGTCCCATTTAGTAGATACAGTTTAACTGAGATAGTGGTGTCGGTGTTCCTTTAATGTCGGCAACAAGCTTTTATTCACATTTTTAATGATAAGGTTTAAATAAATAGGTTGAACGTTATAATAAAATAAATACAGTAATGGATACGATGTAATAGTACGAGTAATAGACTAAGATGAAATACCTCATGCATGTACACGTAAATTCTATAAATAAGTAGTTATAGAATTTACGTGTAATAACATGCATGAGGCATTTCATCTTAGTCTTTCATGCGGTTCTGCATTTTTGTTACCTGCAACCTAAATGTATGATTTGTAGATGTTACCACTTACCGTTAGGTGGGCTATCTGTTTGTTTATCACTGAGAATAATAAAAAATAATTATAATAAGTATGTGAAATCATCACATTTTATTTTGAAAGTACCTCCGCTGCGTATCGAATTATACTTCACAATCAATTTAAAGTTGACACCAGCTTCATTTTAGACTCTCTGAAAATCCCGAAATTGTTTGCTTCGGGGTCAGGTTATCCGACCTTAGGGCTAACAAAGTGTTTGTTAGGATCAAATGTAAACCGTCAAAAGCTTTTGTAAATAACTGACGAGGGAGATCAAAGCGCGGCCTGAGGCTAATTGGAGCCCGGAATACCTAATTAGGTGTCAAAGATTAAGTGCGCGCTTACACCGTTTCTGGTAACGCAGGTTACGTTACCAGAAACGGGAACACAGGAACGTGGTTGTTAGTTGTCAATTTAGCTTTTACATGAATTTAAAAATACGAATCCGTCAGAGAACCAGAGTTACAGAATTGTCACGCTGAAGTGGTTTGCTGTTCTTGGCTGCTGTGGGGTAAACGAGTTCTTGAGTTGAGACTGCGACTCGGTACATCCCCAAGTATCCTAGATATCCTAGGCGCGCGCATTAGAAATTCATACAATTTTGAAGTGACATTTGTTGACAGCACACGCTTGATATAACTTGGGCCTTAGACGCCATCCGACTGGCTTTACCTTGATACTATTGGTCCCTACTCAATTAAATCAACATGGTGGCATACTATCGGAGATAGGCGATGCGGCCGCTGGTGTAGTGACGATTTGCGAAAGACTGCGGATCGTAGCTAGAGGCGGCAAGCCGTGGACAGAGTGCATTGGCGCCAATTGGGGGAGGCTATGTACAGCAGTGGACTAATATAGGCCGATGATGATACTAAATTAACACACATTTTTAACGAATATACATCTTATACTATATTATAGTACTGTATTATACAGGGCTTTTTCCATTGTTTCGATCATTATTAGGCCGTGTGATGTCCGGTAGACACAGCAGCAAGGCCTTTCACTAAAGGGCACAAGGCAACTAATGTTTTAATGGAAATCTCCGTAGGTATACCAGAATATGGGCAGCTGCGTTTTCTATCGCGTGTTTTCAACACTGCGTTCTCCAACCCTTACAAATGTGGAAGTCCAGCAGTGGGCTGGTAGAGGCTGTTGATAATGATGATTGTGATCGCTGAATCAACGTAACGTCATGCAAGCTAAGAACAAAACCAAACTTGCAAACAGCTAGCTTCGATTTACATTAAAGTAAGCGAGACACACTCTTTAGTTGAATACTAACCGATGCGGTCTAACGGTCAGGGAACATCATGATGAAACCTGCACATTCAGTCGCCGGAATGTTTTAAATTAACCATGGGTATATACAACAATGGTAATTATAGTGGAACCATGATCCAATGTGGTCAAGTGTTAACAGGATCACGAAGGTCAGATGGCAGTCGCTCCACTATAATTACCTGATCTGCCAAATCCTGGATCATGGTCAAGGCGGACCCCGGGCCCTCGCGCGCGAGAGCACAACTGGGACATTAACCTCAAAGTATTAACACGTTCTGAGACCAGTGAATGAATGAAAATGAGTTGCGAAACCTACGCGCCAAAGATCGCGACCTCCGCTCGAACGTAATTGGTCCAAAGTGACACTATTATGCTCATAAAGTTGTTGTCAAGCGATTACACTGTTACTCCTACGTAGTATTGCATCAGTAAAATGAGCTTTTCTGTATAGTGGACTTATCGGTTGAGTGGGCATTTTGGTATAGTAGAACCTACGAACCGTTTTTTTAGTCTAACGGTAAAATCTGTATCCAGCACAAAAGTTTCATCGAATGTCCGTAACGTTAGACCAATTATACCAGAACTAGTTGATCTTATAAAGGTATTTATTACCTACTGTGTAACTGGTTACGTAGAAATACAAATAAGGAGTCGTTCGTAACTGCTTACGAAATTGGTTTCGTAGAAGGCCGAAGGGGTGTGGGATAACAATATTAGATACAGTTTCGGAAAAGTAAAATTATAAGAAATAAACATTTAAAACAAATTAAAATAACTGGCTTGAAATTAAACCGTAAGTTCTTTTTATATATATTATTTATATTTAAATTTATATTACATTGAATATTGGGTAAACAGAAATAAGCGTCATATATCATCGTTATTGAAGCCTAAACTAGTCTCCACCTGTCTCGCCGACACCGCAAAATCAAATTCAATTCAAATTCAAAATTTCTTTATTGATTAGGACATTAAATATCTCTTTCAATCGTCAAAAGGAGGGGGTTAGGAAAGTAGGAAGGAAACACACAGTGACACGCTGACCGCCCTATGGCCGCAGCAAACCAACCCCATGCCAACCACGACTGGACCGTGCCCAACAATGCCAGGCAGAGCCAGACCGCGCTCGATTTAGTATAAAGGTCTAAAACAAATTAAGAAAAACCACCAAGAGTAAGCCAGTCCTCGCATTCGCGACACCCATGGAGTTTCGAATATCCATGGGCGGCAGTGATACCATCAGGTGACCTGCTTCAGTTCCCCCCATAAATATACAAAAAAGATAACGTAGTATTTGTATCGCAAAATGTTTAACAACTTCCAGTCGACCAAAACATGTAGCTTCGTATTAACAATTATGTCATAGCGCGTTGATTGTAGATTGCAGTCCGCGTTGCTCAATGAACCGAACGCAGAGATAGCGTGATAGCGCCGCGCGGTGATAAAGTGCGTTGCCCCGCATACCTGCGCAGGCGCACAGGGCTGGTAGTTAATATTTTGACTTAAATATGTTATAATACTAGCGGAGCGTCGGTGGCCGAGTGGTTAAGGTATTCAACTCGTACGCTAGAGATACCGGGTTCGAATCCCACTGCGGCCATGTACCAATAACTTTTTTCTGAGCTATGTACATTAGTTTAATACGAACAGATGCTCTTACAGTGAGGGAATACATCGTGATGATACCTGCACATTTAAGCGACTGAATGTGTACCCTTGATTCAATCTGGTCAGGTTTCTCTGGTAACAGGGTCACGGAGGTCAGATGGCAGTCGCACCACTGTAATTATCTCACCTGCCAAATCCTGGGTCATAGTCAAGGCGGACCGCAGGCCCTCGTGCGCGAGAGCACAAACGGAAATTAACGCCAAGACCATATAGCTGTTGCCCGCGACTTTGTATAATGTGCTATTCTGGGCAATAACAAAAAATGCGACAAATGAATAATGTAATTCTATATTACTGCTAAATTTGATCAAAATCTGTTCATATGTTTTTACGTGAAGAAGTAACAACCATCCAACCATCCTTACAAACTGTCTCATTTATAGCCCGTGGGTGAAGTTAATTTTTGTAAGGCTTAAACCGTCACCAACGCGACTTTACGCGTCTCTTTGTCTCTCCCAACTTTCTTTTCTGGCAGTCTTCAACAAGTGACAAAAGTTTTATCGAAACCAAGCACGGATAGCACAAGTGTGCTCTTGCGCGACAAGACAAGAAATGGCGCGACATAGATACTGCTGTTTATTTCATCTTAGTATTGAGCGAAGGAAACAAACGCTTTTGCCTCGCGGGCTATGTCGCGGGCATACTTAATCTTGTGCTCGTGCAGTTCAGCTTATGACATACTTGTTACTTATAGCTTATTGCCCACTATAATAAGGTTATGTATACTAATTTATCTTGACCATAATCACTAAATTTTTTACTACGAAAAGGTATATGAATAAGTATTATATTAGTGTGAAACAAGTGCTTCCACGTGCCTACCCTGTGGCGCAAACTTATCAGTCAGCGGCGCGTACGCGGCTTATCGCCCCCGGATTGTGCAACGTCTCACAGCTTCATTGAGAAATAGTTATCAATTCTAACGACACTGCTGCACGTGGGTTGAGTATAATACGTAAGTCAGCATAATCGAAACAATCAGGCGCTTAGGCCATGCTTGTCTATAAGTATATTTAAAATTTAACTGCATGTGGTTACTAGTGAGGATCTGTAATTGGCTTGTTGGTTCTAAAATGATGTTTATTATGTTTTATATAGCTGCTGGTACTCCACTTAGTAAATAAATAAATACTTGATGTGTCTTTTATCGCAGCTGGTTTCGTACAAGGACGAAAAAGTCTTCGATTGAAACCAGAAACTGCGGAGTCGTAAACGGTCGAAGGGGGTGATGTGTGTCTATGTCTAAGATGTGGGTCCCTACTTTTGAACTGCTCGCATCCACGAGAGCGCTCGCCTTCTCAAATCAAATCAAATATGTTTATTGTGACACACAGGTTATACGTTAAATGCAGGTCTTATAAAGGTCTGTATAAGTAGAGACTAGAGCGCTGTGGTCTACCTTTAGGCATACAATATAAAATTAGAGTAGGTACACTTTGTCTTGTCTATCTCTAGCTACTTACCACGTAATACAGGCAGTAGATCGAGTTTTTCTTTTTGCCAGGATCTGCTCTACTATTATAGGAAAGTGCGTTCAGGTTTATTGATAGCGTTTTGGGAATTTGAGAGATATTGTGATAACCTCCACCAAATCAGTGGATTGCGTAACGTCTCGCTTGGCTGGGTATTGTTCAAATATCAATAAAGACTAAGCGATATAGTCGTAGGTATAGACTAAGGATGACCTACGACTATAGCGCTCCGCATTCATACATCATAATGTTCATAATAGTTTTAATTACAATTGTATGTCAATCTAACTTTAGTCGGGTATAAGGAGTACTTTAGGCTTACCTCAGGTAAATAATACATAGCTACCTACATAATACGTATCGTCACGCCTTTTTCCCGTGAATAATTTTGGTAATCCCATATTCCTTTCCAATTAATTGCGGACGCTTTTAATTTTAGGCAACCAAACGTATTTAGGTATACATATTAAAGTAACACGTACGTAGCTATTTGCATAGGATGGCTTTATTATTATTATCAGAGCAGGGTTTGCGTGGGGCGGTATTGACATTATGAATTCAGGGGCTGGCTATTCGTCCCCAATTTAAGGATAATTGACACAAAGCCGATTGGAGTAGCCGCAATATCGAATTTAAACCATTGTACCTAAACCTCTAATCATTGTACCTATAACAGACAAGGATTCAATTCGAAAAGCTTCAAGAAACCACGTCTCAAAGCAATTTTCCTATAAATCATAAAGCCGTGACTGCTATAAATCCTCTGCGTCTAATTAACTAATGAACAACAAAAATAACGTTTAAATTGCGAATTCAACTCCAAATTGACGACCCACCTAACAAATATTCACACAACTCAGCCTCGCGTAGTGATATCATAACAAAGGAAGTGACTTAGTGCATGGGCGTTGTAAGGAAGCAAGTGTATGCAGCAGGAGATTCCATTCAAATGAGGAGAGCGGTGGCGTGGGTCGCGAAAGGAAGGCTGCAACAGATAGTTACCTACTTGTCTAGAATATAATAATAAAGTCTAGCAGTCTAGAACTTATAGTATATCTACTGTTCTTACTCTAGTTCTCTACGTCTAGTAGTCTTAGTAACTGTGCTATATCTGTTCTTCATTTCCGTGAAGGTTGCCTGGAAGAGGTCGCTTGTAGCAATAAGGTCGCCTTACTGATTTTAACTGTACTGTATTATGTTTCTGTATGATCAATAAAGTGTTTATCTATCTATCTATTAGTTAGTAGTAATTTATTTACATCAATATGTAAAAAGTTATTCTTAATTATTTTAAACTGGCTACCGCTCGCGGGTACGCTACGCCGCGCCCGCGTGAAATTCGTTAGCACAAAGCACTAATACGTTTTACATTATGATCCCGTGGGAACTACTTAGTTGTAATTTTGGCATAAATTACAGTCATTTGTACATTCTGGTGCACGAAAAAGTAACAAATATTATATCTTATAACAACCAAACTATTAGTTATAAATAATCATCTTGGTTAATATCCCGGTCGTACCCTCGCCGCAAGCGCCCGGAACTCGCATTTACCAAACATTATCCAGAATTTGGCAGATCAAGTACTTAATTACAGTAAAGCAACTGCAATCTGACCTCAGTGACCCTGTTAACAGGGGAACCTGACCAGTTTCAATCATGATTACACATTCAGTTGCCTGAATTTGCAGGTTTACACACGATGTTTTTCCTCGCCGTAAGAAAGTTACTGGTACATGACGGCACTGGGTATCGAACGCGGTTCCTCTCGCCTACGAGTCACCGACGCTCCTCGGAGCTTTTTATATTAATATTGGAAGAAAGTTAACTTTTAGTTCAATTTCTTTGAATTGTTTTACCTCATTGAAACAACGTTGTATGAAACTCCATTGTTGGTTATCCTTAGGTATTATGCGAGCCAGGCAAGAGCGTAATGCTGCCATTTGCAAAGTTATTTCAACTTTAACTACGTGCCTAGTTTAATAAATTATTCCCATGTGTTGAAGTAAATTATGTATGTATTGTAAATTATGGCAATGTTTAAGTTATGCTGTGTCCTATTAACCTTGAAACAGTTTGGGGGACGACTTTAATTCAAATCTGTGGTTTTTGTAACTGTCAATTTTGTAATTGTAAGTTAATACTAGGTAAGTAGGAAGTACCTACAATGGTGTCGTCTTATCAAAAAAGTGATTTTTATTTAATTGCCAAGTGAATTTTCATTTAGGAAATTTTATTTTTATAAAATATTTATGTAGTTTTTGATCGTATATTTTAAAATTCGGACTACATTGGAAATTTCATGGCTCTGCTATGAGAGTGTGGCGTTTTAACAGATAAAATTAAGGTAATGGCCCCCAAGAGTACGTCGGCCTAAATGTTATAAAAACGGACTGTATGAAACTTAATTTGTTTTACCACCGTTTTTTTTATTCTACGAGCACTACAAAGCTACGAAATACTACAAACGAGCACACAGCCCATCTGGTGGTAAGCGGTCACTGTTGCCCATAGTCATCAAATCAGATTTAGGTTACAGGTAACAAAAATGCAGAACCGCAGGCGAGTTGTCATGTCACTGATGCCTCATGCTTGTAATTGCGCTGGCCTTATCCTTCACAGTGGAACACAGCAATTCAAGTGTTGTTGCTCGTCGGCAGAAATAGATGAGGCGGTGGTAGACACTCGCCCAGCGGACTCCTCAGGCTAGACAGAGTCCCACCACCTGATTTGGATTTGGGTTTCATATTACAGTCACTGAACTGCTACAGGCAGTTATGCGATAAAGGCGAAGGGAAGTTTTAGTTACACTGAAAACAATGTATCTTCTCTAAAGATAAGACTAGATATATTTGGTTGGACTTTGTGAAGTTATTTCTTATTAACTTTGGTTCGGAGTTCTAATATTTTATCTTGTACAAAACATTAACGGAAACTAAAAAATATAAGTAGGTGACGCAAGACCAATAATAATTGTGTTTACTATATGAGAAAGTGTGTAACAGAAGTAAAAATAACCGGTATATTGTGTGAAGAAAAGCAGTTGGAGAATAATTTTACACTCAAATTATACCAAAACGAGCGTTCACAGCTCACGTTTCAAGCATTTTTCAGGCCTTACGTGTACAAATAATTTTCCAACATTTTCGCTCTAAATTTTAGCGATTATATTTCGTACTCTCTGTGTTTTAAGGTGCACTTTATCTTGTCGGCAGGCGTGGAAACTGCAGAAATGCAGCACGCCCTTGACCATTGGGTGTGGGCACAAGCCTTCGAATGAAATATTAAATTTAATTACACAACGCTGGACCAAACACGCTGGCAATGTGTTCTAGCTTTTCATGTAGATGCATACATACCTTGTTCCATACATTAAACTGTATCTGCATTGAATTGTAATGTTTCAAAAATAAAGAATGCCGAAGACCGGGCAAAGTGGAGAAGAATGACTCGGAAAGCGGACCTTGGCAGAAGCCGGGATAAACGCTAGGATGATGATGATGATGTTTAAAAAATAAATACTAACTTATACTTACTCGTACAACAAAAAATTAAAAATATTTATTGACTCTGTCCGTTACATTTGATAAGAGTGGCTGTGTGCTCCAGGTCACCAGCTTACATCTAGCTTGAAACAAACAAATAATTTACCCAAATAACCAGTAGTAGGGTTACAAGTGGTATGTAAGTGTGTTTGTGTGCGAGTGTGTAAGTATTATAACGTATCTACATATTGATAAGAACTTACGTGAATATGAATAAAAAAAAATACATCCCTAGAACGAAATAGCAACGATAAAAACAAACTTTCTGTCCAGTATTGAATAAGTTTCGTATCCTGAAACGAAATTTCGGTGACCTTCGGCAAGATTAATTACTTTGGTAATTACATACCTATCACTTTTAAGGGCCGTGGAATCCAGCTGAACATTTTGAATTTAAATACGGTATATTATACCGTGAGTTTATAATAATTTGTCCGAAATATTTACGGTTAATTACGTATTTGTAGTTGTTTCATTTTAAATTACTTGAGAGTGAACAACAAAGGCTAGCTATAGCCATACAACATATAATGGGTTATCGTCGCAAGCGTAATGGGCACTTTAGCACTAGGCCAAGCCTCTCTCGGGGTGGGTTATTCGATTAAGTTTTTATTTGTAGGTAAATATTATAGTATACCTAATTAGGTAATTCGTTTATTTTTCATCACATCAGTTAGTTTTGTGTATCATACCTATTGAAATAAACCCCAAGGACACAATACAAAAATTGAACGTGAAAACTTGTATTGTTGAGTATTTAAGAAACTAAATATTATGAAATATTTTTGGGTCTGAATAGAGAAGCTAATCTAATACTCCGTTCTCTAATCTAAGTCCGTTCGTGATCCATACGAAGTACTTACTTATATTCATATAAAATTTAAGTAACGGACGGGTCTCAGTTCTATGAAGGATATCGTCCGTACAAATTACAATTTACGGGTTTAACTAGCGTCCCAGACATTTATTAAACTCGTTAAATCCTAAAGAAAGACTTGTGGAATGAACAGCCTGGAACCTTTTTGATAAACATTTAATGAAATAACTTATTTTAATAAATTCAATATTTATGTTAAACTTTTAATCAGAGTAGTTTATCGGCAGAGTCGCTGATTTCATTAGACACGGCGGGAGGCTTTGCAGACGGCTGCATCCAAAATGGCGGCCGATCAATCGTTGCCATGGCGACGCGTGGAGCGCCCAGCTGGCCTGAAAGATGCTGAAAACAAAATCTTTCCGTGCAGATTTTGAGGAAAAATGTGCCAAACCGCCAAGTTTAGTTATTGTATCAGACTAAAAAGTAGCTACTGAGATTCTATAAAGTAAGATTAGATTTTTAAGAATTAAAGAAGGTATTTCAACTGAAAAAACCTAACTTATTTTATGTTGAAATGTTATGTTTTAGTTCAGGAATAATTCCCGTAGTGTTTACGAATTCATTTACTTAAATATTTATAAACTTACATAACTTACATCAACACATATTTATTCATTTATTAAAATTTTATAATTATTTCTGTCTTCACCTATTGTAACATTTCACGTGACAGTGCAAGCTTTACGAACTTACGTCTTGTCTAGCCACTACCATGCCCCTATTCACCCGACAAGGACACGCTTACGCAACAATAAACGTGAATGACAGAGATGTATTATTTACGTGACAACGAAATAGCAGCGATAGAGGTGCGAAAGGGATGCATTAAGGATAATTCGATTCCTCTAGTCTGGAGCAAGGATTCTACGGGGAATAGGTACTCCATTTACGCCCCTTCTTACTTTAAAATCTAATTTAGTGAAATATATTATTTTGTCTTTATCTTATTGGAAATGTATAAAACTGAACTTACCTTATTGAATCTTAATTCTTATTTTATACTAGCGATCCGCCCCGGCTTTGCACAGGAAGTAACTTTAACAAATTATTAACACCTAAACAATCAAGAATAATTTAAATTAATAATGATATTGAACGGGTATTAGTAAAATTTTATAATGATTATTAATAAACCTAAAATGCAGCTTGCCTTTGACCAATACATGTATTAGGTATCATCATCACAGCCCATTACAGTCCACTGCAGGACTAAGGACCTCTCCCACGAAAGGGGAAGTTATTGCCATAATCTCCATACTTGGCAGGCGGGTTAGAGATCGCAGTGTTATAAATATAACAATGGAAAACGCTGTTGCCCATTATCCAGCCTACGGAGACTCTTAGATCTTTTGCCTCGAAAACATTAGTCACCTTGTACGACACCCACGAGTGTAAGGGGTTGGTGGGTGTTATTTTACTCTGCCGGACACCACACGGCCAGTATTAGGTATATATTACATTTCATTCATTTGACATTATTTAAATTCAAATTTTAATTGCCTACTTCTCTAAATTTGAATGCCGATGGCAGGTCACAGAGGACCCATCTACTAAAACTGTAACAACTGCATAACCTGATTACCACAAATAAATAAATGACGATAATGATTATGATGATGATGATGATGATTATGAATCATTCTATTTGTAAAAACCGCATGCAATTCAGTAGTTTTTGAGTTTATCGCGAACAGACAGACAGACACGGTGTGGGTGTGGTTTTATAATATGAAGCCTTTTTACCCCGAACTGTTATCTCATCGAAACTATGCTCAAGAAATATCTGTCTGTCTTTCCCCTATGGGAAACGCGTCTTTCCCGTTATATTATTGCTATTCGTAATGGCATTTTGAATGTTGCGATTACAAACAGACAAACGCGGTGTGAGACATTGTATAATGTAGTGATTAAACGACATACAGTGTATTGTGCCCTTCTACACTGAATCTTTTATCTCATTGAAACTATCCTGAAGAAATATCTACCTGTATTTAATTATTTATTTAAAAACTTTATTGCACAAGAACACAATTATTTCTCCTATGGGATAATATAATAGAACACGTCTTTTCCGTTATATTACTACTGTTCGTAATGGCATTGTGAGATCGAACAGAATATCACCTCATTTACATCAAATTTTGATATTGTTGGATTGCGTAGTCGAATTCCACGACGCCTTTGGATACTTCACAAAATGGAAACCGATGAACTAGGGATTTTGTGCTTTGCATAAATATGCGCTATGAAGTCAGCTTCTTTTTACTTATCGACTCATACCTCGAGTCTTTTACGTGGGTAATTTAGCGTTTTGTTTCGATAAAATTGGCTACGGTAATATGTTATATTGTTATATGCTATTATGGCAATACTTATTTATTGTTACTTATTTGTTCCGAGCTCAGGGCGCGACGCGGGTAGGCCGGCTGGGGCGTGCGGGTGTGAGCGCCGGCGGGCTGGCTGGGGCCGGGCGCGCGCCGCATATGATTCGCCTAGGCGGTTATGTGCGTGGCGCGTATCGGTGCCCGGTGTCTCGCCGGAGTAAGCCCTCGCGCGCGCTGATCGGTCTGCATGCGTCGCCCCCTACCTGGATGAGCTCGCTTAACTTCCCTTTGTTTTCCGTTAGATTTTTGACTTTTGAAAAGAGATTAATTAACGTAATCCTAATTCAATAAATACTTTTTCATTTTCATTTTCATTTTCACTTATACATTGTAAACCTTTACTACATATCAACAGAAAAAAACAAAAGTACAAATACAGATACTAAAAAATACAGTTTCTTCTTTAAATTTCCGTAGATAAGTGAATATAATAATACTTATAGATACTAAAGTCCCCACACACCCCCACAAAAAAGAAACCGCACTCTCTACTTTTGCTATTGTCTATTGAAACGTACTTTACACACATAGACTCGGGGCTCTATTTACGAACGGCTTGCCTCGAGTCGAACAGTTTTCAATAATTTGATGCATGACGCTGATCTTCCCTATTTTTGAACCGTTCTCTTTATAGAATAGTATAAAACAAAGTCGCTTCCCGCCGTCTGTATCTACGTACGCTTAGATCTTTTAAACTACGCAACAGATTTTAATTCGGTTTTCATCAATAAATAAAGTGATTAAAGAGGAAAGTTTATAGCAAGAAAAAAGGGTAGGTAGGTGTAAAGTAGGGTAGGGTAGGGTAGGGGTGTGATGCCACGCGAACGAAATCGCACCGGTCCCGATAGTGTAATTATAAAAATATTGAAATTTTCATGACAAAAACCAATTTTGAAAACCGTCGACTCGAGGTAAACAGTTCAACAATGGAGCCCTCGGCCCTTATGTAACACGCATGAACGTAAACACGTGTAGAATATCGTACACAAGTAGGTATAATAAGACTCTCTTTGGGGAGGCGTAGCTTTTCTAAATGCTAATGGTTTCACGGGATTTAATATGCCGCTCTCTGCTCTGTGTAGCTTACCCTCTGTTGCAGGAAAAAAGGTACCTTAATATTTATCAAGACAGAAATTAGCGGTAGAAGGTCTTTCTTTTTCCATTTCTCGCTTTTACGCGCTTTAATGGGGTCTTTAGAGCATTTCTATGTTGATGTAATGCCTACCTGTCTGAGAAAAAAGTAGATTATTATTTAACAAAATCTAAATATAAAAATATCCTTTGTAGTTAGGTTATACATGTACTTACCAAAAACAAGTTTCGTCTATATCAGCCCTAATTAAACAATGGCAAAATACGTCATATAGTACGAATACCTACATTACTTCGCAAAAAAGTAGTAGAGTCCAAATGTCTAGTATACTCATTGCCGTAAATTCCCTGGAATTAGCTAGATAGAGCTGGCACGTTACTAGGAACCTACAGTCTGCTCGTAAACTCCTTGTTTTACCGTTCTTTCAATTATCACACACTCCTGCTGAAAGTGTCTGCACTAAAGTAGGGCTTTTATCACCGGTTTAAATCTAATTAGAGCAAATTGTATTAGAATTTAACAATATTGTTGTGTAATTAATTGTCATCGATGCAGATTAAGCATAATAATGCTAAATTAATTCTTTCATCTATCTACCGATTCTACTGCACATAATTAAATATTACCAAAAGGAATCAGGAATGAGTGGGCAGGCCACATAGCTCGCAGAACGGATGGTCGATGGGGCAGGAAACTTCTCGAGTATCGCAAGACGCAGGGCTCCTGCTAGGTGGGCCGACGGTCTGGTAAATATCTCTGGGGAAGGCGTATGCCCAGCAGTGGGCATCTTCCAGCTGATATGATGATATAGGTAGGTAGCTAATGACACAGTCTCTATACATTTTGCTCATCAAGTACTTTTCGTACCTTTCGACGAATATAATACCAGAGAGTAATTTGCGTTCGGTGCCTTAGGGAGAAAATTAGGTAGCAATGCTCAGAAAATAGGTGTTCCATATTTTAAGAGAGATTAGCTTAGGTATTTCCCTTATGTCGCAAGGTAATTTAAAACATCGTTGTATTATTTATGTGACTCGCTCTTTGATGCCAGGAAAGATTAAACAATGTTCACATTCTCGTATGTTGAAACTTTGTGAAATGTAATACAATGCAGGACTTTAGTTAGAACATCTGTCAGTTACTGGAATTGGGTTCAAAGCAGAAACATTAGTTACTTACCTGTTTTATTACTAGTACTTACCTATTACCTACTATTAGGTTGGTTTCTTAAATCCTTCGGTCGAAGATATGAAATTATTGAGGCGATTTAATTAATCAGTACAAAATACTGGATAAATCATCCCGCAAAGTTTTTCTTTCCTCAATTTTGTAAAATCATGTCCTCTTATTTGTTCTATTTTATACTCATCGGAACTTAAATATAAAATAAAGTTGATTGTGCCAATGAGTATGTTCCTTATCTATCTGATTAGACAACGCTTTCCCGTCTTAGGCAATGTTCTTTACAGAAATCGAAAAATAAGGACCTGCGAATAGACATTATATATATCACTACATAGTATAAAACAAAGTCGCTTTCTCTGTCCCTATGTCCCTTTGTATGCTTAAATCTTTGAAACTACGCAACGGATTTTGATGCGGTTTTTTTTAATAGATAGAGTGATTCAAGAGGAAGGTTTTTAAGTAAGAAAAAAAGGGTTGGTAAGGGTAAAATAGGTGTACGCGTACGAAGTCGCGCCGGGTCCACTAGTATAGTATAAAACAAAGTTGCTTTCCGCCGTCTGTGCCCATGTATCTATGCTTAGATCTTTTAAACTACGCAACGGATTTTAATGCAATTTCCAACAATATATAGTGTTTCAAGACGACGGTTTATAAACAAGAAACAAAGGGTAGGTAGGAGTAAAGTAAGTGTACGCGAACGAAGTAGCGCTGGGTCCGCAAGTAGACGAAATACAATAACGTGATTGAAAAACTTGCAATCCGAACTAAAATTTCGAGCTCAACTATCGAAACAACCGATATTTATACGCTCATATATTTATAGATAGCTATGACTCTACACCATAACGGTAGAGCCATTAACTGACCTTCAACGTAGCGCCTTCACATCTCCCTCCCAAACAAGGATGTGAATAATCTGGAGCCCGTCATCCCGTCACGTGATTACCGTGTTCCACCGTGTTCCTGGCATCGCAATCTCCGAGTCTATCAATTCGGAGTGAGCACTCCCGTTTCCGAATTTGGCGCGAGGCTGGCGGCGCGTGCGCGGGCGACGGCGGCGGCTATTTATACCACGTGGTTCAGACGCCTTGCCGCGTGCGAGTTGCGGACTAGGGATGTTTGCGCTCCGTAGCTTTAAAATAAAATAGCAACCACACAATCGTCAACTACCAATCCTATATTATCCAATATTATCGATATGAGTCCAATATTGGTCCATATCGTAGACCAATTCATACAGCGCCATCTAACCCCAAGCTAAGTAAGGCTTTAATATGGGTCCCAGATAACTGATATACTACTTAAATACTTTTAAATACATACTTAATAAACATTGTACACCCAGACACGTAACAGAAATTAAAATTCGTCTTTTCAATATCTGCCCGGCCGGGAATCGGACCCGGGACCTCTTGCGTAGTGTACTGATGGATGTTGAGAACCACTCAGGTCGTCTTTTCTTTTGACGATACGGCCGAGGATTGAATATGCTTCCAGAAATATTCTATTCTTTAAGCTATTCGTTCGTTTCCGACTCCGAAAGGTCCGTAAGGAAGAGTTCCGATGAATTTAAACCGCCGACACCGACTTTGACTCCGATTATTTTGAGCTGGAGTTTGTACAGAAGATTTTTTATGTTAAATATTTCAATTATACGAGAATTATTTTCCTTTTAACCTAATATCTACGTTCAGTTTTAACTGTTTTACTTTTGACTGTGCAGTTTTCTGGTCGAAGGTCTGTCATATACGTATTCATCATGACTATGGCTACTTCCTATTTATACAAATACTCTCCGCATCCCGGTTCCGAATCCGATTAATCAATGTAAGTCCGGCTCCGGCTTCAGTATACCCACCTCCGTAACATCCCTAGCATGTACCCATTACGATAGTACTGCGTGTAGCCAGCATACTGTGTAAGCCAGCCATTATTTATTGTTGATCGTCGCGTGAGTCACTGCACCGGTTAATTCTAAAGATGATCCCCGTTGAAAGTTGCTTTCAGCTTTTCTGTGTGACGGAAACTGTATTTTTAGCCGATCCGGTTCTTCAAATTTACGTGTCGTAATGGAAGATTTTTGCTCAATAAAAACGTCGTACGTAAAATAACTTCAACACAATAGGTACACTTAATTAAAATATAACATTTTGCATCAGAAAAAGAGTTTTGCTCAATAAAAACTTTATACGTAAAACAACATAACACATAGTAGATACATAATTAAAAATTAAATTATTGCATTAGATACTAGAATAATAATATGATGTGTATTGGGTTTACCATATTTATAAGGTTGTGGAATGAACTACCTGGAGAGTACAACATGGAGTTCTTCAAGAAACGGTGACTGCGATGACTGCTTCTCATCAGGAAGGCTGTAAGCTTGTTTGCCACCTTAGCGGTATAAAAAAATGAACTTACTTCCTACAAATCATCTTGGCGTAGGTAAATTGATATTTTGCCAGGAACTGCATCTAACAAATCTAAAATATAATTACGTACACACAAGGGGACAAGTGAACCTAAATAAAAGCTCGTAACAATAGCGGTTAAAATGAAAGCGTTGCCGACACAAAATATTTATTTTCACCAGTCATATTATATTAGTTTGTTTACAACTGGCAGCCTAAACAATGTAACAGCTGGGTTCTGTAACAAACATCGCGCATAAGCCGGCGTTATGAGTGCTGGGAGCGCTGTCCTACCTTGATTAAAATAACTTGGACAATATCACGTACCTACGTCTACACATTACAGCTGAAATGTAGCTGTTGATACGGTGAATAGCGCAAATTAATAATAAAACATCTGATTATGATTCGTACACCATATACAGGGTGTTACATAATATATGTATGAAGCCGTGAAACGGATGGAGTGCTAAATGTATGAAAACGATAGGTACAAAAATTCCACGTACGACAGAAATATTTGTACCTATCGTTTTAATATGTTTAGCACTCCATCCAGTTCACATATATTATGTAACACCCTGTATATAAATTATAAACGTGGCTGTGGTCACATGAGCTGGACCGTTTTAGACGAGAGGCGTGGAAACAGCCTTGACCTGGTACTAGACTAATAGATACGTCTTATTCAACGAATTCTGCACAACATAAAAATAACAAAGTAAATCAATCATAAGGAAGGTAAAATCTTCATCCCTATTGTTCATAAAAAAAATTATATCTTTTTACGAGCCACAAAATCTGACCGCCATATTTTGAGGAAAATTAGTAATAAGACATTTTCCGCAAGAAAAGTGATTCTCCAGGGGCGAGACAAACGGGAACTCACGCTAAGTTGCGAAAGACAAATGAGAAGGAATTCTCTTCGGCCTTCTAGCTTTGTTTATGCCTTACATTTTTCATTTTGTTGTGTGCCCTAGATAAATATTATTTGGCAACGGCGTGGTACATCAAGTAGGCACCGCGAAATGATATTTTACTACCATAAGTAATGTATTCGTCCCACACAGAATTCCATCTGCCTAATAACTGGAAATGGCTTAGAGTTATTGGGTAAACAGTATTCAGCTTAGCGCATGTTTGATCTCAACAACTCCACACGAATATGACAACGCTCTAGTTTCTCAAATTGATTTACCGATGCTCTTTTTAGTAATCTCATGTGTTTTTGTCTGAAGGATAGATACAGTGCCCCTGATGGTATATTTTTAACTTAAAAAGTAGTACCTAGTTTTATCTAGAACTAAAAATTATCTAGATGAAGTTATTTGAATGTGTGCACATAGTAACTCATTATTAATCGTTGTTTTCACACCGGTTAATAAATTTTTCTGCAGCCACAAATCCTGGTTTCCAATGACAATTGTATATTGACCAAAATCATAAACGTGTAGGTGCACAACAGAACGAAGGCCCAGCCAGAGGCCTTGTTTAAAACAAAAGGAAGTTCATTAAACTTGTTTCACAAATATTGACGTAGGTGAGTCGGATTTGCAGACCCGGTGTCCCAACCTAATGCTGGTTCTACTTAATTAGCGCTCTACCTGGGCTTTGTTTAGCTTCTTAACTTTACAGTTCTCCAATTTATTGTTAGGTAATAGTCCTTGTGGTTTGACGAAGTATGATTAAGTTATTTTATTAAATGAAAATAGAATTAAAGCGGGAACCGCCCATGTCTTAGAAGTAGCGCTGAAAATGCCATCGTCATGGATTGGACGAAAGTTTCAGCGCCTCCTCCAACTGCCATACCTTCACGTTTTATAGGCACGTACCACAGCACAAAACCTGCCTCTCTTATAGGTATTTCTTTTTAATCTTTTCTTAATTCTTTCTTCTTATCTTCCTAACTTTACTGTACCCAAACATTTCTAGAGTTACACATTCTTCAAATTATCATTTAGATCAATTTATCTCTATGTCACTCGAAAACAGTGTAGATTGAGACAGAGCAAAACAAGCTTATACCCACTACAATCACCATCCAGGGTGCCGAAAACCGAGCGAATTGGATAAGAACAACTCATATCGCGTCGAACCTGATTGACGCCAGGATGATGATGATGAGTATACCTATTAGGAACAAATAGATTTCAAAATTAAACATAAACAAACCATCAACTCACTCGTTCCAAAATGAACGTCTCATACACCATCCTACTCTTAGGTATTACGAAATATCATAAAATTATACAACGCAGTGTAATCAAGCCCACTCAAAAGGCAATAATCGTGAGGCGGATTCGAAAAAAACTGGTGAACAATAAGTGAAGATGTTTTGTGGAGCCATTGTTGAGAACGAAGTGATTTGCTTAATATAGGGATGCGCCGTTTTGATTCATGCGTAGTCGATAATCGGATGAGGATGTCCGTGACCCAACGGTTCATTTATGTTTATTCTTAGATAATGCGTTTATTACACATTCCTAAATTCAGTGACTGAATTCAGAAACAAAAAGTGTAAGAGCAAATCAAAGTAGAATGTATTGCTCATAGAATAAGGTACATTTTTGTATCAATTATTTTAAATACACTGAATTTAGGAATGTGTAATAAGCGCATTTACAGGGAAAGCGGTCACCCCTGCCACCCACATAACAACACCATGGTCTTCACTAAGGCGACCCCAGGACACATTTCCCTGATCCAGATATTTAAATCCAGGTACAGTTGGCATTCAATTTTAATATGCGCCTAACTGGATCTGGATTAATATTTTATATGAAATGTAAACGCAATGATTATGTTTTTTATCAACGTTTTTGGAAAATCGTGTCGTCTAGTAAAGATACTATTTTTCTTTTTTAATTGATCCAACTCCGTGCAATTTTCCAGCAAATTATTTATTTAGGTAACTTAATGGAGCTATTTTTTTAATCTTCGTCATTTTAGACATAGCAGTTGGCTAGGTATGACTAGCGACAAATTGTGTAAATTTTTGCGCATCTCTATTTCATTTGCCGGCGCGCAGCCATTTGGGTATTAGCGAGAATGCGTAGGCGCAGTCTCATTAGAGGCGGCAAACACCAGTCGCGTTAGCTATTGGGGGCACGCAAATGCTCATTAAAATTTCATCTGAGTCGACATAACTTCATTTGACTTGCCGCAAACCCTGCAGCTACCAATAATAAACAACCGTGTAGGTTGGCCTTATGTTAGTTCAAAGGGGTCTAGACCTACAATTTGCAATATCGGAACTCTTTGTTATAAAATGAAAACCACCAACCAGGTTGCCATTTTTCAAAGTTCGTACAGATTAACCCATAGCAGAGCCTGAAGCGTCCGGCTTGACCGACCCATGTCAGTGCGAGTTAAGAGGATTTTGGAGGATTTCATTTTGACGCTATGTCTGTCTATTGTGGTTGTAGGTATTCAAAATAATATGGACGCCAGGTTGAATGGCGAAGGAGTGTCTGGACCTCCATTTTGTGGGATTAAGCTTTACCTACAATATTGCCAAAAGGGATTATAAAATACATACAAAGCTGCTGTTACTCACCTCGGATACATAGTATACAGAGTACGCTAGTATATAGAGGTCTTTAAGTAAATTAGGTTTCACGATTTCCTCTTCTAAATGTTTACCCTTAAAGAAAAAAATAGGGGGCAGTCTTTGAGAAGTTCTGTATGGAGGAGGCTCAAATTCTTTTCTTGAACTTTTCTTAATGTATTCCAGTTGACAGATCTGCCCAAAAAGGTTGCAAGGGAGAAATCGCTTTAAGCGATAGGGCTACCTATTGCTTTTTCTGTTCCCAATTCTAAGTATCCGTTGTATTTTAAAACATGTACTATAAAGTGGTTTAACTCACTCATCAGCAGTGGATTGTCATGGACGTCATTACGATGACGTCCCTTCCTTCAATTTTCATTCCACAACTGAACCCTAAACCGATGTCCAGTGGCCCCAAACACGGTGTACCACATACCTACCTCATATAGAACTGTTCGGTCAACGAATCTGGTGAAAAATGAAGGTAGACACACAAAAGAAGTCGTGTGCTTGAATCGCGTCGCCCACGCGAGGAAGGATCGCTTTGAGCGTTCGGCGCGGTGGGCTTTGTGTCATTACGTAGACATTGTACGAGTACAAACCAGTACATACATGATGTACAAGCAGCAACATCACGTGACCGAGTAGCTCTTATGCCCATCGCTGGAAGAATTAAAATCGTAACGTGGAGCTTTAGGGATGTGTGTAACACAGGGACAATGAAATTCGTACGCTGTTGACGTTCAACTTGAGGTACTTACGTCCTAATTTATCTGGATTATTTAAAAATGTATGTAATAAAGCTTTGGGTAGTTGTTGAGCGCACGTTGAGCAAACTTCGCCGTACTTGTAACTTATATCTTACGTTCAAAGACTTGAATATACTATGCCTACGTTCGTTCGGTTTTCCTTGAGAATTGGAAATTTCTCGCCAGTTTGGCACATTGACTGACTTTGACAGTCTCGTACGTAAGAGCCAGGTTCAGGGCTCTAAAAAGTATTTGTAGGTACTTATTACTTTCACATTTGAAATTAATAGTCCTGAAAATAAAGCACATATTTCATTACGCTTGACATTACCTTCAAGCATTAACTTAAACATTTTAAAATGGACTTCTAAAATTCTTTCACTGGGTTTCATTGTTATGAAAATGCGCTCAGATTTTATCAACAAACCTATTCTACAATGTGATCATGATACGATAATAAACAGTGTGATGTCGTATATTTTAACTTTTGTAATACCAATACCTAACAAAAGCAACTATAATGTGAATTATGTCTTGAATAAACGTTTTGTCTATCTCAAATAAGTACTACTGCCAAGATAAAGTCCTTCGCCAACAACAATGACTTTACTTGGTTAACGTGTTGCCAATAAGAAATTCAAATAGACATATCAATCACCAATCACGTCATAGTAAACCAAACATAAGCCAAACAAAGATAGGTCAAATCATAGCTACAAAACATAGCTATGAATATTGCCGTAACAACGCGAAACGGTAAGAATGAGGTTGTCGAAAGCATTCCTGGAAACTGTATTTGGTGCTCAAGATTTTCTCGTAAAAGCGACGTAATTTTACCTGTGACGCCGTGAATAGGTACGAAAAAACTGCCTTTCCGTAATGAGTTTGTCGTAACGAGGGTTGATGACCGCTCGATTTCATTTACAATTTATACATGCGTCGTCTTTGTTTTGCTGAAAACAATTAGGTAGGTATGAAAGTTTTTGCGTTGCAATAATTTTATTGTAATTAAGTAGTTATATAATTAAATATAATATGTACGAACTGAGGTGTAATGAACTGTAGGATCTAAGGACGTTGGTTTAAAAACGTAGACACATAGTCCGTCTGTAATTAAACTTTAAATCACCGTAAGTACGATATTGTCGTTGATGAAATCAACTATCGTATATCTATAGTGTCTCTTCTTTCACCTTATCTTATTGTTTCTCCGGCACCGTCTACCGTTTTTGATACAATTTTTTTTCACGATTGACTGGTAGATAAGGCTACTTTAGCTTTAAGTCCGCCAATGTACCTTTAGTGCATAAAGTTTTAATAAATAAATCACTTAAAAAATTTTGGTCTCGCAATGCAATTTTTTTATTCGTAGAGCAGTGAACCGGCGTTTGGTGCCTAAATTGTTTGGTGGCGGTCTTCGTCTAATGAACACGTGGCCGTACCAAAATACTGCGCGTACGCAACGTGGCACTCGTGACGTGCGTCGGATACTGGGCCAAGGAGCCAGGGCGGACTCAGCCCCGTGCCAACGTATATGCAAAGATAATATTATAGGTACTATGTACATAGAGAAATAGCGCGTATATGCTAAAATTTGGATATAAGTTCGTTGAACAGGTGACAATGTCATCGGCGTCACTTGCCGTCTCTGAACCTGTCTTTTGGAGCATTGTTTTATAAAACTTCGGGCTTTATGTAAACGGCCATGATTAGCCTCTCAGACTTGGAACAAAACAGAAAGGAATCTGATGGGCGCCGTAACGGCTCGCCGTTCAGCATTATTTGTACGAACTATGAACTTCCTTACGGGCGCGCAAGATATCTCTGCACTTAGGTATGGCATCCCTGGAATTGTTCTTGTTGGCTATCTGTTTTGCACGCACTCTACAACACTAAACGCAAACTGAAACTAAAATCAGTCCAGACCGACTATCTAAATTATGTATTTTATTTGGATAGTTTGCAGTAGTATCAGTAGAAATTAACATTCTATGTGTTTCTTATATAATTCAAGACACCTATACGCAATATACGTAGCGTAATTGATACCGCAAGTCGTGATTATGAGTATTGTTTATTCACCAAAAAAGACAAGTCAGTTGGAAAAATCATAGCTTGAATAACTTAGATACCTAAAATCGCATTTCGAATCAGATCGTGGAAAATATGAAGCCTTCTTTTAAACCCAGCCGCCTCGTCCTATAAGTATGCTATCCGCGGCGGATCAGTGAGCGATTAGAGCTGTAATAAAATTACGTGTGCAAAATCCGAGCCGCCGACGAGAGAGATCGAACCCACGTGGCCGGAATAGTAAGATGCGGTATCGCTGTTCGGGAAAGTCTAGAATTCTAGATTGTACACGCACGCTGCCAAAATGTGGGATTGGTGCGAGCGAATATGCAAAACAATCTTCAAAACGTGTTTATGTGGCCACTATTTTTTAAGATCTCGAACAATTTAATTTTTTTGTTTACTACAACGACTGCTTTGAATTTTGTTCTTGTACACTTTGAAGGAATTAACTAGCTATAATTATTAATAAAGAACTTTGATATGAAATCACGTTGATCAGGGCAAGGCTCTCCGCAGATACGAAAAACACATTTCTGAAAACTGATTAAAGACTATGTACTTAGATAGTTACTTCTAATAGTTAGGTAACTATCTAAACTAAACAACGAAAATACCCAGACATCGGCGCACAGAACTTAGCAGACAATCGAGAAAATATATCACGTCGATACTGAACTTATATTGTCTTGTAATAAATCTCTTCCAAGTGCTCCCCTCTCACCTCTCGCCGCGTATGGCGCACACGTACAAGCATTTCAGGCCCATTACAGCTGTTATATAGAACTGAGGACGGGCTTGTGACTAACTTCACTCGAATAACTGCTAGAGATGGGTGTATAATGTCACTAGTTTAGAAACTTTTTACGCCACAGAGATAGAGAAGCTACTGATGTTTTCATCTGCATCGGGGTTCATTCCCGATTCGGGGGACAACGTTAATAAACCCAAATGTCACTGATGCTCCTAGCGGCTCTTTTATTGTGTGTTTTTGTTATGATGTGATTTTGTAATAAGTTCCTACCTGTGATCCTACCGTGACGTTTATTTATTACCCATCTCTAACACTCATTCGAGTGAAGGTAGTCAACAGCCA